>CM035406.1:131921856-132541856 GCA_020310875.1 Ceratopteris richardii
ACAACCAAAAGAGCAGTGAGAATTTGAAATTTGTGCTTCAGACATGATCTCACCATTTAATATGAGATCCTTCTAGGTGCTGAAACCCAATTTGTAACATTTATGCTCTCTGATCCCAATAATGCCATTATTCCATAGAGAAAGCCAGCCAATCCAGATATTCTCTTGCACGTAGAAGTCAAAATAATCAAAGAATTTATTGTTAGGACAACAAGACCTCTTAGCATCCATCCAGGCTTGCCACATTCTGCAGCAGAGACAAGATCCCACAGGGGAAGTAGGTGTGAGGAGAAACTAGAATGTCCCAAAGAGAGTGATTTTTCCAAGCCTTATAATCTGCAAGAGCAAACTTGTGAATATTCCTTTTAATTAGAATTGCCCAAAAATCATCAGAATTGATAGACCGAACAATCCATTTAGCAGCCAGGTTAGAAGACATTTTAAGAGGACAAAAAATGCCCAATCCCCCTTCTTTCTTAGGCAAACAACACACTTTCCAAGAAACTTTAGGAATCTTATTATGTACTAAGCTTCCTCCCCACAGAAACCTCCTGGCAAGACAAATAACCTAGTTAAACTGCTTTTTATTTGGCACCCAGCAGGAAAGAAAATAAACCAGGGTTGGGAGAATATAATGGTTAAGAGCAAACACTCTATGAGAAAGAGAAGATTGACAGCCAAACCGAGAGAACAAATTTTTCCTGAATTTTTCCATAACCCACTCCCATCTTTGATGAATGTTGACTTGGAAACCCATAGGAATGCCTAGGAGTCTGAATATCTCCCTATCTTTGATTATTTCACAACCAATGTTTTTAATGCAATCAGGCACAAGATTAGAAGAAGACTTGAAATCTGTTTTTTTGTGATTCATGTTAGAGCCACTAGCAAGACAAAAGGTGTTAAGACAATCTAAGATACATTTGGCAAAGTTTTCATTAACTTTAATCAGAATATTGGTATCATCAGCAAAGGCTTGAAGACAAAGCTGAGTATCACTACCAAACATAGAGATACCTTCAACTTTATTACTCTCTAAAACATCCTTAATAAGCCACCCAAGGGCATCACTAACTATGGCAAAAAGGAGGGGGGCCAAAGGACACCCTTGTCTGATAGATCTTCGAAGTCTAGAATGGGGAGAGAGGTTGCCATTTATAGATATCCTAGAGCGTGCATTGCCAAAAAGAGTACTGACAGATTCTATAAACGTCTTCCAAGCTCCTATGTCATGAAGAGATTGAAGCACAAAGTCCCACCCTATCCTATCATAGGCCTTGTCAAAATCAATTAAAAAAAAACAAAAGGGTTGGTTGGTTTCATTGGCATAATCAATTCCTTCCCAAAGAGAAATTATGGCATCAAGAATAAATCTAACTTTGATGAAGCCTTTCTACTTAGGCAGGATGATATCCTTCATAAGAGGGCTGAGTCTCCTAGCAAGGGAAGAGGCAAATATCTTGTATATACTGGTAAGACATGTGATAGGCCTCCAGTTATTCAAATCCTCTTTAGGTCCTTTTTTATGGATCAACTTTATCACTCCAGTGTTGACTTCAATAGGAAGAGTGCCTCTACTAACAGATTCATTCCAAATCAAGAGAATAAAGGGAGTCAGAAAATCTTTCAATGAAAAACTCATTAGGAAGACCATCAAGGCCAAGAGTCTTGTAGGGTTTCAATTTACAAATGGAACTTTCTTGAATCTCATTGACAGTGAGGGTTAGGTCCAACATGGCAGCCATGCCCGGAGGAATAATTTTTTTCTTTTAAGAGCGATGTAGGCCCTGGGTCTGTGGATATCCTCCCCCTACTTGGGAGAACTAGAGAAAACATTAGTAAAGAAGCGAGAAGCCTCTTGCAAGTTCTCCTCAACACTGATAGCAAAACCACCAGACTTTTCCATCAACAAAGGAATAAAATCTTTATTTTTCTTCATTTTCAACAAAGCAAACATAATGCTATTAGGCCTATCCACATTTCTTGCCCAAAACTCTCTTGAAGAGGAAAGAATGCTCCTAGCTTCAATGTACTCTTCATATCTCAATCTCTCCTGAAGGGATAAAATCAAACCCATTTTATTAGGGCTTTGAGAGGCATCCAACAAGTCTATCTCCTTGGCAATGTCGAGTCTTCTCTTAGCTCTAATATCTCTCTTGAGAGACTTGTAGTGAGTAAAAAGATCTTGGATTTCTCTAATCGCTTTAGCCCAAGCCACACAAGGGTTAGAACACTTACGAAAGAAGTGGGTGATAATGCTTTTGGAATTCTCTAGCACACATGGGACTTTCAGAAGGGACAGATCCAAATGAGGCCAGCCTGATCTAGCATTAGGACAGTTATGCTTAAGGGACACTCTAATAGGGAAGTGATTCAAGAGGCTCAAGGACTAGTCAAGCTTAATTTTCAAATCCCAAAATTGATGAGATAAGGCAAGGTTGATGTAAGCACGGTCAAGATGACGCGCACAGAAGTGGGGACCTTTTTGTCTATTATTCCACGTGAAACCAGTTTGGGAGGAAATATCTAACAAGTCATGCTTAATAATGAGTCTAATCCACTCCTGCCACTCTTGAGCAGCTATGACAGTGCCTTTTTTGTCATATCTATCACTAATGGCAGAGACCATGTTGAAATCCCCTACAATAATAAGGGGGCCAACAAGGTGGCTGAGCTCTTCCCAACAAAGAGTTCTCTGGTTAGGGTAGTTGGAAGCATAAAGACTGATAACAGTGTAGTCAAAAGGCTTGCACATGGTAAAACCAGCCCATTGATGAGAAGGGATCTGAGTCTTGCCTTTAATAAAGTGTCTAATTGAATTGATCACGCCAATAGTGGATCTCCCCCCCTCCCATGAGGGTGATCAATGTGCAACCACAAATGCTTGTTAGAAACACTATTTAGATGAAAACTCAACTTAGCTCCCGTGAGCTTTAGCTCCTCTATGCATATGATCTCAGGCACTAGGGAAAGATCAAACATCCACTTGTTCATGCATTTAGCTCTAATCGGATCAGAAATACCTTTAATGTTGTAATAAATGATGTTAAGACTATTCATGGCAGTCATATAGGAAGAAAATATGGCAATTAATGTGCACAAAATCATTTCCTAATATTTTTAGTGAGCTTATTCAAAGACAATGAATTTTTTAGAATATCTTTCCTTTTAGATTTTACACAACTATCTTCCCTCCTTGCTCGAGAAATTTTCTGACCTGACGGAGCCTAGATCTCTTTCTGGCTAAGTTTTAGATCCTCTACTACATTAAGATTACATTGGAGCCCATTAATTTCACAATCATCAAGCTTTGTTAGTTCTTCAATGAACCTGCAATCTTCAGATGACATAATGTTGTTAGCCTCCAATCTAGACCCATTCAAAGATTTGTCTGAATTAACAACAACAAGCATTGAATGTTTTTTCCTATTTTTAACAAGATTCCATCCTGTTTCTGGTGCCTTGATGGCATTGGTTGTCAAATTGCCATCCTTCATTCCCACACGTTCAGAAGACTCACCAGAACTGGTGGACTTGGAAGAAAATTTTCAATAGCTTTATCGCTTTTATCTGTCACAGAAAGAGGAGTAGCAACGTCTTCCAACAAGACATCAAATGTATTTACCCACATTTTGTCCCTTTTTTTCAGTTGTTTAGACTGAGGCTTTTTGAGAACCGGAGCTGTAGACCCTTCTTTGTGGTTCTAATCTTCAACATTTTTAGCTTCTATATTGGTACTCACCTCTTTCAATAGAGGAAAATCTCTAGCATAGTGGCCTAACCTATTACACTTAAAATAGGCATTAGGTAAATTTTTGTAAAGCACCTTTTGTTCATGCAGACACCTTCCTTCTGTATCATTAATCTTTAGAGATCCTTTGAGGGGTTTATTAATATCAATTTTAACAAGCACCTGAGGGTCCCATTTGGGGTTAATGCTACCCCTGGCCTCTGACCTAGAACTGTACCTAGAAGAGAGCAAAGACCTTCAATCGAGGGATAAAAATCAACAGGTAGGTCGGCCAGTTCTATCCAAACCAACACACGGGAGGGCTTACGACCACGCGGATTAAGACCAGTAAACCATTTGAAGAAAGACACAGGTGCATTTCTTATTATCCATTGACCCTTTGTAATAACTCTAAGAGCACTGCTTGAATCATCAAAGAAAACCAGAAAGTATCCATTGGGAAAGTACTGAATCATACTGACAAATAAACCTCTAGATTCCCAATTGGATTTAATCCAATTCTTTAAAACTTCCATCAGGGGTTGAGGTTCGTGACACAAGGCAATCACAACGCATTTAGATAGTTGAGTTTGCCACTGTGTGAACAAACCTTTGTCAATGACTAGGGTCGCATCATCTTGAAAACCAATATTATTACCCATTTCTTTAAAGAAGCACTCAAGAGTGAAATGCAGGGGTGATTTACCTTCGTCAAGCTCTAAAGACGGAACTCGATATCTAAGAGCAAACTCCTGTGTACTCCCAGATAAAAGGGCATCCGCAAATGATTTCACATGCTCATTCCGAGGCAACACAACATGAGATTGGGGATGAAGCCAATGTTTTGTTCTGTGGAATCTATTTTAACATTGCCCCTCACCTCAGAACAGCTTCGGACGTAGTTAACCTCCTCATTTGGACTTGTGAGGGGATGAAAACCAAGAGGAAGCTGACCACTTGCAAGAATCCCATCCTTAGGAAAGAATATAGGCATGTTCCGTACATGTGAAACGATAGGGCCTCCTTTGACATCACGCAAGAGTCCACCAGATGGCATAAGACCCCTCCCCCCATCGGGACAGAGCGCGAAACAAACCTCTCTCAGGACCCGGGAGAGAGAGCAGGGCTAGCCACGAGAATACTCGTTCGAGGACAGCCGATACGCTTGCATGAGAGACAACAGTAAATTCGAGTAGAAATCCTCAAGCCGGTATGCTCCAACACATTCTTGATCTTGATCCACTTGTTTCTACTATAATCCAAAGACCTTTCCAAACGTAGAGTCCAACCAACTAAAATTTCTAGACTCTAACCATCTTTTCAACCTTTATTGGCCGAGTCTTGACCATAGGCAATTAGAACAAGTCATATTACTTGATAGTAGCCTCACATTTCGATCCTTGTTCCTATTCCATGCTTTTTAGATCGAAATCCTAAGCTGAAAACTTTGAGGTTCAGCTTGCATAAGGAGGAGAAAAGGGTTATGAGCCTAAGTCTCTTCCAATGATTAGCAACAGTAAGAGATAGGGAATGTCGATTTCGAGATATTACAAAGGTCCAAAACATGCAATAAATTACCGACTTTTAGCATGAAGAAAAGAGGGCATGCTCTTGATAATCTCTTCATCTTGAAGAAGAGAGGGCATGCTCTTTATGGTTTCTTCACTTTTAGCATGAAGAAGAGAGGGCATGCTCTTGATGGTACTTTTTTTTTAATGATTTTAACTTGATTCTATTCTTGAAGCACACCACACATTACCATCAAACATTCTTAATACAATCTTGTGTCTCTTTGTCTCTCTCGTTTGATTTGTGTTTGTCTCTCCTTCTCTGTCTTTCTCTATCTCCTTCTCCTTCCCAGCCTTTTTTTACATCTTTACCGGCGAAAGAATCGAGTACCTTAAAAAGAAAGTCTGTGGGAACTTCAAGGTACCCTTCCGAGAGCCTGTAAGAAAACGTAGGAAGGTGACATCCCCTCTGTTTTTACTACTGAACAACAACAGGGGCAGGGGCAAGTTGCCCTGCTTATGTACAACTATCATGAGAATATTCCACAAATCTTACAGTTGCACTATTAGATAGTACACATTATCATTGAAATTTGTTAAGAGATGTTAAAAATGTACTTCAGCCACACAAGTTCACCTCTATCTTTCTCTTTCTCTCTCTTCATACACACACATATGTATATATATATATATATATATATATATATATATATTCTAATCTACCATGAAGAAGAGAAAGGGATTCAGTAGAAATAGAAAGGAATTACCCCAATGCATCAAGGTTTGGAATCATTGTTACGTTGTACATAATATGACCATTGCCATGATTACGTTATGGACTCCCCCTAATATGCAAAATAATTCAACAGAATCTGAATGTTTAAATAAATATCACATGTGAGTTCCCCATCTATTGGATATCTTCTTAATGCTCCGAACATCTCAAAGGAGATGGAGTGTTCAAGTCCCACGGATCCTTGAATTCCCGAAAATTACACCAAAGGACTTGAACATGGTAGAAAGAGGAAAATACAAAATATTTGTGTGTGTGTGTGCTTTCTGGTCCAATGAAGCAATCAAGGATTAGGAAGTTGATGTAAATTCATGTATTCATTCAAGCTAAAATCATATGAGAGAGAGTGCAACCAAAATTTCAAAAGATAAGACTATCTCTTCAGAACGAGCATCCATTATGACAAAGAGGTTAGGTGATCTGTTAAAGCTTGGAAGTTTTGAAAAGGTTTAATGCAAGTCTTCCGTGTATAGAAGTCCTCATGCATTGATTGGATTATTTCTAATAAGGAAGTTCCTCTCACTTTTGAAGGACCATCCTACTTGTAACAATCATCATAGTTGAGTTCTGATGCATGGTCAATCCCTTGCAAGTCAATCTATGTTTTGTTTGCTATGTTCAACCGGCCCCTTATTCTGTGTATCTCTTGTTGCAAAGTTTTCTTGCTCAAATTCTGTTGGGGAACATGGATCTATAGATGCGCAGAGAGGGACAAATCACACAGTTCCTTTTTTTGAAAGTGAAGGTTCAACCAAAGCCTACTCTCCCGAGCTTTAACTTTGAAATTGCAACTGTACAAGTGAATGGGCATAGTATCCATGGGATCCCCATATCTCACAAAGCAGGAGCTAGATCGCCCGAAGGTGATAACAGAGAGGACTGCCTAAAAGAAATTGGTTTCAACTAGACACAACATGGTTACAGTGGCTTAAGGCCCACAAAGTGTTCAACCATAGATGGAGATCAAAACTTCACCCCCGCCTCAAGAAGCTGAAGGCCCATCCAAGCAAGCTAATGCGCATGGACATTACACAATTCTTTGCTCTAATACTTTCTAGAGAGGAGGGGGACCCATGAAGAATACCGATGTCTTGGGTATTCTTCATGGGTCAGTGCCAAGTAAGGCACACATATTCTTTACATCAAATCGTTTATTAACCCCAAAGTTGTAATATCATGCTTATTGTCTGTATGCATCAACTTCATCTTGCCGTGCAATAAAAACATGTAAAACCAGACACAAATTTGTCTCTCTTGTTCTCTCTGTCTTCATCTTTCCTTGTATCTCTCTCTCTATCTATTTCTCTCTCTCTCTCTCTCTCTTCCTTGAGGAAAGCAACAGAAGGGTGCAAACTTCAAGGTGCAAGGAAGGCCAATCATGGAGAATATAGCAAGCATGAGGGAGTAGGTATGTGACACTTCTTCTCGTTTACAAACCCTGACACAAGAACAGGGCACGTTGCCCTTCTCATGTAGCAATATTAGCATCACAATATCCCCAAAATCTTACAATGGCAGTATGAGGTACAAATATTTGGTTATTTTAATTCATCTCGTACTTAATGAAATGACACAGAATTCGTTGAGATTCAGCAAAGCTCACGACATAAAAGAAAACCTCCAGTCAGCGAATCTTAGAAACGTACATGAGTGGAAATGTCTCTCTTTCTCTCTCTATGTTTCTGTTTTTTTGGAGTTCTCTCTCTCTCTCTCTTGAAGCATGCAATTTGAAACGGTAACACACACCCAAGGGATTTTCCTCTATACTTCCTATTCACATTCAGGAGTTTATGACAAGCTGATTCAAAGATCTTGAACTCTCAAATTTTAGACAAAAGCTCAAGGTGTTACCTCTCTCCCCTCGTTATTCCAATACCTCGCACAATATGCATTCCTCTCTACACATACACACACAGATTTTATGATAGAAACCAGCGGAAGGGGTCTGTAAGAATTACTCTCTAAGTAGGACTTGTGGTGTGCTAGACATGTTCTCTTGGGTATTAACGTGTGCCTCCATAGTGCTACAGCGTTTATCCATGCAATACCAAATTGTGTTCAACTATCAGGAGTATTGGGCATTTCAGATACCGTGTTATTGTGCAACAATATTTGTGAACCTGTTATATAATGAATTGAGGATTCCATTCTTCAAACATTCACATTCCAAGCTAGCACAAGAAACTACTTGTTCTAAGGGACATGGGGAGGTTCTAAGGGACTAGGGAGACACCCCAATCTAGCACCAAGAAAGGTTCTAAGAGATAGGGGAGACATACCAATGTAGCACTCTAGCTACCCTATAATCCCTTTTGTGGGAGGGGGGATCCAGTTCCTCTTTATATTATCTCCTTGAATAACAAAGATAATCAAATGTCTGAATGGGGGGACACTCTTGTTATTTTTTATATTCTTCTCTCTTGTAGCTTTCAATGGTAGAGCCCTTCTAGGTTTACAAAACTAACCTGAGAAATCTCCCTCTTGATCTTCCATAAAACTTCACCTCTGATGACATTCCATAATGCTATCAAACAATCCACCACCTCATCAAATAACCGTCTCTCCAAGGGATCTTCTTCTTCATCTTATGAATTCTTTGCACAAACATCCGATTTCTTTTGTTTCCTGGGGAAGTGTAAAAGAGATTTGTCATATCCTCCCATGACCAAAGACATTTCTTGCACTAGGAAGGGGTGTTGAGAAACTTATGAGCCTTTGCATTTGTCCAAATGTCTTTGTGAAGGATTTTTCACATAAGGACCATATTCTTCTTCTTGATTATTGGATGCAAGAGGGCTTCGAACTCGAGCTTCCACCTAAACCATGACCATTGTCTGTACCATTTACGATTGATGATTTGATGAAAATAACTTCTTTTGGTTGAGTTATTAGGCTAGAGAAAAACTACTAGAGAAAAGCTACGATCCTAAAGTTACTAGGATCAATTGAAGCTTCATCCAAAGTTAGTTGAGATTAATGACTCTCATAAACTCTCTTGGCCAAACCTCCAATCTCATGTGGATATGCAAAAAGCTAGGCTTGATAGAGCATATGTCTCCTAGAGCCTCATCGACAACTTGGGGCTCCCTATGATTATTTGTCAAGACTTGACTCATCCTCAGTGGAGCGTGTGAGTGAGTTAGAGCTAGTTTTAATGAGTCTTAGACTTCTTTAGTTAGACATTACAAGCCTAGACATACATAGGGTCAATGAAGTGGAACTCACCTTATTACGTGTGACATTCGGTTGAACTATCATGGTTTGAGGGTCGGAACCGCCTTTGATCAGTAGACTGCTTAGCTTGACGTACCACGACGATCTCATACATGTAACTTAATTCAAATCCTTTTAATTCATGTCACTTGTCACTTGTCTCTCAATTTCTTAAGTATTTTTACATGTCTTCTATTTTCTTCTATGTGTGAGAAGGCTCCGCAGGATTGCGTTGAACCAGTGAGGATGTTTCAATGAGCTTGTGATTAAACTCTATCATCATAATTCACTTGCATGCATATAATCCATACATACCCATACATATTGATTAGTTTCTGAAAGTGTATAAGAAGCTCCAATATTGGACCATTCTTCCTTTCGAAACTAATTTATGTGTAAGGATTCCATCTATTCTCGTCATGCATACATATCATCCAAAGAAGACTATGCATATGGATTGGAATTAGGAAGTGTTTAAGAAGCTCCTTCAATGGACCATTCTTCCTTCCAAATTTGATTCGTGTGTATGGTTCTCTTTCATTCTTATCATTCATGTTCATCAATCTAACTTGCACTCCTACATTCCCCTTCCCATAATCATTTCAACATCTCTCTCTTCTCCATACTCAACATTAATTTCACTTTCACATACTTAAACCTTCCAACATTCATTAGCTTCATACACCCTGTGTGTGCCACGACCGGACCCGATCCACCCGGATTGCGATCACCTCCACAACGTGATACTTTCTTAAAAGAAGCAACAATACTAGAATCCTCTGTTTTACGTAAAGAATCAATGGCTTTGATTTTAATATGATCTCCAAAAGCCCACATATTAGTGAACATTCGAGCCTGCAACCATCAACATCTTCTCCTTTGTCCCCTGACATGGACCCACGTTGTAAACCCACAACCTGTCTACTGACACTCAACGAGTTTCTCATGAAAAGAGATATAAGCTTATCTTTCTGCACATGATTTAACTCAAATAGGATTTTCTCCTGTGAATAATTCACATAATTCGCTGCTAATGCTCCCTTGTATATGCTTTCTGTCAATAGTGCACACTGACATCTCACTCGTACGCGTGCCTACATGTAAACAAAACCTCATTACGTCTCAGATAGTGACCTGATGTAATATCAAAGATTATTAAATGTAAGCAAAGAACCTGAGCTGGTAACTATGTCTTTTGCTTCCCATCAGTCCAGGCATATGGATTGATGTTCATGTCTTCATAGTTGTCTGCCTCAAAAATACCATGCAACTTCTTATCAATGTAATTAAACAAAAATAGTGGCATCCCTGGTCGGACATTCTTTACATAGCTGATATGAGAAGCTTGAAGGCCTGCACATGCACAAAAGCTAATGATCAAGCTACTGTTCATGCATAAGGACGTCCGTAAAATAAAACCAAGCCCAGGATTCCAAGTAAGCTTTAGATTCAGCATTCTTCTCTGCGTTCGCACGAAAGCCATACCAAAAACATGCACACACATGAACATGCAGTAATATGTGGAGGGAGGGAGGGAGGGAGAGAGAGAGAGAGAGAGAGAGAGAGAGAGAGAGAGAGAGAGAGAGAGAGAGAGAGAGAGAGAGAGAGAGAGAGAGAGAGAGAGAGAGAGAGAGAGAGAGAGAGAGAGAGATAAGGGCACAGAAGGAAATGGTGTCCATATGACCAAGACGTGGAAAAACATACTATCGAAAGCACAGTGGAATCTCAAAATGAGAAATCCAAACCATGATATGATGCATTATGGTTTAAAGGGAGAGACGTATATTTGTGATAGAAAGTAAGAGGATAGATAAAGTATACCAAACAGAAGCTATGTGACGCATTCATTGTAAGTCACATGGTCACAGCCAAAAATCACAACAGCAAGCTCCTCCGCCGGAAGGTTCAAGAACGGGAGCGATGATGAAGGAGGACGGCTAGCCCCAGAGGAAGGAGAATGAAGGCCTTTGTATGCAACCGTCAACATCTTCTCCTTTGTGCCCTGACATGGACCCACGTTGTAAACCCACAACCTGTCTACTGACACTCAACGAGTTTCTCATGAAAAGACATATAAGCTTATCTGTTTGCACATGATTTAACTCAAATAGGATTTTCTCCTGTGAATAATTCACATAATTCGCTGCTAATGCTCCATTGTATATGCTTTCTGTCAATGGTGCACACTGACATCTCAATCATACGCGTGCCTACATGTAAACAAAACCTCATTACACCTCAGACAGTGACCTGATGTAATATCAAAGATTATTAAATCTAAGCAAAGAACCTGAGCTTGAAACTATGTCTACTGCTTCCCATCAGTCGAGGCATATGGATTGATGTTCATCTCTCCATAGCTGTCAGCCTCAAAAATACCATGCAACTTTTTATCAATGTAATTAAACAAAAATAGTGGCATCCTTGGTCAGACATTCTTTACATAGCTGATATGAGAAGCTCGAAGGCCTGGACATGCACAAAAGCTAATGATCAAGCTACTGTTCATGCATAAGGATGTCCGTAAAATAAAACCAAGCCCAGGATTAAGCTTTAGATTCAGCATTCTTCTCTGTGTTCGCACGAAAGCCATACCAAAAACATTCACACACATGAACATGCAGTAATATATGGAGGGAGGGGAGAGAGAGAGAGAGAGAGAGAGAGAGAGAGAGAGAGAGAGAGAGAGAGAGAGAGAGAGAGAGAGAGATAAGGGCACAGAAGGAAATGATGTCCATATGACCAGGACGTGGAAAAACATACTATCGAAAGCACAGTGGAATCTCAAAATGAGAAATCCAAACCATGACATGATGCATTATGGTTTAAAGGGAGAGACATATATCTGTGATAGAAAGTAAGATGATAGATAAAGTATACCAAACAGAAGCTGTGTGACACATTCATTGTAAGTCGCATGGTCACAACCAAAAATCACAACAGCAAGCTCCTCCGTCGGAAGGTTCAAGAACGGGAGCAGTGATGAAGGAGGATGGCTAGCCCCAGAGGAAGGAGAATGAAGGCCTTTGTATGTTTTGGTCTTACGTCCAGCTCCCATGACAGAAGCACTCCGCTGGCAATGAGACTTGTAAGAGTAATTTTAAAGTTTGTTGGAAAACGTTAATTACAAATTTATGTAATGAGATCATATGCTACATGTGTATTAATTACAATAATACTTTCGTAATAACATTTTTTATGAATGAAGGCATTCTGTGGCTACTGTTCATGCATAAGGACGTCCGTAAAATAAAACCAAGCTCAGGATTCCAAATAAGCTTTAGATTCAGCATTCTTCTCTGTGTGTATATGTATGTATGTGCGTGTGTATGTGTGTGTATATATATGTATGTGCATGTGCATGTGTAAGTGTATATGTGTGTATGAGTATGTGCATGTGCATGTGTATATGTGTGTATATGTATGTGCATGTATATGTGTAACTCTATATGTATATGTGTGTATGTGCATGTATATGTGTATATGTATGCATGTGTATATGTGTGTGTACGTATGTGCATATATATGTGTATAATGTATGTATATGCATGTGTATATGTATGAAACATGCATGTGTATGTGGATGCATTTCCATTTGCATCCATGTGCATGCATGTGGATGTGCATATACATGTATTTGCGTATATGTTAATGTGTGTATGTGTATACATATATATATATATATATATGCAATAATGCATGCATGTAAGTCTTTTTATGTGGTTATTAGCCATACTTTTTTCTTGGTTAGCTTCTTGAATAACCTGCAATAAAGAGAGAGAGAGAGAGAGAGAGAGAGAGAGAGAGAGAGAGAGAATTCAAAGAGAGAAAGATGTAGAAAGAGAGAAACAGAGACAGAGGGAGACAATAAGAGAGAGCTTAGGCAAAACAACAATTCTGCATATACTTGCTTCAGCTCGTAAGCGCAGTGCAATTGCGAACGTTGGAGAGTTCTTCGATCAAATGTGTGAAAATGCCGATTAAAGAGCCTCCAACGTTTTAATTTTTTTTCGTCAACAAGCCGTCGTGTAAACGATACTACGCATCCAGTTATCGTCGCATAAGCGACATGTTTTAGCATCGCTTATGCGATGCCAAAAAGAGTCACTTATGCGACGTAAACAATCGTCGCTTTTTAAGACCGTCATGTTAGCGACGCTCTATGCGAGCGTCACAGACCTCATCGTGCCACGAGTCGCAAAAAACGTTGTTTCACTCGTCGTTTAATCGACGGTCCGCACGTGACGCTCAATACGATGCGTTTTGCAATTTTATAGCAACGAAATTGTGTCGCCTTAACTGTCGCTATTCGCCCGTATTCCTTGTACTGTTTCTTGATCTTACAAACTAGACTTTCCTTGCCAAGAACTACATAACCCTCTTGTTCCATATAGATCTCGCCTGTAAGATCTCCATGCAAGAAAGTAGTCTTCACATCCATTTGCTAGCTCTAAGTCCTCCATTGCAACGAATCCAAACAACATGCACAGGTTAGTCATCTTGACCACTGGAGAGAAGATTTACTCGAAATCAACACCATGTTGTTGCTTAAAACCCATTGCAACAAGTCATGATTTATACTTTGGAGAAGCACTATCTGATGTGAATTTCAGCTTATATACCCATTTACATGGTAAAGCTTTCCTACCCTTTGGCAAAGGTACTAAATCCCAAGCACCATTCTTGTGAATAGAATGCAACTCACTCTTCATGGCATGCTTCCACTTGACACGATCCTCTCTACATAGCCTCTTTGTAACAAGAAGGCTCACCCGCATCTGTTAGCATAACAAAATCTAAACATGGAACATATCTATCAGATGGATGTGAGACATATGCAAAGCATCTCAATGGTTTTTGAATAGGAACATTTGCAGACTGATCTGATTGGACATTCTCTTGAATGTCCCTATGTGCAACATTTTTATGCATGCTAATTATAGGACTAATATCCTAAAATACCACTCTTCTCACTTCAATCTCGTTAATGGGTTGTTTAGGCATCCTAGACTCACTCAAAATGAAATCACTACTTCTGATCATTGATCGTGTTTTAGGATCCCATAAGCGATATCCAAATTGTCCTTCTCAACCACATCCAAGAAAAATGCATTTCTTTGACTCATGGTCCAACTTTTTTCTAAGATTCTTGGGTATACGAACATATGCTTTACACCCAAAAACTCAAAGATGATCATAATATGGTGGCTTCCCTATGCATAACTCTTGTGCCACTTTCAGACCTTTGGCAGTACAGGGGAAATGTTACTCTCATGAACTGCAGTCAATACTGCTTCTGCCCAAAAGCCTTGTGAAAGGTTTGCATAATGCAACATAGAGACTACTCTATCCTGAATAGTTCTATTCATCCTTTCAGCTACACCATTCTGTAATGGGGTGTAAGGAGTTGTAAACTCTCTACAAACTCCTCCAGACTGGTAGAAAAAGTTGAATTCATGTGAGGTACACTCACCCTTATTATTTGAACATAAAGCTTTGATCTTAGTTCCTTTTTCAATCTCAACTGAAGCAAGCCATTTTCTGAAAGTATGGAATACCTCATCCTTCGATTTGATATGATATACCCAAAATTTTCTAGTAGCATCATCTATGAAAGTGACAAAGTAAACAGAACAACCTAATGACCTTGTGGGCATAGGACCACACACATCTGTATGAACGAGATCTAAAGGGTGAATTGAAGAGTCAATATGCATTCTATGCACATTTCTGGTTTGCTTTCCATCTTGACAATGCTCACTAAATGAAAAATCAGAGCAAAATAACACAGGTAAGTAGTCAGAATGAGAAATATTTTCCATTCCACTATGACATATATGGCCCAAACGACCATGCCAAATACAATGCATAGGTTGTTCAATAATAGCTAACAAGTGTTCTTTCTGTGATACAAATAAAGGATAAAGTGAGACAACTTTGCTTCCTTTTGCAATAACCATATTGCCCTTTGATATGTGAAAGGACCGAGCATAGAAGACCACCTTGTAACCAAGGTCATCAAGTTCACCAACTGACATGAAACTACATGATAACTGATTTACATGGCATACATTATGCATAAGTAAATCAATCTTCCCACAAAAATGAATTAATGAACAATAATGACCAACTATAAGGATTATGTGAAAATAAATTTGCTCACACCAATAAGTATATCAAGGAGTAAATCGACCACTATATAGTTGACAAAACCAAAAAATCTGAAAAAGTTTTGGTAGAGTATCCTCAACAAAATGAGCATATGACTAGTGTCAAGATCTCATAAAACTGCAAGTACTAACATGTTTACCTACATAGTGAATCGCTGACTCCACTGCATATAATCAGTTACCTAAAAGAAGCCAACTAGGCTTATCGAGCACCTATGAACAACTATCATACATCTCCTATGGCAAGGTTGGGTAAGTCTTCCACCTGCATCATTGAAGAGACCCCAACATATGGGTGTCTCCCACTTAAGAAAACCTCACCACAACTCTCTTTATCGAACATAAAAATCTTTATGCAAAAAATGTAACCGCGATATCAATGACCACATTGATGTACATAAGCTGTATCCACATAATTGTACATAGTGTATATGTTCTTAATATATGTAGTAAAATGACACTGAAAGGTTGAATGCACATCCCAAAAACTAGCTAACAACACTTGCAAGTGTCTGTCAACTTTGTTGTTTAGGTTCAAAAACTTGCATAAATTTGTAGTGGTTGCTCCCACCACAACTGAAAACCTTTCGAGAAACTTGTCGTTTTACGAGTGTGGCTAAAAACATAGCCCCAAAGGTGAATTCTTATTTTTGGAGAAGTACAAAGAACACTCCTCTTGATGTTCTTGAAATCGTGTGAAGAGACCTATGCACAAAAGTACTCCAAAATGGCTCCAAAAATCACCCCAAAAACACTTCAAAAATAGGCTTTGAAAGCAAAGAATGAAGCTTTCAGGGACCAAAACATGTTCAAGATGATATTAACCTTAGTCTTTCCCCTTATTTGGACACCACAAGAGTGTAGCTTAGTGGCAAGAGATTGCCATGGTTAAGCAAGCTCCGAGCGGAATAGTACTGGGATGGGTGACCTCCCGGGAAGTATCGGGAACCTCTATCTTCCTTGATCATTGAGGTCCTCCCTCGTGTGTAGCCAATGACACCAATGATGACTTCAGTGAATTGGATGACAAGATATGCCAAGTTCTATGCCTTGGTCGCCACCTTAGTCGTAAGCCTTGGGTGGGCGGGTAGGTGCTCGCTTCGCTCGCCCAAAAGGAACAAAGTTTTTGCATCAAAAATCTATTATATTCAGTGAAGTATTTTGATGGGGATGCACCACAATGTGCTCTCCTTCTTTAGAGCTCCACATTGATATCCTCAGAGTAGAAAACCGAGCTCCAAGCATCGCACACGATACTCTTCACATAGGCTACATAATAGTTAGGAAAACATAGTACACAGGAAGCATTTACATAGACTTCTTAGGTGTTACAAATGCGATTGAACTTACAGCTTGTGGCTGACCAAACCACTATATGTTTTATTAAATAACATATACAAAGAAGTGTTTGGTGGCCATTTTGCCTTTCACATGGAGACTAATGCTAACAACCATAAATCTCCAGAAATGCACCTGTGGTATCTCCTGAACAATGTACTCAGTCATTGATATGGCAGCCTGTGAACCTATTAATTGGGCATTGTTTTACCTCTGTTGCATTCACAAGGAATGTCAAGCAATGGTGAAGTAGTTATCCAAAGGGGAATTCCCACGAACACGATTGCCCCACATTTTTTCCTTGCTTCTCCCCAACCCACCTTTTGAGGTTCCTGCTTCAATATCCTTCCATATGGCCAAAAATGAAGAAGAAGAAGATTCTGTGTTGATGTGTTTTCCTCAAATGTGAAGGCATGTTGTTGTAGCACCCTCGACGGCTTCCAACTCTTCTTTTGCTTAAGACGATATTGAAATCATTGTCATGACCAAGGAGGTTCCAGATGCAGTTGAAGCAACCAAATTACTTTCTACCTTTGATGCAAATAATGCGATCAAGATCATTGATGTTGTTGACCAAGCTCCCATCTTGCCGCAGATGGATATTGATCTACTACTAGAAGTTCTTGCAAGTTCTCTAGAAGAAGGTGATCTGCTCGTTATTGAATGATTTTCTTACTCGACTCATAGCATAGCAGGTTCGTGACTAGGCCACCAATATTTCTCTGACTGAAGTGAAAGTGATTTCACTAGTTGAAGATCCTTCTATCCTCATCCAACTCATCATTTCCACTGTTCCTTTTGATCCTATTGTGTCCTTGGATACTAACCCTATTCTTGAGGAGGCTCGAGAAATTATGCCACCAGAATCCCCTACCTATTCACCTCCTCCCATCACTTTTGACCAAACCGCTGCTGACAAAATTGGCATTGGTGAATCGGATGCACAATCCCTTCTTGCAGGTTCTTTTTTATAATTGGCAACTGGCCCCCATTTCATATTGGATGATACTGCCAAAGTAGGGCAATACTCGATATAGGAGGCCTGATAGATTTAAACATGCATTGAAGCCAAAAAAAACGCATAAGAAAAAAGGATTTCAAGAAAAATTGGACACGATGGAAGCAGAAATCACCCCTCTCTAGGAAGAAGCCATGAGATTCAAAGCTCATGAACTCCATGTGCAGACAAGAACACTGAATTGGACGTTCTGTGGTGAGAGGTAATTGAGAAGAATGAAGCTCTTGCAAAAGTCAATTTGGTGCTAAAAGAACAAATAGAGAAAGCTACTCTGATGGAACATGCCTGTACCAAAATTACGACTAAAGCTATACATTGGGAAATCAAACTGGCAACTACAAAAGAGGATCTTTTTACCAAAGCATAAGGAGTGACTGCAGAGATAGGTGTCACAATTGAGTTAAAGAAGGAATTGGATGCGATGCAGAAGGAGCAACAAGCATGCTTTAAAACCACTGAATTTCAAGCACAACAAATCCACAGAATGGAAAATTTATTAAGTAATCAGAATGAGAAAAATGAAGAAGGTAGAAGCAGATGCGGAACAAAGCAAAGTCAGATGCAGAGCGGCTCTAAAGAGTGAATTCTCTTACAAGAATCATTTTTGGTAGAACACAGTCAGAGCATTCTTGATTAGGCGACTTCAACTAGTTCATCCAGTCTCGATGTCCAATTACTAAATGCAAAACATGTAAAGAAATTACTTAAGGCATTACAAAAGAAAATAAAACACAATTTGGAAGAAGCCCGTACTATTTATCTACATGGTTTAATAGATGATGAATTTTTTGCTGAGGGTTCGGATCCATCATGCATGCCAATGTTAGGCCACTAGTGTGATTATTCGTTAAAAAAACATATTTTCTACTAAACCATTTTGGTGAAGCATTGTAATCTTTTCAAAGATTCTAATACAAAGAAATGTCGCAGGTTGAGAGTATGGCACAACGAGTCCGAAAGGATTTGGTCACGGTGGAGCATCGGCATGCTGACAGTGTTGTAGTAATTTCTTGTTTGGTATTTTGTGTCATTGGGGTGTTGTGATATCATTACAGTTTGGTTAACCTTGTGCTTAAGTTTGCTTACTGATGATTCGTTAAAGTACAGTGTTGATCCAACGATGTGATAAGTTGTTTCGAAGTTCGATATTGTTTAGCACTGTTGATCGTTATAATTGAGAATTATATTTGTTGTTTTGTATTTGTTAAAGAGCGAAGCAGTGTTAATAGTCAAGTGATAATCATTAACTAAATTAGTGAAAGTATTCAAATAGTGCAAGTTATTCCATAATATATTCATGTATGTGATGTATAGGATTGTGCCGAAGGATTGCAGTAGAATGTGTTGGCCAATTCTATGTATGAAGACAATAGCGAGAAAGTTAATAGTTTGCAGATTGACGGATAACAGAAAGGCTAACATCTATCTTGACACAAAAGTTTAGGAATGATGCTCTAAAGCACATTGATAGTTCAAATGCATATTTTGGAAGCTCATGAAGTCTATGAGGATTTTGCCAAGAAAATCTCATGTCTGTAGAATACCCATCACCTCTTCACATATAGTTGTTAATAACATGTGCTACATTGTGCTTGTATGAGAAAATCTAACTAAGAAATCGGAAGGTGAAACATAACATACCAAATAACATGCAAATGCATGTACATTTATTCCGGAGGATGTGTTTTGTAGATTTAGCTATGTAGGAAAATTTTTGGTTGATCATGGGGAGCTTCATGCACAAGAAGCAAGAGAGTTTTTCCAAAACTATGGTATCAGACTAGCATTAACCACTACACATAATCTTGAAGCAAATGGAAACATGGAAAGAGAAAATTTAGCAATTGTTAAGGCTTTAGCGAAAGCATGTGAGGGGAAAATTAGACAACGGCCAAACTTTCTACCTTTTTCTTTAAGTGTCAGTCGTATGATTTGCACACATACTATGGGGTTTATGTCTGTCGAGTTAGTGTATTTTCAAAAGTTGAACTTTCCAATTGAAATATGTGTACCTTCTTTGTTTCAAATTCCATGCCAAACTAATTTAACTCATGAAGATTTATACAAAAAATTCAATGTGTTGAACCATAATTTATCTCATTTGAAGAATCTATTTTGATAAACACCATCAACTACGAACAAGAAAAACTGAAGTGAGTGATTGGGTACTTGTATTTGTATATGATAGTCCTTTTGATACGCAATATGACCAAGGAAAAAGCTTATGAAATGTTGGTTTTTTTCATATAGAGTGCATAAAATTAATGATAATAGTACCCATGTTTTAAACAATTGGATAATACATTGTTAAAAATCCATTTCGCATGAAAACAGGTAAAATTGTTCAAGCAAAGAGAAGGGGAAAGTTATATTATTGATGATGATGACATTTTGCATGAAATTGGAAGTGATGAAGACAAATGAGAGTGATGCAAGTGAGGGGCATGAGCAAGATGAAGAGATTTAAGACTTAGTTTCCTTTTAAACGTTTTCCCTTATTTCGCATGAATAAAAAGTCGCTTACATTTTTTATGATTACATTCCTCTTCATCAACAACCATATCCACCATGACATTGACTTTTGATGCACTTTGACTATGCATGGTAGGAAATCATACATGTCGTTGCATATAAGCACACATTGAGCTTCTCCTGTGCACAAGAAGATTGGAAAGGGTTTATGTGATTCACATGATTTGGATGCAAGTTCAGAGTTTTACGCTTCATCATAAAATGTCAAGTGACTTTTTCGATGTACCATAAAGATTTGTATGAACTTAAAGTATGCATATAAATATAAATAGGGCTTTAATACATAGCCTTGCATAATGCACAAATGTTTCTTTATGCATGCACTTGAAAATTTTACACGGAAATTGATTTTCTCTTTGGAAGTAGATTACGGGATTGTTGGCCCATCGAGACAATGTGCAGGTTGGGGGGGGGGTGACGTAGAGATCTAGATAATCCTCAAGAAATAAGAAAGTTAGGAAGATATGAACGTGTTTACCTTTTTTCAAAGATATGTGTATTTGGTCGAAGGCAAGAGAGGATTTTTTGCGAAAGGCTTTGAGAGAAATTGTTTTTAGCTATCAGCAAAAGACAATCCGACAAAATAAAACCATGTATCTCTATAGTTGACTGAAGAACTATGGAAACCATACAATAATAAGGCAAACTGCAAGGGTGGCTTTTCTTGGTGAACGGATCTACCATTCTATTGACACTTATTCGTATCCCTTTTTTTTAATAAAAGGAATTTCAATCATAGTCTACTCTCTATTAGAGTTAGATGTCTGCAGAAGCACACGAACAACACAACAAAGAAGAAGAAGCTTGGAGCATGACATACAATACTAAATGTATTACCAATAGAATGTACAAAGATAAATAACCCGTTAGGGCTATAGGCGTATATACAAGTCAGGGGAAAAAACCTCCTAAAGAGGGAAAAAAGTGCCCTGGCGGTCCTAGTGTGTTCACACACATCACTACCTAAATATATCAACAAATCCCCCCTGGGAGTGATGCGGTGAAAAAGGAGTTGGCACTCATGTATAAGGAAGTGCCAAGCTATGTTGAATCACTCCACAAAAGGAAGTAAGCCCAAAGCTTTGCAAAAAGCTTCAAACTTCTCCCTAGGTAGAGCCTTCGTGAAAAGTTCTACAATGTTCTCCTGCATGGGCACATATGCAAAGCTGATCTCTCCACATGAGTGTCATAGCAACCAGCCCAGTGAGAGTCAAAAAAAGCATGTAAATTTGGTGGTAGTCATCTCCCCTTGGGATAAAACAATCCAAGTAGCCGGGTACCATTTAGTAGCAAAAGATACGCTTAATAGACAACCAATGCTGGACTGCTAGGCAATGCATAAACTTGCTCATTTGTGAGCCAGAAAACTAAATATTTGACCGAGTAATGCATAAGTAAATCAAGCATCCAATAGCCTGCTGATAGAGAACAACATCAAATGCATCTCCAACATCATGAAGACTCAATAATAAATATGTCTCCATAGGAGAGGTAATAGGTTTACAGTCTTCAAGGCCAAAATGATGCAATAATGTGTTAATATATTTTGTTTGACACAAAGCCATTCCACCATCGACATGCATAAATTGAATGGCCAAATAATGATGCAAATGCCCCAAATCAGACATCTCAAATGAGGCATGCAAATCAGCCTCAAAATTAGCAATATTCTTCTCATGAGGACCAGTGAGCAGCATGTCATCAATATACACAACAATGATTAGAAGTACATCATTAGCACACTTAACATATAAAGTGCTTTCAGTTGGACTATTCTCAAAACCATGTGCAATCAGATAAGCATGTATTTTTTCATACCAAGCACGTGGTGCTTGCTTTAAACCATATAGTGGCTTCTTTAATCTGCACACCTGGTTTTCATGCCCTTTCTACACAAAGCCATAGAGCTGAAAAGCATACACTTCTTCATGCACAAAAACAACATCATGCCTAAACAAAATGTGTTTAGTCTATGGATGATACAAATGATAGCCTTTGCTTTCAAAATTGTACCCAACAAAAATACATTTTATTGCTTTATCATTCGATTTCATGCGATGTTGTTCAGGCACCAATGCATATGCCAGACAACCAAAAACACACAGATGAGAAATTGGTGGCTTATGACCATGCCAAGCCTCATATGGAGTGATAGAATACAATGCTTTAGTGGGACACCTGTTAAGTACATATGCTGCATACATAACAGCCTCAAGCCAGAAACTATGTGGTAAAGCTTGACTCTTGACTATACACCTCGCCATCTCCATGAGTGACCTGTTCTTCCATTCAGCAACTCCATTCTATTGAGGTGTATACGGCATTGTACATTGACATTTTATCCCACATTTAACAAGAAATGCATTAAAGTGAGAGGACATATATTTCCCCCCTTGATCAGAATGGAGGATGCCCATTTTACATGCTGACAAATTTTCAGCCAAAACCAAGAATTGTTTGAAGCGCATGAACACTTTGGACTTTGCCTTCAATAGATATACCCATGCATACCTGGAAAAATCATCGATGAAATTCATGAACTAAAGATAGTTTCCGAAAGAGGGTGTCTACATAGGACCACATACATCACTGTGAACAAGCTGCAAATTCTAAATAGCTGGAACTGAACCATCTTTTGGAAAGGAGGAACGCAGAATTTTGCACAAAATACAGCCTTCACAGACACGTTTTCCATGTGCCTCAAGTTTGGACAAAGATGACACCATTTCAAATTTTTGTAGGCATAGCAAACTAGCAAAATTTAGATGACCAAAGCATGCATGCCAAAGCTTTGCATCTGACATAGCTTGAGAATCATGTACTTCACATGCTGAATCATTCACAGATCTTTGATAATCTATGAGCTTATATAGCCCACGACATAAAATGCCAGAAGCAATAATCATGTCGCCATTTGACAGATCATGAACTGTACATTGGTCATCAACAAATTTCACAACCGAGCAAATCTTGATTAAAGGTGAAACTGATAACAAATTCTTCTTGATCTCTGACACAAATAAAGCATCTGACAAAGTGAAAGAACTACCATCAATAGTAGTCAAAATGATCTTACCAAGTCCCATGATAGGATAAGAGGAGTTGTTGGTGCATGTGATAGTATTCCCTATAGGGGTAGGCTCGAGTGAAGTGAAGAAACTGCATTGCAAGGTAATATGTTTGGTTGCCCCACTATCAAAATACCAAACATCTGAGCCTACTGGAGACATACACTGCTCATGAGAAGATGGGTCAAAACTACAAACAATAGTGAACACCCATTCTTCATCCTACACAAGATTAGCAGACTTTGTTTTCGGTGTAGAGGCCTCTACAACAACCATTCCAGCCTCTTTCTTTTTTGCCTCTTTAGCAGCCAGTTTTGGACAGTTCTTAATGACATGATCATTTGCTTTACAATATTTTCAAAACAGTTTGTGCTTTTTTTATTTCTTCTTAGCTTTGTCTTCCTTCTTCGAATGTGCAACATTTGCAGATTTTTGGTTACTAGTAGATGAGCTCCATTTACCTTTGCCCTTCTGACTAGCTAGGGAAGGTTGATCTACAACACGCATAATGGACCTGTTTTGCCTAGACTGTTGGAGTTAGACATCTGCAAAAGCATGAAAACAACACAAGGAAGAAGAAGAAGAAGAAGCTTGGAGCACAACACACAATAATGAATGTATTAGCACTAGAGTATACAAAGATAAGTAACCCATTACGGCTATAGGCATATATACAAGCCAGGGGAAAAAAAACTCCTAAAGAGGGAAAAAAGTGCCCCAACGGTCCTAGTGTGTTCACACACATCACTATCTAAATATATCAACACTCTCTCATGTTTGAATTAATAAATTAATAATTATACAATGAATGGGCTTAGTGTCCTTGGGATCTCCTCTATGATAGACCAAAACCGGTAGGATATCTAGAATTCAACAGGAGACAAATGTTCTAAAGAGGGTTGCTAAAAAGTTTAATGATTTTCTCATCGCCTTCGTGAGCGACCCACTTACTTTTAATAATATTGTTTTCCAAGATAAACATCCTGTGGTGTTTGAAACGTGGAAATTTTTTACAATTACATATTCTTCTACCTAATATGTATAAAGATTTTTCAATCGACCACTCATCTTGATGGCCATCAAAGTTGTTCACACATATTTCTTTCCATATCTTCCAAAGCACTTCCCCTCTGATGGCATTCCACAACACAAAAACGCAGCCAACTATTTCTCCAAGTAATGCTTGTTTTCGATTGATCTGCCTTCTTAAGCTCAAAATCTTGGCAAGAGACTACCAGATCGAGAAGCTTCTATGGCACGAAAAGAAGAGATGAACAAGGTCCTCTTTGCCTAAGATGCACCACTTATACCGTTGAGGGGCCCCACATATTTTATTAGCTTTTGCATTGGTCCTGGTTCCACGATGGAGGATTTGCCACATAAGAACATATTTTTTGTTCTCAATGAGAGGGTGCCACAGGTCCCCGCACATGACTTGCCATCTGATGCTAGACCAACTCTAACACCATCCCCTATGAAGGGAGATATGTAAGTCAAGGTGCTTATGTAACCTCATAATTTTGTCTAATTCATTACCATTGGTCCATCTTAACCCTTCAATCTAGGGGGAGGGGTCATTTCCAAGAAGGAGATGGGTCTTTGAGTTGCCCCAAGAGTTGATTATGTGTATGAGGAGGCACCAATCATCAAAGTCAATTATCCTAATAGAGTCTCTGTCCTCAAAGCTTATCCAATGCCCTCTATCATGGTTCTAGAGATGTTTCCACTTGCTAAAACCTTTGTTCCATAACTTTGCTCTTGCAATGTTCTCCAAATCAACCTCTTTGATTCCCATAATAGGAAACCAAATAGAATCATTTTGCCTAATCCTGGCTGCCTATTTTGAGTTTTCATCAACCTTAATGTATGGTTTCATCTTGTTCCAATTCTTCCAAATTGAACAGACAAGGTCAAATCCTTTCAGAGTCACTAGACATTGAGAAAACAACAAGGTGAGCAGATCAAGATCCTTCGACTTAGGGATTCCCTAAAGTGTACAAGAGGATTTGTATCTCAAAATTAGTTTTCCCAAGATGCTTCCACATTGCACCATCCGTTGAGAAGCCATTTGGTAGCCAATTTATCTGCCATACCTCCCACATTCAGAATGCCCAAACCACTAGAATCTTTTTGGTCAGCACACAAGGCCCATGATCTTGCGCATGCCCCTCTTGTTGGAATCCCTGATTGAGAGGAAATTTCTACAAGTACGTTCAAGCCATTAGGGAAAAAGTGATCCTTGGATGGGCCTTGTAAGGATCCCTAATTTTTAGGGATTAAAATAAACTTTTTTTGGGATAAAAGAGATATTCTAAACCACCGGTGGTATTCTATTGTAAATTAATATTTTTTCAAATGCAATAGATCATGGCCTTTGGATGCTCTTTCGATTGTCAAGATCTACGACTGGCATTCAATTGCATGGATGACGAAATTTCAATGATGAGAGTAGGGACCCATAGTGTGCACACACTCTGCAAAGTTTTGGACCATTAGATCTAGCCAAATCCAAGGGCAAGGCACATTTGGGGCTGATCCATCTTGGGGTGCAACAAGGGCCATTGGATAAATCTGAAATCAAATGGAGAAGAAGGCTTCTTGTGAGAGACAATGCACCATCAATTGGTAGCCGTATGGTCTTGCTCTGATCCAAGGGATCACATCAAAAGGTGCATTCTACTCTCCTTTCAATGTGAGCCTTTAGATGAGACCCCTAATCCAAGGGCCTTTTTCTAACGGATATGCATATAAACCACACAATTTTAAGTTGATCTAAGGGTCAAGAGTGCATCCTGCCTTGAATTTTCCAAATGTGCATAAACCATTGGATCTTTGGGAGCATCCAAGGGCTCATATGAATTTTCAAGCTCTTCCAAACCACTAAAGCCAAAACAACCACGAATTCATGGTTGTTTCATTGCCTTTGACTAGGGAGAAACCATGGAAGCCTATGCCTAGTCTAGTAGGTTAAGATAGTAGGTTGTCACCACTCCGCTTCTCTCATTGGTGGATCCTTAGTCATCCCTTAATTTAAAAGGCCCAAGGAGGGTTCATTTTTTCCCTGAATGCTTCGTTAATTCTTTGTCTTTTGGTTTCCAACATGTAAGAAAATAGATAATAGATGACATGAGGAAGGTGTTGATCACCATAGCATGCCCTACCAGGTTGACTTGACAAAGAGACGCTAAAGCACATTGATTACATTCCTTGGTACCCTCTCATTGCAATCAAAAGGGACATTGTCATACATTTGTGGTTGCAATCGGACTCATGATCTTCTTTCAAAAAAAAAACTCAAGTCAATTCCATAATGATGACTGTACCCCTAGCAGAAAGGTTGTGGTAAGCTCAAATTGACAAAAGCTCTGCCAGCCTTTGTGGAAAGGTTGTGGACCTCTATCCAAAGCTTTGATAGCCTCTTGTGTGAGTTGTGTTGACATGACCAAGAGAGAGAATTTTTGGCTGTGTGTAGAGGTGTGAGAGATACGCGAGAAGCACACACAAGGAGCACAAATGTGGCAAGACACACGGAGAGGAAGATGGCTAGAATAGCTCTCTCTATTGCTGATGAACTAAACTGAAGTAAGAGCTGAATAATGTCCCTAATACAAAGTACCACCACATATGAGAGTATCAAGTATGTGGTAACATGGGGAAAAAACCTCTAGCCAGCACTAGAATAAAAAGTGCCCATGTATAGGGAAAAGGTTCACATCAAAGCTACTTGAGGAACACATAAGTGTAACAAACCCCCCTAGAGCGAATGATGTGAACACATACAGGGAGTGACAGATCAGCCCCCACAAGGTAATAAGCCTAAAGCTTTGCAAAAAGCTTCAAACTTTTCCCGTGGAAGAGCTTTGGTGAATATGTCTGCCACATTATCTTGTGTAGGCACATATACCAAATCAATATCTCCTGCATGAAGGCGCTCTCTCACATAGTGATAATGCACCTCAATATGTTTGGTCCGTGCATGAAACACTGGGTTTTGTGCAACAACCAAAGCACTCTGACTATCAGTGAGAATATGCATAGCAGTATCAATCTCCATGCAAAGATCCATCAATAGGCATCTCAGCCATATACATTCCACTATAGCTGTGAAAACTGCCTTGTACTCAGCTTCACAACTTGAAGTCGCCATAGTAGGTTGCTTCTTACTCAACCAAGATATGCATGAGTCTCCAAGGAAAAAGAAATTACCACTAGTGGACACGCGAGTATCATAACAACCAGCCCAATCACTATCTGCAAAAGCATGCAAGCATGGCTGAATATCTCTACCATAAAAGAGACCTAAGCTCAAAGTGCCTCGAAGATATCTAAACACATGTTTCACCGCTTGCCAATGCTTAGTGCCAAGGCCATGCATGAATCAACTCAACTGGGAAACTGCATATTGTATATCCGGCCTTGTGTTGCATGCATATATAAGACATCCCACAACCTGCTGATAAAGACAAGTATCAAATGCATCAATGGAATCCTCAACCGAGAACTTGAACCCTATCTCAACTGGTGTGGAAATTGGCTTGCAATCCTCAACGTCAAAACACTGAAGTAGTTTTTCAACATACTTTGCTTGATGCATAACAATTCCCCCCTCAACAGATACAAAGTGGATGCCAAGATAGTAGCTCAAAAGACCAAGATAAGTGACATCAAAAGTATGTTGCAAATTAACCATAAGAATGTCAAGTTTTGCATCACATGACCCAACCAAGAGTATGTCATCGACATAAAGAACGATTATGTATTTTGTCATACCATGCACGTGGAGCTTGCTTGGGACCATACAAGGCCTTATGCAAGTAAAAAACCATATGATCTTTCCCTTTCATAGCAAATCTAGGAGGTTCCTTCGCATAAACCTCTTCTTGCAAATCACCATTCAAGAAGGCTGTTTTTATGTCCAACTGATGCACTTTCCAACCTCGATGGGCAGCCAATACAACCATGATACGAATGGTAGTCATGCATGAAGTAGGTGCAAAATTTTCCTCATGTCAATGCCATATTGTTGTGCATATCCTTTGGCAACCAATCTAGCTTTGTAGCGATCAATGCTACCATCAGATTTTCTCTTAATCTTGTAAACCCACTTTGTACCAATGACATTCTTTCCTTTTGGCAATTCACATAACTCCCAAGTACCATTCCTATGTATGGAATCTATTTCTGATTGCATAGCACTCATCCATTGTGGATCATCACATGCATCTTCAAAAGAAAGTGGCTCTTCATTACATGTTGTAGCAATAAGAGAATAATCCACAAATTTAATTGATGCATGGTAAGAGCTTGATCTTGTTCTACCAAGTAAAGGTGCACTCAATTTGTTGTCCTACAAAGTTTGTTTCAACCACTTTGGCATAGTTTGTGCACTCTTGATAGACATGTGTTCATTATGTAAAAAATCTTCAATATGTACATCATGCGTGGGATGAATTTCATGCTCATTTTCAGCCATATTTTGATGCAAACGTTCAGCCATATGTGGCTGGAAATTTCCAACAGTTTTGACATTTTTTGGCTAAAATGTTTCATCCATGTTTGGTTGGAAATTCTCTGCATTTTCAACCCCATTTGGCTGGAATTTTTCAGCCCTTTGAGCCTCAGTTGGCTGGTCTATATGGCCATAGTCAAGCGCACCATTTTGGAACAAAGGCATGAGTGTATCAAACACATCTTGTGAGCTAACAGTTGGCTGTTTTTTGCATTCAAGTAGAGGGAAAACTGAATTTTCAGCAAATACCACATCTCGACTCACAATAATTGTGTTCATCAATGGATGATACAAACGCTATCCCTTACTTTCAGCACTATAACCAACAAATATATATTTCTTTGCCTTGTCATGAAGTTTGTGACCTTGTTGTGATGGCACAAGAGCATATGCCAAACAACCAAACACATGCATATGACTAACCATAGGCTTATGAACATTCCAAGCCTCATAAGGAGTGATGAATCTCAATGCTTTTGTAGGGTAGCGATTCAACATATAGTTTGCACACATGACCGCTTCCATCCAAAACTTATCAAGAAGATGCTTTCCTTTAACCATACATCATGCCATTTCAAAAAGAGTTCTATTTTTATGCTCGGCAACACCATTCTGTTGAGGTGTATAAGGCACCATACATTTTTGTGAAATACATCTTTCACAAAGAAAAGCATTAAACTCATGTGACATGTATTCACCACCACGATCCGTGCATAGAGTCAAAAGCTTTTGTGAAGAAAAAATTTAAGCCATAGCTAAAAATGCTTTGAGGCAAGAAAATACCTCATTCTTTGCTTTCATAGGATACACCCATGTATGGCGAGTAGCATCATCAATCAAGGTAACAAAATATACATGCTTCCCAAAAGATGGAGTCTTGACGGGACTACGTACATCACTATGAACAAGCTGCAATTTTCTTGTAGTGTGTGTATGACTATCTTTTGGAAAAGAAGCACGATGCATTTTTCCAAGAATGCAACCTTCACATGCATGCTTTTCAATGGACTCAAGTGTAGGCAAACAAATAACCATGTCCTTCTTTTGCAAGTAAAGCAAATTATTGAAGTTCAAGTGACCAAAACGAACATGCCAAAGCTTCATTTCAGCCATGGAAGAAGTATGAGCAACTAAGGCATTCGAGGCAGCCCTCTTGTAAGTATCCATGCGATACAAGCCATTACATAATGTACCAGACATCACGATAACATCGCCATTGCTAAAATCATGAACCATACACTTATCATCAACAAAGTGTACATGAAGTCTAGCTTTGGCAATCAATAGAACTGAATTTAAGTTCTTCTTGATATCGGACACATACAATGCATTTTTCAAGAGAATCACACCTCCATTTGTAGCCGTAAGCTCAATTTCTCCTACTCCAATTATAGGATAAGAGGCATTGTTTGCACACACCACATGTCCTCCTTTGGGTGCATCTTTCAAAGAGGCAAAAAATCTTTTGCATGATGTTATGTGCTTTGAAGCACGACTATCAAAGAACCAATCCGAATCAGCCTCACTCACAACCATACATTTAGAATGCAAAGAAGCATCATAATGACATGTAACAAGACATGCCAAAAAATCTTGAGCCATTTTGGCTTCATCATTCTTCGCATTTGCTGAATTTTGAGTAATAAACATGCCGGATTCCTTCTTCTTTTTATTGCGTTTAGCAAGCTTTCTATACTCATCAATAGTATGACCAACCTTTCGACAATATTTGCATCTCTTCCTCTTTTGCAAATCAGCATCATTAGAGGAATGAGTGGAAGAGGAAGCTTGAGGCTTTGGTTTTGATGAACCCAAAGTTGAACCATACTTGTTTTTTCCCTTTTGTGAGATAGCAAGTGCTTGCGTTCCCTCAATCAAGCCACTCCTATTCACTCTAGATTGCTCTTCTTGCAAAAGAAGAGACACAACCTCATCAAATGCATACATATTAGGATTTCCTTTTGCAACCAAAAGGAGTGTAGTAGCAAAGCTTTTAAAAGATTCAGGTAATCCTTTCAATAGTGTAGAAATGAGTTATGCATCCATAATTATCTCATCTATGTTTGCCAATTGCTCTTTCAAGTCCTTGATGCGTGTCACATACACATCACTGACTCATTTTCAGCCATACATACATCCTCAAGTTGCTTCCTCAAGTATGAAACATGTGCTTAATTACACGCGGCATACAAAGAAGCAAGAGTGTCCCATGCCTATCGTGATGTAGAACATGATCGAATGTGTGGAACTATATGATGCTTCACAGAAAGCGCAATCAAAGCATGAGCTTGAGTATCTTTTCCATCCCATCTAAGCTACTCGTGTGTAGGTGGAGAAGTAGAAACCATTTTACTCGAAGAAGAACCTCCATCTGTGACAGTAGAATGTGAAGTAGAAGAACCTACAGGTCTTCAATCTACATCTACCACTATGTTCCAAAGTTGTTTAGCAATAAGAACATGCTTCATCATGTAAGACCACATCGGATAGTTGGTCCCATCAAGCTTATCTTCAGCTTGAAGCATGCCAAACAAGTCATTGCTGCCTGCTGTTTCACAAAAGAACAAGAATGTGAAAAAATATTCACTTCAACAAAAGCTGAAATTTCAACTCACAAACCGTCACTCTGATGATGATTCTGACTGCACTAATGGCTTCAAAATGGGGGTAAAACCTCAGCATACCTGCTAGAAATATTTCTTGGCTGTTGAAATTCACAGTTCTATGCTCTGAAGTCGATTTTCACTGTTAAAAGTGTGTGCACGCCATGATGCAAAAAACCGAAACTTGAGAAGGAGCTGAACCTGCTCTAATACCACTGTTGGGTGTGTATAGAAGTGCGAGAGACACACTTCTACACACACCCAACAAGAATGTTCATATTATCAGATCCAAATTTACATAAGCAATCGGCATAGTCTCACAAAGTCATCACACTAATCTTTGTGGGCACGTATTCTAACATCCAAGTAACCCATTTTCAATGCACCTCTTGTATTTACCCAAACATTAAAGTACCTTGTCAAGTGAGCTCTTCAAGGGGTTATGTTGTGAATCTCCTTAAGTACCCTTTCCTTGTAATCTTCCCTCAAAGCACATTATCTAAAGCCACTTTGTATTTCTCCAAGGGTTCAATCTTCACTAGTTGGCACACTTTTGGCACTAAGTACTCCTCTTTGTACTCTCCCTGATTAAAGGGTTGTTTTCTAAAGGGTTTCAACCACAACTTTGGTACATAGTATGTCCCACAAGGGTTTAACCCACAACCTTTTGGCTCACTTTGGCACTAATTGCCCCACTTTTGTACCATCCAACAATATAAGGAGATCATAGTGTGTACATTTGTGAGTTGGAGGGTATTTTAAGCCCACCCACAAGCTTTCACAAGTTCCTAAGCCTACTCTAAGGGTATCGTGGTGTGCATTGGGCTACTCTTAGCCTAGTCTCTATGTTGACTTGTCTCACTTTTGGTGCCAAGGTTACTCTAAGCCTTCCATTTTCTCCAAGTTTGTAGATATTCTTAAGTGATATTTTTGCACACAATGTGTCTTTGGCATGTGTTATTAAACACTTTCAAAATGCCCATTTCACACTTGAAAGCATAGGTGAATGTGGTTTTTAGGTCTTCTCCACATTCTCTCTTGTTAAGGAAGTATTTTTCAGCACTTGGGACCTATTTTTATTAATTTCAAGTCCAAGTTGAAGCTTTCAAGAGCATCCCCAAGTTTACAATGTCCAAGAAAGAAGCAAGTTCATCATATGTGATAGGTTATTTAACTTCTTTTATGCCCATGTGTATGCCTAATGAAGAACGCTTGTATGGTTAAAATTATAATCTATGGAAAGATATCATGCTTGCATACTTGTACATGAATCTTCTCCCATGAAGTTGTAGATGGGACAAAACTTGAATCTAATATGGCCAAAGATTTAGAGTATTGAAATTTTTGGAACATTAAGGAAAAAAATCAATATGTCAAATTCTTTTAGCATGTAATGGATTGACAAAGGGTCACATCACTGCCTCTAAGAATTCTAAAGAGGCTTGGGACACACTAGCTATTCTATATGAAGATTAAACTCCTTCCAAGTTCTATGCTTTAGAGGCCAAGTTTCGCAATCTCACGATTCGTCCATAGTACACCATCACAAAAGTGATAGCAAAATTTGAAGATTATGAAATAAAGTTAGCACTTTATGGACAAAAGATCTCAAGTGAAGACATGACAATTAGACTACTTAACAAGCTTCCAAGGTGTTGAGCCCATAAAAGTCATATTGGTCAAATTCAACTGCATTCAAAGTCAACTACAGTCAAAGTCAAAAGATCAAAGTCAAATCAATCAAAGTCAACATGTTCAAGATCAAAGTCAACATGTTCAAGGTCAAAGTCAACATGGATGAAGTCAAATGTTTGAAGTGCAGGTGTCAAAGTGCACAAGCAGTGCACAATTAATTGTTCACAAAGGGTGAATTGGATAAAGTGGTTGTAGGTTGCAGAGGTATTTCTCTAATTTCCCTAAGGTTCAAAGTGTTTTTAAAGTGTTTTGGAAGGTTCAGATGAGCCGTCTCTTAGGTGCACAAGTGAAGACTTAAAAGGAAAATGTGAAAGTATATGAAGCGGCAGCGTACGCAGAAGGGAAAGTATGGCCTCCCAATTAAATTTTTTGTTTTAGTCTAAAGTCACTACAGGACAAAACAGGGATTCGTTGGCTGCCCACTTGAGGAGACAATCTTGGGACATCAAAGAGAGCACCAAGATACTCTTGCAGTTAGGAGCATACGTGAATCGACACTCAAATCAAGGCAAGGACCATTCTTGGACCATTCTAAGACTAAGCAAGATTGAACATAGTCTAAGCTAGGTAAGAGAGAGAAGTGCAAGAACACAGTGTGCGACGTAGAGAAGTGAAGTGCAAGGTCTGCATGAAGAGTGACCAAGGAAGTGTGTAGAGAAGTGCTAAGGTATTCAACCCAAGGATCCTAAGGTCTCATTGAAGCTATGCACATGCCGACAGAAAGTGTCCAACCCTCCCCTTATTGGAAGCTTGGTGCAAGGTGTGCACAAGTACAGGCTTGGAGAAGGTGGAGGTCTGGTGCAAAGAAGGCCGGAAGCAACAATACCCTTGGGTATTTGGTATTTTATGATTGATCATTCTGTGGGATTCTGCACAGAAGCATTGGATTGTATTTTGCATCACCATTGTATTTGTCTTCTTATAATCAAATCGACAGAGGCTTCCAGTGTGTATCTTTCTTCTTGTCTTCCCCTTTTCTCCTACAAACACTCAAATCCCTTCTTGTCCAAGAATCCCCCAACAAAATTTGGCACGCACGGTGGGACGTCAAGGAGATTTGAGCATAGGAGAAGCCAAGTGCAAAGGGTAGAAGAGTTCAAGTGCCAATAGTACTACTTCAGTGGACTAAGAGGTAAATATTATTATCAATTATCTCATACTAAAAGGACTATGAACAGCCCATGACCGCAACCTGGTCCCAAACATTGAGGGTCACCTGCAAGCAAACAAGAAGGAAGGATGTTAGAAGATCCTCTAGTCCACTATCTTCAACCTCATCAGTAAAGAGCATGGCGGGACAGGTAGACTTGGAAACCTTACTATCAAGATTAAATATAAAATTTCCTTCTTTCAAAGGCCTAGCTCAGGAAGATCCAGACGAGCATATCAGAAGATTTTTAGCACTATGCAAAACTAGAGGCTTAATGGGAAGAGAGGATGCCTTTTTGACACTCTTCCCTGCCACATTAGAAGGATTAGGAGATAAATGGTTTAGCCAATTTGCTGAAAACCATTTTACAACTTGGGATTTGATGAAAGAAGCATTCAAAAATCAATTCTAGCACGGAAATACTGCAGAGATCATCATAGAGGAATTAGAAAACTGGAGATTGTGTCCAAATGAGAATTTTCCAAAGTTTGTAACTAGGGCTAAGGCACTAATGGCTAAGTTGCCAGATCCCCCCCCCCAAGATTTTCTCCAAGGCTTACGAACTAAGGTGGTGACCAAGGCATAGACCTTGGCATACCTTGTCATCCGAGTCACCGAAGTCACCGTTGGCTGCACGTGAGGGAGGACCTCAACGATCAAGGAATATAGAGGTTCCCGGTACTTCCCCGGAGGTCACCCATCCCAGTACTGTTCCCCCCAGAGCTCACTTAACCATGTCAATCTCTTGCCACTAAGCTACACTCTTGTGGTATCTGAAGAAGGGGAAAGAATAAGGTTGACATTACCTTGAACAAGTTTTGGTCCCTCAAAGCCTCATTCTTTGGTTTCAAAGCCTATTTTTGAAGCATTTTTGGGGTGTCTTTTGGAGCCATTTTGGAGTACTTTCGCACATAGTTCTCTTCACACAAGTCCAAGAACATCAAGAAGAATGTTCTTTGTACTTCTCAGACATAAATATCAACCTTTGGGGCTGTATTTTCAACCACACTCATAAAACTATAGGTTTCTCGAGAGGTTTTCAGTTTTGGTGGGAGCAGCCGCTGCAAATTTATGCAGGTTTTTTTTAAGCCTAAAACATCAGAGTTGACAGACACTTGCAGGTGTTATTGGCTAGTTTTTGGGTTGTGTATTCAGCCTTTTAGTGTCATATTACTGCATATATTGAGCACATACACACCATGTACGCTTTTGTGGATACCGCTTATGTACGTCCATGTGGTCATTGATATAGCGGTTACATTCTTTGCATAAAGCCTTTGACCTTTGATAAAGAGGGTCGTGGTGAGGTTTTCTTAACTGGGAGACACCCAGATGTCAGGGTCTCTTCGGCGATGCAGGTGGAAGAAGGAGATGTATGATAGTTGTTCATAGGTGCTCGATAAGCATAGTTGGCTTCTATTAGGTAACTGATTATATGCAGTGGAATTAGTGATTCACTATGCAGGTAGACATGTCAGTACTTGCAGTTTTATGATACTTTGACACTGGTCATATGCTAATTTTGCAGAGGATATTCTGGCAAAATGTTTCCAGATTTCTGGCTTAGTCAACTATACAGTGGACGATTTACTCCTTGATACACTTATTTGTTGGTGTTTGGACTCTTCTAGCTCCATTATCATTCTATTCAGTTCTCTACCATCATGGCATCAGAGGTCTCAGGCGCATCTGGTGGATCAGGGTCTAGTGCTAGTGTTCCGAGGAGGAGCTATAACTTGCAGGGCAAATACCATTTTGAGATCCGAAAATTTGATGGCACAAACTTTGCTCTATGGAAGAATTAGATTAAAGATGTGCTGATTCAAAGGAGGCAATGGAAGCCAGTAATGGGTTTTCAAAGAAGCCTAATAACATGGATGAAAATGATTGGGATGAGTTAGATGAAATGGCTAGGTCTACCATTCGCTTGCACCTGGCAGATAATGTTTACTTTACAGTATTAGACTGTGAAAGTGCAGAGGAGCTTTGGAAGAAGTTATGCAATACATATGAAAAACAGACAACATCAAATAGTGTATCTGATGAGAAAATTATATGACCTTCGTATGAAGGACACATATAATGTTGCTACTCATCTAAATGAGTTTGATGCTATATTCTCCCAGTTACAGGCTCAGAAAATGGATATGGATAATGAAATGAAAGCAGTATTGCTGTTATGCACCCTACCATCATCATGGGATATGTTTTGCACAGCTATTAGCAACAGTGCACCTGGTGGTAAACTCGTCTATGATGACATATGTGGAGCACTCTTGAGTGAGGAGATTCGTAGAAAATCTATGGTTGGCACTCAAAGTGGAGATGCATATAATGTTCGTGATTATTACCAAGGAAAGAATCAGCAACGTGGTAGGAGCAAGAACAAGGAAAAGAATGGTCAACAAAACAAGAGTAGAAGTAAATCAAGGAAGGGATATTGAAAGCCATTATTTTCATAAGAAAGGAAACATGAAGAAAGACCGTTATGCATTAAAGAATGCTAAAGGTAAAGGACAAAATGTTGATGGGCATGTTAAACAGTTACCTGCACCATCTACTTTGACTATGAAGATTCAAGAAATTAATGCTATTTCTGATGATGCTGATGTGTTGACACTTGATAGTACTGTGCCATCTAAGGCACTTACGGCTGATTCTCTTTCCCACACCTAGCTGCTAGATTCTGGTGCTTCTTTCCATGTGACACCACATAGAGAATGGTTCTCTAATTATGCAGCAAAGTCTCTTGGTACCGTGAGGCTTGGTGACTCTTACCAGTGTGATGTTGTGGGGATTGGAGATGTGGTTGTGCAGTTCATTGATGGTTCAAAATTTACTATGCATAATGTATGCCATGTACCTCAGTTATCAGGTAGTTTGATGTCAATTGGTCAACTTGATGACCTTGGTTACAAGGTGGTCTTCTATGCTCAGTCCTTTCATATATCAAAGGGAAATATGGTTATTGCAAAAGGAAGCAAAGTTGGCTCACTTTATCCTTTATTTGTATCACAGAAAGAACACTTGTTAGTGTTAGCTATTACTGAACAGCCTATGGCTTGTATTTGGCATGGTCATTTGGGCCATATATCTCGTAGTGGAATGGAAAATCTTTCTCGTTCTTGATACTTACCTGTGTTATCTTTCTCTGATTTTTCATTTTGTGAGCATTGTCAATATGGAAAGCAAACTAGAGATGTGCATAGAACGCACATTGACTCTTCAATTCACCCTTTAGATCTTGTTCATACATATGTGTGTGGTCCTATGCCCACTAGGTCCTTAGGTGGTTCTCTTTACTTTGTCACTTTCATAGATGATGCTACTAGAAAAGTCTGGGTATATCCTATCAAATCAAAGGATGATGTATTCCCTACTTTCAGAAAATGGCTTGCTTCAATTGAGACTGAAAAAGGAACTAAGCTTAAGGCTTTACGTTCAGATAATGGGGGTGAGTATACATCACATGAATTCAACCTGTTTTGTCAGTCTAGAGGGATTTGTAGAGAGTTTACAGCTCCCTATACCCTAGTACAGAATGGTGTAGCTTAGAGGATGAATATAACTATTCAAGATAGAGTAGTCTCTATGTTGCATCATGCAAAGCTCTCACAAGTTTTTGGGCAGAAGCAGTGTTGACTGCAATTCATGTGATTAACATTTCACCTAGTACTGCCAAAGGTTTGAAAGTGGCATAAGAGTTATGGACAGGGAAACCACCATCTTATGATCATCTTTGAGTTTTTGGTTGTGAAGCATATGTTCATATACCCAAGAATCTTAGACAAAAGTTGGACCATAAGTCAAAGAAATGCATTTTTCTTGGATATGGTCGAGAAGGACAATTTGGATATCGCTTATGGGATCCTAAAACACGATCAGTGATCAGAAGTAGTGATGTCATTTTTAATGAGTCTAAGATGCATAAACAACCGATTAAGGAGGTTGAAGTGAGAAGATTGGTGTTTGAGGATACTAATCCTCCGATTAGCATGCATAAAAATGTTGCACATAGGGATGTTCAACAGAATGTCCATTCAGATCAGTCTGCAGATGTTCTTGTTCAACAACCATTGAGACGTTCTCCACGTGTCTCACATCCATCTGATAGATATGTTCCAAGTTTAGATTTTGTTATGCTAATAGATGCCGGTGAGCCTTCTTGCTACAAAGAGGCTATGCAGACAGAGGATCATGTCAAGTGGGAGCATGCCATGAAGAGTGAGTTGGATTCTATTCACAAGAATGGTACTTGGGACTTAGTACCTTTGCCAAAGGGCAGGAAAGCTTTACCATGTAAATGGGTATATAAGGTGAAATTCACATCAGATAGTGCTTCTCCAAAATATAAAGCAGGACTTGTTGCAAAGGGTTTTAAGCAACAACATGGTGTTGATTTTGAGGAAATCTTCTCTCCAGTGGTCAAGATGACTACTTTGCGCATGTTGCTTGGATTCGTTGCAATGGAGGACTTAGAGCTAGTCCAAATGGATGTGAAAACAACTTTCTTGCATGGAGATCTTACAGATGAGATCTATAGGAACAACCAGAGGGTTATGTAGTTCCTGGCAAGGAAAGTCTAGTTTTTAAGCTCAAGAAGAGCTTGAATGGACTTAAACAGTCTCCTAGACAATGGTACCAAAAGTTTGATGCTTTTATGAAGTCCCAAGGTTATTTTGAGAGCAATAAGAATCATTGTCTCTACACAAAGAGATGCTCTGATGGCAGCTTGATATGCTTGATACTTTACGTTGATGATATGTTCATTGCTGGGAAGTCCTCTTATGATTTATCAATTCTCCAAAGAAGTTGAGTCAGACATTTGATATGAACAATTTGGTGGGTGCCAAACCTATTCTTGGCATGCGCATTTCTCGTGATAGGAGTAAAAGATGCATATACTTGTGTCAAAGTGACTACATATCCAAAGTACTTCATCGGTTCAATATGCAGGGTGGAAAGGCATTGAGTACACCTTTACCCACATATGTGAAATTGAGCAAGGATGATTGCCCCAAATCAGATGAGGAAAAGGAATTCATGACCAAAATTCCCTATCAGTCTACTGTTGGTAGTCTCATGTACGCTATGGTAGCTACGAGACCAGACATTGCATTTGCAGTGGGATTTTTGAGCAGATATATGTCTAATCCTGGAAAGAAACATTGGGAAGCAGTCAAGATGATTTTGAGATATCTGAGTGGCACTAAGGATAAGTGTCTATGCTTAGGTAGAGGGAAAGCATCCATTATTGGTTACACAGATTCTGACTATGCTGGCTGTGTAGAAAATCATAAGTCTACATCAGGGTACATTTTTCATTTTGCTGGAGGTGCTATCTCTTGGAGATCTCGTCTTCAAGAATGTACAGTTGTTTCCACCACAGAAGCAGAGTATGTTGCAACAAGTGAGGCATGTAAGGAAGCATTGTGGCTTTCTCGTCTTGCTTGTGATATGGGTTTACCTCAGCATGTACCTCGCTTGCTTAGTGATAGTCAGAGTGCCATTGCTTTGGCTAAGAATCCGGTCTATCATGCAAAGACCAAGCACATTGAGGTGAGGTATCACTTCATTAGAGATTGCTTAGCCACTGAGAGCATTATTCTTGAGAAGGTTCACACTCGAGATAATGTTGTAGATGTTTTGACTAAAGCTCTACCACAGGATAACTTTCGGCACTGTTGTCACTTGATGGGGGTTACTTGATTCTTGATCTTATGCAGTCACTTGTACACTATGTAACATGCCCATCAGGTGGGAGGTATAGTTTGTATACTTACACTCAGGTATTCTTTATCATTCTTTATTTTTCTCCCATAGTTACTCTAGCCATATTGGCCTTTAGTGGGAGATTGTTATCGTTAGTGTCCATGTGAAAGGCCAAATGGCCACCAGAAACTTCTTTGTATATGTTCTCTAATAAAACATATAGTGGCTTGGTCAGTCACAAACTGTAAGTTCGACTGCATTTGTAAGACCTAAGAAGTCTTTCTTCGTGCTCCCTGTGTACTGTGTTTTCTGCGTAATCTGCAGCCTCTGTGTGGAGTACTGCGTGCGGCCTTAGGAGCTCGGTTTTCTACTCCGAGCATATCGTCGTGGAGCTCTCGGGAAGGAGAGCGCACTGTGGTGCATCGCCATTGAAATACTTCATGAATGTCCTCTGTTAAGTGTGACTTGCCAACTATGCAAGAAAGCTGGACATGAGGCCTAGGAATGCCGATCAAGAGGAATGCCTGCAACAACATATTGGACACAAGGAGGATCCCTACCACCAGCAAATGTGATGGCGGCTGCACCAAATCAAGGTAACAATTACAACCCTAGACAGAGGGATAACTTTGGAAATGGGCCAAGGAGGCCAATTATTTGTTTCAGATGCGGAGAATGTGGGCATTATCAAAGTAGGTGCACTCTCCCAGAAAATGCCTCTCGTAGGAACTGCCTAGAGGCTAGAGACCACTATACTAATCGTTGTCCTAAGAACCAAGCATCTTCATCTAGACCCCACATTCAAATGATTTTTGTGCACAAAGAAGAAATGGTAGATCAAGTCAATGTGCCATCTCCATCTACCTGTTGGAGTTAGACGTCTGCGGAAGCACGCGAACAGCACAAGGAAGAAGAAGAAGCTTGGAGCACAACACACAAGACTGAATGTATTACTAGAGAATGTACAAAGATTAGTAGCCCATTAGGGCAATAGGCGTATATACAAGCTGGGGGAAAAAAACCTCCTAAAGAGGGAAAAAAGTGCCCTGGCGGTCCTAGAGTGTTCACACACATCACTACCTAAATATATCAACAAATCCCCCCTGGGAGTGATGCGGTGAACAAGGAGCTGGCACTCATGTATAAGGAAGTGCCGAGCTATGTGGAAATCACTCCACAAAAGGAAGTAAGCCCAAAGCTTTGCGGAAAGCTTCAAACTTCTCCCTAGGCAGAGCCTTCGTGAAAAGGTCTGCAATGTTCTCCTGCGTGGGCACATATGCCAAGCTGATCTCCCCAGCAGAGAACCTCTCCCTGACATAGTGATAATGCACCTCAATGTGCTTAGTGCGAGCATGGAACACAGGGTTCCTCGCAACTGCCAATGCGCTCTGACTGTCAGTGAACATGGTGGTGGCAAAAGACTGGCCAACACCCAAATCAGCCATAAGGCGTTTGAGCCACACACACTCAACAGTCGTTGTGAAAGCTGCCCTATACTCAGCCTCACAACTGGAAGTGGCCACAGTAGGCTACTTCTTGCTCAACCAAGATATACATGAGCTACCAAGCATGAAGCAAAAACCACTGGTGGACACACGAGTGTCATAGCAACCAGCCCAATCTGAGTCAGAAAAAGCATGCAAATCTGGCGGTAGTGATCCCCCCTTGGGATAAAACAACCCAAGTAGCCGAGTACCACTCAAGTAGCGAAAGATGCGCTTAACCGCTTTCCAATGCGTGACTCCTGGGCAATGCATAAACCTGCTCATCTGTGAGACAGCAAACTGAATATCTGGCCGAGTAATGCATAAGTAAATCAAGCATCCAACAGCCTGCTGATAGAGAACAGCATCAAATGCATCTCCAGCATCATGAAGACTCAATCGTAAACCTGTCTCCATAGGAGTGGCAATAGGCTTACAGTCTTCAAGGCCAAAACGTTGCAATAATGTGTCAATATATTTCGTTTGACACAAAGCCATTCCACCATCAACTTGCATAAACTGAATGCCCAAATAGTGATGCAAATGCCCCAAATCAGACATCTCAAATGAGGCATGCAAATCAGCCTTGAAATCAGCAATATGCTTCTCAAGAGGACCAGTGAGCAGCATGTCGTCTACATAGACAACAATGATCAGAAGCACATCATTAGCACGCTTAACATATAAGGTGCTTTCAGTTGGACTGTTCTCAAAACCATGTGCAATCAGATAGGCATGTATTTTCTCATACCAAGCACGTGGTGCTTGCTTTAAACCATATAACGCCTTCTTTAACCTGCACACCTGGTTTTCATGCCCTTTCTGCACAAAGCCACGGGGCTGAAAAACATACACTTCTTCATGCAAGTCACCATTCAGAAATGCTGTTTTAATGTCCAACTGATGTACATTCCAACCATGATGGGCTGCAAGTGCACAAATGCTCCGAACAGTAGTCATACGGCATGTAGGTGCAAAGGTCTCATCAAAATCAATGCCTCTTTCCTGCGCATAACCCTTTGCAACAAGCCTAGCCTTATACCTGTCAACTGTACCATCAGGTTTACGCTTCAGCTTGTATACCCACTTAGTGCCAATGGCCTTCTTGCCAGGAGGCAAGTCACATAAAGACCATGTACCATTCTTCATTATAGCATCATATTCAGATTGCATAGCAGCCATCCAATTTTCTGAATTTTGTGCTTCATCAAAAGAAACAGGCTCATTCTCATCACAGAGACTAGATGCAGCCATAGCATAGCAATCTGATGCAAAGGAGGTACTATGAGAGCCTGAACGAGTACGATATGACAAAGGTGCATCTAATTTGCTGTCACGCAAAGTCTGCACCAGCCATTTTGGCATAGTTTTTGCCTGTTCAATATCAGCTCTCTCATCAACAAGTGCATCATGTAAATCTGCATCAGAAATGGAATGATCTGCATCATCATATGAAACCTGCAAAGGCTGAGAAGTTGCCTCATTAGGACCAGCGCTAGCCTGTCCACCTGTAAAAAGAGGCATCAAAGTATCATACATGTCTTTGGAGCTAACAGATGTCTCCTTAGTACATGAAAGCAATGGCTGAATAGCATCTTCCACAAAGACAACATCACGGCTAACCAGAATGCGTTTAGTCTGTGGATGATACAGACGATAGCCTTTACTTTCAGAACTGTACCCAACAAAAATACATTTTATTGCCTTATCATCCAATTTTCTGCGATGTTGTTCAGGCACTAATGCATATGCCAAACAACCAAAAACACGCAGATGAGCAACAGATGGCTTGCGGTCATGCCAAGCCTCATATGGAGTGATAGACTGCAACGCTTTGGTGGGACACCTGTTCAGTACATATGCTGCACACATGACAGCTTCAAGCCAGAAACTATGTGGTAAAGCCTGACTTTTGACCATGCACCTCGCCATCTCCATGAGTGACCTGTTCTTTCGTTCAGCAACTCCATTCTGTTGAGGTGTATACGGCACTGTACACTGGTGTTTTATCCCACGTTCAGCCAGAAATGCATTAAAATCTGAAGACATATATTCCCCCCCTCGATCAGAACGGAGGGTGCCCATTTTACATGCTGACAGATTTTCAGCCAAAACCAAAAACTGTTTGAAGCACATGAACACTTCGGACTTTGCTTTGAGTGGATATACCCATGCATGCCTGGAAAAATCATCAATGAAAGTCACGAAGTAAAGGTAATTTCCAAAAGAGGGTGTCTGCATAGGACCACAGACATCACTATGTACAAGCTGCAATTTCTACATAGCCCGAACTGAACCATCTTTTGGAAAGGAAGAACGCTGCATTTTGCCCAAAATACAGCCTTCACAAACATGTTTTCCAGGTGCCTCAAGTTTGGGCAAAGAGGACACCATTTCAGATTTCTGCAGGCGTAACAAGCTAGCAAAATTCAGATGACCAAAGCGTGCATGCCAAAGCTTTGCATCTGACATAGCCTGAGAATCATGAACTGCACATGCCGAATCATTCACAGATCTTTCATAGTCTATGAGCTTATACAGCCCACGACATAAAATGCCAGAAGCAATAATCACATCGCCATTTGAGAGATCATGGACTGTACACCTGTCATCAACGAATTTCACAACCAAGCCAATCTTGGCTAATGCAGAAACTGATAACAGGTTCTTTTTGATCCCTGGCACAAATAAAGCATCTGACAAAGTGAAAGAACTACCATCAACAGTAGTCAGAATGATCTTACCAACTCCCATAACAGGATAAGAGGAGTTATTGGCGCATGTGACAGTATTCCCTGTAGGGGCAGGCTCGAGTGAAGAGAAGAAACTGCGCTGCGAGGTAATATGTTTGGTCGCCCCACTGTCAAAGTACCAAACATCTGAGTCTACTGCAGACATGCACTGATCATGAGAAGATGGGTCAAAACTGCAGACAGTAGTAAACGCCCATTCTTCTTCCTGCACAAGATTTGCAGACTCTGTTTTTGGTGTAGAGGCCTCTGCAACAACCATTCCAGCCTCTTTCTTCTTTGCCTCTTTAGCAGCCAGTTTTGGACAGTTCTTTATAATATGATCATTTCCTTTACAGTACTTGCAGAACAATTTCTGCTTTTCTGATTTCTTCTCATCTTTATCCTGGTTCTTCGATTGTGCAGCATTTGCAGATTTCTGCTTACTAGTAGAAGAGCTCCATTTTCCTTTGCCCTTCTGACTAGCTAGGAAAGCTTGATCTGCAACACGCATAATGGACCTGTTCTGCCTGGACTGATCTTCCTGCAACAGAACAGAGACTAATTCCTCAAATGACAAGGCATTCAGATTGCCTTTCATCATCAATCGAAGAGTAGAGGCAAAACTCTGATATGAATCAGGAAGGTGTAGCTCAAGCGTAAGCACCACCTCCTTTACTTGTCAATCCGCGGAGACGTGAGGACCGGTATGAAGACCACGAGCAAGTGATGGCACAAGTGCGTGAGTGAAAGCACACAAACATGCACACACATACACACACACGCGCACAAAGTAAGATCAAAGAGAGGAACAATGGAAAGCTTAGATTGCAAAAGAGTTCTCTTACAAAAGTTCTATTCTCTAACATGCTAACCCCAAAAATGAGCTCTCTAGCTCTTTTTATAGTTTTTTGACTAGTTTTGGCCCTGTCCAGACCTAGTGTCCGGCCTAGTTAAAAATTAGGTTCCAGGGCTTATTTGAGGGCTCAAACGAAGTCTAAAAATTATGAAAATTGGTACGATGGTACTTCTAATACTCCTCAAGCTCGAGGACTCCTCGGCTTGAACAAAATGGAGTTACTAAAAATAGATAATGGTATTTACAATGGCTTTTAGTGATGAAAATCACTATTTTTGTAGGGAATTCTTGTGAAAAATTGACATACACTCCTTGGAGCTCCCTACTTGCTCTCTCTTCTTCTATGTCCACTTCTTTGATGTGCTTCCATGCTTTGTCCTTGACCTTGAGCTTCAACACTCCCCCCCCTCTCGAGTCTGTCGTCCCTGACAGACCCTTGTTGTAGTGGTTGTTCCAAGTAGTGTCTTGAGAGGGAGTGTCCCTTCTGTATGAACACAAGTCGTCCGACGTTCTTCATCTATCACTGTGAGTCTTTGCAGGTTGTAGTCTCTTGGTATGTGCTTCTGCCTTGGATTCCAGCATGACTGTGTCGTTGTGAGTCTCCGTTGATGTTTTCTAGATCTTCCTAAGTTGATCTTCACAGTAGTCATGCTAAGTACTCATAACCCATATTGAGTGATGGGTAAGTGTGTTCGTGCATGGGTTGAGGAAAATATGTGCCTTGTGCACGGCCTTGTAATGTAGCCCTATGAATGTTTACTTGGGAAATGCATTGGAAGAAGAATGGTGCAAAAATTGGGGCTCTTGAGCTAAGTGCTCAAGGGTATGCCGACGAAGAGGTTTCCTACGCTATTATGGCTATGATGTTTCCAAAGTAAAGATGCTTACCATGGAGAAGGTCGATGGATGTTCATCTCTTCATGTCGTACACTCAGCCTTTGGGATGGAACCTTGTTGATGAATGTCCATGTTGATTGTCCACTGATGAGATCTTTTGAGTGGTGGATCCCCTCTCCTCTTTTCAAAGCAACATTTGTCACTAACAATGTGCATTTCTGAGCTTGGGCTCATGCACGTTCACTTCCCTATATTGACACGCAGAGGAATATTGGACACGTGCCGATTTCTAAGAGATTACCATGCTGATTGACATAGACCATTCACCAGTGCTACTGTTCCATACTGGTTCAGGAAATACTGAGAATTGAATTGCTTTATATTCCTTGGCAAGCAACATCGGGTAACTACACCGAGCTGAGTTTCACATATTCCCTTTAGCTCACCATATGCAGGAGTCTTCTCCTCCAGAACTACCTTTTGCAGATATCTCCTTGGATGCTCTGGTACATGAGGCAGTTAAGCATCACCCAAGTTGCGGACCTTCAAGCTCTTCATTCCTACCATGGTAACAGAAAATCATAGTTGTAGATGCCATGTTCATGCCAAATGCTTGTCCTCTACCAGATAAGGCAGCAATAATCTCACTGCTGGCCGAGACACACTTCTAGCCAAATTGATAAATGCCTAGTAATCAACAGTTCCACCTTCAACTAAGCATGACTCATTCATGTTTCATAAGCCAAACCTTCTCCCATTTTTCTCTCCATTTTTTTTTTTTTTTTTTTTGGAGGAACAGGATGTCACAAAACAAGAACACAAAAGTTAGTATCAATAGAAACGTTCGACATATGTCACTGTGCTCTTGTGCATGGGATTCGTAAGTGTGTCTATGCACGGCCGTGTAATGTGGCCCTATATTAATGCATACTTTGGAAATGCATGACCTGAATGGTGCACAAGACAGGGTTGTGCAAGGAGCACATGGTTGTTGCTCGTTCGAGGCTTTCGATGTTATTTGTAGAGGTTGAGGCCGACCTTGGTGGAGGTATCCATTGAGTCTCGAACTGATGTAATCCTCCTTATTGGAGTCCATTTTAGAACATCATTTGGCACTGTAGAGGTCACTTCAGACGTCTTTCTCTTTGGATGCTTTCTGAACTGTGGTATCCAGTGAGGTTGATGCTTTGGTTCGATGGAGGCTGCTTGTACTTTTGGCTTCCAAACCCATATCCTTTTTGCACGTCTTCCTACTTTTCTTGAAGAGCTGATTTGATCTTCTTTCGGTCTCTGTACGTGGTTCTTACCCTCTTCTCTTTTTGGCTTCTTGGGTGAGACCTTTCGCATGTGGGAGAACATAGGTTGTTGGGGATGTAAGAGCTTCTTAGGTACCCACATCTGTAATTGCCCTTGTTGAGCTGCAGCTAACTTCTTAGGCACCCAAACTTGTTGGATACCTTGTGATTGAGCTTGTCTGAGCTGCTTCCTTCGTCTTCTGGCCTGGTTGGTGTGCATGGATGGGATTTGTGGGGGCAAGGCTGGTGGTTGCTCTCCTTTGCGTACCCATATCTGCTTCATGCTCGGAACTGCTTTTTTATCGAATGGTGTCTTTCTATTTGATGTAGCAGTTGTCGTGAACGGTTGTGTTTCCTTGTGTGGTGGACTCACAACTGTGGCTACTTGATTCTTTGGAGAAGAAGAAAGATCCACCCGCCTTCGAACCTGGTCTTCCACAATTGACTCCTTCTGCATCATAGAGCTTTTGACACATACAACATCTTCTTTCATATGATTAGTCTTGGAAGAACTAAGAGAGTGTGTGGTGCCATGATCTAGGAGCATGCAGTTCTCTAATTCGAATGTAATGCATTGTTCATGTACCCAAACTTGAAGACTTTGACTTCTTAGGTTTAAGTTAACTGCATGGTCATAGATCCAATCTTGACCCAAGACAAGTGGTTCTGTAAGGTTCTCATCTTGACATACTAGCGCTTTGACTTTCATTGGAACATCTTGAAGGTAGATGGGAAGTTCCACCTCGCCCAAACAAGGGGTTTCCACACCTCCCAATCCTATGAGATAAGCTTCTATGGGATTGATGTTCAACCCCAAGTCTTGGCAGTAGGAAAGTCTAACTGCACTACTTGCTGCACCTGAGTCAATCAATGCTTTCACCGTCCTTGCACCCTTCCCTTGTCCTATCTCTATGGTCACAAAGGGTCTTCGGTCAATGACCTGAGAAGTCGTTATGTCTGACTTTTGACACATATCCATGTGATATTTTGGGGCTTTTGAGTTGACTTCTAGGCCTAATCGTCTTAACTTATTTCGCCTAATACGCTCTCTGGCCTCTACCTGTGCTTCTTCTCTCACTCTTAACTCTTCTTCTTTTCGCTTCTTCGCAGTGTTGAGTCTCATTAGCATATCCTCAGTAAGAGGTTCTTGATATAGCTTGACTCTACAGCCACTAATATAGTTTGGCAAGATATCTCCTTCTAGAGTGGCCAACTGAACTGCACCACTGGTGGAAATTCTATTAATGATCATGGGTCCGTATCCTCTTTTTTCCAACTTACGGGCATGTTGTTTTAGTGTGTATACCAACACTAGATCTCCCTCTTTCAATCCCTTATCCTTGATGTGAGCATCAAAGTATGCCTTTTGCCTCTTCTTTGCAGCGTAGATGCCTGCTGCCGCTCGTAGCCTCGTTTCACCCAAGCGTTCGAGATCAAAGATCCTAGAGGACAATTCATGCCCATTCCACTCATACTCTTGTGCTACTTTTAAAGCAGGGATTAAGAAATCCAGTGGTAGCACCGCATTCTGTCCAAAGACCATCTGAAATGGGGTGGCGTTGAGTACCGTTTTGTAGGCAACTCGATAAGCCCAAACAGCATGATGAAGTTGTTTGTCCCAATCAGAGCGTTTATTATTTACCAATTTTGTCAATACGTTACAGAGGATCTTATTGGTACTCTCGGCTTGTCCGTTAGCTTGTGGGTGATAGGGGGCAGATTTCTTATGTATCACCAAGAATTCTTGGAGAAGATTTTCAATGACTTCATTCAAGAAGTGTGTGCCTCTATCGCTCACTAACTCTATTGGTAACCCATATCTCGTGAACACATTCTCGAATAAGAACTTAGCCGTCGTCTGAGCATCATTCTTTGTTGTGGCTTTCACTTCTACCCACTTGGTAAGGTAATCTGTGGCTACAATAATATACTCTCCATGGGAGTTTCTAGCAGGGGGATTAATAGGACCTATGAAGTCTATGCCCCACTTGGAAAATGCACGCCCTCCCATCATTGGCCTCAAAGGCATCTCGTCTTTTCTAATTGGGTATTGTGCACGTTGGCATGTGTCACATTTCTTCACATAGGTATGTGCATCCATATGAAGGGTGGGCCACCAAAGTCCTGAGAATAGAATGGTCTTAATCACTCGGTCAGGACCAAAATGTCCACCTGCAACACCACTGTGTGCAGTCTCTAAGACCTTTAAATAGTCTGATTCATGAACGCACAGTCTTAAGTAACCATCTTTACCTCTTCGATATAGGTTCTCTCCTACTAAGGCATAGCCTTGAGCCTCTTGCTCCATATTTCGTCTTCTTGCTAGACTGGCCTCTTTGGGTAATCTTCCCGACTCATAAACTCTACCAATGGAGCACTCCAATCTGGAATTAATGATACTTGATAAAGGGTCGCATGCTCCACTGGTGGTCTCTCTCTGCACATTGGGCAATTCTTGATCCACTCATGTATTTCTTTGTCCATGCTAGGCCAATACACTCCTAAACGTTTCAAATTCTGCAATGTTCGTTGTTTAGAATAGTGATTTCCTAGCAATCCCTCATGAGCTTGCTGCAACCAACTACTATGTTCATCATCCTCGACACAGCAAGCTAATACACCCTCAGTATCTTGTTTGTACATGCTTCCTGCCAATATGTGATATTTTTGTGATTTTACAATTTCTTCTTGTGATGTTTTCACATTCTTATTTGCAGGGCCGAAGGTTAGGACTGGTACCAACTTATTTGCCCATTTAGGAACAACTTCCAAATTGAACAGATAAGCATCAGGTAGTTCATCAGACACTCCTTGTGGTGACTCTCCTGAAGTAATGCGAGAAAGGTGATCTGCCCGAAGGTGGGTTCTACCTTTCCTGACAACAACTTCAAAGTCATACTCCATTAGTAAGAGGAACCATCTTACTAAGCGTCCAGTATTGCAAGGTTTATTGACCAAATATAACAAAGCTTGATGATCAGTGAAAAACTTGAACTTGTTGGCCAATAAATAGTGTCTAAACTTCTTTACAGCATATACCATGCCTAACCCTTCTCGCTCGGTTGTGGTATAATTTCTTTCGGCTGGGTTTAGTTGTCTACTAGCATATGCTATGGGCAAATCTAAATTCCCTTCACCTGTGGGTTGTGCTAGCACACATCCTATGGCATGATTGGATGCATCCACATGGACATGGAATGGCTTATTCCAATCAGGAGTGGTCAATATTGGTGCTGTGCACAAACGTTTCTTCAGTTCATTGAAAGAATTCTCGCATTCGTCGTTCCACTCGAAATTAGACAACAAGGCATAAAGGGGTCTAGCTATGATCGCGTACATGTGGATAAACCTACGGTAATATCCACAATGGCCCATAAAGGCTTGTACCTCTTTAACATTCCTTGGCCTTTGCAGCTCCGCTATGGCTCGTACCTTATCTTCATCCGTTGAGATTCCATTCTTAGAAACAATATGACCGAGGATTTTACCTTGACGCACCATGAACACACACTTTTCTGGGTTCAGACACACTCGATATTCTCTACACTTGTTGAAGATTTGTTGGAGCTCAGGGATGTGAACCCTTCTTTCTTGGGAATGAGCACATAAATCATCCACATACACTTCTAAGCTCTTTCGCAAGAACTCTTTGAAGACATGACACATGAGCCTTTGGAATGTTGCAGGTGCATTGGTGAGCCCAAATGGCATCACACGAAATGCAAAGATTCCCCACTCTGTAGCAAAAGCTGTTTTGTGTTGATCTTCTGGGGCAATGGCTACTTGATTGTAACCTGAAAATCCATCAAGGAAGCTATAAACTTCCTTGCCTGCAACACGCTCCAAAAGGTGTTCTGTGATTGGAAGTGGATAACTATCTCTAATTGTAGCGGCATTAACTTTTTTAAGGTTAATACACACTCGCAACTTCCCGTTCTTCTTGGGTACCACAACAATGGGGGACACCCATTCGGTATGCTCAATCTCATAGATGAATCCGGCTTCAATCAACCTATCAATTTCTTCTTTTATTTTTGCTGCATAGGTATCATTATATGTGTAGGGCTTCTGTTTGGTGGGCTTAGCATCAGCAGTCATGGGGATAGTATGAGAGCAAATTCTTGGATCTACCCCTTTTAAGTCTCTATAGTGCCATGCAAACACATCCCTATATTCCCTTAATAGAGCTATGAGCTCCATTTCTTCTCTTGCACTTAGGTCATCTCCTATATATGTGCATCTCTCTTCGTTCCTTTCAATGGTCACTACAATCTTCTTGGTCTTTTCTTTATTATCATATGATTCTCCTATGATGGCCTCTCTCTTAGGCATTCGTACCAAAATTTTGCGGTCGTCAACTTCATATTTCTTGAAGTTTTCTTGTACTTCAAACACTGATTCCTCCTTTTTTTGTTTCACTACTTTTCTTTTCTTTTTCTTTTGACTACTCTCACTTCCATCCTTTGAGTTTACTGTTTTAATACTTGTGAGAGGTTCTTCTTCTTTCTGGGTGAACACTCCTATATCTTCTAGATAGTGCTGCTCTGAGTTAAAGCAACTATCCATCACAATAGACTCCAAATCATCGTCATTCTCTTCTTCTTCTATGACATCACTAGGGTCACATTCTTCTAGCAAGGGTTGACACATGAACACTGAGATATCATAACCCTCCTCATCACAATGAGGTGTCCACTGTTCCTCATTGACAGCAATGTCCATGGTGGCTAAGATTTCTGGCCAGCCATGAGGCTCAAACTCCTCATCTGGAAAGATCATCGGTGTGTAGGCTGGGTCCCTAACTGGTCTATCTCCTAGTGAAGTTCCTTCTTCTCTTGCCTTTAAACGTTTTTCCTCTTCCTTTGCGACCTTGCACATCCACAAATGAGTATCTTCATGCAGCCATGATGGATCAGGTGAACTTTCAGAATGCACAGAGATGGAATCTTCTTTCGCTTTGTGGATAGAATTCCACTGTAGGGGTGGTACATCTCTGAAGGTGTAATCCTTCAAATTGACCTTAGTGGTGACCCCTAAGTGCTGTAAGTACAAGGAGTTAGTTCCCCAATCCTGTACTATTTGCAATTGTCGTAGGAAGGGTCTTCCTAGGATCATCTCAAAGACATTATTTTTCTCAAAGTCACATATAGCAAATGTGTGCTCAAACTCTACACCACAAGTGGTTAGAGTGATCCCTTCTAGCAATCCTAGAGGTCTTTCAAAATGACCATCAGCCATTTGAAGCTTCATTCTAGTTGGTCTTAATGTGGGCTTGCCCCATTGCTTCCACAAGGAGGTGGTCGCAATAGCAACACTAGCACCTGAATCTATGATTGCTTTGGTTGTGTAACCTTGGTAGGTGATGGGAAGATAAGTATTACCTTCTTCACCCTCACCCATGTCCCCTATTTTTTCTAGAGGTATCTCTGGTACCCTTTGCTTGGAGCCTGCTTTTGGCATGTTGGAATCAAGTTCTGGGACCTGATCCTTCACATGATTCCATAACTCAGGTTTTGCTTTGAGCAGCTCTTCTACAGTGAGATGACACTGAACCTTAGTGTTCTTCACGACATCAGTGTTCCTTGGAACCACTGAGTCTTCATTTCTTACCAGTATTGTGGGAGCTCTAATCTGGAGAGATTCAGATTCCCATGGGCCTGGAAATTGAGGCAGTTCTTCTAAGGTATTAGATTCAAAATCTAACCTTTCGTCTTCTTGTTGTTCTGCTTCATCTTCGTAAATAGATGGGATGTCTTGGGGAAATTGATCATGAAGATCATCAATCTCGGGAATAGGAGGGGAATTACCCTTCTCCTTGGCCCATTTCTCCTCTTGTATTTCCCGCAAGAACTCTTGAGAGTACTGTTGAATAGAAGGAGGTATTCCAGCATCCGTGGAATTAGGAACATAAGCTCCCCTTGGTGGTGAGCTTCCTCTTTCAATAACTGGTTGAGCCTGTGGAGGTAGAGAAACTTGTGGTTTGTTTACCAACTGCTCTAATCGTTCTAGTAAGCCTTGGAAATGCAAATCCGATTTGATAGAGTTTGTCTGATTGAACTTTTGACTAGTCTCCAGTATGGCTTGAGCTTGTTCTACCATTTTCATGCACATTTTCATCCGTTCAATCTCTAAATCTGCTCTAGGGTAACTCTTGTCTAGGTTTGCCGCTGTAGGCCCTTCTTGAAGTCGAGCCTGGTAGGCCTTGAACATCATGTCCAAGCCTTCTGGGGTTGGATCTGCAAGAACAGACCCTGGTTGCGGTCTATTTACAATGGGTGGTGGGGTGGGATGAGGTGGAGTGGATGGAGTTTCGGCATGCGAGGGGCTTTGAGATGCAATGTCTTCTATTTTTGTTTTCGCTTCTTTTAAGCTTTCTTCTAGTTCCGATAACTTTCTATTCCACTTGCGATTGGCCTTCTCTCTGGTATCCTTCCATGTTCTTGTTTTCCTCTTACTAGGCTCTCCCGATTCACTCGACTCTGATTGTTCTACTGGTTTATCCTGTTTTAAGGCTTGTGCTCTAGTGACAGCTTGTATAGGAGCCACATTGCTACTACTTGAACTTGGATCTGCCACTAAGCCTACCACATTAATGGGTGTAATCTTGGGTGCACTAGAGGGGTTTCTTGGACAATCTTTGGGGAGATGGTCTTTGCCACAATCAGGACAAAAAGCCTGTATTGTGATAGCCTGTCCTTGACTCGGAGATGGTGGGTGGGGACAGTCACGAATGAAATGGTCACCATGACATGTGAAACAAGATCCTCTAGGGGCTTGTGGTCTCATTTGTCTCAACTGGGGCCTAGGGTTAGGATTTGTGTACATGACATTGGAGTATTCTAGCTCCCAATTTTGCTCCATAGGCGGTGCCTCATATTGATACGAGTAAATCTCACTATGTTCAGGTGACTCTGTGTAATAAGCATGTGGACTACCTTCATGGGAGTAGTCTGAACTATGAGCATGAGAGTCATTATCTGGTATCAATGGGGTTAGTGGCACCAAAGCTCTATTTGGATTTTCCTCTCCCACAGCATACTTGACTGGAATCACGTTGGCTGGAGCTGGTGGTTGGTTTACCAAGACAGGTTGTGGCCTATATGGTACCTGATATTGCTGTTGTGGTCTGTAATATGGCTGTTGGTATTGATTCTGATACCTACCTTGTGGGTAAGGTTGCTGATAATTTTGTCTAACAGCCTGCCTATTGTAGGGACAATCTTGAGCCGTGTGGTTTGTGTATTTTCTCTCAATAGTGCAATATGGAGCATTCCTTTCTCTAATGTTTTGGTTTTGCATTGGGCATACGTTAGCCATGTGGTCACCTCCGCAAGTATAGCACCGATTCAATGGAGTGACTCTCTGTGTTTGTTGATTTTGGACTCCCAACTTCTTGGCAACTTGCTCAGCTATCTCTTCTATTTCTGTGGAGATCTTTGAAGTATGACTAGTAGAACTATCCGAATCTTTGTAGAGTTTGGCCAACCCCAACTCCTCACCCAAGTTATCTTCTATGTCGATGCACATCCGCACGCACTCTTCTATGGATCTAGGCTCTTTCAAGTACACATATGATCTTAATTTTGTGCTCAGTAGGCCATCTAAGAACAAAGCCACTTGTTTAGCTGGTGTGGGTAACTCTGGAGTAGGGCATCTTTCTAGGTACTGTCTAAACCTTCTACCTGCTAGTCGCACTGTTTCTTGGGGTGTCTGCTTGAAACTATGGATCAGGGACGATGTGTTATGCCTGATATCACTCTTGGAAAATTCTACAATGAATTCGTCTAGCAGTTGACCTATATCGCGATAGCTGCTTCTACTCAATGGTTGAAACCAAGCTAAGGCAGTGCCTTTAAGGGTCAAACCAAATGCCTCGTACTGGGTGAACCAGTCCTCAATTTGTTCGGCTCTCAGCACTTGTTTGTACTCGGCCACATGATCATAAGGATCCCCTGTCCCATCGAAATAGTTCTTCATTGCCTTGATCACGTGACTGGGTTTAAGGGTTCTTGGGTACTCCCGGGGTCTAGGCAAAGGAAAATCCTGTTCATCTCTTTGTTGCCTATGTGCTTGATGTCTCTCTCTTTCAGGTCTTTCATTTTCATATCCTGATCTATTCCTGCCCACGATGTGTGCAAAACTTACCTCAGGTCTCTCTCTAGTTCTTTCTCTCTGGGCTTCATGAGCCTGGGATGATCCTACCCCTTGGAGGCCATGGGAAACATTGGATCTTGGTGGGGGGAAAATCATTTCATTCTTCCAAGTATATGCATGTCTATCGTGTTCTGTTACCAAGAAAATTTTCTCTGATGTGTTATCCAGGTAGACAACTTTGCCTGGTATCTCAGGATCTTTGAATTCATAGATGATAACTATGCCCAATTGGCTAGGTTGATCTGGCTTGAACCTCCAAAAGGCTTCCTCTGTTTCTCTATTCAAAAATAGTTCTATGCTTTTGTTATCTTGAGGGATCCAGTCTGGAGTGATCACTCGGGTCAAAATTGACTTGCCTCTAGGAGTCTGGGGTCCTTGTCCTATATTTCCTTGTTCTAGGTCTCCTATCTCATTCTCATGAATGATATTTCCAAACTCATCAGTCCTATCTGGTTGGTTGGTAACCACATACATGGTTCCTTCCTTATCAATGTATGACCCCTCTTCGAACTTGACCACCGGGTGTTCAAGTCCAAAGGATTGATCTGGATTTTTGAGTTGGACCACTGATCGCCTCAGACCATCCTCATAGATGCGAGCACCTAATTGGTTGGTCCGAATATATTCCAACTGTGTCTTATAGGGACCTTCCGGTGTTTGTAGATGGGCAGTCCCTGAGCCACCTGCAGGTTTTCCCATACTAAAAGACATTTCTGAATCACTTGTGTCTGATCTGAGTAACAGATGACCACTTAGTTGTTGTGCCCAAGACTTGGATGTATGGTTGACACTAGCCTCAGAAGATCTAATGCTTTGTTTATCCTTGCCTAAGTGTCTACCAGACCTCAGGTTCATAAGCTTTAGTCAAGAGTCCAAATTTTCCCTTTGGTATGGTTCACAATTCTTTAGAGCCCCCTTGGTTCCCTAGTCCCACCTGAGGGTCAACTTCAAATTATCCTATCTCAAAATCAACGCATTATTCTTGAAAAAAAACAGTTGAGATCGTGTAGGATTTGAAACGAGCTTTCCAACAAGCTATAGAGCTCAAAAAATGGACTTTGGATGAGAAAGTTATGTCAAATCAGGCTCCTGGGGGTCAAAACAGGCAAACAGGACCTTTGGAGAAAATCGCGATTTTGTGAACTTTCAGAGAATCGAGATTTTGTGAACTCAGAAAATCGCGATGTTGAGCACAAAATCGTGTTTTTGAAAATCGCGATTTTGAGCAAAAAATCGTGAATTGAAAATCGCGATGTTGATCACAAAATCGTGTTTCAGAGAATCGCGATGTTGATCACAAAATCGTGTTTCAGAAAATCGCGATGTTGAGCACAAAATCGTGTTTCTGAAAATCGCGATTTTGAGCAAAAAATCGTGAATTGAAAATCGCGATGTTGATCACAAAATCGTGTTTCAGAGAATCGCGATGTTGATCACAAAATCGTGTTTCAGAGAATCGCGATGTTGATCACAAAATCGTGTTTCTGAAAATCGCGATGTTGATCACAAAATCGTGTTTCAGAGAATCGCGATGTTGATCACAAAATCGTGTTTCAGAGAATCGCGATGTTGATCACAAAATCGTGTTTCTGAAAATCGCGATGTTGATCACAAAATCGTATTTTTTGAAAATCGCGATTTTGAGCAAAAAATCGTATTTTTTGAAAATCGCGATTTTGAGCAAAAAATCGTGTTTATGAAAATCGCGATTTTGAGCAGAAAATCGTGAATTGAAAATCGCGATTTTGAGCAAAAATTCATGTTTTCTCAAAATCGTGTTTTTGACTTGAAAATCGCGATTTTGTCCCAGAGAATCGTGTTTTTCCACAGAATCGTGTTTTTCTCAAAATCGTATTTTTGGCTGAAAATCGTGATTTGTGAGAATCGCGATTTTGAGCAGAAAGTCGTGTTTTTCACAAAATCGTGTTTTTTGCTGAAAATCGTGATTGGTGAGAATCGCGATTTTGAGCAAAGAATCGTGTTTTTTTTGAGAAAAAACACAGAATCGCGATTTTTTTCAACCAACTTTTAGGCGGGAAAACTGAAAATCGTGATTTTTCAAAAAATTTTGAATTTTCACAGAATCGCGATTTTCATCACAGAATCGCGTTTTTTGGCGGGAAATTCAAATTTCTGAGCGCCGGCTATGGCGAGCTCCGTATGAGCAGAAAATCATGAAAAAAAATGCAGCGCTTGCTCTCCCTTGCACCTCCTAACTCCTTCCCACACAATAATGCATGAAAAATGGTATGAAAATGGTGAAAATGCACTAAAAAACAAGAATTTTCTATGAAGAAGAAGATGGAAGAAGGTGGAGATGATGATGATGATGAAGATGAAGAGGAAAAAACAGAAAATGAACTGAAATGACAGTTTTTTTTACCTTCCAACGTCGCAAATCTACGATCTTACCATCACAACGCTCGTCCTCGAAGCTCTCTCCCCGGCAACGGCGCCAAAATTTGGTGTAGCTCAAGCGTAAGCACCACCTCCTTTACTTGTCAATCCGCGGAGACGTGAGGACCGGTATGAAGACCACGAGCAAGTGATGGCACAAGTGCGTGAGTGAAAGCACACAAACATGCACACACATACACACACACGCGCACAAAGTAAGATCAAAGAGAGGAACAATGGAAAGCTTAGATTGCAAAAGAGTTCTCTTACAAAAGTTCTATTCTCTAACATGCTAACCCCAAAAATGAGCTCTCTAGCTCTTTTTATAGTTTTTTGACTAGTTTTGGCCCTGTCCAGACCTAGTGTCCGGCCTAGTTAAAAATTAGGTTCCAGGGCTTATTTGAGGGCTCAAACGAAGTCTAAAAATTATGAAAATTGGTACGATGGTACTTCTAATACTCCTCAAGCTCGAGGACTCCTCGGCTTGAACAAAATGGAGTTACTAAAAATAGATAATGGTATTTACAATGGCTTTTAGTGATGAAAATCACTATTTTTGTAGGGAATTCTTGTGAAAAATTGACATACACTCCTTGGAGCTCCCTACTTGCTCTCTCTTCTTCTATGTCCACTTCTTTGATGTGCTTCCATGCTTTGTTCTTGACCTTGAGCTTCAACAGAAGGCCATTCAGAACGGTCTGCACAAGTGAGCTATCTGGTATAACCTCATCAGCAGAAATCAATTGTTCCTTCAGGTCTTTGATCTTTGTAAGAAAACTGTCCATCGAATCACCTTCATTCATGTGCTCACTCTCCAACTGTTTTCGGAGGTAAGCAACACGAGCCTCATTCCTAGCCTGGTACAAAGTGGTAAGTGTATCCCAAGCATCCTTTGCTGTTCTGCAAGAGCGAATGTGAGGAATAATGGCACGTTTGACAGACAAAGCTATCAATGCATGTGCCTGGGCATCTCTGCCATCCCATCGAATCTGCTCTGCAGTAGGTGCAACAAAAACAGCAGCACGAACAAGAATCTGCGGAATATCATCTTCGACACCATCTTCATCAGCTCCAACACCTGTATTTGCAGTACTTGTCGTTACAGGTGTAACAGGACGTCTTTCAACACCCTGCACAATGTTCCACAATCCTTTTGCAACCAGTACATGTCGCATCATAGAAGCCCATAATGGGTAGTTGGTACCATCCAACTTATCCTCAACAGCCAACATACGGAATACATCACTGCTTTCAGCCATGGCCGGTGACTAAAATACCTTGATGCAGAAAATTGACTGTATCTCAAAAAGTTGAACAGAACTGCCCACACGAGTTCTGCTAGACCTGTAGCAGACTTCGAGACGCTTAAACTGGCGAATAGAAACTGGTATATACCTTTGGCACAAAAGGACGAAATAGCCTGCACAAGCACTGCGATAGTGCGTTCGGAGGCCGAAACGAGCTCAGATCGCGATTTCGGCACCACAAAGCGAAGCCGTTTTGATCTCGGAAACACCCTGAGTATGCTCACCAAATTTTGTGCGAATCTGAGACTGCAAACGGAGGAGTGTCGACGGCGCCCTAGAAGAAGCAACGACCTGCTCTGATACCAATTGTTGGAGTTAGACGTCTGCGGAAGCACGCGAACAGCACAAGGAAGAAGAAGAAGCTTGGAGCACAACACACAAGACTGAATGTATTACTAGAGAATGTACAAAGATTAGTAGCCCATTAGGGCAATAGGCGTATATACAAGCCGGGGGAAAAAAACCTCCTAAAGAGGGAAAAATAGTGCCCCGGCGGTCCTAGAGTGTTCACACACATCACTACCTAAATATATCAACACTACCAGGGTGGTGCAGTTAGAAGAAATTGAATCTTTTACAGTGCAGACAAGGAGCAAGGGGAAGGCTCAAGTGGAAATAGATCAAGAATCAAGGATTAATGGATTGAACAAAGATAAAGAGACATCTAAAGACAAAGCCACAACATGTACAGACACAAGGCAAAAAGAAAATTTCATAGGTACCAATGATACCATTGGACACGCATTCAATAGGGCTCATGAGGAGTTTGATAAGTCAAATGGAGCCCATGCTCTTAAGGAATTAGAAGCTTCCAGACTACTCAAGTCCATGAAAAAGGAGGTTAGTATTTTTTATTTAATAAAGATGGATGGGAAGTTCAGGTCAGAACTCTTGCAGATAATTGATGAAATGTCCACAACAAGCTTAGTGGCAAGGGCTGCTACTATGCATAAAGATAAAGGTGTAGGGGAAGCACCCCTCACAGATTATAAGATCCCTCGGCTAACAATCTCTATCAAAGGTCATGAATTTCAAGGAGTTATTGTGGATGGTGGTTCTGGCATTAACTTGATGCCTGAATATACCATGAAAAAGATTGGACTATACCCTATAAGACCTGCCAACTTCACTCTAACAATGGAAAACCAAAGCATAGTAAAGCCTATGGGAGTGGTCTGTGGAGTCCTAGTCAAGCTACAAGGTACCATCTTTAACTTGGACTTTGTTATTTTAAGGCTGCCACAAGTAGAAGGAAGTTTTCCCCTATTAATTGGGAGACCTTGGTTAAGACATGCCAATGTGTTGCACGATTGGGGAAAGGACACAATGTGGGTAAAGCAAGAGGGAAAAGAGTTGCAGCAGATAATTTTAGAAGAAGGACCAGACAATCAGAGAAATACTAGCATAATGCAAACCATTGGTATTTCTATGGAAGAAGAATTGTTGGACAACCCAGAAGCAGATCTATTTGAAGGAGAAAATTTATATGAAGATGAAAACATGTTGGCTTGGCTCCATGCAGACAACCCATCTTACTGCTATGGAATTTTTCCAAACTCAAGTAGAGAGGAAGCATATGAAGAGAAAGAGGACATGATTCAGGTTACTGACTCGAGTGAGATAGTCCCAGTTAAAGGCCATAGAAGAGGAGAAAAGAAGAGCCCTTAGGTGCAACAGTGATGAAGATACTTCAAATCATATGTCAATGGCCATGTTTTTATGGATACTGGTATGGATATCATCTGTTATGTCAATTTTTATCATAGTGAGTGCAAGGCTTTACAAGGATGTGGAAGGAGTACCTGCAAGTCTTTGGAAACAGAGGGTTCCATTTGGTCAAGAACCGGGAATAGTGAAAATGAAATTTTGCAGATTAAGCTATAAAATTGCTAACACAAAGATACAAAAGTTGTAGTATGGAGGAGACAATATTTTACTGAAGGATTTAGGGTACCCCTATCAGATGACTAGTGTGCCCAACAAGAAGACAAAACCAATGAAGTGCAGTAAAATTGGAGATTATGGAGGAGTTTCTCGGAGTCAACATATCAAGATCATGGCTCAAGGCCTATCATCAGCACAACTGAAGCATTATAGATCACCTGGAACCTACAAAATTTGTCGAGGTTATACATAGCCTTCTCATGTCATTTTTTCTTAAGTTTTAGTAGTTTTTATCTGTTTTTATAGTTGTTCCTTTGCGTTTTCAGCAATTTTAGCAACCCTTTCATAGCCTTTGCATAAGTACAAATTTGGAAATTTTTGGGAATTTTTCAGGAATTTTTCAAGCATTTTTAGACTTTTTTCAGCGTTTTCCATCCTTTTCAAACGATATTTTCTTGCCATATTGGAGGAATAATGGAAGCTATCTGTGGTTTTTAAGTGAAAAAATTTGTCCTAGACCTGAAGAGAATTTGTTGATAATTTTTTGGATTTTTTTTGCATTTTTTGGATTTTCTAGGGATTTGTTTTCAAATTTTGGATATTTTCACCAAAAAAAACTCTCCACGGATTTTTTTTCGCCCAAAAAAAAATCCGGCCGCCCCCCTCACCGGCCGCCCTCCCCCCGCCCCCTCAGAAAAAAAAAGGGTCGCCGCCTTCGTCGCCCGCCCTCCCCTTGCCCCCTCAAAAAATAAAAAAAATAAAAAAAATAAAAACAAACTTGCCGCCCCCTTCGCCCCCCACCCACCCCCCACCGTTAACCCACCCACCCCCCACCGTTCCCCACCCACCCCCCACCGCCCCACCACCCACCCCCCACCATTCCCCCACCCACCCCCCCCCCCCCCCCACCCCCCTCCATTCCCCCACCGTTCTCCCACCACCCCCCACCCACCCCCCACCGTTCCCCCACCCCCCACCGTTCTCCCACCCACCCCCCACCATTCCCCCACCCACCTTCCACCGCCCCCCACCCCCCACCCACCCCCCACCGTTCCCCCACCGCCCCCCACCCACCCACCCCCCACCGTTCACCCACACACCCCCCACCGTTCCCCCACCCACCCTCCACCGGCCCCCCACCCACCCCCCATCGTTCCCCCACCCACCCCCCACCGCCCCCCCCCCCCCCCACCCCCCACCCACCCCCCACCGCCCCCCCCCCCCCCCCCCCACCCCCCACCCACCCCCCACCGCCCCCCCCCCCCCCCACCCACCCCCCACCGTTCCCCCACCCACCCCCCACCGTTCCCCCACCCACCCCCCACCGTTTCCCCCCCCCCCTCCCCCCCACCCACCGTTGCCCCACCCACCCCCCACCGTTCCCCCACCCCCCACTGTTTCCCACCCCCCACCGTTCCCCACCCCCCCCCCCCCTTGACTTATAGTTAATTTTTATTTTCTATGGTCCATGCTTTTGGCTCTACATTGCGCCTGGGATGACCATTTTTTTCAAACTTGGGGTCATTTTCAAGTATTTTGGCACCTCTTAACTCATTTTCAGCCTTGGTTTTTCCAAAATCCCACCTTTTCTCTGACTTTTGATCAAAACCCACATATTTTGAGCACACTTCTCACAAGTTTTTCAATACCCATAGGGTCCACATAGTCTATTCTCACTTTGTTTTTCCTTTTGTTTCAAAAATTCACATATGCAACCCATATCGCTCTACTGTTTGATCATTTTGACCCTCTCCAGAGCCCATAATCCTGCTCCCTCACCCTCCCCTTACCCTTCTGACAGCCACATCCTTACCCCTCCCTACCGTATCCATCTGAGCTCCTCAGCCCTCCCTTCCCCCTCCTTTCTACCCTCCCTTTGCCCTCCTTTGCTTTTCCATGGAAAAATCCCACTTTTCGTTCTTCTCTAGTGTTTGTTCTCTCTTGCTTCTGGTGGACTTGGTTGCTGCTCCAGTGTCCTTTTAAAGATTTTTGCAGCACAAGTATTATGGTGTCATTTTTGCTGAGAGTTTGGTTGTAGCTCTCTGGGACGGAGAGCACATTAGGTGGTGGGCAACTGTTGAGTCCATAAAAGTCATTGGTGAAATTCAACTGCATTCAAATTCAACTACAGTCAAAGTCAAAAGGTCAAAGTCAAATCAGTCAAAGTCAACATGTTCAAGGTCAAAGTCAACATGGGTGAAGTCAAATGTTCGAAGTGCAGGTGTCAAAGTGCATAGGCAGTGCACAAATTTGAGAAAGTGGTGAATTGGAGAAAGTGGTTGCAGGTTGTAGAGGTATTTCTCTAATTTCCTTAAGGTTCAAAGTGTTTTGGAAGGTTCAGGTGAACCCTCTCTTAGGTGCACAAGTGAATACTTAAAAGGAAAATGTGAAGGTATGTGAAGCGGCAGCGTACAGAGAAGGGAAAGTATGGCAAGCTTGGAAACATACAAAAGTATTGCTTCAAGGAAAGTATGGCAAGCTTGGAAACATACAAAAGTATTGCTTCAAGAAGAAAAACAAGGATAAGTCCAAGTCTAGTCCAAAGGCAGAGCATCAAAATCACTACAAAAGTGAAAATCTTTTTTGCACAACTAAACACAAGGCACTTGTCACATCCGCTCCTAGTAGAGAATGGATGTTTGACAGCAGGGCTTCATCACACATGTGCAATGACAAAGAATACTTTCATGAGTTTCAAGAGTACAAAGGCCTTGTTTATCTTGCAGATAACAAGCGTGATGGGATCCAAGGAAGAGGCAAAGTTCAAGTCACAAACTCAGAAGGTGAGACCAAGTCCCTTAAAGATGTTCTTAATGTACCAAGTCTTTGCAAGAACTTTCTCTCAGTGAAGGCCATTACTAAGTGCAACATGATGGTACAATTTGATCATGAAGAAGTTCAAGTCATTGATCGAGCATCCAAAGAATTCATAGCTCAGGGCTTCAAAGAACAAGATCTCTATAAGCTTTCAAGTTTCATGGCCAAATATTCAAGCGTTAGCTTGAGGCATTTCAAATTTGGACACATCTCTTGCTTAGCTAAGATCTCTTCAAGTCATCTTGTCAAAGGTTTGCCCAGGATTGCACAAGTGGAGTTGAATTGCCAAGCATGTGCTCAACATACATTTACCCTTTTGCCTTTGGAAGCATGCATTTCCTCATCTAAACCATAAGCATTAGATGATTATGCATACACCATTACTAGGTGCGGATATTTGTGGACCTATGCATACATCATTACTAGGTGGGTCACTTTAATTCTTCTTGAAAGTAGATGACTTCACTAGGTGCACTTGGTTTTATTCACTAAAACATAAAGAGGATGCCCTTTCCAGCTGTAAGGAGTGGACACAAATAGTTCAAGAAAAATTTCCAAGTTCTTTGAAGACCATCAGATCAGGAGAGTGGCTTTGTCAACCACAACTTTTCCAAGTATTTGAAGAAGCAAGGTATTAAGTACCAAGCAAAGAACGATACTTAGCAAGGTATTGCTTTACAAAATGCATTGATGCACATGATAATTGGATGACTGGATTATCAAGCATCTCATCACCAGATTTAAACACACATGATAGAAAAGCCACCAGGTCTGAGGTGGCTTTATTGAATTTTTAATCATTAAATTATATGCATATAAATAAAATAAAAAATAAGCTACAAAGGAATAAACATAAGTATTGCAATCTCTGTAACGGAAGAAAACAAAAAATATGACGTTGACTTTCTATATATTAATAAAAACTTGTACTTTAATCTTGTCCACTCTATAGAATTTAGAGATAAAATTAATAAGAACATAGGTCCATGATTTCGGGTGACCGAACGAACTAATGCACCAGGGCACCAATCAATTGGCTTCATCATTTTCAGGTCACGCAAAAAGGTGAAAAATCACCCGGTGAAATCTCTCCATGTGATATGAGACCTTGTCAATTTCCACCTCCCTTTTACTACATTTCTGCCATATTCCGATTTTACTACATTTCTGCCATATTTCCGAATTTTTTCCAACAGAATAAGATATAGAAAAAAAAAATCTAACATAGAGCATATAAAAATAAACCAGAAATATTGAAATACAGGTATTAATTTGAGACAAGCGCTATATACGGGCAGCAGAAGCAACATGGACCGCCGGGTTGGGCAGGCATAAATCTGAAGCAATACCGCGTGGTTTCAACTTCAGAAGTCAAAAGACAAGCTTGTTGGTTAGAATATTCCCAAGAAGATATAGAAACATACAACGCAATTAGTCACGTTGGAGGGCTGAGATGGGACGGCCGCAGGAAGCGGCGAATCATTGGATACGAGAACCAGCCGGTTTTTGTGCATGCACTGCTAGCCGTGCTAGGCTCTAGTGATATGATGCACATGTGGCATGCGAGGTAGGAAGTTGGAAACAGGCTGTCCGGTCAACGGTCGCTGCGTCAGTCGGAGCTGGGCGGCTAGGGCCGCAGATGTGACGCGACTGCTGATTTCTTCCACGCGCCCATCTATTCATCGGCGATTCGGCAAAGCATGCATAAACAATGAAAGAATATTAGAATTTAGAATGACCAACCAGTTCCGTTTTAAGGTGCTGTTCCCACGTCACCAGTCTCTTGGATTTCCTTGGGGTCCATCATTTGGCGACAAACCACAAAACCTCTTACTGCTTGGGTCATGTTCTACTCCCAAAGTCTTCGTCTGATGATGAGTCATAGTGTCATCTCAACCAACTCATCTGTTTTTGTGCAACTTATAGGTTTTTGTGCTTTAGATATTTTTGTAGCAGATTATGTGGTCACTAAGTGTGATAGGTGTGCAATACTTTTCGTGTGTAAGACATAAGTTTGTGAATAAAGTATTCGGTACTCGTGTAGAGGGACCCGAGTGAATGGAGAACAACAAAAGAGAGAGAGAAAATAAACATGAGAGAGAGTGAGGGGATAGGGAATATGCATATTGGAGAGTTCGAGATACTTTTAGATACCAAAACGAACATCCCAAGAGATTGTGTGAAAGAGAGATAGGGGTTACCTCTCTCCAAGAGTGCAAAGAGTTCTAAATACCAAGAGAGAGAGAGAGAAAGCAAAACCATGAGCTCTTTGTCTACTTTCCATACATATGTTGGTTAAGCAATAGCTTCTTGAGGAAGAAGTCTTGTGTTCAATTTCTGGGTTAGATATCTAATGACTTTGGTCAGTTTAAATCAGTTGTAACCAATTGTGACTTTGTTCAACTCTTGTTTTGTGGGATATGGGGAGTCCCGCGAGTGCTATGCCCATTGATCTATACAATTGATCTTTCAAAGTTAAAGCTCGCGGGATTAGGTGCTTGCCAGATCTCCATTGAGCTCGAGACACTGAGTGTTTTTCTTTGGAGACTTAAAATTCGACCACCTAGCTTTGCAAATTTGCAGATTCTTCCTCAACTACTTAAAGGAATGAAGCTCGTAGATATTATGACAATATTAGGTAGAGGTTGATCGTTAAAATGACAAATATGAGAGACATTATTATGGGAGAGGTTGATCGTTAAAATGAGAAATATGAGAGAGAAAGGAAAACGATCAGAGGAGCGAGACATTGAGGGAAAACTTCTACCATGAGCTCAAGTGACTTCACCAATCAAGGAATGAAGGCATGATACAAGACAAACTAACAAACTCAATCTAGTTAAGTTTATTCATACACAATTAACTACTAGAAGCTTGGAAGGATGATTTAATTTGAGAAAATTCTACAAGAAATTGATCAGCCTACTTGTTTGAAGAAGTTACTACCCAAGACAATGCAAGAAGCACAAGATGAACACGATCCCCTTAGAGAAAATAAAGAATATTAGTTTTCTTCCTTGAGGATGCAAAAATGAGTAAGGCTTGTCATATGGCTAAAGGACACACTCAAACACTTGAGACACTATTGAAGGAGCTTTCACATGTGAATGAGGGCTTTGGGACATTGAGATTGGATTGAAATGATGACGACATGGTGTTGCCATTCAGTGTGAATCCCCTCTTACTTAAGTCATCAAGCTTGGATACACAAGGCCCCACTTAGATTGCACGAATCTCCCTTTAACAAACATATATCCCCCCTTTCCATCCTACCTCTCTCACACGCTTCCTCATTAATATACTCATATAACTTGTGTGTATGTGTTGGGTTTACGACATTTGTCCCCTTCCTCAAGAAAGAAGCGCCATACTTTTCCGTCATGTGTGCCCATAGTGAGGGACAAAGACGTCAAATGGCCAACCCTTACATCCTCATATGTGGAATCTCACATCTATGGGGAGGAGAGACAATAGAAAAGGAGAGAAAAAGGACATAGATTTTTTGGCTGCTTTAGGCCTTAGCGTTATCTTTTATGGCGTGGGATAGTCTTCGACGGGGCTCGTGACTCTCACTCTTCCTTTTGTTAAAAGCGTCTCAAGATGCTACATGAGAGGGATTGGTCACGTCATTTCAAAACCTTGGCTCGCCATAGCTACATATGCCTTGGGGGTGCCCATATGGAGATAAAGCCCTCAACGTGCGTGAGTTATGTCCATACACATTGAAGAGAGAGAGAGAGAGAGAGAGAGAGAGAGAGAGAGAGAGAGCAACACGAAGTATAGTGGTCAAATAGAAGTTATTCAACAAACCATGCAAAGTGAGCACGAGTAATGCACGCTAGGTTCCCTAGGTGCTCCTTTAAAGGTCGTTTGTTTGATGCTCAAAGAGGTCAATATACGTGTGTTCGTCTATTAACAACTCTAGCCAAGAAAAATACTTGGCACAATGTCATTTCATTGTCCAATGCTCTAAAGGTAGGCACGCATGGAAGGTCCTTTTCTCAATGCTCTAAAGCTAGGCATGCCTCAAAGGTCATTTCAAACCCTTTAGGGTGGATGATTCCATGTTAGATAGAACAATTCACATCATCACCTTCACATGTGAGAATTTGCGATGAATCTCACTCGAATTCGTGGTACCACCAATCGGAACATGATTGTTTAGATAGCCTCAATCATATAAATACTATGCATTGCAATATTTCCCTATAGTTTTTACTATCATCCCATGCCAAATGTGAATTATGATCCTCCTCTTTTCCGAGAAGATGTCACACGATGGCACACTCTATTTTATGATCATGAGTATTATAATCATTCCAAACGTAGCCGCTTTTATGAAAGACAAAGTTAATCTACGGACATCAACCATCTCATCAATCATGCTTGTAAATAGTTCCAAAGTCCTTTTCGTCCACGGTCCATGTGTATGAAGCTCCTTGTTGGACAAATATCGATATCGAAACAATTAATGAGCGTGATCTAGGCGTACACATGTTCAAAGGATGAATTAAAAACGAAAAAGAAAATCTCACTCGGGCACTAAAATGAATATTGTATTTATTGCATGAAAAACGATTGCTACCTGAAGAAACCGATAAAATGGTTATGTTTTTTTTCTTTAATGGAGGTTTGGCCGAGGCCTACTCCTCTAGACTTTAACTTTGAAATTGCAACTATACAAGGAAAAGCATAGTACCCATGGGACCCCCCTTATCCCACAAGAACAGGGGTTTACATAAGTGGGTTTGACTGCGGTCACAACTACCGTGGGGCAGGACAAATGATGACACATCAGCCACAAGATACAACTTTCCATGATAAGATGACCCTTACATGTTGCTGGTGGGGGTAAGAAAGTATATATGTACACACACACACACACACACACACACACACACATATATATATATATATATATATATATATATATATATATATATATATATATATATATATATAGTCACTCAGGCACAATAGAAGTACCACCAATGTGAAGATCCACCTTGTAAATGTTAATTCATGGAGATGTGAGGATGGAGACGTGAGGATGGTACGATGACCATGAGTTATAGGGGTGCACAAGTGAGTGAGTGAAAAGAACATTGATGCAAGAGACTAACAATTACGACCACCATGTGCTAGAGAGATGACTCTCCTCCCAACCATATGCCTCTATATATAGATGCTCAAATCAACAAGGACCACAAATGTAAAAAGAGTCCACAAATGCATGTGCAATCTCCACCACTCCCTTTGTATCTTCCACTAGACTCCACTAGTGGTAGGTGTGGTTGCCACTCGAGTTAAGTCTCATTGGGCAAAACTCTCTCCCCATGCTCCCCATGGGGGTTGAACCCAAGACCTCCTCCATCACAAGCTTGAGTCTTCCCTACTAGGCTAAGTGGATTACTTCTTTAAGAGAGCACATGAACTTATGCTGAAGTCCAGTCTTGAGATCTTTGGCCATACACATGAGTAACCAAATGGTGTCCGATTTCGGACCTCGTTGAGCCATCTTAACCCTTAGATCATAGAATTAATTATTACATTCTTCCCCCTTGGAAAGACTTTCATCCTAAAAAATAAAGTTGTATATAGTAATTGTAGGCAACCCTCGAGCCTCATGTTCTAAAATTGGAAGGACATGTTTTGTCTCTATGGTGGGATCCCTGCCCAAAATGATTCAAAACACTATATTTCTCTGCATTTTTGAGAAATTGATCAAAGTACAAAGTAGTGAATAACAGCGAGTCGTAACAAACGAGAACTATGTCGTAAAAAGAGAACACCCTCTTCAAAAATCAAGCAAATGGCAGCTTATGTTTGAGATTCCTATATACCAGTATACATATATTTCAAAAATGAAGTGAAAAGATGTGATTTTTTGACATTTTTTGTCATTTTCTCATTAAAAAAGAGCTCAAAATGTAGTCAAAATTTCACTAAATAAGACATTGACATGTCCAAAATCTATATGATAAGACATTGACATGTCCAAAATCTATATGATAAGACATTGACATGTCTAAAATCTATATAAAGAATGTTAAACTGAATAATTTTGTATTTTCAATGGGTGGATATCTGATTGCTACAAAACATGGTTTCATTAACCAAACTACTTCGAGGCATTTACAAAAGCACTAAAAATGTTAGAGAGTTTCAATGCAGCTCACAAGTATGTCAATCTATGTCTACACCCTCATCATCTGATGCACTTGATTCAGTCTCACACTGTAGAGAGCTCTCTTCTTCTTCTTCTATATCCACAAGAGCTCTATCTTCATCCACGTACATACCAAATTCTGCAGGATCATGCACAAATCTTCTTGTTTGCCTATGATTTCCTGTACCACATACATCTGGAAGCTTTTGTTTTATCATATTGATGGTTGCTTTCCTCAAGTGACATGTTTTTGTCAAGGAAAAATCATAAACAAGAATATCTACATCATCCATTTTAAGAGTGGATGTGCTTCGAATATTCTTTTTCTTTTTTGACACTGTTCGTTTAGTATCACACACCATTTCTAAGTTATATTTACCTGTGAATGCATTACTACTTTTAGTGAATACCAATGCACCATCAAAGCCTCTATTCTTCTCTGATCAATATCTTTAGTTATCTCTAAAACCTTTGCAATCCAAAATGGTCTGGTAGCCCATCACCATCAGCAAGTACTGCAATAAGTGTTCCAACATTTATCTCTATTAAATTTCCTTGCCATCTTGCTTCTGGCTGTTTTGTCATTCTTGGGCCTACATAAATATTTCTTTCTAGTGGATGTATAAAACTTTGAAGTCCATCTGCATTACATGCTTGGGCCACATTCATGGATCTTTGTGTACAAAAATCCCATGTGAATGAAACATCAACTGGCCAATGACCTGCAATTGTATACTGTATAATCTCTTCTTGATGATTGAAAAAGTCCTCCCACCAAGATACATCTTGATCTCCAACATATTTTTTTGCACGCTCAATATGTCTCTTCTTTTCAATGAGTGCATGCATCCAACTTTTACTTTGATCAACCACATTTCCACATCTTTCTATATTGTTTTTATCTTCTTATGGTGATTGTTCTGCACCATACACTGTAGACAAATTAGGCACCTGCAATAAGAATCTGCATCCCTCTTTAGGCTCCCACCCAGGAGAAGATGAATATTGCTTTGCAAATAAAAGGGTTATTTCATCAACCCTCCTCATCAAGAATACATGGTTGAAACTAATATTGTGCAATGGAGCCAAAACCTTAGCACTGTTATCAAGGCCCATTGAGCAAAAGTGCTTAAAGTTATAAATCTGTGTGAGGTGTTGAACTTCTGGTTTTGAAGTATATGCTTCTGAAATCAACTCAGATAAAATCGGAAGAGTAAAATCATTGTTACGTGCCAACTTCTTAGAGAAAGTATTGAACATTTGATCAATGTGATCATGAGTGTGGCCAACCAGAAGGAAATTCACCTTAACCTTCTGAAATACCTGTTTATCAACAAGCATGCTTAAATATCCAAAGACTGTAGAATTTTTATTCTCTCTTGCAGTATTATCAAGTTGCAAATATAGAGTTGATGGCAAAAGACCCTTCCATGATTGCAAAACCCGATGAATGACAGTAACTGTAAGGTTTGGATCATTATGCACATTCGGATATGTGAAGAAAACCTTGGGCATTATAATTCCATTGTATACCAAAGCACCAACCAAATGCATTTGCACAAGGACTTCATCTCCAATGTCCTTAGGGATGCGATAAAAAATGTGGCAAATAAGGTTTTTTTTAATCCATACCATCGATCAACAAACACATATAACGCTCCGGATTTCTGAGTGCTTTACTTCGATGATGAATTGCTTTCTTTCTCTCTAAAGCTTGACTCTCACGATGGTTGTTAAGAAGGTTTTTAAAATTATCCTTTTCTTGTGGTGTTGTAGCCCCCTTTGCCATGTTTTTCAAAGTGGCGCAAACTGAACATTCACCCATTCTAACTTTACGAGGAATAGACACATTGTTAAACTCTTGCTTCCATAGTCGAGTAAAGTGACGATTCAACACATACTTCTCGTTTCTATTTTCCATGTCTTCTCTATATATTTGAAATACCTCTCGACGAGTAAAGTTATCTGACAAGTGCAACCTTCCAGATGTAGGCATAACCTCACAATGCAAGCTAAAATAGTTCATCATCCAATTCATTGCATGATGTCCAACAGATCCTTTGGTCCCAACATGGAACGTATCCAAAATGAGATCCCCATTCATAAGCCCCTGTTGAACCCTATGTATTCTAAAATTTCCCACACCCATTGCAATTTTAAATGCAACCCTACAACATCGCATCCCTTGACTAAAGAAATATTCAAAAGCAACACGTGTTACTGACATGTTATCCTCAATCCTTTGCATGTGAGAAACAAGGTATATATCCTGCCATTCACTATCTAAATGGAGGAATTTCTCTCTTAGGTGCTTTGGTTTCTTCATTCCTAAATTGTACAAACATTTCAAACCACAACAATGCTTCACAATATCCAATGCAATCTGTCTATCTAAAGTAAGAAATTTAAATCTTTTTTTACTTACTTCACGAGGCCTTCTTTTAAAACGTAGATTGATCTTGCTTTGCCTTTGTGTTGCTCCACATGCACTTGAGTCAGAAGGGAGATCAATGGTTGGATCAGATGGGAGATCAAGAGGTGCATTTGGTTGAGCAACATTGCACTGTGAATTGGATAACTTAAATGATTCAACAGAAAACATAGAATGATCATCACCACGTTCTAAACCATAGGGATCATCACTTATGAGGAAAGGGTCAACTGAGAACAATGAATCAATATGAGCAGAGGAAGCTGATGCCCAAGCATCCACTGAAAAGATTGAGCTCATCTTCACTCAGTTCAAACAAGACTGAAGATGAATTACCTTTTTAAATTAGTAGAATTCCGAGATCAAGTGAAGATGTCACATCAAATGTCACATCAAATGTCACATCAAGTAGATATGAATTCAAAAGTTCATTAATGTACATTAAAGTGCATTAAACATCAAATTACATTAAAGTACTTAAAGTCTAAAATTAAAGTACTTAATTACTCAGATATACAGTAATAAGGGAGCCAAAGATTTGATTCACTTTTGAAAGATGAGATACACAGTTGATTTCAAACTAGATATGAGTTATTGAGTTTTAGCATTATGAGTAAATCAAAATATATCCAAGTTGAGTTCCGATTGGATTAGATATTAAAGTTGTTGGGAGTAGTGCCATTGGCGACTTTACAAGAATAAATTTTACTTTTGGCTAAGATTTCAAGGATTAGGCTTTATTGTTTACGTTTATATCGGCTTGCCCTCTTCGTATCGATCTCCTACTAAGAGAATATAAACATCAAAGGCGTCAGTTATAGTGACATATGCTTACTAACAAAAAGGTCACTTATAGACTTTGAATCTTTATCTTATTCCCTGTCTCTCCTTATTATCTACTTCAGTTTTTCTTCTCAGATTTATCAACTTCCTCTTGTTATTGTTGATAAGATAGATATGTTATATATGTATATAAATAGAAAGTCTTCGCCAAATATCCGTAGTCGTAATCTGAACTTGTTCCAGGAGAAAAAGACTTTTATTTTATTTTTAGTTGGAAAATCTTTTCGAAACATCAAAATAAAGTTGGGATCCATAAATGTATAAAGATTAACTCGATATTATTTTGGTGGTGATGTGTGTGAACACACCTAGGGCCATTGGGGTGATTTTTTCCCTCTTTAAGAGGTTTCTTCCTTTTTCTTTAAAGATAGTTGTGCCCTTTTATTTCAAGTGTTGGACTTTTCTTCCTTTTTGTTTTTCTTTAAAGTCTTTGCAGCTATTGAGCTTCAAATTAGGATTTGAGAATATAGACTTCCTCTTTGAGATCTAGACTTCCTCATGTACATACCATACTCTTGCCATTGAAGTGTAAATTTCATGAAAATGTATATAAATAGTTGCAAGGTTCTATAAATATTTCACTAAACTCGAGGTGAAACAGCCTATTTGTGTGAGTGGTATTTCCTGGTTAGATAAGTTGACAGATCTAGTTAGCAACTGGATTCATTAAGTTAGATCCAGTTAGTCTCTGGTTCAAGTAACCCAATTGTCTATAAATAGTAGAGGAGGAGATCATTCTCATTTCCAAAATCCGCGAGCAAGAGAGAGCAATAGAGCACAGACAGCAATGGAGCATAGAGCTCAGCAAACCAGCAAGGCAACTCTCATGGAAAAGAAGAATGTTGGCAAGAGTACTAAAAGGTAGACAAAATCATACCACAAAAAAAGATTCCCAAAAGATTCCTTTTGTATGTTTGAGTAAATAGTATGCTTTCTAGGTTTTTATTTTTCCTAGCTCATGAAGTATAGATCCAATGAGGGGTACAACTCGATGCCACGCATCGACTTAAGGGTGTAAGTCGATGCCAGACATCGACTTTTAGGTGCAAGTTGATGCCACGCATCGACTTTGGGGTCCAAACTCGATGCCTGGCATCGACTTGCACTGTCAAGTCGATGCCTGGCATCGACTTGCACCTAAAGTCGATGCTTGGCATCGAGTTACAGCCTTAAGTTGATGCCTGACATCGAATTGCACCGTCAAGTCGATGCCTGGCATCGACTTACACCCTCAAGTTGATGCCTGGCATCGACCTTGAAGATCGATGCCTGACATCGAATGTGGCCTGAAAGTCGATGCCAGGCATCGACTTTAGGGTGCAAAGTTGATGCCAAGCATCGACTATTAGGTGCATGTCGATGCCAGGCATCGACTTTGTGTGCAAGTCGATGCCAGGCATCGAGTTGAGGATGCAAGTCGATGCTAGGCATCGAGTTGAGGGTGCAAGTCGATGCCAGGCATGGACTTGAGGGTGCAAGTCGATGCCAGGCATCGACTTACACCGTCAAGTCGATGCATGGCATCGATTTTAACACAAAGTCGATGCCTGGCATAGAGTTGCACCCTTAGGTCGATGCCGCACCCTCAAATCGATGCCTGGCATCGACTTTGCAGCTTCAAAAAAACATTAATGTATGAGCTGATATTTTCGAGCCCATTTCAAGGATGCTGAGTCAAAAAGTGAGAGGCCCTTCAAGAAGCTCAAAGTCACATTGATCTCTGTGGACCAGCAACGTGACAGAGGGATTGGTCACCTAGCAAAACCAAAGAAAAACATTGCCTCCTTATCCTCTAAGAAGGCCAGCAATCCGGTTGGAATGTCTTCTGGTGGACAGAGTAGCATCAAAATACCTCAGAATGATGCAACTAGGAAGGAAAGGTCGAGGGACGTAGAGGTCTTAAGGACAGATCATCCACTCCGGGACATGACAAACCTGGAGTGGTGCCTTCAATATGTGGAAGATAAGAATGCAATCCTACTTGTGTTCGCAAGGGCGTACGGGAGAGGAAAGATCACGACAACACAGGGTTTTCAGTATGGCCTTGTGTTCTTGAGGATTTTGACAACCTCCTTGTCCAAGTAGAGACATCAAAAGGTTTAAGAAATGTAATATGCAAGATGGATTTCTTGTGCCCAAAGTGTTGTGTTCCAGAGAGGCTTGCAGAGATATGGAGGGACTCCTTGAATCTTATTAAGGACTTGATGCCATGGATCCAGGGCAACATCATGCCAACACAACAGAAGATGACAACCCCTGTAAAGGCAAGGGGTAAGCAGTGCGTGCAGAAGAAGTTCTTGAAGAAAAAGAAGAGAATTGCTGATGAGGAGTCTTCTGACTCAAGCTCTAGCTCTGAAGATATAATAGTTGCACCTGGTGGAGAGCTTGCTTCGAGTATTCTTGGTACTGAGCATAACAAGATGAGGGAGGACATAGCTAGAAGAAAAGTTGTGAAGAAGGGGCAATTGTTCCACCTGCCAATCAATATCATCCATAGGCCACCCAATGGATCCAGTCACAGGGAGGAGGCCCCTTGAGATAAGGGAGCCACACAATTTGCATGTGCAGAATCTTAAGAAGAAAATGAAGATAAATCCTCATGCTACTGTTGTGCCTTTCCTTGTCATGGTGGATCCGAATGAGTCCAGCTCTGTAGAGGAGTTCAAGGAGGGTCTGTTTGAGGATTATACATATTATGTGATTGGTGGTTCACACTCTGAAGAGGCCCGCAGATAGCTAGTGGAGCACCCCACCACATTCTTCTTTAGGTATGCAGAGTGCAAAATATATGTTGGTCTTACAATTGAGGAAGCCAAGCCTCTTGCTTGGGATCACAACAATGACAATGATTACAGGCAAAAAATGTCCTCCATAGAGAGAATTCGGTTCTTCCACCATGAATACAAGGATTGTCTCGTGAAGTAGGCTGGAAGAATACATCCCAATCTACGAAAGCAATGCCTTATTGAGGTGGGCATTGCACTGGATGAAAATAGAAAGTCTGATGCTTTGAGAAAATATGATCCATGGTTTCAACTGGCATTCAGATCAGGTGAGATCTGGGATCTGCAAGATAAGATTTTCACAATGTGGGAGAACAAGGAGGTCAAGGGCCAGAAGCAACGAAAGTCGAGGCCAGACCCACAGGTTGATCTGAAGGGAAAGGGAAGGAAAGTAGACCTTTCAATTGAAGAGGCTCCTGAGGACATGAAGCTGACACCATGGAGAGCCCTTCAAGGAATCAAAGATGATACATTGATTATATCAACTTTGTCAAGGGTAATCTCCAACGAGTTAAGCCTGGAGGAGATGGTGACTGAGCTAAACAAGTATGTATGTTATTCTCAGATCCTTTTTCCCTCCTCCCATGTTTCTGGTCTAACTTTGTCTATTTTTCATTTCTATGACTATAGTCATAAAGTATACATGAAGATTCAGGAGGTGATGATGAAGAGGTTGGGTTGCTTTTCTTGGACAGAGGTCCAAGCAGACTATCCAACTACATCATCATACAAAGCTTTATCCGAATATTTTATCATGTTTCGTGATTGGGTAGGTTCTCTTTCAGAGAGCATACCTGGTTTGCTATTAGACTAGATACCTTGATTCACCTAACCAATTCGATGCTAGGCTTTTGGTAGGAACTCGATGCCTGGCATCGACTTACTGCTAAATGTCGATGCTTGGCATCGACTTGGTGGCATAAGTTGATGCCTGGCATCGACCTGGTGCCATAAGTTGATGCTTGGCATCGACCTCGTGGCATAAGTCAATGCCTGACATCGACCTGGGGGCATAAGTCGATGCCTGACATCGACCTGGTGCCATAAGTCGATGCCTGGCATCGACCTCGTGGCATAAGTCAATGCCTGGCATTGACCTCGGGGCATAAGTCGATGCCTCGCATCAAGCTGGCGGCATAAGTCGATGCCAGACATTGACTTTCAGTAGAAAGTCGATGCCTGGCATCGACCCAGACACGAAATCGATGCCATGCATCGATTGCTTATGTTTCCTTTGGGTTATTGAAGAGCTCATTTAATTGTCTTTCCACTTTATTCTGCAGAAACCAAAGAAAAGTAAGTCTGCAAAGTTAATAGATGATTGCCCCCCTACATTCCTGGCTCACATTCAAAGAGCAAGGCATGAGAAATCGAGATTGAAAGCCAAGGAGATTGATTTTGATGATGAACCTGATCTGAAATGATTCTCCAATCCCCTAGACCCTCATAGGCCTGTATATTACAATGTATTATAGTGATGTAAATAATATTTGTACTGTTGTGCCTAGAAAGCATTTCTCCCTTCTTATAGCAGACATACCCTATGGTTTTAGGATGTTGGGATCAATTAATGACGATGAGCCCTTCAAACACCCTCAGATTTGGAAGATGGTCACTGATTTTGCAGAGTTGACTATGTCTCCTCTTTGGAGGATAGTAATTTTCCATAGCAGAGACCAGTCTTTCTCTGTTTCAACTGCTCTGAAGTCAAGATGTCATGCTATGGAGTGCCTCACGTGGTAAGTAATATTCTTTCTATCTCCTTGGCTTTAATGATGCGCTCTGACACTTAAAGTTCTTGTTGGCAGGGTGAAGACAAACGTCAATCACACTCCTTTGCATAGGTTTGTGAGATCCACTGAATGCATCACAGTTGGCTATTATGATGAAGTAAGCAAAAGGAGAGTCAGGGAGCATTGCAATGAGAATGGGATCTCAAATGTGCTCATGTTCCCAGCCGTTACCAAGAAACTTCGTCATGTAGCAGGGGACAGGACATTGGTTAACCCCTATCAGAAGCCACAAAAGCTCATAATGAGATTGCTACAACTATTCTCCAATGATGATGATTGGGTTCTAGACCTTTTTCCGGGAACAGGTAATTTCAATTGTAACATTTCTCATTAGCCATGATGTTGTTTGGCCTCTAAGTGGTTTTCTTCTGTTTTAGGAATGACTCTCGCTTGCTCCTTAAAGATGTTCAGGCACTGCATAGCTGTGGAGAAGGATGATGCTCAAGTGAGCTTCATTAGAATGAGAATCAATGGGCTGAATGAATGCCCAGATGAAGACCAAGAGGTTGGAAGGAAGCACATTGCAAACACGGAGAGATTCCAACCGGCTTCAAGGGAGCCTGTTCCCCCACTTGCAGATGAACCGGGGGACATGGCTGACCTTGAAGAGCCAATCTTGGAGCAAGAGAGGCAGGAGATGTGTTCTAATGTTCCAGAGGATCCCATTATGCTTGAGCCTGAGGAAAGCTATGATCAGCTTCTATTGTAGATTCATATTATTCTTGTAAAACACATGAAATGTAAAACATCATTTTAATAGAAATATTATGCCGAGTTCTGCTTCCACTTTGTGTTAAGCTTGACTTATCTTGAGCATTTCTTTGATGAATGTGTGAATGTTTCTTAGTGTAATTGTGTTGAGTATAATCTTCTCTTGGGAATGCTTTTGTGATATTTATTTCATATGCTATGAATAAGTCCCAATATTCAATGAGGATCTTAACTATACAAAGGGGATGATCTTAATTGCCTTGTTAAAATGTTTTGACTTTTGCAACACATGTACTACGATTTTCGAGTAGCTTTTAATCAGCTATAATCTGTGCTTGTTGAGGTTCTAGATGTAATGAAGTAGTTTCCCCAATTCTTACTTGTACCTTCAACTCTAATCTCTTGTCAAAGATCATGATGTGGGATTCTTGATCGTGCTGAAAACTAGTTTTCAAGGCACCAAGTATTTCAACATATCTATCTTGACTACTTGGGATATGGGATCAAGCTTCTAGTCCATATTTACAAGCAAGAACAAGTGATGATTTCTAGATATTGTAAAATGCCCACTTTATTGCTTGATATCATGGTCTTTAGGTAAAAAGGAATAGAGAACATGTCTTTGTTCTCCTTTGTTGTGACTCAGTGTTGAATGAATAATATGGGTGGATCTAAAAACATCCCTAGCCCATTTGCTATTTTACTGGGTATGATCTGGGCACAAACACATGAAATGGGTGGATTCCAATTTTAGCCGATTTCGGGGCATGATTGGTGCATGGACATAGTAACTAAGGCAAGATTCTTATCCCTCACAATCCTTTGAGAACTCTTGTTTTTTTTGGAAAACTAGAAGTGTGGTTGGACCAAACATCAAACTTAGATGTTTAAACAATGGCATACTCTCAGCCAACATTTACTAGATTTTTGCGCCCATCTAGAGGACTACTTTTTCCTAATGGGTGTAGAAATCCTATAAAATGTAGGTGAAAGTTTTCCATTTACTTGTGGTCAACCATAGTTTAACTTGAACAAGTCAAATCCAAAATGAAAATGACCTAACTTAGGAAACTTTTCTCAAAAGACTTTAGCTAAAAGTTCTTGGGAATTATCAAGGAGATGAGCAATTCCTAACTTCTTTGTTCTAGAGGGTACTAAACCATAGAAATTTGTTAGAGTTATTCTAGATAACTGGAAGCAAACTCAAATGAATAAGGCAACTTAGAATTAGCATCTTTTGAAGATTGAAAGGGTGCTTGTATAGAACATCTATCTAGGATGTTTAATTTAGTTACTTGTTTGAACCCAACGAAATCTCGACCTTCTAGAAAAGGATTAGATACCATATCTGAGGCAAATCCAAAATATTCAAAAAGCAAAAAGAAATAACTAAAACTTCTAAAAGTAGAAAGAAATAACTAAAACTATGTACAACCAATTCAAACTTCAAAGATACGTAACTTGCGATGAGTCAAATTCTAGATGACTCAAGACTTTAACTGCTCAAAGATCAGTTTCAACAATGTAGTGAAGCATTTTTTCTATCTATAAGAGAACTAAACAAGATTCTCATGAAGATTTATAAACATCAGCCAACCACAAGGTTCTAGTGTGGTATCCAACATTAATGTGTCGATCCATTGAGGTTCTATTGATGTGTTTTTTACCCAGATAATGCTTTTGAGACTAAGTGCATGCCTATATTCAATCTTTATGACTGCTTATTGGGAATGCAATTCTTGTGCATTGCTTTGAGTCAAAGGATTGATTTTACTGAATTACACCAGGAACTTGGTGCTTGACTTATTCAGTCTATTCCTTAGTTGAAAGGATAATTTCATTGTCAAAGTCCTACATCTTCAAAAAGTTATTAAATATTTCTCAATAAAAAACACTTTATCTTGAATTGTTCCATAATTCAAACAACAACAAGTCTTTGCCCTATTTGAAAAAGAAGACCTTGGAAGTTACTCACTTGGTATCTTCATAGTTTGGCATATCTTTAGATCATGATTTTATCCTCTTGGAATATAAACTTCTTCTTTGAAATTTTAATTCCCTTATCTAACTTTAAGATTTATTCTAGGACTACAAGATAATTATCATCCCATGGTTCAACGTCCCATACCATCTTTCCTACATAAATCTGAGTATAAAATCTAGTGTCCCATATCACCCTATTTTATATTCACATTGACATGTGAGTGATATGTATCCTAAAGTCTAAACATATCTTTATACAGTACCTTCTTACTTCATTTCTTTAAATGAATTTTGAAGTTTTAGGCCTTACCTCTACTTGATATTTTAGGTTTTGATTCCTTCACATGATCATTTCACGATCTCATGCTTTTACCTTGGGAACTTGAAAACCTTTGGATAGAACATCCATCCTTATTTCCTAGAGTTTTTGAAAAACCATTGCACCTAATTCCAAGTTCTTGAGTTTCTCAAATTCAAGTCCAATTGATTTTACTTGACCAGATTGTAGTGATAAGAGTTGTTTACTTCTTGTCTTTAGATTCCTTTCTTACCAAAACTTTAAGTAGCTACCTCGAGGACTTTATATGAATCTTTCTGCTAATTAAATCTAAGCATCCCCTCATGCTTTTTCGGATTTCACCCAAATCCCTTTAAGGATAGGTAAACTTTATGTTCTACCTTCCACAAACTTAATAACTATCATCATAGTGCAGACTATATACTTGTAACATTTTACTAGGTTAAGACTTAGAACAGCTTACTGATTTCACACTTTCCATTGGATAAATGGAACTTGAGTGAAAAAATACTAAAATGAATTTGATTGTCAACACTTGGCAAACTTCAAAGTAGTTTGAATTGCAAGTTCTTGGAAAAACATTGCCAAGCTTATCAATTCTTGTTGACCTTGCCACAAGAATAAAGGCTTAGAACAATGAGTCATAACAAACAAGAACAAAGACATGTTCTCTATTTTATTTGAGAAGAAATGCATAAAATGTTGGAAAAAAAGCTCATTTTCCTATTCCATAGTGAAAAACATTATTTCATTTTCAATTAATACCATGAAAAACCACCATTGAAGCATCAAATTCATGAAGAAGCTAACTAAATTAATTTCAATGCCAGAAAAGGCCATTGAATGATCCAACACCTCATGTGAGAGTTTTCAATTTCAGAAAATAGTGGCAATAATGCCAAAAACAAAGAAACTCAATCTCTTGATATAGCACTTGGCACTCTTGATGTGAGATTTATGTTGTCATTCTTATTAAGAATTTGAGTTAATCTACATGGAGAAATAAAATCTTTTCAAGGGTCAGTATACATAAGATCACATCATTTGACACTAACATAAACATTAGAGGAGCTTTTCTGCATACTTCTACTTTCGCTCATCAAGTTATTCCACTTACCACTTCAACACTATAACCTTAATCAACCATAAATGTAAAACAAGCCACATATCAATTCAACACAAATGCGTAAAATGTGAAATGGGCTAAGCACAAATAACAAAGACATGATCCTTATATTCCAATAATCAAATCATTACAAAATTATATGTTTACAAAGTTCAACAACCCTTTTATGATAGAAGATGATCATATAAATGCTTGGCCTCTTGCATAGCAACATCTTTAGGAACTTGAGAAGGTTTCGAGGGCTTTTCTTGCTCTAGAATTGGCTCCTCAAGGTCAGCCATGTCTCTTGCTCATCTGCCAATGGTGGCACAGGCTCCCTTGATGTTCTGTGTCCATATGCCCATATGGAGATAAAGACCTCAATGTGGGTGAGTTATGTCCATACACATTGACGAGAGAGAGAGAGAGAGAGCAACACGAAGTATAGTGGTCAAATAGAAGTTATCCAACAAACCATACAAAGTGAGCACGAGTAATGTACTCTAGGTTCCCTAGGGGCTCCTTTGAAGATGGTTTGTTTGATGCTCAAAGAGGTCAACATACATGTGTTGGTCTTTTATCAACTCTAGCCAAGAAAAATACTCACATAATGTCATTTCATTGTCCAATGCTCTAAAGGTAGGCATGCATGGAAGGTCATTTTCTAAATGCTCTAAAGCTGGGCATGCCTCATAGGTCATTTCAAACCCTTTGGGGTGGATGGCTTGATGGTTCCATGTTAGATAGAACAAGGTACATGATCACCTTGACGTGTGAGAATTTGCGTTGAATCTCACTCGAATTCGTGGTACCACCAATCGGAACATGATTGTTTAGATAGCCTCAAGCATATAAATACTATGCATTGCAATATCTCCCTTTAGTTTTCACTGTCATTGCATGCCAAATGTGAATTATGATCCTCCTCTTTTCCGAGAAGACGTCACACGAGGGCATACTGTATTTTATGACCATGAATATTATAATCATTCCAAACGTAGCCGCGGCCCGCTTTAAGAGATACAGAACTACTCTACGGACATCAACCATCTGATCAATCATGCTTGAAAATAGTTCCAATGTCCTTTTCGTCCATGTGTGTGAAGCTCCTTGTTGGACAAATATCGATATAGAACTAATTAATGAGCATGACCTAGGAGTACACATGCGTAAAGGATGAATTAAAAAAGAAAAAGAAAATCTGGTGCCCGTGCACTAAAATGAATATTGCATTCATTGCATGAAAAACAATTGTAGCCTCCACAAATCGATAAAATGGTTACTATTTCAATGCCATTGATAACCTTAAGCACAATGCAATCTTTACAAAATATCCATATGTGTTTATGTATTTATATATGTGCACGCATACATACACACACACATATATATATATATATATATATATATATATATATATATATATAGACACATGCTCACACCATATATATATATATATGCTCACACCACACACACACACACACACATATATATATATATATATATATATATATATATATATATATATATATATATATATATGTATATATATATATAAACACATGCACGCACCATACACACGTGTTGATACAAATATTCATGTCTACATACATAGACATAAACATAAATATTTGTGTCTATGTATGTATGCATGTACTTAAGTAGTAAACGAGATTCTTGGAAAACGCTCGTGTGGATTTTTGGAAACTTCAAATAAAGAAATTATATTTATACACACACATACACACACACACACATATATATATATATATATATATATATATATATATATATATATATATATATATATATATATATATATATATATATATATATATCACTCTAACACAATAGAAATACCACTGTGGTGAAGATCCACTTTATGAATGTTAATTCATGGAAACATGAGGATGGTACGATGACCATGAGCAATAGGAGTGCACAAATGATTGAGTTAGAAGCACGTTGATGCAAGAGACTAACAACTATGACCACCACGTGTTAGAGAGGTGAATCTCCTCTCAACCATATGCCACTAATCAGCGAGGGCCATAAATGTAACTAGTGTCCACAAGTTCATGTGCAATCTCTACCACTCCTTTCGTACCTTCCATTAGAGTCCACTAGTGATAGGTGTACTCACCACTTGAGTTAAGTCGCAGTAGACTCAAGTTAACTCACGTTCACTTGATTTAGAAGGTTGTAGAGCTCCTTGGGCAAAACTCTCTCCCCATGCTCGCCATCTTGGTTGAACCCAACACCTCGTCCTTCACGATCTTGAGTATTAACCACTAGGCTAAGTGAATTACTTGTTTAAGAGAGCACATGAACTTATGCTTAAGTCTAGTCTTGAGATCTTTGGCTATACACATGAGTGACCAAATGGTTTCTGATTTTGGATCCGTTTCAACTGACCAGACCCTTAGATCATATAATTACTTTATGACATTCCTTCTCCCTTGGGAAAGTTTTTCATCCTAAAAAATAAAGCTATATATAGAAACTGTATGCAACCCCCAGCTTGATGTTCTAAAATTGGAAGAACATGTTTCAACTTTGTGGTGGAAACCTAGCCCAAATGATTCAAAACACCATATTGCGTTGTATTTTGAGAAACTAATCAAAGAACAAAGTAGTGAATGAAAAATAAGGGTGGATCTAAAACCATCCCTAGCCAATTCATTGTTTTTCTATGTGCAATTTGGGCACAAACATGTGAAATGGGTGGATTTCAATTAGTATTCCATTTTTGGGCATGACTTGTGCATGGACATAGTAAGTAAGGTGCGATTCTCATCCCTCGCAAGCCTTTGAGAACTTTTGATTCACTTGAAGTTGTTTGGAAAAACTAGAAGTGTGGTTGGCCCAAACATCAAACTTGGATGTTTATACAATGGTATACTCTAGACCAACATTTACTGGATTTGTTCACCTATCTCGAGGACTAATTTTTTCTAATGGGTGTAAAAATCCTATGTAAAATGTAGGAGAAAATTTTTCATTTACTTGTGGTCAACCATACTAACTTAACCAAGTCAAATACAAAATGAAAATGATCCAAGTTAGGACACTTTTCTCAAAAGACTTTAGCTAAAAGTTCTTGGGAATTGTCAAGTAGTTGAACAATTCCTAGCTTCTCTATTCTAGAATGTATTGAACCCTAGAAAGTCATTAGAGTTATGCTAGATAACTCGAAGCAAACTCAAATGAATAAGGCAACTTAAACTTTACATCTTTTGAACATTCAAAGGATGCTTGTACATAACATTCGGGATGTTTAATTTAGTTTGTTTGATGCTCAAAGAGGTCAATATACATGTGTTGGTCTATTATCAACTCCAGCCAAGAAAAATACTCAGATAATGTTATTTCATTGTCAAATGCTCTAAAGGTGGGCATGCATGGAAGGTCATTTAATGTCATTTCAGTGTCCAATGCTCTAAAGATAGGCATGCATGGAAGGTCATTTTCTGAATGCTCTAAAGCTGGGCATGCCTCATAGGTCATTTCAAAGCCTTTAGGGTGGATGATTCCATGTTAGATAGAACAATTCACATCATCACCTTCACATGTGAGAATTTGCGTTGAATCTCACTCGAATTCGTGGTACCACCAATCGGAACATGATTGTTTAGATAGCCTCAAGCATATAAATACTATGCATTGCAATATTTCCCTATGGTTTTCACTATCATTGCATGCCAAATATTCATTATTATCCTCCTCTTTTCGGAGAAGATGTCACGCGATGGCAAACGTAGCCGCTTCATGAAAGACGAAGCTAATCATTCCAAACGTAGCCGCTTTATAAAAGACAAAGGTAATCTACGGACGTCAACCATCTCATCAATCATGCTTGAAAATAGTTCCAAAGTCCTTTTCGTCCATGTGTGTGAAGCTCCTTGTTGGACAAATATCGATATGGAACTAATTAATGAGCGTGATCTAGGAGTACACATGCGTAAAGGATGAACTAAAAAAGAAAAAGAAAATCTGGTGCCCGTACAAGCTGGCGGCAAAGTGGCTTATCAAAGCTTGGAGCAATAGTGAGTCCTCTTGGGCTAAATTGATCTTCAGAAACATGGAAGACCTTACCTTAGTTGGCCTTCTTGGTTGGAAGGACACATGGATTCTCATGCTTTTGTTCTCCCCCCACCCAGTGTCCCCTAAAGGCTCTAGCCTCGTGTGTTCTTTATGAAAGAGTTGGAACAAGGCCAAACAATTCATCAGAATCAGTGATGAGTGGAAGTGGGCGGCTGGGTTAAGACAAAATGACTCTATTTGGTTCCCGATCAACGACATTAGGGGGTGGAGTCTTGGAACCTCCAAACTACAAAGCGGTTATGGAACAAGGGGTTCAAACAGTGGAAAAAACTCTGGAAACAAGAGACCAACGAGTGGATTAGGTTCGAAGACTTGGACCCGAGACTTAGAGTTACCCTAGAGGAATGGGTTCTTCTTCAAAGCAGGTGTTTAGCATGGGACCGCTCAAATACCCACCTTCTCTGCGGTCAGGATCTTCCTTGCCTAGAGGGCCTCAAATGGAGCAATGGAAAGAAACTATCCAGAATCGCCAACTTCAAAGAGAACTTAGATGTTCATCACGCTCTTAACAAGAGATGGTGCCTTTCTTGGACCAAACTTCGATGGGAACTAAAATTCATGTCTCTTTGGCACCCCCGAATTGAGATCAAAAAGTCCGTTCTCATGTGGTAGATCTTGCATAAAAGTATCTGGTCCAATGCAAGCGCTAACAAAATATGTGGTGTGTTGCCATGGTGCAAGTGTTGCCATCGATGCATCGAAGATTTAGCTCACCTGTTCTTTGATTGCCCCAAGTCCCGTGTTATTTGGCATCACGTGACCCGAGTATTGAGACTCACGAACCAAATCAATTGGCAACAGGTGCTCTTGGGTGAGGCGGTCGGATGCTCATCGAGGCTGTGGAATGCCATCAGGGGTGAGACTCTTTGGAAGATTTGGAGGGAGCGATGTGCTGTCAATTTTGGCCAAACTCCTAAGGAATGGTCGATCGAGAAATCCTTGTTTCTTCTAGGTAAAAGAATCTCCCGAGATAAGAGATCTCCACCGTTTAGACATCACTATATTTATCTCCTCGAAAACAAGTAGGTCCCACACGAGGGTGATGATAGATTTATCGGCCTCATTTGTAATGCCCTCTAGCTTGCCATACTCCTCCCCTGCATTGTGGGATTTGCGGGGTCCCATGGGCACTAGTCCCATTCACTTGTAACTTTTCTTCTTTATTTTAATTAAAGTCCGGGAGAATAGGCTAAGGCCGAACTTCCTTTTATTAAAAAAAAAAAAAAAACTGGTGCCCGTGCACTAAAATGAATATTGCATTTATTGCATGAAAACAATTGTAGCCTCCACAAATCGATAAAATGGTTAATATTTCAATGCCATTGATAACCTTAGGCACAATGCAATCTTTACAAAATATCCATATGTATTATATATATATATATATATATATATATATATATATATATATACACACACACACACACACACACACACACACACATATATATATATATATATATATATATATATATATATATATATATATATATATATATATATATATATATACATACATGCACACACCATACACACATAGATGCATCTAGATGTACATGTGTTGATATAGATATTCATGTCCATATACATAGACATAAACATAAATATTTGTGTGTATGTATGCATGTATGTATTTACTTAAGTAGCAAATGAGATTCCTGGAAAACCTTGGGGTAGCTTTTTGAAAGCTTCAAATAGAAAAAATATATATCTACACACACACATACATATATATATATATATATATATATATATATATATATATATATATATATATATATATATATATATATATATATATATATATATACAAGTACCACCATGGTGAAGATCCACCTTGTAAATGTTAACCCATGGAGAGGTGAGGATGGCACGACAACCATGAGCCATAGAAGTGCACAAGTGAGTGAGTGAGAAGCACGTTGACATCGAGACACATACACACACACACATAAGGTAAGACAAAGGATAGAGCAATGGAATCTTCTATTCAAGAACTCAAAAAAAGTATACAATGCTTAATGGAAAGTTCAATCTCTAACTATGTAACCCCCAAAAAAATGACCTCTCTAGCTCTTTTTATAGTTTTTTGAGTAGCTTTGGCTTGTTTTAGACCTAGTGTCTGACCTAGTTAAAAAGTAAGTCCTCAAGCTATTTTGAGGGTTTAAACGAGCTCCAAAAATTACGAAATTCAAAAGATAGGCTATACTAGTACTCCTCCAGATTGAGGACTCCTCGGCTTGTATGAAATGGAGTTGGAAAGATAAAAACAGTTATACATAATTTGTAATCATGAAATCACTCTTTATACAAATAAAGTTTTGGAATTCTATTGAAGCACTTATTCTGGATCTGTCCTCCTTTGACTTCCTTGTCTACTCATTCCCATGTTTGATCTCGTTTCCTTCTCTTTGACCTTCTTCCCTCAAGCTCCCTTGTCTGCTTAAGCCACCTTGTCCACTTGTGCCACTAATAGTCGCTCCCCTCTCGAGTCTGTCATCCCTGACACACCCTTGTGGTGCAAGCTGATCAATGTAATATTGGATAATTTCAATGGCTAGCTCATGCTTTCTTCTACGGAGTCCTCTTGCAAGATCTGATTCAAGACATTTCTAGTCAACTGCATCTAGGACATCCGGATGTGGCAGTCTATAGTGTGTGGAGTATACTTCCTCTTTACATGCAAAGAGCTATAGTATATGAGTGGGTTTTGAGATAAAGACTTCAGAGTGTTACTACCAAAATCTCCTTGTGAACATCTATTCAAATGTATGTTTTTAATAGGTAGGGAGGTACTTGAATCTGCAAGGCCATCCATATATAGTCTTGCAAGAAGGTGTAGTGCTTAGGCCATAACATAGATCTAGATTTCCATTTTCGAATCCTAATGTGGATACATGAGGAGAACATATATTCTAGAAATCCTTGAATACCACAAGCATGAGGTGGAATATCTTGATAAGCATTTGTGTCACGATGCTAGGCATGGGCTTCAAGCATGGTATCCAATGGTGAATGGTTGCAATCATAAGCTACTATAGGAGGTCCCTATAGAGGTGCAAGATATGGTTAGTTAACCCAGTATATGTAGCATGCATTGTTCTTGACTTTGATGGTGAATGCTAGCCAAGATCATTGCCTTTGAACCGATCCATAGTACGGGTTATATAAAATATGGAGTGGAGCATGAGACCACTTGTGTAGCATATCTGGGTATTCCTTGAAGTATTTCGATGGCGATGCACCACGATGTGCTCTCCTTCTTGAGAGCTCCACGATGATATCAGTGGAGTAGAAAATTGAGCTCCTAAGGCCGCACACAATACTCCGCACAGATGCTGCAGAATATGCAGAAAAACAAAGTACACGTGGAGCATGAAGACAAACTTCTTAGGTCTTTCAAATGCGATCGAACTTACAGTCTGTGATTGACTATGCCACTATATGTTTTATTAAAGAACATATACAAAGAAGTGTCCGGTGGCCATTCCGCCTTTCACATGAACACAACGATAACAATCTCCCACTAAAGGCCAATATGGCCAAAGTAATCATGGGAGAAAAAAATAAAGAATGATAAAGAATACCTGAGTGTAAGTATACAAACTATACCTCCCACCTGATGGGGATCTTACATAGTATACAAGTGACTATGTAAGATCATGAATCAAGTAACCCCCATCAAGTGACAATAGTGTTCAAAGCTATTATGTGGTGAATCTTTAGTCAAAGCATCTACAACATTATCTCGAGTATGAACCTTCTCAAGAATAATGTGCTCATTGGCTAAGCAATCTCTAATGAAGTGATACCTCACCTCAATGTGCTTGGTCTTTGCATGATAGACCAGATTCTTAGCCAAAGCAATGGCACTTTGACTATCACTAAGCAAACGAGGTACATGCTGAGGTAAACCCATATCACAAGCAAGATAAGAAAGCCACAATGCTTTCTTACATGCCTCACTTGCTGCAACATACTCTGCTTCTGTGGTGGAAATAGTTGTACATTCTTGAAGACAAGATCTCCAAGAGATAGCACCTCCAACAAAATGAAAAATGTACCCTGATGTAGACTTACGATTGTCTACACAACCAGCATAGTCAGAATCTGTGTAACCAATAATGGATGCTTTTTGTCTACCTAAGCATAGACACTTGTCCTTAGTGCCACTCAGATATCTTAAAATCATCTTGCTTCCCAATGTTTCTTGCCAGGATTAGACATATATCTGCACACAACTCCCATTGCAAATGCAATGTCTGGTCTCGTGGCTACCATAGCATACATGGGACTAGCAACATCAGACTGATAGGGAATTTTGGTCATGTATTCCTTTTCCTCATCTGATTTGGGGCAATCATCCTTGCTCAATTTCACATATGTGGGCAAAGGTGTACTCAATGCCTTTCCACCCTGCATATTGAATGTGTGAAGTACTTTGGATATGTACTCACTCTTTTACTCCTATCACGAGTAATGCGCATGCCAAGAATATGTTTGACATCCCCCAAATCCTTCATATCAAATGTCCAACTCAAATTCTTTTTGAGAATTGACGAATCATAAGAGGACTTCCTAGCAATCAAGATATCATTGAAATAAAGTATCAAGCATATCAAGCTGCCATCTGAGCATCTCTTTGTGTAGAGACAATGATCCTCATTGCTTCGAGAATAGCCTTGAGACTTCATTAAAGCATCAAACTTTTGGTACCATTGTCTAGGGGACTTTTTAAGTCCATACAAGCTCTTCTTGAGCTTGCAAACTAGACTTTCCTTGCCACGAACTACATAACCCTCTAGTTGTTCCATATAGATCTCATCTGTAAGATCTCCATGCAAGAAAGCAGTTTTCACATCCATTTGGACTAGCTCTAAGTCCTCCATTGCAACAAATCCAAGCAACATGCACAAGGTAGTCATCTTGACCACTAGAGAGAAGATTTCCTCGAAATCAACACCATGTTGTTGCTTAAAACCCTTTGCAACAAGTTGTGCTTTATACATTGGAGAAGCACTATCTGATGTGAATTTCAGCTTATATACCCATTTACATGGTAAAGCTTTCATGCCCTTTGGCAAAGGTACTAAATCCCAACTACCATTCTTGTTAATAGAATCGAACTCACTCTTCATGGCACACTCCCACTTGACATGATCATGTGTCCGCATAGCCTCTTTGTAGCAAGAAGGCTCACCAGCATCTTTTAGCATAACAAAATCTAAACCTAGAAGATATCTATGAGGTGGATATGAGACACATGCAGAGCATCTCAATGCTTGCTGAACAAGAACATGTGCAGATTGATCTGAATGGACATTCTCTTGAAACATCCCTATGTGTAGCATTTTTATGCATGCTAACTGGAGGACTAGTATCCTCAAACACCACTCTTCTTAGTTCAACCTCCTTAATGGGCTTTTTATGCATCTTAGACTCATTGAAAATGACATCACTACTTTTTCTCGTTGACGGTGTTTCAGGATCCCATAAGCGATATCCAAATTGTCCTTCTCGACCATATCCAAGAAAAATGCATTTCTTTGACTTATGGTCCAACTTTTGTCTAAGACTCTTGGGTATATGAACATATGCTTCACACCCAAAAACTCAAAGATGATCATAATATGGCGGCTTCCCTGTCCATAACTCTTGTGCCACTTTCAAACCTTTGGTAGTACTAGCTGAAAGGTTAATCGCATGAACTGTAGTCAATACTGCTTCTGCCCAAAAGCCTTGTGAGAGGTTTGCATGATGCAACATAGAAACTACTCTATCTTGAATAGTTCTATTCATGCTTTTAGCTACACCAATTTGGACTGGGGTATGAGGAGCTATAAACTCTCTACAAATCCCTCTAGACTGACAAAAAAGGCTGAGTTCATGTGAGGTATACGCACCCCCATTATCTGAATGTAAAGCCTTAAGCTTAGTTCCTTTTTCAGTCTCAACTAAAGCAAGCCATTTTTTGAAAGTAGGGAATACCTCATCCTTCGATTTGAAAGGATATACCCAGACTTTTCTAGTAGCATCATCTATGAAAATGACAAAGTAAAGAGAACCACCTAAGGACCTAGTGGGCATAGGACCACACACATGAGTATGAATGAGATGTAAATGCTGAATTGAAGAGTCAATTGTGTTCTATGCACATTTCTGGTTTGCTTTCCATATTGACAATGCTCACATATGAAAAATCACAGAAAGATAACACAAGTAAGTAGCCAGAACGAGAAAGATTTTCCATTCTACTACGAGATATATGGCCAAACGGCCATGCCAAATACAAGCCATAGGCTGTTCAGTAAGAGCTAACAAATAAAGGATAAACTGAGCCAACTTTGCTTCCTTTTGCAATAACCATATTGCCCTTTGATATATGAAAGGACTGAGCATAGAAGACCACATTGTAACCAAGGTCATCAAGTTGACCAATTGACATCAAGCTGCATGATAACTGAGGTACATGGCATACATTATGCATAGTAAATTTTGAACCATCAATGAACTGCACAACCACATCTCCGATTCCCACAACGTCACACTAGTAAGAGTCACCAAGTCTCATGCTACCAAGAGACTTTGCTGCATAATTAGAGAACCATTCTCTGTGTGGTGTCACATGGAAAGAAGCACCAGAATCTAGTAGCCACGTGTGGGAAAGATAATCAGCCATAAGCGCCTCAGCTGGCATAGTACTATCAAGTTTCAACACATCATCATCATCAAAAATAGCATTAATTTCTTCAATCTTCACAGTCGAAGTAGATGGTGCAGGTAAATGCCCATCAACATTATGTCCTTTACCTTTAGCATTCTTTAATGCATAATAGTCTTTCTTCATATGGCCTTTCTTATGACAATAATGGAATTCGATATCCCTCTTCCTTGATTTACTTCTACTCTTATTCCCTTGACCATTATTTTCCTTGTTCTTGCTCCTGCCACGTTGTTGATTCTTTCCTGGGTAAGAATCACAAACATTATATGCATCTCCACTCTGAGTGCCAACCATAGATTTTCTACGAATATCCTCACTCAAGAGTGCTCCACATGTGTCATCATAGACGAGTTTACCACCAGGTGCACTATTGCTAATAGCTATGAAAAACATATCCCATGATGATGGCAGGGTTCATAACAGCAATACTGCTTTCATTTCATTATCCATATCCATTTTTTGAGCCTGTAATTGGGAGAATATAGCATGAAACTCATTTAGATGAGGAGCAACACTATCTGTGTCCTTCATACGAAGGTATATAATTTCCTCATTAGATACACTTTATTTGATGCCGTCTCTTTTTCATATGTATTGCATAGCTTCTTCCAAAGCTCCTATGCACTTTCACAGTCTAATACTGTAAAGTAAACATTATCTGCAAGGTGCAAGTGAATGGTAGACCTGGTCATTTCATTTAACTCATCCCAATCATCTTCATCCATGTCAGCAGGCTTCTTTGAAATCCCATTTACTGGCTTCCATTGCCTCCTTTGAATCAACACATCTTTAATCTGATTCTTCCATAGAGAAAAGTTTGTGCCATCAAATTTTTGGATCTCAAAATGGTCTTTGCCGTGTAAATTATCGCTCCTCCTCGGAACATTGGCACTAGACCTTGATCCACCAGATGTGCCTAAGACCTCTGATGCCATGATGGTAGAGAACTAAATGGAATGATAATGGAGCTAGAAGAGTCCAAACAACAATCAATAAGTGTATCAACGAGTAAATCGACCATTGTATAGTTGACTAAACTAGAAATCTGGAAAAATTTTACCAGAGTATCCTCTGCAAAATGAGTATATGACCAGTGTCAAAATATCATAAAATTGCAAGTACTGACATGTTTACCTGCATAGTGAATCACTGACTCCACTGCATATAATCAGTTACCCAATAGAAGCCAACTAGGCTTATTGAGCATCTATGAACAACTATCATACATCTCCTATGGTGAGGCTGGGTAAGTCTTCCACCTGTTAAGGAAGCGAATACTTTCAAAACCACCACGACCCTCTTTGTCAAACGTAAAAGGCTTTATGCAAAACTCGTAACTGCTATATCAATGACCACATGGACGTACATAAGCGATATCCACAGAAGCGTACATGGTGTGTATGTGCTCAATATATGCAGTAAAATGACAGCACCTGCAACTGTCTTTCAACTCTGATGTTTTAGGCTCAAAAACCTGCATAAATTTGCAGTATTTTGATGGCAATGCTCCGCGATGTGCTCTCCTTCTCGAGAGCTCCATGATGATATCCTCTGAGTAGAAAACCGAGCTCCTAAGGTTGCACACAATACTCTGCATAGAGGTTGTAGAATATGTAGAAAAACACAGTACATAGGGAGCACAAAGACAAACTTCTTAGGTCTTACAAATGCGGTCAAACTTACAGTCTGTGACTGACCAGGCCACTATATGTTTTATTAAAGAACATATACAAAGAAGTGTCCGGTGGCCATTTGGCCTTTCACATGGACACAACGATAACATTCCTTCAGTAGCTTTCCCCTCCAGTTAGGCTGAAAGATGGTGCTGTTTTGAGTTTTCTCTGGTAGATCCTCTGGTTCAAACTATGTAGCGATGATAGGTACTTTTTCTATAATCCACTTCACATTTGCATTGTATTCTATGATGCTCATGAAGTAAGGTCGTTAATGTTGTTCCGAAGTGGTGATGTGTGTGCTAGGTTTTGAAAGTATTCGCTTCAGCCATGGTGGTCTGAGTAGCTTGAATGTATCTTGTCCTTCATGGCATGTGAGGGGTTTTGAGATGCAATGGCTGCAATTTTTATTTTTGCATCTTTCAGGCTTTCTTCTAGTTTGGATCACTTTTTAGCCCACTTACGGTTGGCCTTCTTCCTGGTATCCTTCCATGTTCTTTTCTTCCTCTTACTCAGCTCTCGTGATTCACTTGAATCTGATTGTTCAACTCATTTAACTTGTTTTAAGGCTTATGTCCTAGTGATTGCCTGTATAGGAGCCACATTAACACTACTTGAACTTGAATCCAACACTAAGCCTACCACATTAATGGGTGTAACCTTGGGATCACTAGAGGGGTTCCTTGGACAATCTTTCCGGAGATGTTCTTTACTGCACTCAAGACAAAAGCCTTGTATTGTGATGTGTTGTCCTTATCCTAGAGCTAGTGGGTGGGGACATTCATGAATGTAATGGTCGCCTTGGGATCTAAAACATGGTCCTCTAGGGGCTTGTTGTCTCTTTTGTCTCAATTGAGGCCTGGGGTTAGGAATCATGTACATGACATTGGAGTATTCTGGCTCCCAATTCCGTTCCATAGGTAGTGCCTCATATTGATACGAATTAGTCTCACTATGCTCAGGAAACTCTGTGTAATAAGCTCATGGACTATCTTCATGGGTGTAGTAAGAACTCTGAGCATGAGGGTCATTTTCTAATCCCAAAGGGATCATTGGCACCAATGCTATATTAGGGTTCTCCTCTACCACTGCATACTTAATTGGAATCACATTGGCAAGAGGTGGTGGTTCGTTTCCGAGGACTAGTTGTGGCGTATATGGTGCTCGATATTACTATTGGTATTGAGGTTGATATTTTTAGTGTGGTCTATAATACGGATATTGGTATTGGTTTTGATACCTACCCTATTGGTAAGGTTGCTGATAAGTTTCTTTGACGGTCCACCTATTGTATGGGCAATCTTGAGCCATATGGTTTGTGTATTTTCTCTCAATAGTGCAATATGGAGCATTCATCTCTCTCATCTTCTGGCTTTGCAATGGGCATACATTAGCCATGTAGTCTACTCCACAAGTATAACATCACTTCGATGAGGTAACCCTTGGTGTTTGTCTATTTTGAACTCCTAGCTTCTTGGCAACCTACTCAGCTAGCTCATCTATCCTAGTGGAGGGTTTGGAAGTATGAATAGTAGAACTGTCAAAATCCTTATAGAGTTTGGATAATTCTATCTCCCCACCCATGTTGCCTTCTACGTCAATACACATTCTCAAGCATTGATCTAGTGTGATTGCTCCTTGATATATACATATGATCTAAGTTTTCTGCTTAGAAGTCCATCTAAAAACAGAGAAACTTGTTTTGCTTGTGTAGGTAGTTTAGATGTGGGACATATTTCCATGTATTGTTTGAATCTATGTCCGGCTAGCCAAACTATTTCTTGGGGTGTTTGCTTGAAGTTGTGGATCAAGGATGATGTGTTATGCCTGATGCCACTCTTGGAAAATTCTACGATGAATGCTTCTAGCAATTGACCTATATTTTGGTAGTTATGATTGTTCAAGGATGAAACCAAGCTAAGGTAGTACCCTTGAGGGTCAAATCAAATGCCTCAAATTGGGTGAACAAGTCCTTGACTTGTTCAACTCTTAACACTTTTTTGAACTCTGCTACATGATTATAAGGATCTCTTGACCCATCAAAGTAGTTTTTCATTGACTTGACCACTTGGGAGTGTCTAAGGGTTCTTGGGTACTCTCGAGGCGAGGTAGTGGGAAATCCTAAGCATCTCTTTGATGCCTATGTGCTCTATGTCTCTCTCTTTTAGGTCTTTCACTTTCAAGTCTTGATCTATCTCTGCCCATAGTGTGTGAAAAACTTACCTCAGGTCTCTCTCTATCTCTTTTCCTCTGGGCTTCATGAGCGTGGGATGATCCTACACCTTGGAGGCCATGGGAGATATTAGATCGTGGTGGGGGAAAAATCAACTCAACATTCCAAGTGTATGCATGCCTACCATGCGCTATTACGAAGGACATTCTCTCTGACCTGTTATCTAGATAGATAACTTTGCATGGTATCTCAAGATCTTTTTTTGAAATCATAGATGGTGACTCTGCCTATTTTTCTAAGTTGATTTGGCTTGAATATCTCCAAAAAGGTTCCTCCATTTCCCTATTCAAGAATAGCTCTATGCTTTTGTTACCTTGGGAAATCCACTTTGGGGTAATCACTCTAGTCAAGATGGATTTGCCTCAATGAGTCTTGGGTTCTCGTCTTCGGAGTCCTTGCTCTAGGTCTTCTATCTCATTCTTAGGAATGAAATTTCCAAACTCATCTGTCTTGTCTAGTAAGCTAGTAACCACATACATGGTTCCTTGCTTATCAATATATGAACCCTCTTTGAATTTTGCCACTAGGTGTTCAAGTCCGAAGGGTTTATCCGGATTTTTGAGTTGGACATCTGATTGCCTCAGACCATCCTCATAGATGCATGCACCTAATCGATTGGTCCTAATATATTCCGATTGGGTTTTATAGGGACCTTCATGTGTCTGTAAATAGGTAGTGCCTGAACTACATGTAGGTCTCTCCATGCTAAAAGGCATTTTTGAATCACTTGTTTCTGAACTTAGCATATAGGGATAATCACCAAGTTGTTGTGCACACAATCTAGGTGTGTGATTGACATTAGCTTGAGATCATATGATGCTTTGTCTATCCTGGCCCAGGTGTCTACCTAATCTAAGGTTCATAAGATTTGTCTACTAGTCCCAATTTTCCCAAGTACAGCCGCGTTGCAATGTTCTTTTGAATCAGTTACTTGTTCTTTTATAGATTTCTTCGATGTAATCTTGTCTAACAAATATTGTTGTTAGGAGCACTTGAGTTTGTCGCACCTTGAGATGTGATTGATCCACTTGTGTTATTTTCTCTTATGGTTTTTCACAACAATATTCTAGCTATGCTTGAACTTGAGAAATTAGGGTTTTCTTGGACTTGATTTGTACCTACCATGATCCTAATTAGTCAATACCACTAATTGCACTTAGCCTATACTAGAAATCGAGTGAGAGGGTTAAGAATGCTTCCAACGTCAAGTTGCTTCTCCCTTGATCACACTTGAATGCTTGGTATACATGTTCCCAATCTTGCAACACACTTGCTACCTTGCTTTGACACGCTTGAATGGATCTCAGTGGACTTTTAAAAGTCTCGAGGTTAGATTAAGCTTTTACTCTAATTTATTTGACAAACAGTTTGATTCAAGCATTTTTAAAGACCCATTTTTCCCTTTCTATTGCTGAAAATCCTTTGAGCCCCCTTGGGTTCCTAATCCCACTTTATCTAAAACAGTTATGTCAATTCAGGCTCCTAGGGTCAAAACAGACAAACATATGTTGTCAAAGAATCGGGATTTTTTGAGAGTCAGAGAGCCAGAAATTCACAATGCTGTGAAAGCTGAAAGCCAAGATGTCATGATTTTTTAAAGAGTGAGACTAGAACGTCACGATTTTTACCCATTTCATCTTGAAAAAAGCCGTGATGTTTTGCCCAAAATTTATCCAAAAAACCATGATTTTCTCAAAAACTTGATTGCAAAAAGTCAATATTTTTTCAAAAACTTAGAGGACTACAAGATCACAATTTTTTCACATCATGATTTTTTCATACTTACCCAAAAATCATGAGTTTTGAGTGATTTTAGTCGGGAACAAGGCAATCCTGATATTCAAAAATTTGGATTTTCCAAAAAGTGGTGATTTTTATAATAAAGTAAGTTTATGATCCAAGGGTCTGGCCAGTTTAGATAGATCTGAAATCGAACACTATTTGGTCACCCGTGTGCATGACCAAAGATCTCGAGTCTACACTTACTAGAAGGTCATTTACTATTGTAACCACGTGACCCACTTAGCCTAGTGGTTAAGTCTCATGGGTGTGAAGGAGGAGGTCTTGGGTTCAATCCCCATGGGGTACATGGGGAGAGTATTTTGCCCAAAGAGATCTAGAGCCTTATAGAAGCATCCACTTGAGTTAACTCAAGTTAACTAGGACACTTGGCACACATGCAATTACATGGCTGACACATGGATGGTTAGTATCACCCTACCCAAACAAGCAATCCCCTGGAGAGAGCTATATATATAGGCATTTGGTTGGGAGGAGAGTCATCTTTCTAGCATGTGGTGGTCGTTATCCTCGTTCTCTCAGTACACTCAAGAAAAGAGAAGTTAGGAATTGCTCAGGAGCTTGACAATTCCCAAGAACTTAAAGCCAAGATCTTTGAGAAACGTTTTCTAAGTTGGACGATTTTTATTTTGAATTTGACTTGGTCAAGATATAGTAAAGTTGACCCAAAGTAAATGGAAAACTTTCTCCTATAGTTTATATAAGATTTTCAAGCCCATTAGGACAAAGTAGTCCTCTAGTTAGGTGAAAAAATCAAGTAACTATTGGATGGAAGTAAACCATTGTACAAACATCCAAGTTAGATGCTTGAAAGTACCATACTTCAAGTTTTCCAAATCAAATTCAAGTGAATAAAGAGTTCTTAAAGTCTTGTGAGGGATAAGAATCCCACCTTTATTACTAAGTCCATGCATGAGTCATGCCCAAAAATGGAATAGTAATTTAAATCCACCTAGTTCATATGTTTGTGCCCAGATCACACCTAGTTAAAACTCTGAATTGGCCAGGGATGTTTTTAGATCCACCCTTATTATTCATTCAATACTTTGTACTTTGACCAATTTATCAAAGTGCAAAGCAAGACAGTGTTTTGAATCATTCAGGGCAGGGATGCCACCACAGAGATGAGACATGTTCTTCCAGTTCTAGAACATGACCATGTTCTCCCAGTTTTAGAACATGAGGCTTGAGGGTTTCCTATAGTAGATATATAGCTCTCTTTTTGAGGACAAAAATATTTTTCCAAGGGGGGAAGAATGTAATAAACTAAGTCTATGATCCAAAGGTGTGGTCAATTCATACAGATCTGAAATCATACACCATTTGGTCACCCATGTGTATGACCAAAGATCTTGAGTCTAGACTTACTAGAAGGTCATTTACTCTTGTAACCAAGTGATCCACTTAGCCTAGTGTTTAAGTCTCATTGGTGTGAAGGAGGAGGACTTGGGTTCAATCCCCATGGGTACATGGGGAGAGTATTTTGCCCAAAGAGATCTAGAGCCTTCTAAAAGCATCCAAATGAGTTAAGTTAACTAGGACACTTGGCGCACATGCAGTTACATGGCTCACACATGGATGGTTAGTATCCATCTACCCAAGCAGGTAGTCCCCTAGAGAGAGCTATATATATATATATATATATATATATATATATATATATATATATATATATATATATATATATATATATATATATATATATATATATATATATATATATATATATATATATATATATATATATATATATATATATATATATATATATATATGCATTTGTTTGGGAGGAGAGTCATCTCTTTAGCATGTGGTGGTCGTAATCCTCATTCTCTTGTAATTTTTCTCCAAAATGTCATGATTAAATGAGATTTTTGGTGGGAGCTTTGAAATCAAGTGCCCAAACTTGCGCCTCATGTAGGGGGTTGTGAAAACCACAAAGACTTTCACACAAGAAGACTTTCTCTCTCTTTCTCTCTCTTGCACAACCACAGATGAAAAATGAGGTGAAAATAGTGAATATACAATAAAAAACGGAAAATTTCTACGAAGATGAAGATGGGAGAAGATGGTGATGATGAAGATGGAGAAGAAAAATCAAAAAATTAATAGAAAATGACTATTTTTTACCTTCCAACATCGCGAATCTACGATCTTACCATCACAACGCTCATCCTTCAAAACAACGTCCCCTGACAACGGTGCCAAAAGCCGGAGCATGAGCACCACCTTCTTTACTTGTCAATCCGTAGAGATGTGAGGAGGATATGAAAATCATGAGCAATTGTGGTGAGAAAATGTGAGTGACAAGCACATGCATGCATGCACACACATGCACACAAGGCAAGATAACAAAGATAGGAACAATGGAAGCTTTTATTCTCAATAATTTGATTACACTCTTCAAGAAGCTCTCTCTTTAACTTGCTAACCTCAAAAATGCTCTCCTCAACTAACCAACTTCAAAAAATGAGCCCTCTAGATCCTTTTATAGTTTTTTGATTAGTTTTGGGCCTCTCCTGACCTAGACTTTGGCCTAGTTAAAAATTAGGTTCCAGGGCTTATTTGAGTGCTCAAACAGAGTCTAAAAATCATGAAAACTGGTAGATGGATACTTCTAGTGACTCTTGAAGCTTGAGGACTCCCTCAGCTTGAACAAAATAGAGTTGAAAAAATGTGAAATGATATTTACAATGGTTTTTATTGATAAAAATCACTACTTTTATAGGGGTTTCTTCTGAAAATTTGACATATACTTCTTGAAGATCCCTACATGCTCTCTCTTCTTGTGTGTCCACTTCTTTGATGCGTTCCCGCACCTTGTGCTTGACCTTGAGTGCCAACACTAGTAAATTATGTAAGGGTTTGTATTTCTTCGATACATACAAGAGGGATACCTTTAATGCCTTGGTTGGTCATACTTCTTCCATTGCTGAAATGGAGCTTTGGCATGCTCATTTTGATTTAATTGTGAAATAAGGACATGGTTATTGGTTTTCGAACACTTGAGTCCATTAAAAAACTTGCATGTGAAGGTTGCATTCTTGGAAAAATACATCATGTTTCTTTTCCAAAAGCTAGTCATACACACACTACAAGAAAATTACAACTTGTTCATAGTGATGTATGTGGTCCCATCAAAACTCCATCTTTTGGGAAGCATGTATATTTTGTTACTTTCATTGATGATGCTGCTCCCCATACATGGTTGTATCCTATGAAAGCAAGACTCTATGCACAGATCGTGGGTGAATACATGTCACATGCATTTAATGCTTTTCTTCATGAAAGAGGAATTTCACATCAATGTACAATGCCATATACACCTCAAAAAAATGAAAGCATGGTTAAAGGAAAGCACCTTCCTGACAAGTTTTGGATGGAAGTGCTCATGTGTGAAAACTATGTGTTGAATCATTACCCAACAAAAGCATTGAGAGTCATCACTCCTTATGAGGCTTGGAATGGACATAAACCTATGGTTTGTCATATGTGCATGTTTGATTGCTAGGCATATGCTCTTGTGCCATCACAACAAAATCAAAAACTTGATGACAAAGCAAAGAAATGCATACATGTTGGTTATAGTGATGAAAGTAAGGGATGTCATTTGTACCATCCATTGATGAACACAATTACTTGAATGCAAAAACCAGCCAACGGTTATCTCACAAGATGTGTTCAATACACTTATACCTTTTTTCCAAAGTGGTTTGCTTGACCATGGCCATGTAGACTATCCAAATGAGATTCAAGGGCTGAAAATTTCCAGAAAATAGAGCTAAAAATGCAAAGAATTTCCAGCCAAACATGGTTGAAATGTTTCAGCAAAAAATGATGGGAGTTGTTGGAACTTTCTAGCCACATATGGCTAAATGTTGCGACAAAATATGGCTAAAAATGAGCATGACATTCAGCCCAAACATGATATACATATTGATGATGTGTTACATAATGAACGCATGTCTATGAAGAGTGCACAAACTATGCCAAAGTTGGCTGAAATAGACTTTGCACGACAACAAATTGAGTGCATCTTTACTTGGTTGAACAAGATCAAGCTCTCACCATGCATCAATTAATTTTGTGGATTGTCCTCTTATTGCAACAAAATGTAATAAAGTGCCACTTACTTTTGAAGATGCATGTGATGATCCACATTGGGTGAGTGACATGCAATAAGAAATGGATTCCATACATAAGAATGGTACTTTGGAGTTATGTGAATCATCAAAAGGAAAAAATGTTATTGGTACAAAGCGGGTTTACAAGATTAAAAGAAAGTTAGATGTAAGCATTGATCTCTACAAAGCTAGATTGGTTGCCAAAGGATATGCATAAAAACATGGCATCGAACATGAGGAAACGTTTGCACCTACTTCATGCATGAATACCATTCATACTATGGTTGCATTAGTTGCCCAAGGAGATTGGAAAGTTCATCAGTTGGACATAAAAAAAACTTTTCTTGACTGGTGATTTGCAAGAAGAGGTTTATGTGAAGCAACCTCGTGGATTTTCCATGAAAGGGCAAGAGCATATAAAATTTCATAGCTATGTTCATCACAATGGGGTGTCCATTGTTCTTTATTGGGTAGGATGGGGATCAAGGTAAAGATTAAGACCAACTGCCTCACTAAAAAGTATATAAGTATGCAAAACTTTATCAAAGTATATCATGTTATACTTATAAATATTGTGGCAAACTTTTAGTGTCAACTTCCATTTTAGATATAAAAAATTAACGATTTTGGATGATAACTTGCATTTGAAACATAAAACTTTAGGTGAATTTTTGTGATAACCTCCTTTAAAACTATAGAAATATTTGAGCATTTGATATCATTCACTACGTTAAACCACTTGTTCTCCTATCTTTCCTTTGTAATCCTCCTCATTTTTGCTACCTTATTCTTCCACTACTTGGTCAAACTTTTCTTCACCTTCACTAACCATAAGGACAGAAATACATGCACAATGCACACACATATCATAGATGCACACATAATGCATACATGTACATGCCCACTTTCACAAATATACACATACACACACTTGAGCATATGCATATCTAGAGACACATACATGCAAAGAAGCACACACCCACACACATACACAATGCACATACACAAACACACATAAACATAGAAACATTCACACACTCTTTCATGAACATTCCACATACACATGCATGCATCAAAATTGTAGCACATTCAAGCACAAAATTATTATGATTGAGAAACACCTCATTCTCCTTCAGCATACCTTCACACATATACCATAATACATGTGCTATGTAGATCTTAATATGTTTGTCACACACACACACACACACACACACACACACACATATATATATATATATATATATATATATATATATATATATATATATATATATATATATATATATATATATATATATATATATATATATATATATATATACATATATATATATATATATACATATATACATATATATATATATGTGTGTGTGTGTATATGTATATATACCTATATACACATATACCTACCTATATATATATATATATATATATATATATATATATATATATATATATATATATAGACACACACACACACACACACACACACACACACACACACACACACACACACACACACATATATATATATATATATATATATATATATATATATATATATATATATGCACACATGTATGTATGTATGTATGTATGTATGTATGTATGTATGTATGTATGTATGTATGTATGTATGTATGTATGTATGTATGTATGTATGTATGTATGTATGTATGTATATATATATATATATATATATATATATATATATATATATATATATATATATATATATATATATATATATATATGAGTTGGGCTTGTTGACATTGATCTAAAGGCTGAGGATACCAAAAAAGTTGACCGATAGTTCTAGGAGATAGTAATTAACCCTTGTCGGAACAATATTGATTGAGGACACCCTCAGATTTTCAAAGCTTTTCCACATATGAGAGTAAAGGTGCATGGGAATTGAACTAAGATTCATGACAAAAATTGCATGCTTCCAGCTAAAATCAGAGAGCTTTTCTTCAACTCTCACTACTTGATCGTCATCCAAGGTGGATATTCAATATATTGCTAAGCTAAAACACAACTTTTAGATTACCGTCTCCTAGGTATCAATTGATTATTTTTGACACAAGTGTAGAAGATCCATTTCTGCACTAATACAATTTCTGTAACATGGTATTAACACAATGGCCCTAAACAAAATTTACTAAGGTTATATTTGCAAAAAGGCTTGGTATATATACCCAGTAAATATCAGAATCTCGTCACTTGTGTTTTCGACCTATGTTCTTTCTTTAAGAGATCCATTCATGTCTCTCATAGAGACTCTCATGGTCATTAATAGAAACTATAATCACCAGCTACCATAATAGCCTTGAAGGGCAGAATATTGACATCAACCCTTGGAATCATGGCCTGATGGGATTAACTAATTTTTCTAAACCTATCAAAAAAAGAATTCCGATTACAAGAGGTTCAGTAGCCCCACCACAATTTCACCATGGTGCAAGCAGTATGACTTTAGTATCTTAGGAACAACAATGTAGAACGACAACAAAATGGAGAAATAGATAATAAAAATAGTAGAGCCTCCAAATCAATGAACAGTGAAGAAAAGAAATTAGGGAGGGTAAACAACCTGTGATTAATGAACCAATTCAAACATCAGATAAAGTAGAGGAAATTCCTAGAACTGAAAAACAAACTGAAGAGAAACCAGAGAAGGAACCGAAAAGAGTTGCTAAAGCTATTCTTATATCGAAACTTGAACAAAAAGTTGATTCAAAGGAAATATTGTATGACATTTTATTGAAAAGCACAGTAACAATGAAATTAGAACAAATATTTTCAATATCAAAAATTGAATTTAAAGAAAATTTTATTAAATTAATAAAAAGAAAGAGATTTCCTCTTTCACAAGAGGTAGAGATGCAGGACGTTGCCGATGTAACTTAGTGAATGCATGAATCTCTTTCTTCTGACCCAGAGGATGAAGAGAAAAATACCTGTAATATCAACAAAAATTTCTTAGGGCCGATTGTACCAGATGACGAAACCAAAAACTCAAAGAGCAATTTTAGAATTTTTTTTTGGGCAAGAGGCACACCTGAGATAAAAGTTAACTTAGGTGATTAGAAAAAATCATATTCTACTTTAGCCCTAATTGATTCTAGGTCAGAAATCCATGTGATTTCAAAAGAATTATATGATAAGTTTAAATGGCCTACTGATAAGAATCATGGCTGGACAATGAGAACTCCGGATAATGGTTGTGAATCACTCCTAGGAGCATGTGCTCATATACCCCTAATGATAGGTGGAATCTCTGAGGCATTCCACTTTTTCATTCAGGATAATTGCTCCTATGAAATTATCTTAGGTCAACCATTTATGTGCGAAGCCAGAATGGAAACTAAAGTTATGGATGGTGGCTCTGCATACACAAGAATTAGATCTAAAGATGATTTGCAATTACTCCAAGTAATGATAGTAAGCACTAATATACAAAATCGAGAACAAATTAGAAGGACTTCCATCCGTTCTCATGAGAAGGTACGCGGTGATCATATGCCTCTTCGTGAGTTCGGAACTTATTATGATCAAAATTTTGCCTAGATGCCACTATTGAGCAAGACAATGGTGGTTCTTGGATTGATGACTCGCACCCATCTGTAAATACTTTAGATAGTTTTGCTTTATATTTTCCTTCATCTTATTTATTCATTATAAAGAAATTCCTAAAAACATTATAAAAAATTATGAAAAATTATACAAAGAAAAAGGTTACATTTTATATGATGAACATATTGAACATGTAATTGAAACTGCATCCACATTCTCATTGTTTGAAGAACTTCAAAATATTTTGCATGAAAACGAAACTTTTAGATTTGTGCTTTTAAGTTCTATTGATGAATATGATCTTATTATTAAATTTGTTATGAGTGATGAAAGTAAGGAAGCGAAAGTAAACACAAAATATAAAACTGTTGATAAAAAAATTAAACCGATTGCCCAACCTTTATCAAAAGAGAGTGAAGAGAAATTTAGACAAGTTTCAAAAGATCCTTATTTAAGAGAGTGCACAAATATAGGTCATAACTTCACAGATGAAACTTTGAAATTAATCAAGATAGGAAATGATGATAATTTTTTATTACCCGTTGAACGTGACTTATTCCAAAGAGTGATTAAAAATCATGGAAAGGCTTTTCATTACATCCCCATGAGATCGGCTGTGCAGACCCACAAATTGTACCGCCAATGATTATCTTTACGGTGTCTTAGATTCCGTGGAATCTTTGTCCTATACCTGTCCCAAAAGCTCATTTACCTAAGCTAATGAGGCTACTTAAGGAAAAGATTCACATGAGGATTCTGGAGCCCTCCTGTGCACCCTACTCAAATAGATGGTTTACTGTTCCCAAGAAAAATGGCAAATTATGATTTATACAAGATTTACAACCTGTGAATAAGGTTACTATTAGGAATGTAGGCACTGGCCCCATTGTAGAAGAATTCGCTGAAGCATTTGTTGGTCATGCCATTTGCTCAATGGGAGATTTATATTCTGGCTATGATCAATTTCAGCTTGCTATTGAAAGTAGAGATATTACAACTATGAAAACTCCTTTAGGCTTAGTCCGCATGTGCACTTTGCCACAAGGAGCTACTAATTCAGTAGCGCATATGATGAAGACCATGAATTCTGTTCTACATGACTTCATTCCTAATATAACTATGCTGTTTATAGATGATATTCCTATCAAAGGATGTTATGAGTCTGCAAAAGATGAAACTTTAGATTCTTCTAGTCGTAGGAAATTTGTTGTAGACCATATCTCTGACTCTGAAAGGATTTTCAAGAGATTTGAAGAGGTTGGTCTTACATTATCCATTGAAAAGTCTGTTTTTGGTGTTAATGAGGTACTCATAGTTGGCCATTTATGTGGACATTACGGTCGGAGGCCATATCCACCTAAGGTTGATGTCATAAACAAGATTTCTGAGACATGTAGCAATATTAGTGAAGTGAGATGATTTCTTGGTGCTTGTGTGTTTTATTCTATTTGGATTCCTCACTATGCACATGTTGCTAATTGTCTTTATGCATTGCTAAGAAAGAATGGAAAGTTTCTTTGGACCGAAGAGCACTCAAAAGCTATGAGGAAATTAAAGAGACAACTTCTTAATGATCCTATTTTAAAACGTGTAGATTATTCTGATCAAAAGCCTATTATTTTGACTGTTGATATGAGTCCCATAGGCATAGGATGGGTTATTGGCCAGGACGACGAAGAGGGAAAAAGATATGCTGTTAGATTTGGAGCTAAGATATTACATGAAACGCAAAGAAACTATCCACAAATTAAACGAGAACTCTGGGGTTTAGTCACTGCATTAAAGTTTGATAAGGAATATTTTATAGGAGAAAATGTAATTGTAGAGATAGATTGTTTACCATTGATAGGAATGATCACAAATTGTTCTTCATGTGATATTGCCATGCTTCGATGAATTTCTTACATTAAATTTATAAATCCAGTTTTAATTCATATTGCAGGAAAATCTAATTCTAGTGCTGATATGCTTTCTAGAGCTAAGTATGATGAAGATGATGAAGCAGAATTAGATACGAATGCAATTAATTATGATTCTCAAGCATATGTGTATGAACAATTTAATATTGATGATTATGAAGGAGAATGGCAAGACATTGGGAGGTATCTTAGTACTTTGAGTATGTCACCTACATGGTCTTCAAATAGATTTAGGAATATTAGAAAAAGAGCTTTCAATTTTTTCTTAAAAGATGGACTAATTTGCAGACATGCTAGGGGAAAGATTAAATTTCCACAAAGAGTACTAGGAACTAGGCATCTTCGAATGCAAGTCATGAAAAATATGCATGATACTTTATGGGCTGGACATAAGGGATTTGTGGCTACTTATGAGAAGATTAGAGAGGGTTATTGGTGATCAGGCATCTATGTTAATGTAAAGAATTATGTGAATTCTTGTGACATATGTCAAATTCATTGATCAGTTAAGCATAGGGATCTGTTGCATCCTACCTATCCACCATGCATACATTATAAGTGGGTAGTTGACCCAGTAACCATGCCCAAAGGTATAGATAAGATGAGATATATAGTTCTCGCATGAGAAGATCTTACTAACCATGTTGAAGGCCGAGCACTAAGATCTAAGAAAACTTTTAATGTATGTAAATTTCTTCTTGACGATGTAATTTCAAGATTTGGTTATGTCAAAAAAGTAGTGGCTGATAGGGGAGAACTAGATGCACAAGAGGCTAGAGATTTCTTTGCTAGGCATGGAATTTGTTTAGCTCTTACCACTGCTTATAATCCTGAGGCTAACGGGAAAATAGAACGAGGGCATTCTCCTATTATAAAGGTGATTTCTAAAGCTTGCAATGGAGAATTTAAGAATTGGCCGAAATTTCTGCCATTGTGGGCTGATCGAATGACCTACACTAGAACGACGGGGTTTATGCCGACAGAGTTAATGTACTGCCAGAAACCTATTTTCCCTGTGCATACTCAAATCCTTACTTGGGCTACTCTTCCATGGCAAGATAATCTGTCTACTGAAGACCTTTTAACTCTAAGAATTAAACAACTTGAGCAAGGGAATGAAAGATTAGAAGAAGCTATAGTTAAATTAAAAGATTCTCGACTTAAGAACAAGAAATATTTTTATAAGTCACATACGTTAAGGCCAAAGCCAATACAAATTAATGATTGGGTTTTAATTTATGATAGTACGCTTGATTCTCAATATGATGCTCGTAGGAAATTAAAAAGGTGTTGGTTTAGACCTTATGTGCTGATCAAAGTTTATGATAATGGAACGTATGCCTTACGTGGCAAACAAGGCGGATGTGTGTACGAGTAGATTTAGTAGATTCCTTTGACATGTTTGATTGCTCATATGTAAATGCATGTATATGAAGAAACCTGCATTTGAGTGAATGAAAATGAATTCTGTTTCCTAATAATCTTTGTTACACTTATGTGTTCCTCGTGTAGCTTTGATCTGAACCTTTTCCCTATACATGGGCACTTTTTACTCTAGTGCTGGCTATAGGTTTTTTCCCCATGTTACCACATACTTGATACTCTCATATGTGGTGGTACTTTGTACTTAGGGATATTATTCAGCTCTTACTTCAGTTCAGTTCATCGATCAATAGAGAGAGCTATTCCAGCCATCGTCTTCTCCGTGTGTCTTGCTGCGTTTGTGCTCTTTGTGTGTGCTTCTCGTGTGTCTCTCGCACTTCTACACACAACCAACAGTGGTATCGGAGCAGGTTCAGCTTCTTCTCAAGTTTCGGTTTTTCGTGTCGCGGCGCGCGTGCACTTTAACAGTGCAAATCAACTTCAGAGCATAGAAGTGTGAATTTCAGCAGCTCGGAAACATTTCCACCAGGTGCGCTTGGGTTTTACCCCCATTTCAAAGCCATTCGTGCAGTCAGAATCGCCATCAGAGTGACGGTTTGTGAGCTGAAATTTCAGCACTCATTTCAGTTTTCGTCGAAGTGAAGATTTTGTCACATTCTTGTTCCTTAGTGAAATGGCGGGCAGCAATGACTTGTTTGGCATGCTTCAAGCTGAAGACAAGCTTGATGGGACCAACTATCCGATGTGGTCTTACATGATGAAGCACGTTCTTGTTGCAAAACAACTTTGGAACATAGTGGCAGATGTAGATCAAAGACCGGCAGGTGCTTCTACTTCACAGTCTACTGTCACAGATGGAGCTTCTTCTTGGAGTACAGTGGTTTCTCCTTCTCCACCTACATAGGAGCAGCTTAGATGGAATGGAAAAGACGCTCAAGCTCATGCTTTGATTGCGCTTTCAGTGAAGCGTCATATAGTTCCACACATTTGGTCATGTTCTATATCACGACAGGCATGGGACACTCTTGCTTCTTTGTATGCCGTGCGTAATGAAGCACGTGTTGCATACTTGAGGAAGCAACTTAAGGATGTATGTATGGCTGAAAATGAGTCAGTGGATGTGTATGTGACACGCATCAAGGACTTGAAAGAGCAATTGACAAACATAGATGAGATCATTCCGGATGCATCACTCATTTCTACATTGTTGAAAGGATTACTCGAATCTTTTCAAAGCTTTGCTATTACACTTCGTTTGGTTGCAAAAGGAAATCCTAATATGTATGCATTTGATGAGGTTGTGTCTCTTCTTTTGCAAGAAGAGCAATCTAGAGTGAATAGGAGTGGTTTGATTGAAGGAACGCAAGCACTTGCTATCTCACAAAAGGGGAAAAGCAAGTATGGTTCAACTTTTGGTTCATCAAAACCAAAGCCTCAAGCTTCCTCTTCCACTCATTCCTCTAATGATGGTGATTTGCAAAAGAAGAAGAGATGCAAATATTGACGGAAGGCTGGTCATACTATTGATGAGTGTAGAAAGCTTGCTAAACGCAATGAAAAGAAGAAGGAATTGGGCATGTCTATTGCTGAAAATTCAGCAAATGCAAAGAATGATGAAGCTAACATGGCTCAAGATTTTTGGGCATGTGTTGTTACATGTCATTATGATGCTTCTTTACATTCTAAATGTATGGTTGTGAGTGAGGCTGATTCAGATTGGTTCTTTGATAGTGGTGCTTCAAAGCACATAACATCATGCAAAAGATTTTTTGCCTCTTTGAAAGATGCATCTAAAGGAGGACATGTGGTGTGTGCAAACAATGCCTCTTATCCTATCATTGGAGTAGGAGAAATTGAGCTTACGGCTGCAAATGGAGGTGTGATTCTCTTGAAAAATGCATTGTATGTGCCCGGTATCAAGAAGAACTTAATTTGAGTTCCGTTGATTGCCAAAGCTGGACTTCATGTACACTTTGTTGATGATAAGTGTATGGTTCATGATTTCAGCAATGGCGATGTTATCGTGATGTCCGGTACATTATGTGATGGTTTGTATCGCATGGATACATACAAGAGGGCTGCCTCGAATGCCTTTGTTGCTCATACTTCTTCCATGGCTGAAATGGAGCTTTGGCATGCTCGTTTTGGTCATTTAAACTTCAATAGTTTGCTCTACTTGCAAAAGAAGGACATGGTTATTGGCTTGCCTACACTTGAGTCCATTGAAAAGCATGCATGTGAAGGTTGCATTCTTGGAAAAATGCATCGTGCTGCTTTTCCAAAAGATAGTCACACACACACTACAAGAAAATTGCAACTTGTTCATAGTGATGTATGTGGTCCGGTCAAGACTCCATCTTTTGGGAAGCATGTATATTTTGTTACCTTCATTGATGATGCTACTCGCCATACATGGGTGTATCCTATGAAAGCAAAGAATGAGGTATTTTCTTGCTTCAAAGCATTTTTGGCTATGGCTGAAAATTTTTCTTCACAAAAGCTTTTGACTATACGCACGGATCGTGGTGGTGAGTACATGTCACATGAGTTTAATGCTTTTCTTCGTGAAAGAGGTATTTCACACCAATGTACGGTGCCATATACACCTCAACAAAATGGTGTTGCCGAGCGTAAAAATAGAACTTTACTTGAAATGGCACGATGTATGGTTAAAGGAAAGCATCTTCCTCATAAGTTTTGGATGGAAGCGGTCATGTGTGCAAATTATGTGTTGAATCGCTGCCCTACAAAAGCATTGAGAGTCATCACTCCTTATGAGGCTTGGAATGGTCATAAGCCTATGGTTAGTCATATGCGTGTGTTTGGTTGTTTGGCATATGCTCTTGTGCCATCACAACAACGTCACAAACTTGATGACAAGGCAAAGAAATGTATATTTGTTGGTTATAGTGCTGAAAGTAAGGGATATCAGTTGTACCATCCATTGACGAACACAATTATTGTGAGTCGAGATGTGGTATTTGCTGAAAATTCAGTTTTCCCTCTACTTGAATGCAAAAAACTACCGACAGTTAGCTCACAAGATGTGTTCGATACACTCATGCCTTTGTTCCAAAATGGTGCGCTTGACTATGGCCATGTAGACCAGCCAACTGAGGTTCAAAGGGCTGAAAAATTCCAGCCAAATAGGGTTGAAAATGTGGATAATTTTCAGCCAAACATGGCTGAAAAAATTCAGCCAGAAAATGTCAAAACTGTTGGAAATTTCCAGCCACATATGGATGAACATATGCGACAAAATATGGCTGAAACTGAGCATGAAATTCAGCCCACGCATGATGTACATGTTGAAGATGTTTTACATAATGAATGCATGTCTATCAAGAGTGCACAATCTATGCCAAAGTGGCTGAAACAAACTTTGCAGGACAGCAAATTGAGTGCACCTTTACTTGGTAGAACAAGGTCAAGCTCTCACCATGCATCAAGTAATTTTGTGGATTATTGTCTTATTGCTACAGCATGTAATCAAGAGCCACTTTCTTTTGAAGATGCATGTGACGATCCACAATGGATGAGTGCTATGCAACCAGAAATGGATTCCATACATAGGAATGGTACTTGGGAGTTATGTGAATTGCCAAAAGGGAAGAATGCCATTGGTACAAAGTGGGTTTACAAGATTAAGAGAAAATCTGATGGTAGCATTGATCGCTACAAAGCTAGATTGGTTGCCAAAGGATATGCGCAACAATATGGCATTGACTATGAGGAAACTTTTGCAATGTTTTGTTGACTGAACTAGTTGATAGTTTAACTTTATAATTTAATAGGTTCTCATTACTAGATTTAATTTAAATAAACTTCATGTGCATGTAGCATAAAAGATTGAAATATTTGATCGGTTTAAAATGTTATTTATAAAAGAATTGATGCTGTTATATGGTTAAATTTCAAGATGATCATCAAGATGCTGCTTCCCTCAATCTGCAAGTTGGCCCATCGGGATGATGTGCAGGTTTGGTGGGAGTGGATGTCGGGAAGATTTGCACCTTCCAGTTGATGCCTAGGGAAATTAAAACAATTTTATTGGTGAATTCTAACCTTTTATAACACTATTGATCGGCTGTTTTGCTTGGAACTAATTATTCTGAAAGTGGTTGCATGCATAAATTGATGAAGAAGAACATGTGCTCATATTAGGGTTTACCCCAAACTGCACATTTAATGTGTTTTTTACCCATATAAGCAAGGAACATGGGTATAAAACCCTAGGGTTACATAAATGTATGTGTTTTTTATGTCAGTAGGGTTAATGCGAGGGTTCTAATGGGTTAATGCTAGGGTTTCAAAGGGTTCCAATGGGTCAATGCTAGGGTTTCAATAGGATTCTGATGAGTTTCAAAGGGGTTCCAAAGGGTTTTTAGTGTGTTTTAAGGGTGAAACCATTTGATATTTGATTAAATTAATTTCTAAATTAAACATTTATTTATTATAAATTAAATTATGATTTAATTAGCTAATTTATTAGTGTGTGTGAATATAAATATTAAGGTATTTAATTATTTAAACCCTTAATGTAAGCTTAAATTAATTGTATTAATGAAATATAAATAATAAGGTTAATTAAATTAAAATAATAATTAGATATGGATAAATAGTTAGTGTAGTGTGTGAGAAAGTAATTAAAGAGTGGTGATTATTGAATATGTAATTAAAGTGGGGAAAAGGGAATAGTTAAAGATGTGGTGGATGTGTGTGTGTGAATAAAGAGTGGTTCATAAAAGATATGCAATTAAAGTGTGTGGAAAGCCAATTCAAAGTGTGGTGGATAAGTATGGGCAAAAGTGTGGATGAGGAATTAAAGTAAGATAAAAAAGGGTGATAAGCTCATGATTTCTGCGTGTGTATATATATATATATATACACACGTGTGTTGAGGTTTAATTTCTTTAATGTTTTTTGCAGACAAACATTGAAGAATTAAAGAGTAGTCAAAGTGAAGTGATCCGTGACGTGATAGATTGAAGACATTCTGTTATACCTTATGGAATATGTTGAGCAATGCATTGTTGGATTGTAACATGGAATATGTTAGCCAATGCATTGTTGGATTGAAATATGAAATAGCCAATGCATTGTTGGATTGTAACATGGAATATGTTAGCCAATGCATTGTTGGATTGTTGGATTGAAATATGGAATAGCCAATGCATTGTTGGATTGTAACATGAAATATGTTGGCCAATGCATTGTTGGATTGTAACAGTAATATGGACTATGTTGAACACGGCATTATAATTGTTAGAGTGTTGAATGATTTTATCAACTAAGGTCAGTTGCTTGTCAATTGGGAGGCATGTTGTATATTATTGAACAATACATTGCTAAAGTGTTATATTATTAATGTATTAATATGTTTTTGATGTTTCTGATATAGCAGCCGAAGGTTCGTGAGGAGCGTGCAAGGCGTGAAAGGGCGGACATCAATAATCCGAATAATTATTATTTATTTTGTAAATAAACTTGCGTAGAAGGTTCTATTGTTAGAAAAGTAATGGTTAGAATAAGGGTCGTTGTAGACCACAGTTTCTGTTATTGAAAGCAATGGCTTTCTGTAAAAGTTATCAACTTTTAGTTTCACGCCTGCTTTTCAAAGCCGCCCTCTTGTAACCACTCTTTTCGACGTAATCAAAAGTCCTATAAATACATGCACTCTGTGGACTGTCGAAACGGAGTGCATGGGGGGAGATTGCACCCAATATTGCGTTCTGTCTCGTCTCTTGTTGCGTCTATTCTCTGTGTGTTTTCTGTGCCCGTAATCTCTGTATGCGCGTGAGCAAGATCCTGACAACACATTCCATCTATTTTTGTTACCCTTTAGCTTTCATATAGCCATTTTTCATTTGTATTAGACATATTATCTTATATTTGTATTAGAGGAATTGATTTATTTCATTAGCTTTAGCAACTCATTTGTCCGAAACAGATTTAGCACTAATATTTAATCAATTAATCATATTTCATTGTTTTGATGTCTTCTGAGCTGTCCAATGAGTCTAAAAATAATGAATTTAGGAACATATCTGAACATAGTAGATTTGAAAGCATTGATGCTAGAACTGAGTCTGTAGAAGTAGTAATAGAAGAAGTCATTAAAGATGAAATTACTATAGAATCTTTAACTTCCTACGACCATTGTTTAACTAAATTCTTAACTTTATTTTCCATTGTATCTCCTGAACCACAGAGTAGTGAAAACTTATTTCCACCACCTCTAAGTAGACGTACTCATCCGAAGCCAATTGAAACCAAAGTAGAGAAGGTAATTAAAGAACAGATAACCAAAGAATCAATGATTTTACCATCCTATCAAGATGCTATTGCTAGATATAGGGTTGCGTGTCCTTATGGTCCTTGGGTGCATAAATTATTAAAGTCTTTTTATAAGTTGACTTTAGTTTTTCATATAAATTGGGAATTAAAATTGATTGTGTTATTAAAACCCCTTTTCTTCAAGTACCTGAATCAACTCTAGGCATCCAACATGTGCCGACCGATCTGGCGGATGACCTGATCCATCATATGAGCATCTCCACAACCCGACAGCGCAAACTCAAAAGATCATTAGTAGACATGTTTTCAGACCAAGGAAAATTTGACCATGCAAAAATATGAGACTGAATTGGAAACAACGGTTTTTGACAGTACATGAGTTCCACAGGCATATACCCTATGGTACATGTACATGTCATTCTATCTACCCAAAGTGCAAAGGGTAAGAATCTAGGCCATTGTTTAATGTCAGTGTTACATGCTTTACATATGGCTTTCACAATAGGTGGATGTCCTCTCTCTATTTTACCATTGGCCTCTCGATTATATGCAATAGTGAGAGACAAACAAATACCATGATGTTCAAAAAACTTTTTAGCCTCAATAGCATTTAACTCTCCACGATCGGTAACTAGTTTTGCTATGTACCCAAAGCGGCTTATTACATCTTCAAGCAAGAATTTGAAAACATTGTAATTGGTCTTAGATCATAGTGCACCCCCCTCTACATGATTAGTTAAGTTTTCTCTTGCAAGTACAATGTAACACATTTTGTCAATACCTTTAGGCATAGTTACAAGTTCTACTACCCAGTTGTATTGAATACAGGGTGGATAATAGGATGCAACGGATCTCTATGTTTGACTGACGAATGAAATTGACAAGTAGAACATGTGGAAAAATAGCTACTAACATCAATATACATCCTAGGCCAATAATAAGTACTTCTAAGTTTTTCATATGTTCCAAAAAATCCTTTATGACCCGCCCATAATGTCTCATGCATTTCCTTCATTACTTGTGATTGAAGACCTCACTTTCCTAGGACTTGTTGTGGATTCTTAACGTTACCCTTAGCATGTCTCCAAAGATAATTGTTACGTAGGAAAAAATTATAAGCTTGTTTCCTAATGTTACGAAATTTATTCAAAGTCCAGCTAGGTAATGGTCACAATGTACTTAGATACTTTCCTATGTCTCTCCATTCATCTTCATACTTAGACTCATGAAATTTCTCATGCTTGTATGTATGTGGAACATAGTCAACTAAGTTCACATTCTTTATTAGATCACTTTCAAGATCATCATCAAATCGAGCTCTTGATAATATATCATCAATTGAACTTCACTTACCTGAAATATGAACTAACTCAGGATTTATGAACTTAATATATGAGATCCATCTAAGCATGGCTATATCAAGAGATGAACAATTGGCTATCATTCTAATGAGAGGCAAACAATCAGTCTCAACTTTTACATTTGCACCATTGAAATATGCTTTGTCTATTTTCAAAACTCTTACCATACCCATACTTCTCGTTTGATATGTGGATACTTTCGTTGTGATTCATGTAAAATTTTAGCCCCAAACCTAATTACATATCTATTCCCTTCACTATCATCTTGACTTATGACCCAACCTATACCGATAGGACTAGTATCAACATTCAATATAATAGGTTTGTTAATAGAATAGTCTACACGCTTAAGGATGGGAGCTTCAAGCAATAATTTCTTCAATTTATGCATAGCTTGTGTGTGTTTGTCAGTCCAAATAAATTTTCATTTCTTCCTCAACAAGTCATAGAGACAATTAGCAACATGAGTGAAGTGTGGGATCCAAATAAGATAAAAGATGCAAGCTCCAAGAAATCTACGTACCTCACTCACGTTGTTACACGTTTCATAAATCTTGCTAATGGCATCAACTTTTTGTGGGTATGGCTTTCGACCATAATGATCACATAAATGTCCAACAATAAGAACCTTGTTGACACCAAAAACAAATTTTTCTATAGAAAATGTGAGACCTACCTCTTCAAATCACTGAAATATCCATTCACAATCAGAGATATGATCAAGAACAAATTTACGACATCCAGATGAATCTAAAGTAATGTCCTTTACATGTTTCTCACTCCCTTTAATTGGAATATCATCAATGAATGGCATGTTTATATGAGGGATAAAATCATGTAAAACCATATTCATAGCACTCATCATATGAGCCATAGAATTAGTCGCTCCTTGAGGTAAAGTACACACTCATACTAATCCTAAAGGAGTTTTCATTGTGGTTATGTCAAGACTATCAATTGCTAATTGGAATTGGTCATATCCCGAATATAAATCACCCATTGAATAGATAGAATGTCTTGAAAATGATTCAACAAACTCATCTATAATGGGTCTTGTTCCTACATTCCTTATGGTGACTTTATTGACAAGTTGTAGATCTTGAATAAAACGTAGTTTCTCATTCTTTTTTAAGCTCAAGTAAGTGAGCCTTTGGAACTGGTATAGGGCAAAGATTCCATGGAATATGTGGAATAGTAAAGATTATCATGGGTGCAACTAGTTTAGGATTTGTGAAACCAATCTCATGAGGATACATAGTAAAGGCTTTTCCATGGCTATGTATGCCTCTCTCAAATTTATCTCTCTCTTCTGGCAAAAGAAATTCATAATCTCTACCAATTTTCACCTGTTTGATTGTCTCATCCATGAATGTATGTCCTATTTTTTTCTTATCTTGAAGAATTGGATCATTTTATCACATCAATAATTTTTTCATTACTTCCTTGGGGTAATGGTTGATCTATGGGTTTGATTTTTTTATCTATATAGTTTTTACTTTATTTCAACTAAGGAATCATGTGTTTGGTTAAATTTTGAGCACTTGTCAACATTGAGAGCAAACTCTTGGACTAGAGCATACTCATCAAGGGAAGAAAGAAGAATAATATGGGAATTAGAATTTTGCTAAAGACATAACTCTAACTCCTTGAGAGTAGAGAAACAATAAGATGTCTCAATCACATGCTCAATGATCTCATCATGTTCCATGCTTTTGTTGGTTTTATAATGTTTTTGGAATTTTTGGATAAAAGACTTGGACAATTGACTCTTATGAAGAAAATCTAATCTAGAATGTGGAAAACAAAGTGACAAACTATTGTACATGTTGGTTGCTTGCAAGATGTCAAACCAATGCCCACTATTGTCCCGCTCAACAATGGATTCTATTTGAAATTTTGATCGTATGTAGCTCCAAACATGAATCGGGGTGTGCAATCACTACAAGCATGCTCATGACCCTAAGTGACAATAGGTTTCTTTCTAATTGACAATAGATTCCTGGGATGATTCACTCCTACCGTCCTTACTTGAAGTGATTGCATTCCATCCTTCGAATTAATTCTAGCATAGGTAGACCCATCATCCATGGTTTTAGTTTCCATATGACTCTCACAAATAAAGGGCTGACCTAGGAGAACTTCATAGGAGCAATTATCTTGAATAAAAAAGTGAAATTCTTCTGTGATTCATCCTATGGATATGGGCACACTAAAGCTCCATACAGGGTACCTACACCATGATCTGCGGTTCTCATACGCCATCCACAATCTTTATCTATGGGCCATCGAAATTTATCATAGAATTCCCTTGAAATCACATTGATTTCTGAGCCGATATCTACTAATGCATTTACAGTGATAGCATTCTTATCATTCCTATTTTAACATGCATCTCTAATGTACCTCTAGATAAACTTTTCTTTTAAAGCGACTTTCAAGATTCTTTTCATGATTTTCATGGTCAGGTTGAATATGTCCTAAGAAATTTTTATTAGCATTTACTTCATCATCATCAAGGTCCTCTTCATCAGATTCATCAAAGGTTAAGGCTTCATTCATAGCTTGATCTTGATCTAGAGAATCTTGCATCTCAGTATCTAGATTAAGCAAAAACCTCTTCCTTCTAATTAGGGCGGTAAATTTATCTTTAAAAACAGGCTTTGCAATAGAGAAAACTTGTTTTAAAGACATAGTCACTTGACTCTTAAGCAAAATGTCATATAAAATCTCCATAAGATCTACTTTCTCTCAATTTCTAAAATCAAGATGGCTTTAGGTTTTCTCTTTGGTTTCTTTTGCTTTTGCTTAGGATCTTGTTTTTGTTCATGTTCTTGTGTTTGATCTTGAGTTTTTTTTTATTGTTCTTGCTTACCTTTTTGTTTCTTCGCTTGTTTTTGCTCATTGGGTTGTGATGTTTCTCCTTGCTCTATGATTGTTTCTATTCCCTCAAGAAAACTGATCACAAGATTAGGTTCCAAAGTTATCTTATCCTCATCAGGAAGTTGTTCATAGAGTCTAATATACTCATTTTGTAAGTGAGTAATAGAGCTACTAGGCTTTGGGAAATTCACCCATCATAAGAATCCATTCCGATTATGTTGGCTATAATCCTCAAGATAGAATTATTTGACCATCTCCTTTTTGAAATCCCTCCAAGGAAGAGTATCATATTGAATGACACAGTTTATGATAGAGCTATCAACAATTCGTTCAAAGAATGTTATCAAAAGATCTTCAGGAAGACCAAAAATCATAGCTTGCTCTTCAAACAAATCTAAGAAGCTCGTAATGTTGATGCCATTGAATTTTCCCTTCTCCTTCAACATAGAAAAAACTATTCTTTGGCCTTGTTTCTCAACAATAAGGGATTTGGATCCTTTCTCCATCTTATGTAAATAAGCAAGTGATGCACGATGTTCTAGATCTCTCACAAATGCGTTTACTTCATGATGAAGATGTGCACAATATTGTGAGAAATCTAGTGCAACACTTAAGAATGATGATGATGATGATGATGATAATATGAGGAGGATGAAAAATATGAAACAAAGGATATGGATCACAACCTCCCAACAAGATCAGAAGCAAATGCCACGAAGCGTTTCACGTGGGGTCCAAATGTGGAGGTGATCGCAATTCAGGTGGATCGGGTTCGATCGCAGCACATGCACAATGTACGAAGCTAGTGAGTGTTTGATGGTTTACGTGATAAAAATGTGAAGGTGAAGATGAAGTTGGGTATGGAGAGGAGAGATGTCATGATTTGATTATGAGAAGGGGAAACATATGGATGTACGCATGATGAGAACAAAAAGAAAACCACACAGATGAATCAATTTTGAAAGGAAGAGAAAAGAAAGCAAAATTGGGTTTATGAGCCTATCCTAGATTGGAATTCTAAATTAAAATTGATTCTAAGAACTATGCTCTTACTAGCCCACCTTAGATCCTCACACACTCAACTGAGGGTGATCATCTCAAGGAAACCATGTGCTAGCAAGGGCCTATGGATGCCTAACAATGATGCTCTATGAGTTTGGAGGGGGGCTTTTATAGTTTTTTGAATGAATTTGGGTCCATGGATCTAGAGAAATCAACTATCAACCGTAGGATCAACTGCTTTTCATTACAACCATTGGATTTATCAAATGGATGGCTAGGATTGGTTCTTTATATGATATCTATGGCAAAGGGGAGGATAGGCACCTTCATTCTCCACCATTGGATCTGGGGCTGATCTAGACTGTCGGATCAATGTTGACATCAACTTGGATAAGATAAGCTACTATTTTTGGACAAACTTTGCATTATTGATCTTTGACCATCAAAAAAATCTTATCGGATAAAAAAAACTTGTGGATCCTCCTCGCTTTAGGCTTTAGTGCATCTCCACCCTTGAATATGAGCTCATATTGACCGTACAACATGGTTCAATCATTGTTTGCCATGTGGCAACCCTTCAAGCCTTCAATTTTCTTATTCTAGGAAATTGCAGTCACCTTGAAAACTGGATTTTGTGCTATGGGTTTTAATTTTTTTTGTCTATGGTTTTATACTTTGTTTCAACTAAGTCATCATGGTTTTGGTTCAATTTTGAGCACTTGTCAACATTAAGAGCATACTCTTGGATTAGAGCATACTCATCAAGGGAAGAAAGAAGAATGATGTGGGAATTAGAATCTTGGTGAAGACATAGCTCTTACTCCTTGAGAGTAGAGAAACAATGAGATATATCAATCACATGCTCAATTTTCTCATCATGTTCAATAGTTTTGTCGGTTTTATATTTTTTTGGGGTTTTTTGGATAAGAGACTTGGATACTTGACTCTTATGAAGGAAATATAGTCTAGAATGTGGGAAACAAGGTGACAAACTATTGTACATGTTGGTTGATTGTGAGATTTCAAACCAATCTCCACTGTTGTCCCACTCAACAATGGATTCTCTCTGAAATTTTGATCATATGTAGCTTGAAACATGAATCTAGGTGCGTGAATCTAGGTGCACAATCACTACAAATATGCTCATGAACCTGAGTAACAATAGGATTCTTTCTAATTGACAATCAATTCCTAGGATGATTCAGTCCTACCATCATGACTTGAAGTGATTGCACTCCATCCTTAAACTTAATTCTAGCATAGGTAGACCCATCATCCATGGCTTTAGTTTCCATATGACTCTCACAAATAAGTGATTGACCTATGAGAACTTTGTAGGAGCAATTATCTTGAATAAAGAAGTGAAATTCTTCTGTGATTCATCCTATGGGTATGGGCACACTAGCACAAGCTCCATACAAGGTACCTACACCATTATCTATAGTACTCATACACCATCCACAATCTTTATCTATAGGCCATCAAAATTTATCATAGACTTCTCTTGAAACCACATTGATTTCAAAGCGGGAATCTAGTAATGCATTTACAATGATATTATTCTTATCATTGTCTATTTTAACATGCATCTCAGATGTACCGCTAGAACAAAATTTTCTTTTAAAATAACTTTCAGAATTGTTTTCATATCTTTCATGGTCAGGTTGAGTAGGTCCTCAGAAATTTTTATTAACATTCACTTCAGCATCATCAAGCTCCTCTTCATCTAATTCATCAAAGTTTAAGGCTTCATTCATAGCTTGATCTTGATCTAGAGAATCTTGCATCTCAATATCTAGATTAAGCAAAAACCTCTTCCTTTTAATTATTTAGATAAAGTTATCTTTAACAACAGCCTTTGCAATAGAGAAAACTTGTTCTAAAGACATAGTCACTTGACTCTTAAGCAAAATGTCATCTAAAATCTCCATAGGATCTATTTTTCTCTCAATTTTTAAAATCAAGATGACTTTAGGTTTTCTCTTTGGTTTCTTTTATTTTTGCTGAGGATCTTGTTTTTGTTCATGTTCTTGTTTTTGTTCTTGAGTTTGTTTTGATTGTTTTTATTTGTGTAAAGGCTTTGGTTCCATTTTTCTTTGCTTTGTGTTCTTACCTTTTTGTTTCTCCTCTTGTTTTTGTTCATTGGGTTGTGGTTCTTGTTTTTTATCTTTAGGTTGTGATGTTTCCCCTTTCTGTATGATGGTTTCTATTCCCTCTGAGGTTTGCTTTCGAGTCACTCTTCTTTCACTAGGTTCAATTTCATCTCGTTTTCATTTTTCTTCTACATTAAGAGATTGATCTTCTATCGATGACTCCCAAGCCATTATTCTCATAATATCATCTCGTGCTCTTATTAAAGCCTCTATAGAAAAGTTAACTTCCTTTGTGGGTTTACTTGATTCTACTTCTTATTCATCAAGAGCTTCTAATTTCACCCCTCTAGTTCTTGCATCTATTATGGTTATATTTTCATAGTGCCTTTTCATTCCTCCCTTACCATAATTTCCTTGCAAAGGTAGCATAGATTGATAGTCACAAATTTTCTTGTCTATGTCTATTACTAGTCATTGCTCCTGAGCGGCCTTCAACAGCTCAGAATATTTCAAAAAGTGCTCTATGTTGGAGTTAGACGTCTGCGGAAGCACGCAAACAGCACAAGGAAGAAGAAGAAGCTTGGAGGACAACACACAATACCGAATGTATTACCACTAGAATGTACAAAGATAAGTAGCCAGGTAGGGCAATAGGTGTATATACAAGTCGGGGGAGAAAAAGCTCCTAAAGAGGGAAAAAAGTGCCCCGACGGTCCTAGTGTGTTCACACACATCACTACCTAAATATATCAACAAATCCACCTCCAGGAGTGATGTAGTGAACAAGGAGCTGGCAATCATGTATAAGGAAGTGCCAATCTATGTGGAAATCACTCCACAAAAGGAAGTAAGCCCAAAGCTTTGCAGAAAGCTTCAAACTTCTCCCTAGGCAGAGCCTTCGTGAAAAGGTCTTCAATGTTCTCCTGTGTGGGCACATATGCCAAGCTGATCTCGCCAGCAGAGAACCTCTCCCTTACATAATGATAATGCACCTCAATGTGCTTAGTGAGAGCATGGAACATAGGGTTCCTCACAACTTCCAATGCGCTCTGACTATCAGTGAAGATTATGGTGGCAGAAGACTAACCAACACCCAAATCAGCCATAAGGCGTCTGAGCCACAGACACTCAAGAGTAGCTGTGAAAGGTTCCCTATACTCAATCTCACAACTAGAAGGGGCCACAGTAGGCTGCTTCTTGCTCAACGAAGATATACATGAGCTACGAAGCATGAAGCAAAAGCCACTAGTGGACACACGAGTGTCATAACAACCAGCCCAATCAGAGTCAAAAAAAGCATGCAAATCTGCCGGTAGTGATCCCCCTTGGGATCAAACAACCCAAGTAGCCGAATACCACTCAATTAGCAAAAGATGAGCTTAACCACCTGCCAATGCTTGACTCCTTGGCAATGCATAAACCTGTTCATCTGTGAGACAAAAAACTCAATATATGGCTGAGTAATGCATAAGTAAATCAGGCATCCAATAGCCTGCAGATAGAGAACAACATCAAATGCATCTCCAACATCATGAAGACTCAATTGTAAACCTATCTCCATAGGAGTGGCAATAGGCTTACAGTCTTCAAGGCCAAAACGCTGCAATAATGTGTCAATATATTTCGTTTGACACAAAGCCATTCCACCATCAACTTGCATAAACTGAATCCCCAAATAGTGATGCAAATGCCCCAAATCAGACATCTCAAATGAGGCATGCAAATCAGCCTTAAAATCAGCAATATGCTTCTCAATAGGACCAGTGAGCAGCATGTCATCAACATAGACAACAATGATCAGAAGCACATCATTAGCATGCTTAACATATAAGGTGCTCTCAGTTGGACTGTTCTCAAAACCATGTGCAATCAGATAGGCATGTACCTTCTCATACCATGCACGTGGTGCTTGCTTTAAACCATATAATGCCTTCTTTCACTTGCACACCTAGTTTTCATGCCCTTTCTGCACAAAGCCACAGGGTTGAAAAACATACACTTGTTCATGCAAGTCACCATTCAGAAACACAGTTTTAATGTCCAACTGATGTACATTCGAACCATGATGGCCTACAAGTGCATAGATGCTACAAACTATAGTCATTCGACAAGTAGGAGCAAAGGTTTCATCAAAATCAATGCCTCTTTCCTATGCACAACCCTTTGTAACAAGCCTAGCCTTATACCTGTCAACTGTACCATCAGGTTTACGCTTCAGCTTGTATACCCACTTAGTGGCAATGGACTTCTTGTCAGGAGGCAAGTCACATAAAGACCAAGTACAATTCTTCATTATAGCATCATATTCAAATTGCATAGCAGCCCTCCAATTATTTGAATTTTGTGCTTCGTCAAATGAAACAGGCTCATTCTCATCACACAAATTAGATGCATCCATAACATAGAAATTTGATGCAAAAGAGGCACTATGAGAGCCTGATCGAGTACAACATGGTAGAGGTGCATCTAATTTGCTGTCGCACAAAGTCTCCACCAGCCATTTTGGCATAGTTTTTGCCTCCTCAATATCAGTTCTCTCATCAAAAAGTGCATCATGTAAATCTGCATCAGAAATGGAATCATCTGCATCATCACATGAAACCTGCAAAGGCTGAGAAGTTGCCTCATTAGGACCAGCACTAGACTGTCCACCTGTAAAAAGAGGAAGCAAACTATCATACATGTCTTTGGAGCTAACAGATGTCTCCTTAGTACATGAAAGCAATGGCTGAATAGCATCTTCCACAAAACAACATCACAGCTAACCAGAATGCGTTTAGTCTTTGGATGATACAGACGATAGCCTTTACTTTCAGAACTGTACCCAACAAAAACACATTTAACTGCTTTATCAACCAATTTTCTATGATGTTGTTCGGGCACTAATGCATATGCCAAACAACCAAAAACACGCAGATGAGCAATAGATGGCTTGCGGTCATGCCAAGCCTGATATGGAGAGATAGTCTACAATGCTTTAGTGGGACACCTGTTAAGTACATATGCTGCACACATGATAGCCTCAAGCCAGAAACTATCTGGTAGAGCCTGACTCTTGACCATAAACCTCGCCATTTCCATGAGTGACCTGTTCTTTTGTTCACCAACTTCATTTTGTTGAGGTGTATAAGGCACTATACACTGGTGTTTTATCCCATGTTCAGCAAGAAATGCATTAATATCAGAAGACATATATTCCCCCCTCAATCAGAATGGAGGGTGCCCATTTTACATGCTGACAGATTTTCAGCCAAAACCAAAAACTGTTTGAAGCACATGAACACTTCGGACTTTGCCTTCAATGGATATACCCATGCATGCCTAAAAAAATCATCAATGAAACTCACGAAGTAAAGATAATTTCCAAAAGAAGGTGTCTGCATAGGACCACAGACATCACTATGTATAAGCTACAATTTTTGAGTAGCCCGAACTGAACCATCTTTTGGGAAGGACGAACATTGCATTTTGCCCAAAATACAGCCTTCACAAACATGTTTCTAGGTGCCTCAAGTTTGGGCAAAGAGGTCACCATTTCAGATTTCTGCATGTGTAGCAAACTAGCAAAATTTAGATGACCAAAGCGTGCATGCCAAAGCTTTGCATCTGATATAGCCTAAGAATCATGTACTACACATGCAGAATCATTTACAGATCTTCATAGTCTATGAGCCTATACAACCCATGACATAAATTGCCAGAAGCAATAATCACGTTGCCATTTGATAGATCATGAACTGTACATCTGTCATCAACAAATTTCACAACCAAGCCAATCTTGGCTAATGCAGAAGCTAATAACAGATTCTTCTTGATCCCTGGCACAAATAAAGCATCTGACAAAGTGAAAGAACTACCATCAGCAGTAGTCAAAATGATCTTACCAACTCCCATAACAGGATAGGAGGAGTTGTTGGTGCATGTAATAGTATTCCCTATAGGGGTAGGCTCGAGTGAAGAGAAGAAACTGTGCTGCGAGGTAATATGTTTGGTAGCCCACTGTCAAAGTACCAAACATCTGAGTCTACTGCAAACATGCACAGTTCATGAGAAGATGGGTCAAAACTGCAAACACTAGTAAAAGCCCATCCTTCTTCCTGCACAAGATTAGCAGACTTTGTTTTTGGTGTAGAGGCCTCTACAACAACCATTCCAGCCTCTTTCTTCTTTTCCTTTTTTGCAGCCAGTTTTGGACAATTCTTTATGATATGATCATTCCCTTTACGATACTTGCAAAACAATTTCTACTTTTCTCATTTTTTCTCATCTTTGTCTTCCTTCTTCAAATGTGCAGAATTAGCAGATTTCTAGTTACTAGTTGAAGAGCTCCATTTTCCTTTGCCCTTTTGACTAGCTAGGAAAGCTTGATCTGCAACATGCATAATGGACCTGTTCTACCTCAACTGACCTTCTTGCAGCAGAACTGAGACTAAATCCTCAAATGACAAGGCATTTGGATTGCCTTTCATCCTCAACTGAAGAGTAGAAGCAAAATTTTGATATGAATCAAGAAGACCATTCAGAATGATCTGCACAAGTGAGCTATCTGGTATAACTTCATCAACAGAAATCAACTGTTCCTTCAAGTCTTTGATCTTTGTTAGAAAACTGTCCATAGAATCACCTTCATTCATGTGCTCACTCTCCAACTATTTTCGGAGGTAAGCAACACGAGCCTCATTCCTAGCTTGGTACAAAGTGGTAACTGTATCCCAAGCATCCTTAGCTGTTCTGCAAGAGCGAATGTGAGGAATAATGGCACGTTTGATAGACAAAGCTATCGATGCATGTGCCTGAGCATCTCTGCCATCTCAATGAATTTGCTCTGCAGTAGGTGCAGCAGAAATTGGAGCAGGAACAGGAATATGTAGAATATCATCATCTTTGATACCTTCTACATTAGCTTCAGTACTTGCAGTTGTAATAGTTGTACATATGTATAGGAAGTTTTTCAACACCCCGCACAATGTTCCATAGTCCTTTTGCAACCAATAAATATCCCATCATATAAGCCCACAACAGGTAGTTGGTACCATCCAACTTATCCTCAACAGCCAACATACGAAATACATCACTACGTTCAGCCATGGCTGGTGACTAAAATACCTTGATGCAGAAAATTGATTGTATCTCAAAAAGTTGAACAAAACTGCCCAGACCAATTCTGCTAGACTTGTAGCAAACTTCGAGACGCTTATATTGTTGAACCAAAATTGGTATTTACCTTTGGCACGAAAAGATGAAATAGTCGACACAAGCGCTATGATAGTGCATTCAGAGGCCGAAATGAGCTCAGATCGCGATTTCGGAACCAGACAGTGAAGCCGTTTTGATCTCGAAAACACGCTGAGTATGCTCACCAAAATTCGTGCGATTTTGAGACTGCAAGTGGAGAGGTGTCGACGACACCCTAGATGAAGCGGCAACATGCTCTGATACCAATTGTTGGAGTAAGATGTCTACAGAAGCACGCAAACAGCACAAGGAAGAAGAAGAAGCTTGGAGCACAACACACAATACTAAATGTATTACCACTAGAATGTACAAAGATAAGTAGCCCGTTAGGGAAATAGGTGTATATACAAGCCAGGGGAAAAAACCTCCTAAAAAGGGAAAAAAGTGCTCCGATGGTCCTAGTGTGTTCACACACATCACTACCTAAATATATCAACACACTAATGAATCACACCAAGGACACCTACGAGGACCATGCACAAAGCATTTAGATTTTGAGAATTTGGATTAACTTGTGGTGGGAATTTTGAAATTGAGGATTTTGTTAATAAGGTAGTGCTTGAATAGGATAATTAGGATTTTGATAAGGCAATTGATGTATGTGAGGAGCTTGGGGAGCAGCATGTGGTACTTGAGGTGCAAGAGGAGCTTCCATAATATATGGTTGATGATTTTGAAAATTTTGATTTTATGGATTTTGAAAAGTTTTTTGAGAAGCTTGAGGATACATGTTTTGATACATTTGAGGATTTTGCATTGAAGGATTATGCATTGAAGGATTATGCATTGGAGGAACTTGATATGCTTGAGTAGAAGCTACTTGTGGATTTTGATTGGGAGCTATAACATGTTGATTGAGCTCTTGAAAATACATTGAGTTCATTTGATTTTGGAAAGTTTTGATGTTATTAGATTGTAAAGCATCTACAGTCTTGGCCAAATTGGATTGTGTAGCAATAAGAGTTTCCATTTGCTTAGTGAGAATTTCCACTTGAGATTGTTCAACTACACTTTTATTTGGCTCTACTTTAAAACCTTGATTAGGCTCCATCATTTGAGGAATAGGAGTAGAGTCAAAAAGCATAGCATGGGATTGTTCTCTAACTTGCTCCTTAGCTTGTGGAAGGCTAGCTTGAGGAAGATTAGTTTGCTCATAAAGCATGGATTGTCTTTGATGTCTATGGGCTACATCCTCGACTACTCTACTTCTTTTTTGCCAATTGTCAGTAAGAGCATAGTGCTTATCTTGCTCTTCTAATCACCATTCAACTTCCTTATGAGTTTCAGGACGAAGAATCTTAAGAAAATCGATCACAAGATTAGGTTCTAAAGTTATATTATCCGTAGTGCTCTATATCTCTCAAAAATGCATTTACTTCGCAACAAAGAGGTGCATGATATTGTGAGAAATCCAGTGCAACACTCAAGAATGATGATGAGGATGAAAAATATGAAACAAAGGATATGGATCACAACCTTGCAACAAGATCAGAAGCAAATGCTACGAAGAATTTCATGTCAGGTTCAAATGTGGAGGTGATCACAATCCAGGTGGATCTGGTCCGGTTGCAGGACGCGCAGAGTGCACAAAGCTAGTGAGTGTTGGAAGGTTTATGGGATCAAAATGTGAAGGTGAAGATGAATTTGGGTATGGAGAGGAGAGATGTGATGATTTTGATTATGGGAAGGGGGACATATGAATGCAAGATAAATGCATGAACATGAATGATGAGAACAAAAGAAAACCATACAGATGAATCAATTTTGAAAGGGAAGAATGGTCTAGAATGGAGATTCTTATAGAGTTTAAAATTTTAATTCATATGCATGGGTTCTTGTAGATGTATGAATGATTAGAACAAAAGAAAACCATACGCATGAATCCATTTCAAAAGGAAGAGTGGTCCAAATAAATGGAGCTGTTTATACACTTTCAAAATTGAAACATATGCATGGATGTTTGTGGATAGAATGAATGCATGTGAGTTATGATTTATGAATAAATAGAAACTTATTCTCTCAATCTCAATGGATGACCCTCAGTGGTTCAATGCAAGATTGTGAAGCCCTCTACACATAGAAAGAGATAAAAGGAGACATGTACAAACATATAAGAGACTACGAGACAAGAGACATGAATTAAAAGATATTGTAATGAAAGACATGTACATGAGTATTGTGATATGTCAATCTAAGAAATCTAGTGATCAAAGGCGGTCCGCACGACCCGCCCACCATGAGAGTTCAACCGAATGTCACACATGAGAGGATATGTTCCACTTCTTTGATCCTATATCTTTCTAGGAGCGTAACATCTAACTAAAGAATTCTAAGACTTATAAAACCAACTCTAACTCACTCACAGGATCACTGAGGGTGATCAAAGATAGAGAAACCATTCGCTTTATGAACCTATTATAGTTTGGAAGTCTAAAAAAAGGTTAACCTATTCGGGAATCTTCGGATCTATACTTATTTTCGGCTCCCCGAAGCATTTCGTCGTTTACCACGCCCTTCTTCATCTCTGAGTGCCTAGGTATCCACCGCAAGCCTTTAAAGTTGATTCTAGGAACTATGCTCTTACTAGCCCACCTTGGATCCTCACATGCTCAACTGAGGGTGATCGTCTCAAGGAAATCGTGTGATAGCAAGGGCCCTATGGATGCCTAACAATGATGCTCTATGAATTTTGAGGGGTTTTTTTATAGTTTTTTGAATGAATTTGGGCCCATGGATCTAGAGAAATCAACTCTCAACATTAGGATCAACTGGTTTTCATTACAACCATTGATTTATCAAATGGATGACTAGGATTGGTTCTTTATATGACATATAGGGAAAAGGGGGGCAAAATAGGCACCTTCATTCTCCACCATTGGATCAGATTAAAAAAATCATGGATCCTCCTTGCTTTAAGATTTAGTGCATCTCCACCCTTGAATGTGAGCTCATCCTCATTGTACAACATGGTTCAATCATTGTTTGCCATGTGGTAACCTTCGAGTCTTCAATTTGCTTATTCTAGGAAACTATAGTGACCTTGAAAACTAGATTTTGTGCTCTTTGACCCTCCAAATATCCTTTGATGAAGATAAAATTTGGATGGCTATGTTTCGAAAGGTCTCCTTTAGGAATATGCAGAAAAAGCTCCCATCTGAATCTCCCTTATACAAGTTTGACTACATTTGGAAGTTTGTAAGGAGGCATTAGGGTGTCTAGGAAGCTCTAATAGACTTAAAACTTTGTACAGATACATAGCCACATATGATCTTTATGCATGCCAAACCATATGGCTAACAAAAATTCCTATACAAGATTTTGTAGGGTCTAAGTGAAAAAGTTACATTTTTAGAAAATGCACATGGCATATCAATGTGCTAGAAAATCCATTTACATGTCAAATTCAGGCTATAGACTAGCTGTGATAGGCTTTACAAGTACATGAAATTTCATGTGATTTTGTGACATTGAAATTTTTGCCCTAATTTCCAAAATTTGACCAGCTTTGACTGCTACCCTAGATTTGCTAAATTTCTTCCAAACTTTACATGTGAACTGCCTTTGACATCCTTGATGCATCTTGGACTTCTCAAGGAATTCTGGCTACCTTCATCAATTGTGTTTCTTGTAGGCCTTCATGAATGAGAGAGGAGAGAAAATCTCGACGACAATGGGTTGTGTCTCAATCCCATTAAATCCAGTTTTTGGTGTCCTACGGCAAGCTACTTGGCCACATTATCTCTCTTCAAGCCATCCAAGTTGATCTTGATAAGGTTAAAGCAGAACTAGAAGCTTCGCCACTAAAGTCACCAAAGGATGTTCTCAAATTCGTGGGACAAATTCATTGGCATGGTTGTCATCTTCGGTGGTTTGCACACCTCACTATTCCACTCGCTCCTTTAACAATGATGTCTCCTCATGATTTTCAATGAACTGATGAATGTCAAACTAGTTTCTAGCATTTTCAAGCAACTCTTAACACATGCTCCTATCCACCAAGCACCAAAGTGGGATCTTCCTTTCCATATTTTTGTGGATGCCTTTGACATTTCCATTGGAAATGCCCTCATGCACTTGACACATAAATGATATCAACCCATTTACTAAGCTAGTTGGCAATTGGACCCAGCCAAGCATAATTATTTAGTTACTAAACATGAATGTTTAGGCTTGACTTATTCCATTAAGAACTTTTGACATTATCTATTAGGCGGAAAGTTTACTTTCAATGTTAATCATTTTTCTCTTACTTACCTCGTGCACCATAAAAAATTAGATAGTGAAATAGCTCACTAGGTTTTATTGCTCCAAGAGTTTGATTATGATGCCATTCATCATCTAGGGTCCTCCCATGGATTGATTGATTTTCTCTCTCAATTGAATTTTTCTAAAGCCCCTAATAGAGTGGATGAATCTTCCCTTTCTATTTATGCTTCTCAAACTACCACGTCACTAGTCATTGTTGATATATTTAGGTAGTGATGTGTCTGAACACACTAGGACCGTCGGAGCATTTTTTTCCCTCTTTAGGAGGTTTTTTTCCCCCTGCTTGTATATACGCCTATTGCCCTAATGGTCTACTAATCTTTGTACATTCTATAGTAATACATTCAGTATTGTGTGTTGTGCTCCAAGCTTCTTCTTCTTCCTTGTGCTGTTCGCGTGCTTCCACAGATGTCTAACTCCAACAATTGGTATCAGAGCAGGTCGTCGCTTCATCTAGGGCTGTCGACACTCCTCGATTTGCAGCCTCAAAATCGCACGAATTTTGGTGAACATACTCAGTGTGTTTTCGAGATCAAAACAACTTTGCTATGTGGTGCCAAAATCGTGATCTGAGCTCGTTTTGGCCTCCGAATGCACTATCATAGTGCTTGTGCAGGCTATTTCGTCTTTTCGTGCCAAAGGTATATACCAGTTTTTGTTCGGCAATATAAGTGTCTCAAATTCTGGTTCAGGTCTACTGGAATTCGTCTGGGCAATTCTATTCAACTTTTCAAGATACAATCAATTTTCTGCATCAAGGTATTTTAGTCACCGGCCATGGCTAAAAGTAGTGATGTATTCTGTATGTTGGCTCTTGAGGATAAGTTGGATGGTACCATCTACCCGTTATGGGCTTGTATGATGCAACATGTGTTTGTTGCAAAAGGACTGTGGAACATTGTGCAGGGTGTATCACACCTACAACTGTTACAACCGCAGGTACTGAAGCTGATGTAGAAGGTGTCGAAGATGATGATATTCTATATATTCCTCTTCGTGTTGCGGTTTTTGCTGCACGTATTGTAAAGCAGGTTTGCTGGGATGGCGGCAGAGATGCCCAGGCACATGCATTGATAGCTTTGTCTATCAAACGTGCCATTATTCCTCACATTCGCTCTTGCAGAACAGCTAAGGATGCTTGGGATACACTTACCACATTGTACCAAGCTAGGAATGAGGCTCGTGTTGCTTACCTCCAAAAATAGTTGGAGAGTGAGCACATGAATGAAGGTGATTCTATGGACAGTTTCCTAACAAAGATCAAAGAGTTGAAGGAACAATTGATTTCTGCTGATGAGGTTATACCAGATAGCTCACTTGTGTAGACCGTTCTGAATGGTCTTCCTGATTCATATCAGAGTTTTGCTTCTACTCTTCGGTTGATGATGAAAGGAAATCCAAATGCCTTATCATTTGAGGATTTAGTCTCTGTTCTATTGCACAAAGATCAGTCCAGGTAGAATAGGTCCATAATGCATGTTGCAGATCAAGCTTTCCTAGCTACTCAGAAGGGCAAAGGAAAATGGAGCTCTTCAACTACTAAGCAGAAATCTGCTAATTCTGCACATTGGAAGAAGGAAGATAAAGATGAGAAGAAATCAGAAAAGCAGAAATTGTTTTGTAAGTACTGTGAAGGGAATGATCATATCATAAAGAACTGTCCAAAACTGGCTACTAAAGAGGCAAAGAAGAAAGAGGTAGGAATGGTTGTTCTAGAGGCCTCTACACCAAAAACAAAGTTTTCTAATCTTGTGCAGGAAGAAGAATGGGTGTTTACTATTGTCTGCACTTTTGACCCATCTTCTCATGAGCAGTGCATGTCTGCAATAGACTCAAATGTTTGGTATTTTGACAGTGGGGCGACCAAACATATTACCTCGCAGCATAGTTTCTTCTCTTCACTCGAGCCTGCCCCTACAGGGGATACTGTTACATGCACCAACAACTCCTCTTATCCTATTATGGGAGTTGGTAAGATCATTTTGACTACTACTGATGGTGGTTCTTTCACTTTGTCAGATGCTTTATTTGTGCCAGGGATCAAGAAGAACCTATTATCAGTTTCTGCATTAGCCAAGATTGGCTTGGCTGTGAAATTTGTTGATGACAGGTGTACAGTTCATGATCTGTCAAATGGCGATGTGATTATTGCTTCTGGCATTTTATGTCGTGGGATGTAAAAGCTCATAGACTATGAAAGATTTGTAAATGATTTGGCATGTGTAGTAAATGATTCTCAGGCGATGTCAGATGCAAAGATTTGGCATGCATGCTTTGGTCATCTGAATTTTGCTAGTTTGCTATGCCTACATAAATCTAAAATGGTTCCCTCTTTGCCCAAACTTGAGGCACCTGGAAAAAATGTTTGTGAAGGCTGTATTTTGGGCAGAATGCAGCATTCGTCCTTTCCAAAAGATGGTTCAGTTCGGGCTACTCAGAAATTGCAGCTTGTACATAGTGATGTCTGTGGTCTTTTGTAGACATCTTCTCTTGGGAATTATCTTTACTTCGTGATTTTCATCGATGATTTTTCTACGCATGCATGGGTATATCCATTGAAGGCAAAGTTCAAAGTGTTCATGTGCTTCAAACATTTTTTGGTTTTGGCTGAAAATCTGTCAGCATGTAAAATAGGCACCCTCCATTCTGATCGAGGGGGGGAATATATGTCTTCTAATTTTAATGCATTTCTGGCTGAATGTGGGATAAAACACCAGTGTATAGTGCCGTATACACCTCAACATAATGGAGTTGCTGAACGAAAGAACAAGTCACTCATGGAGATGGTGAGGTGTAAGGTCAAGAGTCAGGCTTTACCACATAGTTTTTGGCTTGAGGCTATCATGTGTGCAACATATGTACTGAACATGTATCCCACTAAAGCGCTGCAGTCTATCACTCCATATGAGCCTTGGCATGATCGCAAGCCATCTGTTGCTCATCTGCGTGTTTTTGGTTGTTTGGCATATGCATTAGTGCCTGAACAACATCGCAAAAAATTGGATGATAGCGAGTGCCACTTCGTTTGGAAAAGCAAGTGTTGGGTACAGCTATGAAAGTAAAGGCTATCATCTGTATCATCCACAGACTAAACACATTTTGGTTAGTCATGATGTTGTTTTTGTGGAAGATGCTATTCAGCCATTACTTTCATGTACTAAGGAGACATCTGTTAGCTCCGTGGACATGTATGATACTTTGCTGCCTTTTTTCCAGGTGGATAGTCTAGTGTTGGTCCCAATGAGGCAACTTCTTAGTCTTTGCAGGTTTCATGTGATGATGTAGATCATTCCATTTCTGATGCAGATTTACATGATGCATTAGTTGATGAGAGAGCTGATATTGAGCAGGCAAAAACTATGCCAAATGGCTGGTGCAAACTTTGCGTGACATCAAATTAGATGGAGCTCTGTCATATCATACTCATTCAGGCTCTCATACTTCCTCTTTTGCATCAGATTGCTATGCTATGGCTTCATCTAGTCTCTATGATGAGAATGAGCCTGTTTCGTTTGATGAAGCACAAAATTCAGAAAATTGCATGGCTACTATGCAATCTGAATATGATGCTATAATGAAGAATGGTACTTGGTCTTTATGTGACTTGCCTCCTAGCAAGAAGGCCATTGGCACTAAGTGGGTATACAAGCTGAAGCGTAAACCGGATGGTACAGTTGACAAGTATAAGGCTAGGCTTGTTGCAAAGGGTTATGCACAGGAAAGAGGCATTGATTTTGATGAGACCTTTGCACCTACATGCCATATGACTACTCTTCAGCGCATCTGTGCACTTGCAGCTCATCATGGTTGGAATGTACATCAGTTGGACATTAAAACAACATTTCTGAATGGTGACTTGCATGAAGAAGTGTATGTTTTTCAGCCTTGTGGCTTTGTGCAGAAAGGGCATGAAAACCAGGTGTGCAGGTTAAAGAAGGCATTATATGGTTTAAAGCAAGCACCACATGCTTGGTATGAGAAGATACATGCCTATCTGATTGCACATGGTTTTGAGAACAGTCCAACTAAAAGCACCTTAAAGCTTTTGATAGTTTAGGAGATCTTAATTATAAAGACTAAGTCTTTATTATAGTCGGAAGATCAACTAGACTTGATCAAGCTTGGCTATGATTGTCCAAGAATGTGTGATTGAAACTACTCGGTAGATTGCCCAAGTATTGGAAATAAAATTCCTTTTGGGAATTATTCACTCAAGTTCCATTTATCCAATGGAAAATTGTGAAAAGAGTAAGCTGTTCCAAGTCTGAAAAGAGTGAAGAAATTCCAAAAATGTACTCTGCAATCGTGAGGATGGTACTTAAGTCTATGGAAGGTAAAACATAATATTTACCTATCCTTAAAGGGATTTTAGTACAAATGCAAAAAGCATGAGCAGATGCTTAGACTTAAGCAGTAGAGAGATTCCTAAAAAGTCTCGGCCAAGATAGGTACCTAAAGCATCAGAAACAAAGGAATCTAAAGACAAGGGGTCAAAAGCTCTTGTCACTACAAATTGATCAAGAATAAACCAATTGAAGTTGAATCCGTGAAAATTCAAGTACTTGGAATTCTAAGTGGTTTTCATTTGAAGACCCTAGCCAAGAGGAATAGATATTCCATGAAGAGGTTTTCAAGTTTCCAAGGTTAACTGCGTGATTGTGAGACAATCATGTGAAGGGATCAAAACCCAAAAAAATCTAGTTAGAGATAATGCCTCAAACTTCAAAATTCTCGAAGCAAGAAGGTACTCAATCAAGATATATTTAGACTTTAGTATAAGTATCACCCACACATTAATGTGAATATAAGAAAGGGTGGTATGGGACACCAGATTTTATACTCAGATTGATGTAGGAAAGATGGTATGGGACATTGGAACGTGGGATGATAATTATCTTTTACTCCTAGTTTGGATCTTCAAGTTACGTTTGATCCTCAAGGGAATGAAGAATTCAAAGAAGGAGTTTAATTCAAGAAGGATGAAAGTAGTATCTCAAGATATTTCAAGATAACTTCAAGATCAAGGAAAGAGAAGATATGAAGTAAGTAACTTCCAAGATCTTCTTGAAACACTTCAAGATAAAGTGTTGCTAATCTGGAAATATTTCATAAATTTGTGAAAAATTTGGACTTTGATTTTGAGTTTATCTTTTCAACCAAGGATTTGATTGACTAATTCAAGCATCATGTTTCTAGTGTATCTTGGTAAATTCACTCTTTTGACTCAAAGAAATGCATAAGAATTGCATTCCCAGTAAGGAGTCAGAAAGACTGAATGTGACCTGAACTTAGTCTCAAGTGAAGCATTATTTGATTAAAAAACTCATCAACAAAACCTCAGTGGGTCGACACAGTGATGTTGGTTACCACACTAGTATCTTGTGGTTGGATGATGTTTTCGATTTGCTTGGAATCTTTTTGAGAATCCACATTACTTCTCTCAAAGATAAAAAAAATGCTTCAATACCCTATTGAAACAGATCTTACATATCTTCGAAGTTTGAATTGGTTGAACAGAGTTTTAGTTTTTTATTTCCGCTTTTCGAATCTTTTGGGTTTGACTCGGATATGATATCTGATTTTTTTCATAAAAGTCAAGGGTTAGCCGGATAGAACCAAGTAACTAAAATAAACATCCTAGATAGATGCTCTATACAAGAACCTTTTCAAACATCAAAAGATGATAAGTTCAAGATTGACTTATTCATTTGAGTTTGCTTCAAGATATAGCATAAATGATTTCTTGGAGTCCAGTATACTCTAGAATAGAGAAGTTAGGAAGTGCTCATGAGATTGATAATTCCCGAGAACTTCTAGCTCAAGTCTTTGAGGATAAGTTTCCTAGGTTGGATGATTTTCATTTTGAATTTGAATTGGTCAAGTTATAGTATGGTTAACTCAAAGTAAATGGTATGATACATGTTGTTCTAGTTCTAGAACATGACCATGTTTTTCCAGTTTTAGAACATGAGGCTCGCGGGTTGCCTACAATAGATATATAGCTCTATTTTCGAGGACAAAAACATTTTTCCAAAGGGGAAGAATGTAATAAAGTGAGTCTATGATCTAAGGGTCCGGCCAGTTCAGACACAGTTGAAATCTGACATTGTTTGGTCACCCGTGTGTATGACCAAAGATCTTGAGTCTAGACTTAGTCTCATGGGTGTGAAGGAGGAGGTCTTGGGTTCAATTCCCATGGGTTACATGGGGAGAGTATTTTGCCCAAAGAGATCTAGAGCCTTCTAGAAACATCCACTTGATATAACTCTGGTTAATTGGGACACTTGGCGTACATACAATTACATGGATGACACATGGATGGTTAGTATCCACCTGCCCAAGAAGGCAGTCCCCTAGAGAGAGCTATATATAGAGGCATTTGGTTGGGAGGAGAGTCATCTCTCTAGCACGTGGTGGTCGTAATCTTGCAAAAAGTCAACAACAATGGTATGTATGCTCTTTCTAAATCAAATGGTGTTGCATTAAAAACTTTGATTGTAGGTAAAAGGATAAAAGTATTCAAGAAACATGATAATGATGAGTACATTTTAGATGAGGACATTGAAGAAGATGACAACAATGAGGCTGATTCATAAACAAGAGTATCCATAAAAAAATAATTAAAAAAAATCAAGTTCATGTTGCTTTGTTTTTTTCAAGTTCATTCCTCCTTTTTTTCATTCTTGCTTGTTGCAATTTCACATCATGCATGTTTCGTTTTGAGTCTTTGCATTGCATTGCATATCCACATCACTTGAGTCAAAAGGGAAAATGATGATTTCTCTACTTGTGTAAAACTATATCTTAAGTAGTAATTTATCTAGTAAGAAATCGGTTATAATCTAGGATTATGGAAAGATAGGACATGTAGATTTGGAGGTTTATTTTGGTGACGTTACCAGGAAGTTTACACTTTCTTCCACCCCAAAAAAGTGAACGTAACCATAAAGTTTCCTAATCATCATTCAAAGAGGGAGAGAGAGAGAGAGAGAGAGAGAGAGAGAGAGAGAGAGAGAGAGAGAGAGAAAGCCAAAGGAAGCTAAGGAGGTATAACATAATAAATCACGGACCATATAGGCAGATTTATGCATTAGTGGAGTTTAGTTAGCACTAGTTCTGTACTAGGACACTTGAGTGTCCTCGGACACTTAAGTGTCTTGCTTTTACACCAAATTGCTTGATTTTTCTTGAAGACACCCTTGAGGCTTTGATGGCATATTCACTTGGATTTGATAGCCCACATCATTTATTTTTAGAGAAAAATATAATCTATGACATTTTACAACTTCATATGGGTTATTAAATGAAGAAGAAAATGAGAGTTTCTAAAAACTCAACTTTTAGTATAATAAAAAAAATAACCCAATTCAAACATTTTAAAAAAATTGGATGTGTTGTAGGAAATCTTAAGCTTCTGATGGATTTTGGTGATGTAAATCAAGTGTTTGGGGATCTCTAGAGAAGGTTTAACACTTCCAAAAGTGATAAACATGGACTCAAAACTTGTCTTCTCTAGATCACTGCCATTTATCATAACTTTTTAAGAATGGCTCACTATAATTTGTCCATAAGTGATGTTGCAGAGAATTGGAAAGTTATCAATGGAAAACCTTCATGCTAATTAAATGCATATTTTTATTAAAAGTTAGAAGGCCTCCGCTTTGAACTAATGGTCATTGCATTTGGTGTAGACGTTCATGCTGAATTAGCAAAACACATATTTCAATGTTCTTGAAAATAAAATAGTTCCAAAGGTAGAATAAAAATTATGATAAAAAATACTAAATATTTAAATGCTATTCTAAGTATTAAATATTCCAAAATCTGATTTCATGCCATGTTTCCATTCTTAATCTCATGAAATAATATGTGATCAACAATCGTGATTGTGATAAGAATAAAAAAATTGGCATATATATTTTATTTGTCAAAAAGAAGATGGCATACATGATGAAAATGATGAAATGTTTTCAAATGATCCTTATCATTTTATGATATCAAAGATTATGTCAAAGAAATTTTGGTATTATTTTGAGTATGTGTGGATGTATGCAAGGGATTGTGTGTTTATGCATATAACCACTACCAAAAAAATATTTTTACTAAATATGTTAAAACTATATTTTCTTTTGATTCTATGTGTACATGACTCTTGTTTCTTGGTAGGAATTAGTTTCTTTTCTTGGATATCAAGCTAAATGTTTATAATATGGCATTATTTTAATTGGATGTTAATGTTTATATGTGGATATATTGGTTGGTGTCTACACATATATCTACTTTGTTTGATGTAAATAGATATGGAAAACTTGGTTGATTTTCTTATATTGGTAGTTCTCTTATGTTTACACCTTGTTTGATTTCTAGTTGTCTTGGATTATGTGAAGAAATTGGATCTCTTCCATAAACATGCATTCTTTGTTATGTGTCCAAAAACTATTCATGATTGTATCTGTAGAATTTGGTTGATGCCCGCACAACAGAAGATTCTTGGTTGTGTCCAAAGATGTGAAAATTTTGATGGATGTCCATAAAGTATTTAGCCTTATATATGTAAGCCTTGGTTTTTTATGTCACATATTTTCTTCTTGGTAACTTGAATGTTTACACCTTGGATGGTTTCCATAAATTATTTTGAGTCATATATGTAGGATTTAGTTTTTTTTTTGGTGACTAGAGTCATGGAAGTTGATTTTACATGTGTATACCTTTGTTGTTGTCTTCATAACTTGTTTGATTTTTGGCATATTTGTACACATCTATGGATTCCCATAAGTTTGTTTGAACCATGTTTAAAACTAGTTGTTGTTTTTGGTGTACAACATCAAAATCATTGATTTTATTTGATTTGAAATGATTTTTCTAAGTGCATTCGAGATTGATACTATGTGCTCTATGTTTGAAGGAATACGTATAATTTTTTCTTTCATATAATGGATTTTTTTCTTTTGATACATTTGATTAGGATTTTTCATCCTATTCACTACCATAGCATCTTGAGAGGCTATTAACATGAACACGAAACAAGATTTACTGTGTGTTATAATTTTCCATTAACCTTTGAATTATAGTTAACATGTGTGTTAAAGGATTTTTCCAAATTCTCTTTGTAGAAGGTGTGTGATTTTTTGGAAAATTGTCAAAAAGGGACACTTAAGTGTCCTGTTTTGGTACCAAACTAGTGCATGTTATTAGAGAAAGAGCATATTCATATTTATGTAGAAAGACATTGATCTAAAATAAGCTAAAGATGAAAGATGTCTCTTGAAAATCCTAAATCTTCATTTAGAATCGTATTTAAGTTAGATTTCTTTATGAAAAAGGTACAATATTTTCCTCAAGATGAGAGGAACAGATGCCTGAAACAACTGAATACATTCACTTCAACTTCATATTGATGCTTTTTTGTTTTCTTTCTTTACATGTTGTGAATGTATATGTTGCCTATTTGTTCATGCATATTCATGTTGCACGTTTCAATTCTTTCTTTCATGCAAATTTCACTTCACGTCACGTTGCCTACTCATTCATGCATATGATCAATCTTTTCTTCCATGTTTCTTATGTTGCCTATAAAAGAATCTAATGCCTGGCACATTTTGTTTTTCACAGATACTAGAGCGACACTTCTGAAGGAATCGCATGTTTAGTGGGGGCGAATGTTGTCGAGATTTTCTCTCCTCTATCACTCATGAAGGCGTATAGGAAACACATTTGGCAAAGGTAGCCAGAATTCCCTGAGAAGTCCAAGATGCATAAAAGATGTCAAAGGGAGTTCACATGCAAACTTTGGAAGAAATCAAGCAAATCCACAGTAGCGGTCAAAGCTCGTCAAATTTTGGAAATTAGGGTAAAAATTTCAATGTCTCCAAATCACATGAAACTTCATATACTTGTTAATCCTATCAAAGGCAGTCTATATCCTCAATTTCACATGTAAATGGATTTTCTAGCACATTTATATGCCATGTGCATTTTGCAAAAAAAGTAATTTTTTCACTTAGACCCTGCAAAATCTTGTATAGGAGTTTTTGTTAGCCATATGGTTTGGCATTATAAAGATCATATGTGGCTACATATTTGTAGAAATTTTCAAGGCTATCAGAGCTTCCTGTTGGAGTTAGACGTCTGCTGAAGCACGCGAACAACACAAGGAAGAAGAAGAAGCTTGGAGCACAACACACAAGACTGAATGTATTACTAGAGAATGTACAAAGATAAGTAGCCCATTAGGGCAATAGGCGTATATACAAGCCGGGGGAAAAAAACCTCCTAAAGAGGGAAAAAAGTGCCCCCAACGGTCCTAGAGTGTTCACACACATCACTACCTAAATATATCAACAAATCCCCCCTGGGAGTGATGCGGTGAACAAGGAGCTGGCACTCATGTATAAGGAAGTGCCAAGCTATGTGGAAATCACTCCAAAAAAGGAAGTAAGCCCAAAGCTTTGCGGAAAGCTTCAAACTTCTCCCTAGGCAGAGCCTTTGTGAAAAGGTCTGCAATGTTCTCCTGTGTGGGCACATATGCCAAGCTGATCTCCCCAGCAGAGAACCTCTCCCTGACATAGTGATAATGCACCTCAATGTGCTTAGTGCGAGCATGGAACACAGGGTTCCTCGCAACTGCCAATGCGCACTGACTGTCAGTGAAGATGGTGGTGGCAGAAGACTGGCCAACACCCAAATCAGCCATAAGGCCTTTGAGCCACACACACTCAACAGTCGCTGTGAAAGCTGCCCTATACTCAGCCTCACAACTGGAAGTAGCCACAGTAGGCTGCTTCTTGCTCAACCAAGATATACATGAGCTACCAAGCATGAAGCAAAAGCCACTGGTGGACACACGAGTGTCATAGCAACCAGCCCAATCTGAGTCAGAAAAAGCATGCAAATCTGGTGGTAGTGATCCCCCCTTGGGATCAAACAACCCAAGTAGCCGAGTACCACTCAGGTAGCGAAAGATGCGCTTAAGCGCCTTCCAATGCGTGACTCCTGGGCAATGCATAAACCTGCTCATCTGTGAGATAGCAAATTGAATATCTGGCCGAGTAATGCATAAGTAAATCAAGCATCCAACAGCCTGCTGATAGAGAACAACATCAAATGCATCTCCAACATCATGAAGACTCAATCGTAAACCTGTCTCCATAGGAGTGGCAATAGGCTTACAGTCTTCAAGGCCAAAACGCTGCAATAATGTGTCAATATATTTCGTTTGACACAAAGCCATTCCACCATCAACTTGCATAAACTGAATGCCCAAATAGTGATGCAAATGCCCCAAATCAGACATCTCAAATGAGGCATGCAAATCAGCCTTGAAATCAGCAATATGCTTCTCAATAGGACAAGTGAGCAGCATGTCGTCTACATAGACAACAATGATCAGAAGCACATCATTAGCACGCTTAACATATAAGGTGCTTTCAGTTGGATTGTTCTCAAAACCATGTGCAATCAGATAGGCATGTATCTTCTCATACCAAGTGTTGGAAGCAGCCAGAGGCATAGAAGACGCGGAAGTATGTAAAGACGGAGCAGGGAGCCAGTTGAATCTTTTTTCAAAGAATCATGTTTTAAAAATACTTTTCAAAAACCTCCAACAGTGATTTTTATCACTATTGTAACATATGTAACATAGGAAACCCCATTTTGTAATCCATAGAACCATTTTGTGCAAGCCGAGGAGTCCTCGAGCTTGAAGAGCTTAGGTAGAACAAGCGTATCAATTTTCGTTATTTTTAGACACCGTTTACCCTTCCAAATAGCATCTAGGACCTAATTTTTAACTATACCGGTCACTAGATGTGAAACCGATCAAAACTAGTTTAGAAACTATAAAAAGAGCTAGAGAGCTCATTTTTTGAGGTTAGCTTGTTGGAGTAGAGAAGAGCTTAGAGCTATTTTGAGCTTGTAAGAGTGTTATTGAGTAATAGAGTTAATTTCTCACCTTCCATTGTGTCTTGCTTGTCTCTTCATAGTGTGTGTGTATGTGTGTGTGCATTTCTATGCTTCTCACCTTCACTCTCACTTCATCTCACGTTCACGATCTTCATATCACTCCTATCTCTTCCGCGGATTGACAATTAAGGAGGTGAAGCTTCTTAACGTGGTACTTACCATTGTGCTAGAGCAACACCAAATTTGGCGTCGTTGCCGGGGATCGAGTCTAGGACGAATGTGTGATGGTAAGAGTATAGCAAGAAGTAGCGTTGGAAGGTAAAAATTTCAGTTTTTGTTGTTTTTTTTACTTAGTTTTTAGTGTTTTTCACCTCCCCCACACTCCATCTTCATCACCGCATCATCATCTTCATCTCCAAAAAAATCAGAAAATTCACCATATCCACCCATTCTCCTCATTTCCCCTCATTTGTGCATGCGAGAGAGTGAGAGAGAGCTTTTGTGCTTGCATGTACTTTTGTTTTCTTGAGTTTTCTTGCAGGTATAGAGCTCCAGTGCATCAAGAAAGCTTGGAAAAGGTAAAATTTTCAGTTTCTGTCAGAGATTTCCGTTTGTGTCAGACCATCGCGATGGTCTGCGAAGTGCGGAATTTTTGGTAAGCGACCACACCACGGGATAGGCGACACAAGCGCACACACGAATCCACAGACGCGTCTGCAAAATTCTCATTTTGGTGGACCATCGCGACGGTCTCAGACCATCACGATTGTGTCACACCATCGCGATAGGCTCACGCCATCGCGACGGCTCGGTCGGACCATCGCGACGGTCTCACGCCATCGCGACGGTTCATTTGGACCATCGCGATTGTTCGCGGACCATCGCGATTGCTCGGTTGAGCCCACACCATCGCGAGTGCCTCACGCCATCGCGCCGACGCTGCCACGTGGCAAGCTAGACCATCGCAACGGTTCACACCATCGCGACGACACCCTTACACCATCGCGACAACTCAAATTTTGGACCATCGCGATTGGCTCACGCCATCGCGCCCTGACCATCGCGATTGGCTCAAGCCATCGCATTTGTGGCCATCGCGACGGTTCACTTTGGACCATCGCGATTGTTCATGTTGACCGTTGACTGACGCCATCGCGATTGTCCGCCTGATCGAGCCATCGCGATTGCTCACTTTTGGACCATCGCGACCGTGCACTTCAGACCATCGCGATTGCTCACCTTCACGCCATCGCGACGGTCCCAGACCATCGCGATTACTCACTTTTGGACCATCGCGACCGTGCACTTCAGACCATCACGATTGCTCACCTTCACGCCATCGCGACGGTCCCAGACCATCGCGATTGTCTCACACCATCGCGATTGTGCACCCCCATCGCAATTTTTAGGGTTTCATTTTTTGGCCAATTTTGGGGCTATTTTTGGAAAATTTTTGGGTGATTAGACTCATAGGAGACCCCTTAGCTCATATTTGGAGAAAAACCTGTTTGTCAGTTTTTACCCCCCAGGGCCTGAACGGTCATAACTTTTTCATCCGAAGTCCGTTTTTTGAGCTTAATAGCTCATTAGATTTTTTCTTAAAGGATACTCTATTTTTAGATAAGCTATTTTGAGGTTGACCTAGTGTAGGACTAGAAAGCCAGGGGGCAAGCATTAAAAAGTTTGGCAAAAGGGAAGGGACTTAAAAGGTGTATATACTCAAGTGCTTGATCATCCATTTGTGATATTGGTCTAATCTTGGATTTTTCCAGGTCTAGCAAGGGCAATCAAAGGCAACCAAAGCAAGGCAGTGAAGGGCATAAGGCTTGGGAAGCACGGATTCTTGGGCATCAGAGCAACCAGAAAAGCTGACTCGAGGTTGGAAGATTACTCAACCCCCTCAGTCAATTCTTAGCTTAGGATAAACGTTAGCATTGTGGATTTAAGACGATAGGAACGCCTCAAGTTCAAGAGAATTAAGTTTATCAAGTTCAAGACTAAAGTAAATGTGTGTGACACGAAAACCTAAAGGAAAGAACATAAGTCTGACGGAACGAGAACTCAAAGTACCACAGAAAGTCGAATTCCTGACGCATACATTAAGACAAGAATCTAAAGAAATCTAAAAAGAATCAAGAAAGTAATAACAAAGAATCATTGACGATCTGAGCATGTATTGAGTGTGCAAGGAAGAAAATTAATGAACCTTAGATCGGGCAAACATATAGGTAAGTCAGACCGATGAAGCCTTAGATCATCAGAGGCAAGTGTAAGAACTACTGCACGATCGTGGGCTCAACAATTGAACACTAGTTATCCCTACGAGAGCTCAGATACTAGTGATTCAGAAATGGCATTTAGCACAGAAAGACCAGACGGAGGGTCGAATGTAGCCTATTTAGAAAAACCAGAACGACCCTATAGGACGCAACTAGAGTTTCTCTGAACCAACCGATTAGGTGCTCGCATCTATGAGGATGGTTTGCGAAGGCAAGTGGTGCAAATGCACAACCCCGATCAACCCATTGGATTGGAACATCTAGTGGTGAAATTTGAGAAAGATGCGTACATAGACAAGGAAGGAACAATGTACATCTTAAGTACGCAGCCAAACAATACCAACGAGTTTGGTGTGATTCAGCTAGAGACGGAAACTAAATCTCAAGGAAAAGAACCATTAGAAGAGCCTAGAACACCTAGAGGGAAATCTGTACTGACACGAGTACTAATCCCAGAATGGATCCCTCAGGACAACAGAAGCATAGAGTTGTTTGTAAATAAAGAAACTGATGAAGCCTTTTGGAGATACAAGATAGAACTACTTAGTGAAGTAGGTATCATCACGATATACGAGTTCAAGGACCCGGATACACCTGGAAAGGTTGTATACCTGGATGAGCCTTCAGAAAGAGTCTTTGTGGTGCTTGACCACGCTAAAAACACATACACATGGAGAGGTGAATTGGTATTCCCTCTATCTAGAACAAACATGAATACAAGCCAACAAGGGGCAGGAACATCATCAGCCCTTGGAAATCAAAGAGAAAAGAATAAAGAACGACCCAAAGTAAGCTTCACTCATCCCATAGGGAGAGATAGAACAACCACGGACACTAATAGAGCGGATAGACAAAGAGATCATGGAATACCAGGTGGTAGAGATGATTTTCCTCTACCTAGAACACGTGAACACGCAAGAATATTGAGACCCACTCAGTTAGTGAAATCCATGAAAAATTATTTTGATGGGACAGGAGATCCCTATGACCATGTCGTAGAATTCAAGCAAGTACTAAGAGCAGAACAAGTCGAAGACATGTTCACGCAATACAACGCATTTGGACTAACGTTAAAAAATACCCCTTTAACTTGGTTCCAACCATTGCAACAAAGGCAATTTAGGGACATCCATCACTTTTTAGAGTCATTCATCACTGAATTCTCTAAAAGTGGGATTAGACATGACACGTCTTCGTTGATTCATAGCTTCAAACAGACCCCTCAAGAAATAGTTAGACTCGCAGGACGTAGGTTTAGACAATATGTTCAACGATGTCCAATGCAAGAGCTACCCTCACAAGCTAAACAAGTGTCATTATTTCTAGATGTCTTGTTGAGCTCTAAACTATGCTCCTATGTGTACCTAAAAGAACCCAGAACGCTAGAGCAATGTGTGAGAATATGCATAGACATTGAGGACAACTTAGGAGACGAGTTGGAACTCTCAAAGGTCTATAAGGATTTAGACTGTTCATCTATAGCATCCACAAAATTGTCTAGCTCGATAGAGGACCTAGCAGAAAAAGTGGCCCAGAAACTAGGAGTTTCTAGTAAACCTAGGGTGCTAACAAACAAGCATTGTTACACCTGTGGTGGTGATCATATGGCAAATGTGTGCCCCAATGCACCACAACCACAAGCCAAACCTAGTGGCCAATACTGTACAATTGAAAGAAGATACACGAATCATACGGCTCAGGACTGCCCATACAACAAACAGACCGTGAGACAGAACTACCCGCAAGCATATGCACAGCCAGGTAGGTATCAAGGCCATTACAATGCTCAGCCTTATTACTATAGGCCTCCTCAGAACTACCCATACCAGGCTCAACAGAGACCTCAACCTGTCTTAGTTCAGCAGCCACCCCCACTAGCAAATGTCATCTCAGTCAAATACGCTGCTGCAGAAGAGAACCTAAGTAGGGCCTTAGTGCCTTCTTCACCTTTGATCACAGAGAGTGACCCCAACTCAAACAGTTTTGACTCTACGCATGTAGATAGTCCACCCGCTTATTACACGGAGTCACCAGAACACGTAGAAACTGTTGGTCCATGACAATCATCAATTGAAGGATTATGGAGAAATGAAGTCAAGGAGTCAAGAAGGAAACAAAGTCAGATGGTTGAAGGAAGGACATTTTCAGAAAACTCAAAGATATGTACACATATGTACATTAGTTGACTTATACTCTTGTTTAAGTCATACACTTGTATATATTCATCTATAAATATGTTTGAAAATGTCGGGCAAGTAGAGCAGAAGAAGATTTGAGAATAGGGAGAGAGAAATTAGTGTCATTAGACACATGAAGAGTGAGTGAATTGTTTATCCTCACTTAGATGTAAATTTTCTGAGAAATCTAAAAAGTTTGCGCCCGATAATTTGCTGTCTGCTCCCTCTGTGTTTAATCTTTTGAGAAATCCTTTTGCACGTATCTAAGTCCATAGCTAATCTATCTATGGCTAGAATTTGAGAGGTTAGTTGTAATCAGGCTGTGAGAATTTTGATTAGGAACATTCATATGTAAGAATGTTCTAACAGTCGAGAAATCTGGCGCACATTTCATCTTCAATGAAATGATCATTGCTCAGTCTACAGTGTAAAGTTTTACACAAATGAGGGCTTAAAATCTAAGTTGGAAGGTAAGCTATCTATGGCTAAAAGATCTTGATCAAACGGGATTTACTTTGGGAGAACCAGTGCTAAGAAGTTGCAGGTGTCAAAGTCGCCATTGCAGAGAAGCATTTTCAGACATAGGTAAAGTGTTTCACACATTTCTCAGTGTGTACTTAATCTTTTTGAGAGATTTAACTTGGCAAAGTTGCGCAACCTTAAGGCGAAGTGTTGTGCAAAGTTTTATCAAAAACTTTACAGGATTGATTAGTCAATGAGTGACTAATCTGCAGCAGACTTTTCTGAAGAAACTGAAATTTTCAGAATAATCAATTTTCTGATAATTTGGTGAAGATTCTCTAAATTAGGTGGAGTCTAAAGTTGATCTTGATATAGAGGTGATCTAAATTCAAGGTTAACTTGTTCTTTTGGAGATTAACACTCTCCATTAGTGGTATCAGAGCAGGTTGTGTCAAATTTGAAGTGAAGAAGACTCCGACTATTGCAGAAGTACAAAACTTTACATTTTGAAGGTGCAGAAGGGTAAAGGTTGAAGAAAGATCAAAGGAAGACATACAAAGAGTATCAAAAGGATCAGAAGGAGCAACATTCGAAGTAAAGGTACATTTATTATCTGTAAAGGTTAAAGATTTGAGACTACAGGTGAAGCAAGGATGGGAGATAGTCTCCAAATTGAAAAGCTGGATAGAGAGAACTATCCTGCATGGTCTATGAGGATGGAAGCTCACCTTATGAGCAAAGATCTGATAGGATACATCACAGGAGATGAAGAAAAGCCAGAATTCAGAGATCCTAGTGTTCCAACTAGGGAGGAGCTTGCAGATTTGAAGAATTGGATGAAGAAGGATGCTCAAGCAAGAAGCATCATCTACATGGCAGTCAATGACTATTTGCTTCCTCACATTAGAGGACTTGAAAGTGCTTGTGACATTTGGAATGCTTTGGAAGAGCATTTCCAAAATACAACCAAATCAAGGAAGGCTTCACTATGGGCAGAGTTTACTACCTTCAAGAAGAAGGCCTCACAATCAATTTCTGATTATGTGACAAAGATGAAGGACATTGCAGATTCTTTAGGTGCAGTGGATGAAGATATTGAAGAAGACAAATTGGTAAGACAAATACTCACAGGGCTAAGAGGAGATGAGAAATGGAAGCCTTTCATTTTATCTACAGAACTTTCATTAGATCACTTTACTCCTGATTTGAATCAATTGTTAGGTCATATGCTAACTTTTGAGAATGATGTCAAAGGAGAGGATAAGAGTGCAGGTCATGCAATGTATTCTAAAGACAAGAAGAAAGCCAACAAAGGGAAGCAACAATCAGGTGAAGAAGAAGGTACATCAAACCAAGCAAATTTCATAAGAGGAAGAGGAAATGGCAGAAGTAGAGGAAGAGGCAGAAACAACAAAGAGAATGCAAGAGCTTGTTGGATATGTGGTAAGACCAATCATCTATCTCATGATTGTTGGCATAATAATCAAAACAATGGTAATTATCAGAACTTTAATCAAAGAGGAAGAGGAGGTAGATTTCAGAGAGGAAATTTCAGAGGTAGAGGTGGTAGGAATTCTTTTGGAAGAGGTGGTGGAAGAAACTTCCAAAGTCAATCCTATAATAACACCTACTACAACTATGCATCAGATCAAAAGGAGGATTCGACTCTCATTATGAATACATGTGAAACCTCACATGAGGACATGAGAGTGTTCTATATTGATTCAGGATGTAGTAATCACTTAAGTGGAAATATTGCTTTGATGACTGACCTAGATCATAATGCAATTAATCATACAGTGCAGACAGGTGATAATACAAAGCATAAGGTAAAGTCAATTGGTTCAGTCAAAGCTAAGGATGGGAGCACTCTTCTGAGTAAGGTACTTTATGTTCCCACAATTCCAAAGAATTTGATCAGTGTAGGTCAAATTGTGGAAAAAGGATATGAGGTAAGGTTCACAAATGATGGAGTTTATGTGGAAGACCCTAGTCAAGGGTATAAACAAGTTATTGCAGGAAAGAAAGAAGGAAGGCTTTTCACATTGAAGGTACAAGGAAATGTTGGACATGCTATGTTCACATATGGAGAGCAGAAGGTGTCAGAATTGGATCTTTGGCACAAAAGACTTGGACACTTTAATGAAAGAGGTATCAAAGAAATGATTAACAATGATTCAGTGCTTGGAATGCCTAACATTGCAGGTCAACACATGACATACAGATGTAAGGCATGTCAATTAGGTAAGGCTCATAAGCAATCCTATTCCAAGCATGGATTTATGTATTCAGAAAGACTTGAATTGGTGCATACAGATGTGTGGGGTCCTTCAAAGGACTTTAGTATAAATGGTTCAAGATATTATGTCATATATGTTGATGATGCTACCAGGTGGATCACAATTTATGTGATTAAGGAAAAGTCAGAAGTGTTTAATACATTTAAACACTATCATGCATATGCAGAAAGGATTACAGGTCAAAAATTGAGGAGACTAAGATCAGATGGAGGGGGAGAGTATTTTTCAAATGAGTTCAATGATTATTTGTGGAATGCAGGTATAAAGAGAGAAGTTACTTGCAGGTACTCTCCTCAACAAAATGGGGTAGCAGAAAGAAGAAATAGGACTCTTGTTGAGTTTGCAAGGTCCATGATGAAAGAGAAGAATTGCCCAAATTATTTGTGGGCTGAGGCTGTTAATACAGCTACATATTTGGTTAATAGATTGCCTTGTAAAGCTTTGCAGGGTATGACACCATATGAAGCTTGGTGGGGTAAGAAACCTACCTTGGATCATTGCAGAATATTTGGATGCTTGGCATATGCATATGTGCCATCTCAATTGAGGCATAAGTTGGAGCCTAAGGCAGAGAAGTATGTATTCATTGGTTATGATGATAAGCAAATGGGATACAGGTTGTGGAGTCCATCCACAAAGCAATTTATTGTATCCAAGGATGTTACATTTGATGAGCAAGGTACTTGGTATGCAGGTAAATATAATGTGCATGCAGATGATGAAGAAGTAGTGGAACAAAGAAAAGGTAAAGCAAAGGTTCAATTACTTGATGAAAGTGAGAGTAATGAAGTGCAGATTGAAGTTGAAGAGAGGCCAAGGTTTGATCCAGAATGTGATGAACCAGAGACCTCAAGAAGTGCAGAAGTTAGGAGATCATCTAGGCACAAATGGCAACCTACAAGGTATAGCTATGACACTTCATTCTTGACTACTAAAGATTATGCTTATTTGGTAAAAGCAGATGAAGACCCTTCTACATATGAAGAAGCCAAAGGGAAGAAGAATTGGGAAGATGCTATGCAAGAGGAGTATGATGCATTGATAGAGAATCAAACATGGGATTTGGTTCCTAAACCTAGTAGTCAGAAAATCATTGGTTGTAAGTGGGTTTACAAAACAAAAAGATTTGCAGATGGAAGTGTGTCTAGGTACAAAGCTAGACTTGTTGTGAAAGGGTATGCACAGACATATGGAGTGGATTATGATGAGACTTATAGTCCTGTGGCAAAGATGACAACCATCAGGACACTCATTGCAATTGCTGCTTGTAAAGGTTGGAAGTTGTCTCAATTAGATGTTAAAAATGCTTTCTTGAATGGTTACATTTCAGATGAAGTCTACATGGAGCAACCAGATGGATTCAAAGATCAAGTGAGTCCAAATTATGTGTGTAAGCTCAAAAGAGCTTTGTATGGGTTGAACCAAGCCCCAAGGGCTTGGAATTATAGGCTTGTAAAATTCTTGAATGATCTTGGATTTCAAGCATCAAAGGCAGATAGTAGCTTGCTAGTCAAAGCAAGTGAAGATGGGTTTATGTATGTGTGTATTTATGTTGATGACATAATACTTACAGGAACAAATGACAAAGGGATACAAATGATCAAAAAGCAGATGGAGAAAGAGTTCAAAATCAGTGATTTGGGGAACCTATCATTCTTCTTGGGAATGGAGATCTCTTATACTCAACATGGAGTATATGTGACCCAAGAAAGGTATCTTAAAAATTTGCTAACCAAATTTAAAATGGAAGATTGCAGGGTTGCATCTACACCTTTGGAAGTGAACCATAAATTGTCTAGGTTTGGAGGAGAAGAGTTCAGAGACATGAAACTCTATCAAAGTTTGGTTGGTAGCTTGATTTATGCTACATTGACAAGACCTGATTTATCATATACAGTTGGTGTGCTTTCACAATTCATGCATTGTCCTAGAAAGGAACATTGGATTGCAGGACAAAGAGTACTTAGGTACATCAAGGGTACACTCAGAGAAGGGTTGTACTATGGGTTTACTTCAGATACAAGAATCAAGATATATAGTGATGCAGATTGGGCAGGTAATGTGGATGATAGAAGATCAACACATGGATACTTGTGCTATGTAGGAGACAAATTGATTTCATGGTGTTCCAAGAAGCAACACACAGTTGCTTTGTCATCTACAGAAGCAGAATATAAAGGTATGGTGGAAGCTGCAAAAGAGGTAATATGGCTAAAGACACTTTTGAAAGTTTTTGATGTGATTCAGAGTACTCCTATTATTTGTGGAGACAATATGAGTTCATTATACTTGGCAGCTAATCCTGTATTTCATGCTAGAACTAAGCATATTGAAATACAGTATCATTTTCTGAGAGAGAAGGTCATTGAGAAAGAGATTGAAGTCATACACACTCCCACAAAAGATCAAGTTGCAGATATGATGACTAAAAGTCTAGATGGACCAAAACTACAAAGATTCAAGGATATGGCTGGAGTAAAGAAGATAGAAAAGAACCTCAATTAATGATTGAGGGGGAGCTGTTGGTGCATGACAATCATCAATTGAAGGATTATGGAGAAATGAAGTCAAGGAGTCAAGAAGGAAACAAAGTCAGATGGTTGAAGGAAGGACATTTTCAGAAAACTCAAAGATATGTACACATATGTACATTAGTTGACTTATACTCTTGTTTAAGTCATACACTTGTATATATTCATCTATAAATATGTTTGAAAATGTCGGGCAAGTAGAGCAGAAGAAGATTTGAGAATAGGGAGAGAGAAATTAGTGTCATTAGACACATGAAGAGTGAGTGAATTGTTTATCCTCACTTAGATGTAAATTTTCTGAGAAATCTAAAAAGTTTGCGCCCGATAATTTGCTGTCTGCTCCCTCTGTGTTTAATCTTTTGAGAAATCCTTTTGCACGTATCTAAGTCCATAGCTAATCTATCTATGGCTAGAATTTGAGAGGTTAATTGTAATCAGGCTGTGAGAATTTTGATTAGGAACATTCATATGTAAGAATGTTCTAACAGTCGAGAAATCTGGCGCACATTTCATCTTCAATGAAATGATCATTGCTTAGTCTACAGTGTAAAGTTTTACACAAATGAGGGCTTAAAATCTAAGTTGGAAGGTAAGCTATCTATGGCTAAAAGATCTTGATCAAACGGGATTTACTTTGGGAGAACCAGTGCTAAGAAGTTGCAGGTGTCAAAGTCGCCATTGCAGAGAAGCATTTTCAGACATAGGTAAAGTGTTTCACACATTTCTCAGTGTGTACTTAATCTTTTTGAGAGATTTAACTTGGCAAAGTTGCGCAACCTTAAGGCGAAGTGTTGTGCAAAGTTTTATCAAAAACTTTACAGGATTGATTAGTCAATGAGTGACTAATCTGCAGCAGACTTTTCTGAAGAAACTGAAATTTTCAGAATAATCAATTTTCTGATAATTTGGTGAAGATTCTCTAAATTAGGTGGAGTCTAAAGTTGATCTTGATATAGAGGTGATCTAAATTCAAGGTTAACTTGTTCTTTTGGAGATTAACACTCTCCATTAGAAACATATCATTATGATAGTCCACCAGTGGAACCTAGTTGGGAGCCAGACTATGCTAATGTGATGTACACAAACCCAAATCCACGGCCCCAATTGAGACAACAAAGACCACAGGGCCCTAGAGGACCATGCTTTAGGTGCCAAGGAGATCACTTCATAAAGGAGTGTCCACATCCTCTTATAACATGACAATCACAGTACTATAACATCCAAGGCTTTTGTGCCGATTGTGGCAAAGAGCATATAATCAAAGATTGTCCTAAGAACCCTGTTAATGCTTCGAATGTGACACCGATCAACGTGATAGGCATTGTAAACAACGCAGATGGATCCAAGCTTACTTACGTGCCTATCCAATCTATAACATGAGCCCAGGCGCTCTTACAGAACCAACGGCTTAATCAGGAGAAAGTAGCCGGAACTAGTGAAGTTGCAGAATCTAGCAGTAAAAAGACAAAATCTTGGAAAGATTCTAGAGAAAGAATAAAGAGAAAGTGGAGTAAAAAGATAACTGAGTTGGAAGGAAGTTTGAAGGAATCTAGAGCCAAAATCCTAGAATTGACTTCACAGGAATTGAATCAAGAGAATCCAGCTCAGAAATCAGGATCAGTTTTAGCGGAACCCATACCAGAAGATCTAGACATGATGTTTCGTGCATATCAGGCTAGATGAAAAGAGGGACCTCAGGTAGCTGAAATGAGTAAAAACTACCCTCGAGCTGATCTAGAAATTGAGAGAACTAAACTTTGCATGAAGATGGTAGAATTAGCACAAGCTTTGTTCGAAGCCTCTAGATATATTAATTGGAATAACATGGCAAAACCGGAACTACACTTTCAAGGACTAATGGAGAGGCTAGAATACTTGATAGAGAGCAAAGAAAAAAAGGATCAGCATAGGAACCCTAGTGTCCCAGAGACTCAGGAAAGGAATGCACCATCCCTGTCTCAAGTACCCAATACAGAAAGTCAAGACAATTTGTCTTCCATACATAGGTACTCTCATGAATTTTTGAGAGAAATCCAAGAAGAGAAATGGAGAAAAGAACAAGGAACTCATCCTCCTATTCAAGAAAAATATGACTTGCAGGAGCAATTTCCCCAAGACATTCCCTCTATTTACGATGATGTAGAGGAAGAGCAACTGAGTGAACACACAGGATTTGAATCTAATTCTTTACAAGAATTACCTCAGTTCACAGGACCTTGGGAAGCAAAGTCTATTAATATGAGAGCACCCACGATAATAGTGAGGAATGAAGAATCAGTTATCCCTAGAAACACGAAAGTGATCAAGAATACCAAAGTACAGTGTAATCTCACTCTGGAGGAGTTATTAAAGGTAAAACCAGAATTATGGAAGCATGTAGCAAATCAATTACCCGAGCTTGCTACTACTTCCTCACAAATAGGATCACATAAGAAGGTATCGGAAATACCCGTAGAAAAGATTGGAGATGTAAGCGAAGGAGAGGAAGGTAACACTTATCTTCTAATAACCCATCAGGGCTACACCACGAAAGCCATCTTAGATTCAGGAGCCGGAGTAGCCATAGCTACCACCGCTTTATGGAAACGTTGGGGTAAGCCAGCATTAAGACCTACCAGGATGAAGCTACAAATGGCTGATGGACACATAGAAAAACCATTAGGCTTACTAGAAGGCATATCTCTCACCACTTGTGGTGTAGAATTTGAGCATACCTTTGCCATTTGTGACTTTGCAAAAAATCATGCTTATGAGATGATATTGGGACGACCATTCATGCGTCAGTTGCAAATTGTACAAGATTGGGAAACTAATTATTTGTACTTGCAACATTTAGGAGTGACTACCAAAGTCAATCTTAAAGACTATTCACATAGAGACGTACCCCCAATACAATGGAATACCATCCATAAGACTCAGGTAGAGACGGAATCCGTGCACTCATTAGAATCAGATCCTTCTTGGTTGCATGAGGATACTCATTTATGGATGTGTAAAGTTGCAAAACAAGAGGAAGAAAGATTAGAGGCAAGGACCTTAGGTGCAGAACAACATCCAAGAACCCTTCAAGATCCAGCCTACGCACCTGTAGTATTCCCTGACGAAGAGTTTGAACCCCATGGTTGGGCAGAAATCCTAGCAACCATGGATGTAGCCATCAAAGAACAATGGACACCCCACTGTGACGAGGATGGCTATGACATTTCAGTTTTTACGATAGAACCAATCATGTGCGATGCAATTTTAGAAGAGTGTGAACCTAACACTGATGCATTTGAGGATGCGAGTGATTTCGATTTAGAATCAATTATCATGGACTCACCCTTTGCATCAGAGGAAGAATATTTCTATGAAGTAGAGACTCACCCTCAAAGACACGAGGAAATTACGAATGAGGTGAGGTTAGCCACAGAAGTGACTACTAAGAGTGAAGGCAAGAAAAGAAAGAAGAAAGAAACCATGTCGGAAAAAGAAGAATCTTTGTTTGAAGTACCCGAGAATTTCAAGAAATATGAAATCAAAGATAGAAGAATCATGGTACAAATGCCTAATAGAAAGGCGAATGACGGACAAGTATATGATAACGGAGAGAAAACCAAGAAAATAATAGTTGCTATAGAAGGAGAAGAAGAAAAATGTACATACATAGGGCATGATTTGACGAAGGAAGAAGAAGAAGAGCTAGTGGCTCTATTGCGCGAATATAGAGATGTGTTCGCTTGGATTTACAAAGATTTGAAAGGAGTAGATCTAGATATATGCTCTCATAGAATCCCTATGACTCCAGATGCAAAACCGACAAAACAGAAACCTTACACGTACAATGATAACTACGCTGCGAAGATTAAAGAGGAGATAGATCGGCTGATAGAAGCAGGATTCATTTACGAGATTGAGCATACCGAATGGGTATCCCCTATTGTGGTAGTGCCCAAGAAGAATGGAAAATTGCGTGTGTGTATTAACCTTAAAAAAGTTAATGCCGCCACAATTAGAGACAGTTATCCTCTTCCTATCACGGAACACTTATTGGAAAGAGTTGCGGGCAAGGAAGTTTACAGCTTCCTTGATGGTTTCTCAGGCTATAATCAAGTAGCCATTGCTCCAGAAGATCAACACAAGACGGCTTTTGCCACTGAATGGGGCATATTTGCATTTCGTGTAATGCCTTTTGGGCTCACAAATGCACCCGCCACTTTCCAGCGACTCATGTGTCATGTTTTTAAGGAATTCTTACGCAAGAGTTTGGAAGTATATGTCGATGACATATGTGCTCATTCAAAAGTAAGACAAACACATATCCCTGAGTTAAGACAAATATTTGACAAATGTCGAGAATATCAGGTTTGTTTGAACCCAGAAAAATGTGTTTTCATGGTCAGACAAGGCAAAATTCTAGGACACATTGTGTCAAAAAATGGAATCTCTACGGATGAAGAAAAGGTGAAGGTAATTGCAGAATTACCTAGACCAAGTAATGTGAAAGAGGTACAAGCATTTATGGGCCATTGCGGTTATTATAGGAGATTCATACACATGTATGCAATCATAGCCAAGCCTTTGTACTCTCTTTTAACCAATTTTGAATGGACAGATGAATGTGAAAATTCATTCAATGAACTTAAACGACGCTTGTGCTCAGCACCTATATTGACTACCCCAGATTGGAGTAAGCCATTCCATGTACATGTGGATGCATCCAATTACGCCATAGGATGTGTGTTAGCACAACCCACGAATGAAGGTAACATAGATCTTCCCATAGCTTACGCGAGCAGACAATTGAATGTAGCAGAAAGAAATTACACCACGACGGAACGAGAGGGATTAGGGATGATCTACGCGGTAAAGAAGTTCAGACACTATTTGTTGGCAAACAAGTTCAAGTTCTTTACAGATCATCAAGCCCTATTGTACCTAGTCAACAAACCATGTAACACAGGACGACTAATACGTTGGTTTCTATTACTCATGGAGTATGATTTTGAAGTAGTAGTCAAGAAAGGAAAGACACATCTTAGAGCTGACCACCTTTCGAGATTAACCTCAGGAGAAGCTCCTCAAGGAACAGCGGATGAATTACCAGATCCTTATTTGTTTAATCTTGAGATAGCACCAAAATGGGCTAAGCCTATAGTCCCTATTTTGACATACAGACCCAAGAATCCTAGGATAAAGATCAAAGAAGGAGAGATTACCAAATCTCAGAGATATCAAATCATAGCAGGAAGCATATATAAACAGGATAATCAAAAGATCCTTGCTTGTTGTGTAGATGAATCAGAATATGCAAATTGGTTGCAATTAGCACACATAGGTGCATTAAAGCAACATCATTCGAAACATCGAACATTACAGACTCTGCATAGACTAGGAGTATATTGGCCTTCGATGGAAGCAGATGTCTACAAGTTGTGTAAAGAATGCCATGATTGTTGTGAAAGACCACCAGTAGAGCATGCTATATTATATCACGTGTCTCTCACACCAGACTGGAGTGAACCTTTAGTGACATACTTGAGGACGAAGACATTCCCTCAAGGAATGACCTTAGCTCGACAACGCAGTCTGGAGCAGGAAGCTCAAGACTATTCACTTATTGGCGATAATCTATACAAAAGAGGACGAGATGGATATCTAAGACAATGTGTTCATGAAAGCGATTATCTGAGCATACTAGAGACTGCACACCAAGGTGTTGCAGGAGGTCATTTTGGACCAGATAGGATAATCAAAGCCATCCTCTTTGCAGGATTATGGTGGCCCACTCTTCACATGGATGCTCATACCTATGTAAAGAGATGTGATGTGTGCCAAAGAACTCAGTTTCCTACTCGTAGAGATGAAATGCCATTGAAACCCATGATGGGCGGACGTGCATTCTCTAAGTGGGGTATAGACTTTGTAGGACCCATTAACCCCCCTGCAAAAGGTACACATGCTGAATACATTATTGTTGCCACAGATTATCTTACCAAATGGGTAGAGGCAAAAGCCACAAAAAAGAATGATGCACACACAATTGCAAAATTCTTATTTGAAAATGTCTTTATAAGATATGGATTGCCTATAGAGTTAGTGAGCGATCGCGGAACTCACTTTCTAAACCAAGTCATTGAATATTTGTTACAGGATTTTATGGTGATTCACAAGAAATCTGCACCATATCATCCTCAGGCCAATGGTCACGCTGAAAGCACTAATAAGATCCTTTGTAATGTACTGACGAAACTCGTGAACAACAAACGTTCAGATTGGACAAACAGTTACATCATGCTGTTTGGGCATATCGAGTAGCCTACAAGACTGTACTCAATGCAACTCCCTTTCAGATGGTTTTTGGTCAGAATGCAGTGCTTCCTTTGGACTTCTTGATACCGACCCTTAAGGTTGCACAAGAACATCAGTGGACCGGCCATGAATTATCAGCAAGAATAATGGACTTGGAACGATTAGGAGAAACCAGGCTAAAGGGAGCAACAGGAATATATGCAGCGAAGAAGCGACAGAAAGCATATTTTGAAGCACATGTGAAAGATAAAGGCTTAAAAGAAGGAGATTTAGTTCTAGTATATACGCTAAAGCAACACGCACGGAAGTTAGAAAAGCGAGGTTATGGACCTATGATCATTAACCGACTCTCGACAAGTGGAGCAGTACAGTTAGCCACCTTAGAAGGAGACATAATGCCTAGTTACATTAGTGGCTGTAGAGTCAAGTTCTATCACGAACCTCTTACTGAGGATATGCTTAGATGACTCACGTTGGCAAAGAAACGTAAGGAGGAAGAAACTAGAATACGAGCAGAAGCTCAGGCAGAAGCAATAGAATGCATTAAGCGCATGAAGCTAAGAAGACAAGGACTAGGGAGAGAGTAGTATAACCATCTGGAAACAACAACCCAATATCCCATGGCTATGTGTGAGGTAAAGTCATGAACTCATCCTAGCATAGTGGACAGGAGACCATTCATTACAGTTAGGCTAGAGCACGACAACCCTTGCCAAGAGCTCAGGGCTTTAATTGACTCAGGTGCTGCGACTAGTGCGATTAGATGGTCCCACTATAAGGATTCAGGAGTAGAAATGCGGCCAATTGAGGCATATCTCATAGGGCTAGGAGGCATGGAAACCCCTTGCATGGGCGAGGTGGACCTTCCTATCCTCATTAAGGATGTGACCATGACAGCGAAGCTACTAGTGTGCCATGATGACGACCTGATAGAACCCCTAATCCTTGGCCAAGATTGGCTATACGATCACTCAGTGGACCTAAATCTTAGACAAGGCTCCTTACAGATTGGAACCTTAGAGCAGAAGCGAGTGATACCGCTCGACTTCCCTAACGGCATTCCAACTGAGGTTTGTAACCCTAGACCCTATGAAATACATGCGACGGAAGACCGGAAGATCTTGGGTCAGCTCAATCACGTTACGTCTACACCAACCCACTCGGGCTTGGCTAGGGACAGTTGTCAATCAGAAGGACGACAGGAGATCTTCCCTGGGGCTTCCTGCAAACTAGAAGGGGCAGCTACCCAACCGCTAGGGCAGATGGACACAATGAGCGGTCAGGTGGGTTGCATCAGTGGCCAAATGAGCACAACACCCTGCGGTGCTCATCCTTCCAAACTTGCTGCGGACTGGCCTAGATTAAAGATAAAGAACGAATCACTTCCTAATGGGCAGGTCACGCAAGTGTTGGATCTCCCTTCTTTTCCAAAGTAGAGCGTCCAATGGACCTCTCAAACCCAACCACGAAGGAGTCGACCACGACAAAGGAACCCAGACCGACGACACCACCAGACAAGGCAAGGAAAGCAACAGTATCAACATCACAGAACAAGTGGCACGAGACAAATATGGGTGCCAAAAGAACAGAAAGCATCGATAGATTTCAACAACTTAGACATTGATAAGAAGAAGTCAAAGCAGAAGCAGAGTCAGTATTCAAAGTCCCCTCGATCTTCTTCTACAAGTACAAATACTCGACAGATTTGGATCACCAAGAAGTATCTTATCAATCGACCCACACCCATGTAGATTTGGGTACCCAAACAATGTACCATAGTCCAACCCTCAAGCCATGTAATATATACCCCTCAAAAATCTTTCCATCCTTCAATACCACCGAACCCGATACCACTTTTTTTCCCTCAGCAGAAACACACCACCCACTCAAAGACTCTTAGGAAATGGATACCGAAACGTATCCAGACGTCTTCTTTTACCCCTTTATCTAACAATTCTCCCACCCCGTTTAAACTCCACCCTTGTAATAATTCACCCTCAACTAAACCTTGTATAAATTCACACACCATAACCCCACATCATGCATAATAAAATCTCATCAAGAAATGTATGCATAATCTGAACCATGTAGGTGTTTAGAGACCTGCATTAGCTCTGCAAAGAATCATTGCATCAATCACTTCACGACACTTGGCTACACGGGTTACACATCGGTTATGGAAAGGGATTGCGGTCTCACCTTAATGGGATCATAATTAATTTCCATACTAATGTGCTAATCTTTTGTAGCAGATCTTTTCCAGTAGCTCGTCAGTCATCATGCAAACCAAAGAAGGACCATCAGAAGCTGGCCCAAGCACACTAATGGCCAATATTGGAGAATTACTCGCGGAATCTCATCCGACGATGCAACCACCAGAGTTTCAAGGTTTTCCAGGACCCATGCCAATAGACGATCCTCCTAGAGGATATACTGAGAAGATTCATCGTAATTCTCATTGGTTTCAAGGCCTAGCAGGACCATTAGTAGACGCTGATTTCATATTTGAGGCCAATTTGGCATTTGATTTGCGCACATGGGCCAAGTACCAGTTCTTTTTAAGAGAATTTGAAGGACTACAGAATACACAAGATTTAACGCACGTTTGGGCACGAGCGAGATTTACAGAATACTTTGGTGACCCTCTGCCTAAACCCGATTTTTACAGATGCTTTTACCTAGTAACCACCTTGACAGCTTCAGAGAACAAGGATCTACCCGGCACATTCATGTTACCATCCTTGGTAAATGATCCTCCATTCAGAAGGTTTTACTTGTCTAAAGATTTAATTCGTGCAGCTCTCAAAATACATGGAACGCATACTCCGACGAAACGAGAACGGCTGGTTCCAGAGCCGATGAAATGTGGTGATGTAACTAAGTGGGAGGATATTTCAGCTATAACCCCTGAGCTCTCCAAGCCATTACGGATATGCATGCAGCACTTTGCTTTTCCCGCTCAGGATCGTTTTACCATGCCCCACAAAAGAATCTGGTTTGGTTTATACTTAGCATGTACTGGACCCCAAACGATTGATCTAGCTAGCTGGATAATTGATCAGCTCTATTTGGCACAACATAGATGGGAACGAAAGAAGGTAATCAATGGATGTTGCGCCCTCACCAAGATCATATATATGTGCTTGGCGTATGACTTACCAATTGAGCGTGCCATGACGAGTGAGGAACTGAAAGCATTCAAAGGGACCACTAAGAAGGCTAGAAAGTCTAGCAAAGGCAGAGCCGGAAAACGCATGAGAGGAACCATACCCTGCCTTCAGCTGCCATAATCACCCTCACCACAACCATCTCTAGAGCAGTCACCGACCGTAGCCACTCCCACGGTACCACCAATTCGTATACAGTTATCAAGACCAGTTACGCCGGAGGGCACCACCAGTACTGTTGCACCTCAAGCAGCCACTGCTCCAGAACCTACAACCACGACAGCAGAACTTCCCACCACTATTGGTGCGGAAGCGTTCTCTTTTCCAATACCACATTTAGAAGCAGAACAAGCAGCACCCCTAAACACAACGTTCGATTTTGAAATGCCCGATGCATTCTCCAATGAGTTCCAATTTTCAGAAGGACAACTGTTTTCTCAAGAATATGAAAGGCCTAGCTACCCTACCACACCCAGGGATCAGCCACAAGGACAGATTGTGTCCAGCTCTGATGACGAAAGAACAGCAACCGATGACGACGAAGGAGACGACGAAGCTAGCCAGGGAACTCAGGAATCCCAAGAGCATGAACAGACAGATGGCCAAGGCCAACAAACAGACACACATGGTGATACAAGTACCCATGAAGATGAAACTTACGAAGCAGCAGCTTACACACTGGCTATTAAGAAGCTGTATAGAACTATGGAAAAAGTTTGGGCACGCAAAAAGCTGACTGAGGAAGAGAGTCAAGCAATAATAGAACAGGAACTTGTCACAGGCGGATTCGAAGACGCATACATCAAAGGATTCCGTGAGTTAGTCAAATCAGTAGGCTCCAACGAAGCCCTCAGGTACTTGCAAAGAAAGCCACTACCATAGTTGGACCCCCGCAGAGTACGGCTACTTTCCAAGCCCGGCGAATACATTCGTGTACCAACAGGAGCACAGTCTTCAGAACAAGCCAGGGAGGCACACCTCGTCCCCGAAAGTTCGTTGGCAGCAGAAACCATCCTTGTAGATTCCCCACCCCGTGCTACAGCTGCACATACCTCAGTAGTCACTGAAGTACCGACCACCCCAACCGCTCCTCCATCACCGCCCGTCCATCCAACCTCCCCCCTTCACCCTCCTTCCCCCCGACTAACATCTTCTATCGCTGGTGGCGTAGCAGAAATCATCTTTACGACCACTCACCCCACAATTCCTGCACCCATTAGACCTAGTCTACCCCCTCACACACCCACCTTTCTATCCAACCCATTCCTCCATCCATCTTTTCCATCTTTCCCCACAACTCCAAGACCCCTTTTTCCATTCCCACCGCCATTAACCTTCTCCCCCATCTCACCTCCCCGACCCACTGTAACCCCTCTTTCCCCTTTCCACCTAGCTGCACCAGCCAGTCCCCCTGTAGATTACTCCTCAACCTTTGTAAATCCCGTATTTACACCAGCACAAGCACCCATAGTCACACCCATATTCACAGTCACCGCACTGGACACGTCCAATGACATGGACATCTCACCACCCACTGCACCCTCACTCACTTCACTCACAGCACAAACATATTTAGGCACCTCACAATTTTCCACAATCACCACAACATCCACCTTCCCACCCCCATTCCCCGTTCCCTTTGCATCTACACCCACTGCATCTTCATTTAGCACCCCATTAATACTATCACCCACTGTAGATAATGCATTTCGACAAATGTTCATGTGTATGATGCAAGTAAGAGATGAGTTCACATCTCTTGGCGATAATTATCAGCAGCTGCAGAAGACAACCACTGACTTACAGTCGCAGCTTAATTTATTGTCTATTGATAATGCCTCACTGAACAGCCGCTACCAAGAATTACGAGAAGCCTATCATAAATTAGAACTAGAAAGCGAAGATAAGACCAAGGAAGCCACTGCTGACCTGGATAACTTATTAAGAGCCCAGACAGTCCGCAATGCAACGCTAACATGAAACATGGGCTTACTCAGAAGACATCTAGCAGCAGCAAAGGAAGAAAACCAGCACTTACAGGATCACAACCGAGAAAACTTAGATAGAAGAAAGAATTTTACAGTCTCCATTCTTTGCTCATTTGGCCCCGCGACGATACATATCTGGGCATGAGCTACAGTATAAACCATATTTTATGTTAATGGCCAAATACCAGCTAGCCATTGAGAAAGAAACCGGTAAGAAACCATCGCATGCGACTCAATTCGAAGAGGACGATTTGCCACTTGATGCACAGCAAGGAGAGATCTATCAACCAGAGTGGCGCAAAGATTTACTACAAAAGTATCCAGAAATGATGAGTACATGGGTAAAGGCACCTTTGCATTTAAAGTACAACCCATGTTGGGGACCAGTACCACGACGCCGCTCCTGGACAGCCTTTGCTATTAAGGTACAAAACAATAAGCAGTGCCAAGACTGGTTGAATTACCCCTAAAAGCATATGGACGATATAGCGGCGCATATGACTGTCAAAATCTTTGACATGATGCAAATGATTTTTAAAGTCTTCCGACGCGTCAAGGCACCTCATGTAAACACCCCGGGCTTTCAGCATGGCAATTTCGATCTGGTATATGATATGAGTACAATGCCATCGCTACGGGTGTGTTATGCCTGGCATTGCAGAATAAAGTACCTACCGGCATGCTACAAGCAGACTTTCGAAGAGATGTTCACAACCGGCTTCTGGGAATACCATTCAGAGGTATTCATAAGCAGGCCTACACATTTATTACACTTATTTTCCTGTGAACGAATGGTCTATTCCACACACTATCAGCTCCCGCCACCGAAAGAACCACAATCAATAGACTGGGAGAAACTCGAGGCCGATCTGGCCCGAGGCATTCGTATCTCCGAGCACACCCTCGTTCAAGACCTCCTACAGAACTATATCCGACAGACCTCACAACAAGGTTCTGTCAGGGACGACAACAGCGAGAGGGAGGGGGGTGTTGGAAGCAGCCAGAGGCATAGAAGACGCGGAAGTATGTAAAGACGGAGCAGGGAGCCAGTTGAATCTTTTTTCAAGAATCATGTTTTAAAAATACTTTTCAAAAACCTCCAACAGTGATTTTTATCACTATTGTAACATATGTAACATAGGAAACCCCATTTTGTAATCCATAGCTCCATTTTGTGCAAGCCGAGGAGTCCTCGAGCTTGAGGAGCTTAGGTAGAACAAGCGTATCAATTTTCGTTATTTTTAGACACCGTTTACCCTTCCAAATAGCATCTAGGACCTAATTTTTAACTATGCCGGTCACTAGATGTGAAACCGGTCAAAACTAGTCTAGAAACTATAAAAAGAGCTAGAGAGCTCATTTTTGAGGTTAGCTTGTTGGAGTAGAGAAGAGCTTAGAGCTATTTTGAGCTTGTAAGAGTGTTATTGAGTAATAGAGTTAATTTCTCACCTTCCATTGTGTCTTGCTTGTCTCTTCATAGTGTGTGTGTGCATTTCTATGCTTCTCACCTTCACTCTCACTTCATCTCACGTTCACGATCTTCATATCACTCCTATCTCTTCCGTGGATTGACAATTAAGGAGGTGAAGCTTCTTAACGTGGTACTTACCATTGTGCTAGAGCAACACCAAGCACGTGGTGCTTGCTTTAAACCATATAACGCCTTCTTTAACCTGCACACCTAGTTTTCATGCCCTTTCTGCACAAAGCCACGGGGTTGAAAGACATACACTTCTTCATGCAAGTCACCATTCAGAAATGTTGTTTTAATGTCCAACTGATGTACATTCCAACCATGATGGGCTGCAAGTGCACAAATGCTCCGAACAGTAGTCATACGGCATGTAGGTGCAAAGGTCTCATCAAAATCAATGCCTCTTTCCTGCGCATAACCCTTTGCAACAAGCCTAGCCTTATACCTGTCAACTGTACCATCAGGTTTATGCTTCAGCTTGTATACCCACTTAGTGCCAATGGCCTTCTTGCCAGGAGGCAAGTCACATAAAGACCATGTACCATTCTTCATTATAGCATCATATTCAGATTGCATAGCAGCCATCCAATTTTTTGAATTCTGTGCTTCATCAAAAGAAACAGGCTCATTCTCATCACAGAGACTAGATGCAGCCATAGCATAGCAATCTGATGCAAAGGAGGCACTATGAGAGCCTGAACGAGTACAATATGACAAAGGTGCATCTAATTTGCTGTCACGCAAAGTCTGCACCAACCATTTTGGCATAGTTTTTGCCTGCTCAATATCAACTCTCTCATCAGCAAGTGCATCATGTAAATCTGCATCAGAAATGGAATGATCTGCATCATCATATGAAACCTACAAAGGGTGAGAAGTTGCCTCATTAGGACTAGCACTAGATTGTCCACCTGTAAAAAGAGGCATCAAAGTATCATACATGTCTTTGGAGCTAACAGATGTCTCCTTAGTACATGAAAGCAATGGCTGAATAGCATCTTCCACAAAGACAACATCACGGCTAACTAGAATGCGTTTAGTCTGTGGATGATACAGACGATAGCCTTTACTTTCAGAACTATACCCAACAAAAATACATTTTACTACCTTATCATCCAATTTTCTGCGATGTTGTTCAGGCACTAATGCATATGCCAAACAACCAAAAACACGCAAATGAGCAATAGATGGCTTGCGGTCATGCCAAGCCTCATATGGAGTGATAGACTGCAACACTTTAGTGGGACACCTGTTCAGTACATATGCTGCACACATGACAGCCTCAAGCCAGAAACTATGAGGTAAAGCCTGGCTCTTGACCATACACCTTGCCATCTCCATGAGAGACCTGTTCTTCCGTTCAGCAACTCCATTCTGTTGAGGTGTATACGGCACTGTACACTGGTGTTTTATCCCAGGTTCAACCAGAAATGCATTAAATCTGAAGACATATATTCCCCCCCTCGATCAGAACGGAGGGTGCCCATTTTACATGCTGACATATTTTAAGCCAAAACCAAAAACTGTTTGAAGCACATGAACACTTCGGACTTTGCTTTGAGTGGATATACCCTTGCATGCCTGGAAAAATCATCAATGAAAGTCACGAGTAAAGGTAATTTCCAAAAGAGGGTTTGTGCATAGGACCACATACATCACTATGTACAAGCTGCAATTTCTGCGTAGCCCGAACTGAACCATCTTTTGGAAAGGAAGAACGCTGCATTTTGCCCAAAATACAGCCTTCACAAACATGTTTTCCAGGTGCCTCAAGTTTGGGCAAAGAGGACACCATTTCAGATTTCTGCAGGCGTAACAAACTAGCAAAATTCAGATGACCAAAGCGTGCATGCCAAAGCTTTGCATCTGACATAGCCTGAGAATCATGAACTGCACATGCCGAATCATTCAGAGATCTTTCATAGTCTATGAGCTTATACAACCCAGGACATAAAATGCCCGAAGCAATAATCACATCGCCATTTGAGAGATCATGGATTGTACACCTGTCATCAACGAATTTCACAACCAAGCCAATCTTGGCTAATGCAGAAACTGATAACAGATTCTTTTTGATCCCTGGCACAAATAAAGCATCTGACAAAGTGAAAGAACTACCATCAGCAGTAGTCAGAATGATCTTACCAACTCCCATAACAGGATAAGAGGAGTTATTGGCGCATGTGACAGTATTCCCTATAGGGGCAGGCTCGAGTGAAGAGAAGAAACTACGCTGCGAGGTAATATGTTTGGTCGCCCCACTGTCAAAGTACCAAACATCTGAGTCTACTACAGACATGCACTAATCATGAGAAGATGGGTCAAAACTGCAGACAATAGTAAACGCCCATTCTTCTTCTTGCACAAGATTTGCAGACTCTGTTTTTGGTGTAGAGGCCTCTGCAACAACCATTCCAGCCTCTTTCTTCTTTGCCTCTTTAACAGCCAGTTTTGGACAGTTCTTTATGATATGATCATTGCCTTTACAGTACTTACAAAACAATTTCTGCTTTTTTGATTTTTTCTCATCTTTGTCTTGGTTCTTTGAATGTGCAGCATTTGCAAATTTCTACTTACTAGTAGAAGAGCTCCATTTTCCTTTGCCCTTCTGACTAGCCAGGAAAGCTTGATCTGCAACTCGCATAATGGACCTGTTTTGCCTGGACTGATCTTCCTGCAACAGAACAGAGACTAACTCCTCAAATGATAAGGCATTCGGATTGCCTTTCATCATCAACCGAAGAGTAGAAGCAAAACTCTGATATGAGTCAAGAAGACCATTCAAAACGGTCTGCACAAGTGAGCTATCTGGTATAATCTCATCAGCAGAAATCAACTATTCCTTCAAATCTTTGATCTTCGTTAGGAAACTGTCCATAGAATCACCTTCATTCATGTGCTCACTCTCCAACGGTTTTCGGAGATAAGCAACACGAGCTTCATTCCTAGCTTGGTACAATGTGGTAAGTGTATCCCAAGCATCCCTAGCTGTTTTGCAAGAGCGTATGTGAGGAATAATGGCATGTTTAACAGACAAAGCTATCAATGCATGTGCCTGGGCATCTCTGCCATCCCAACGAATCTGCTCTGCAGTAGGTGCAACAGAAACAACAGCACGAACAGGAATCTGCACAATATCATCTTCGACACCATCTTCATCAGCTCCAGCACCTCCAACACCTGTATTTGTAGTACCTGTAGTTGCAGGTGTAACAGGACATCTTTCAACACCCTGCACAATGTTCCACAGTCCTTTTGCAACCAATACATGTCGCATCATATAAGCCCATAATGGGTAGTTGGTACCATCCAACTTATCCTCAACAGCCAACATACGGAATACATCACTGCTTTCAGCCATGGCCGGTGACTAAAATACCTTGATGCAGAAAATTGACTGTATCTCAAAAAGTTGAATGGAACTGCCCAGACGAGTTCTGCTAGACCTATAGCAGACTTCGAGACGCTTAAACTGGTGAACAAAAACTGGTATATACCTTTGGCACAAAAGGACGAAATAGCCTGCACAAGCGCTATGATAGTGCGTTCGGAGGCACCCTGAGTATGCTCACCAAATTTCGTGCGAATCTGAGACTGCAAACGGACGGAGGAGTGTCGACGGCGCCCTAGAAGAAGCGACAACCTGCTCTGATACCAATAGGTGGAGTTAGACGTCTGCTGAAGCACGCGAACAGCACAAGGAAGAAGAAGAAGCTTGGAGCACAACACACAAGACTGAATGTATTACTAGAGAATGTACAAAGGTAAGTAGCCCATTAGGGCAATAGGCGTACATACAAGCCGGGGGAAAAAAACCTCCTAAAGAGGGAAAAAAATGCCCCGGCGGTCCTAGAGTGTTCACACACATCACTACCTAAATATATCAACACTTCCTAGACACCTTAATGCCACCTTGCAAGCTTTCAAATGTAGTCAAACTTGTATAAGGGAGATTCAGATGGGAGTTGTTTCTGCATATTCCTAAAGGAGGCCTTTGAAAACATAGCTCTAAAAATTTTTTTCTTCATCAAAGGATATTTGGAGGGTAAAAAAGCACAAAATCTAGTTTTCAAGGTCACTGCAGTTTCCTAGAATAAGCAAATTGAAGGCTTGAAGGGCTACCACATGGAAAACAATGATTGAACCATGTTGTACGGTCAAGATGAGCTCACATTCAAGGGTGGAGATGCACTAAAGCCTAAAGCAAAGAGGATCCACAAGTTTTTTTCATCAAATAGGCTTTTTTTGATGGTCAAAGATCAATAATGCAAAGTTTGTCCAAAAAAAGCAACTTATCTTATCTAAGTTGATGTGAGCACTAATCTGACGGTCTAGATGAGCCCCAGATCCAATGGTGGAGAATGAAGGTGCCTATTTTTCCCCCCCTTTGCCATAGATATCATATAAAGAACCAATCCTAGCCATCCATTTGATAAATCCAATGGTTGTAATGAAAATGAGTTGATCCTAGGGTTGAGAGTTGATTTATGTAGATCTAAGGGCCCGAATTCATTCAAAAAACTATAAAAACCCCCCTCCAAACTCATAGAGCATCATTGTTAGGCATCCATAGGGCCCTTGCTAGCACATGGTTTCCTTGAGATGATCACCCTTAGTTGAGCGTATGAGGATCCAAGGTGGGCTAGTACTGCACATTGAACAGTTAGAACAAGGTAAATTAAGACTTGATGATACCATTGAAAAATGAAGAGAATCTAGAATGAAGAGCAAGCTTTATTTTGACAAAACTCATTGATTGCATCCTAAAACGATTGAAGTAGGAGATTGGGTACTCATTTATGATAGTACATTTGACTCTCCATATGATGCATTAAAAAAGCTCACTAAATGATGGTTTGGGCCATACATTGTATCAAAAGTTAGCAACAATGGTACGTATTCTCTTTGTGAATTAAATGGTGTTGCATTAAAAACTTTGATTGTAGGTAAAAGAATAAAGCTATTTAAAAAATGTGTACATTTTAGATGAAGATATTGAAAAAGATGACAACAATGAGACCGACTCATAAACAAGAGTATCCATGAAAATAAATAAATAAATAAATAAATAATTTAAAACAAAGAAAAAATAAAAAAATAAATTAAAATATAATAGAAAAATAAAAAATAAAAATAAGATCATTTCTTTTTCAAGTTCATGTTGCTTTGTTTTGTCAAGTTCATTGCACTTTCTTTTTCCATTCTTACTTGTTTCCAATTTCACTTCATGCATGTTTCTTTAAATCTTTGCATTGCATTGGATATCCACATCACTTGAGCTGAATGGGCAAATGATGATTTCTCTACTTTTTCTTTAACATTGTATCTAAGTAATAATGCATCTACTAAGAAATCAGCTATAACCTAGGTTTATGGAAAGATAGGGCATGTAGATTTGGAGGTTTATTTTGGTAACATGACTTTCATATATAAACATGCATATGTATCCTGTATCAAAAGCATAATTGTTGAAGTCCAAGCTTCTGCTACTACATGTTTCTATATCCTTAGTCTACCTCATAGCACTTGTATCAAAGTTTAAACGACTATTGTCCATCATAAAAAATGGTTGTACCTTATATCAAGGTTTACTTTTTCCTCGTCATCAAAAAAAAAAGTAAGCTACTATATGTTACTAGTAGGAAGTTTACACTTTCTTCCACCCCAAAAAAGTGAATGTAACCATAAAGTTTTTGAATCATCATAAAAAAACAATCCAAAGGAAGCTAAAGCATGGGCTATATAGGAAGATTTATGCATTAGTGGAGTTTCATTAGATTTCCTTGTTTGTAATTATAGAAAGAGCATATTCTTATTGATGTAGGAAAGAAGTTGATATAAAAATAAGCTAAAGATGAAAGACGTCTCTTGAAAATCCTAAATCTTTGTTTATAATCGTATTTAAGGTAAATTGCTTTATGAAAAAGGTACAAATGTTTCTTCAAGATGAGAGCAACTGATGCCTAAAATGACTCAATACATTCACTTCCACTTCATATTGATGCTTGTTTGTTTTCTTTCTTTACATGTTGTCAATGTTGCTTGTTTCAGTTCTTTCTTTCATGCAAATTTTGCTTCATGTCAGGATGCCTACTCATTCATCCATATCATCATTTTTTTCTTTCATGTTTCTTATTTTTCCTATAAAAGGATTTGATGCCAGGAAAGTTTTGTTTTTCAGCGAAACTAGAGTGGTGCTTCCAAAGGAATCATAGGTTTAGTGGGGGCAAATGTCGTTGAGATTTTCTCTCCTCTCTCATTCACGAAGGCCTACAAGAAACACAATCGATGAAGGTAGTCAGAATTCCCTGAGAAGTCCAAGATGCATCAAAGATGACAAAGGCAGTTCACATGCAAAGTTTCGAAGAAATTATGCAAATCCAAGGTAGCAGTCAACGCTAGTCAAATTTTGGAAATTAGGGCAAAAATTTCAGTGTCACCAAATCACATGAAAATTCATATACTTGTAAAGCCTATAAAAGGTAGTCTATAGACTGAATTTGACATGTAAATGGATTTTCGAGCACATTGATATGCCATGTGCATTTTGTAAAAATGTAATTTCTCCACTTAGACCCTACAAAAATTTGTACAGGCAAATTTGTTAGCCATATGGTTTGGCATGTATAAAGATCATATTTGGCTACATATTTGTACAAATTTTCAAGGCTATCAGAGCTCCCTAGACACCTCAATGCCTCCTTTGAAACTTCCAAATGTAGTCAAACTTGTAAAACGGAGATTCATATGGGAGTTTTTTCTGCATATTCATAAAGGAGACCTTTGAAAATGTAGCCCTCCAAATTTTCATCTTCATTAAAGGATATTTGGAGGATCAAAGAGCACAAAATCCAGTTTTCAAGGTCATTGTAGTTTCCTGGAATAAGCAAATTGAAGGCTCAAAGGGTTGCCACATGGCAAACAATGATTGAACCATGTTGTACGATCAAGATGAGCTCATATTCAAGAGTGGAGATGTACTGAAGCTTAAAGCAAGGAGGATCCACGAGGTTTTTCATTGGATAAGCTTATTTTGATGATCAAAGATCAATAATGCAAAGTTCTTCCAAAATTAGTAGCATATCTTATCCAAATTGATGTCAGCACTAATCCGATGGTCCAGATCTTCCCTAGATCCAATGGTGGAGAATGAAGGTGCATATCCCCCCCCCCCCCCCTCTTTGCCTTAGATATCATATAAAGAACCAATCCTAGTCATCCATTTATAAATCCAATGGTTTTAATGAAAAGCAATTGATCCTAGGATTGAGAGTTGATTTCTCTAGATCAATGGGCCCAAATTCATTCAAAAATCTTTAAAAAAAACCCCCTCCAAATTCATAGAGCATCATTGTTAGGCATCCATAGGGCTCTTGCTAGCACATGGTTTCCTTGAGATGATCACCCTTAGTTGAGCATGTGAGGATCCAAGGTGAGCTAGTAAGAGCATAGTTCCTAGAATCAACTTTAAGTTAGACTTCCAAACTACGATAGGCTCATAAACCCAATGGTTTCTCTATCTTTGCTCACCCTTAGTGGATCCTATGAGTGAGTTAGAGTTGGTTTTATGAGTCATACTTCTTTAGCTAGATGTTATGCTCTTAGATAGATAAAGGATCAATGAAGTGGAACCTATCCTCTCATGTGTGACATTCGGTTGAGCTATCATGGTGGGAGGGTCATGGTCACCACCTTTGATCAGTAGATTGCTTAGTTTGATGTATCACAACACTCATGTACATTTCTTTCATTACAATCTCTTTTAATTCATGTCTCTTCCCTCCTCTATCTTAGTCTCTTATATGTTTTTACATGTTTTTATCCTTTTCTATGTGTGAGAAGGCTCTGAATCTTGCATTGAACCAGTGAGGGTTATCCATTGAGATTGAGATAATAAGTTTCTATTTATTCATAAATCATGACTCACATGCATGCATACTGTCATATTTTATGGAATAATGAAATCTTATATTGATTTTAATGTCTTGAGGGTTTTAATGTGATTTGTGTTTTGATTTAGCAGGTGAAGACTCATGAGGGTCTGAACGCACATGGACTTATTTAGATATTTAGAAGAATATTTAGAAGATAGTATTTTGGTTATTTTTTATAAAAATAATAGATCGTTTTAGAAAACAACATTTTTATAAAAATAATAGATCGCTTTAAAATGGTTCCTAAAGATAAGGAAAAGACAACATTTATTATGGAGTGTCGGGTGTTTGCCTCAATAGTCATGAACTTTGGATTTAAGAATGCCCCACCCACATTTCAAAAGTGGGTATGCAAGTGTTCAAACCATAATTAACAACATTCACGAAAGTGTATTTGGACAATTTCAATATGTTAGGAAGTAAGTAAAAACTTTTTGAACAATTGTGATCATGTTTTGATGAGTTTAGGGAAGATGAATTATCTCTCAACTCGGATAAATGTGCATTTGTATTTGCGGTGGAATATTTCTTGAGCATATTGTTTGTAAGCATGACATAACCATTGAACCTCAAAAGATTGCTCACATTGTAGATTCAACACTTCCACACAATCTAAAATAGCTTATGAGTTCATTGGATAGGTTAAAGGACATTCCAATTTTTTGAAGTATTTAGCTCATGTTTGCACTCCCTTAACAATTCTTATAAGGAAGACTGTAGCATACAAATGGGGATATTTGTTACTACACCAATACTTATAGGTCCAAATTGACAAGTTCCCTTTCATTTATTTATAGATGCATCACATATAGCCATAGGGGTAGCATTGATGCAATGAATGCATAACGTCTATCCTAAGCCGATATATTATGCAAATAGAGCACTAAATCAAGAGGAGTGCAATTATATTATTAGAGAACATGAATGAATAGAAATTATATATGGACTATAGAATCTCATCATTATCTACTAGGAAACAAGGTAGTCATTCATTTGGATCACCAAGCACTTGTATATATCATGAAAAAGCTACAATTTTCAGGGATAATAACATGCTAGATTTTATTGATGCAAGAATTTGAATAAATGGTTGTGCATCAACCATGATAATATCATGTTATTGCAAATTATTTGAGCACTTTAAGTACATGTGAACGATTCAAGGAAGGAGTGGAAGACCTACTAGATTACATGCTATTTGGCATGGAACTAGACATAACTAATGATGATTGATATACACAAATGTTGCAATTTTCAGTGGTCAATATGTTTCTAGATGATATGCCCGAGGACAATATAAATAGGATTTCTCTTAAAATCTTAGATTGAAAAATTATAGTGGGAAAGATGTATAAAAAAGGTGTGGATCACATACTAAAATGTTATTTGTTGAAGGAAGAGCAGCAAGGAATTATTTTTGAAGCACATGCAGGGCATCTTACAGGCTAAGGAACCAAAATGAAATCTTGCAAGCAAGATTATGGTGGCCAACAATTTTTAAAGATGCTTATTTCTTTGCTAAAATTATGAAGTATGCCTAAAAAGATGACTGGCCATTAAATTGATATTGCATATAATTGAAGCCAATCATGTCAAATAGCTTTGCAAAATGGGGCTTGGACTTTGTGGGCCCCATTCACCTATCAAGAACATCATGAAAAAGATAAATCTTGGTAACAATTGATTATTATACCAAATGGTTGGAGGTAGTTACATGAATGGATAATAATACTAGCAATGTTGCAAAGTTTTTATATGAGAATATTATGACTCGTTTTGAGTGCCCAATAGAGTTGGTGTCTGATAGAGGAGTTCAATTTATGAATGTTGTTATTGAGTAATTAACTGAGATGCATATGATACTCGACAAAAAATAATTCTCTACTATCCACAGGCTAATAAATAAGCAAAGCCACACATAAAGTGTGGGTGAGAAAAGTCAAAAAGTTGGCGATTAACAATCACAAAGATGGGAACATGCAATTGGAGTCTAGACTATGGGCATTTTCAACAACATTTCAGATAAGCACATGCATGAAACCATTTAGATTGAAATATGGAAATTTAGAAGTTGTGTCTATGGAAATTATAGTTCCTAGGCTTAGAATTGTTTCTTGATATTGTTTATCAAAAGAAAAGGAGAAGGAGAGATGCCAATAATTGTTATGGCTATAAGAGGACATATTGCGAGCTTCATATTTTGTGGAAGTTATATAAAGGAAGGTGATAGAAATGGCTAGAAAACCATTTAAAGCATAAGTAGTTTCAAAAAGGTGATTGGGTATTACTTTATAGTAGAAAGATAGGACAGTGAGCTGATAAATTGAACTCATGTATATTGATCCTTTTCAAATAGCCGAAGAGACAGATCTGGTAACCTAAAATTATGTGATGAGCAAGGACAAATATTTTGACCACCAATCAATGGCTTGCAACTAGACTTCTTTCTTACAATCACACTACATCTAAGGAAAAATGAAGAAAGTCACTTTAATTGCATGGAATAATGTCATAGCCAATGGTAATGATTTATTTTATTCTAGTCACTTGCATAAATTTTGGAGGAAGTTGGCTCATATGAAAATTAGAATGGAGTCAGTTAACTTAAGCGGTCATTTTTCTACTTCAAATTAAGGCGAAAACTTAGTTCTAGTACACTTCTCTCCATATGATGAGACTTGTGGTTTGATGTTTGCATCATATATTCCGGAGCTTACTGCAATTATTATCGAAACTTTTCTCTATAATTTAATATGAGATAGAGATTTTCATTTGCATACAAAGTTTATGAAGTATATGTAGCTTAATGCATAGGAAAATTATTTGTGTCCGTCATGCTCAACATTTGTGCCTATAATCTGTTCCGAAAGCTTATGATAATGAAAATCTCTCCTTTTTGACCTACAATCCAATAGAAGAACAATATAATATTCCAGTCCATCAAAGGTTAATGATTTAATTCCTATTCACCTATACTTTGTGAATTTGAGAATGCAAATGTTTTCATGCTAAACAAAATAGATAATACCCAATTATATTTTGACATTGAAGTATAAATGTTTTAGTAATAATCAACAGGATCGAGGAATCCTCCTTCCTTATGAATTCATGAGAGAAATACTCTCCAACCTATAAGCTTAAAGTGAATATTAAAAGAATATTTCACATCCCCCTCCCCTCTATGGAACAACCAAGTTGAAAAGATGAGTGAAAAAGTAGATTTCAATGATCATATTATTGCTATGTGAATGATCAATGGTACAAGTTAAACTTGATGATTTTTTCTACACCCTTGTGAAATTAAGGATGGATTGATTTCTTTTGCTAATATCTTGCTTTCAAGTGATTTGGATGCACAACTTATAAGTTTTATTCTTTTTATTAGCTAAGAGAATGATTGCTCCAAATGGAGAAAAACTAGATGCTTTATGAGGAGGAGAACTACTAGGAATTAGATCTATACTTGGTCAAAGGATACTTGAGATGATGGTAGTTTAGAAGGATAATTGGATATAAAGATTCCTTATAAACAGTCATAAAAGGTTTATGTGCCTTAGAAACGGTATGAGTATAATCAATTACATCATTTACAAAAACAATAAATGAATTCTAACCTTTCCTAAATGCAAATTTTATTTGAGTATGATTAATTAATGGAAATGGTTGGAAGTCATGCCTTGCAGACAAAGAAATGAGTTGATCTTTAAAGTCCAAATTATATGTATGTGTATGATAGTCAACACATGGGTTATGATGATGACAAAAAGGCATACCAAGTGTAACATTGTACATATGAACCTAAGCAAAACGTAACATCATGCACTTCACTTGATACATTATATCAACTTCTTTGAAATGCAGCCTTAACTTTATACAGGGAAGGAAAAGACTTTAATTTGAGTTCTTGTAGTAAACTATGTGAGATGAAATCATGAGAACTACCATCACCATGTAAGATATTAACAATCAGATCATTAATATTACCTTGCATGCAAAGTAAAGAATGAATAAAAATTTCATTAACCAAGGTCCTTAAATCCTTTTCCAACACTTCTGTGTCCAAATTATAGGAGGAACTTCTTTGTGAACTGCCTCCATCTTGTGCATTTGGGTTGCACTAGGTTTCATATAGAGAGGTCGCAATCTGCACCTTTTTTGGTGCATTTTTTATCCAAGCCTAATGCTTGATCATTCATCACTTTCTTATGTATGCTCTCAATAAGAGAAGCCATAAGAACAACCTCTTATAAAAGTGATTACTTGAAAAGTAATTACATTAAAGGTAAATACTAAAGAGAATTTTGCAAACTTGTTAGGTACTAATCACGAAGTTGAAGTTGGAGAAATCGACTAGCTACGATTTCCCTAATACAAGGGAACTTTTAGGTAGTATCCATCCAAAGTGTGAATTCAAATACCTCTATATATACAGTCAAAATGAGTCACATATTAGAGAAAAATCCTTGCTACATTCTGAGGAGGTTATGGTCAAGATTTATACTATTGATGAAGCACACATTGTGCTCCTTATCCTCAATTTTCATGAACATTCCTTCCATGTACTATATGTTCAATAGAAATTGATCTTTCAAGTCATTTCTTGGAGTTCATGTCAATTACTGCTACATGTCTATATCTCATTTTCAGTCAACTTTGATTATTGATTTCTCTTTGTATAGTAAGTCTTTTGAGGTAAAATGTTAATTCTATTTACATCATATCAATTTTCATCATCATTGGTTCAATATTCTATGAGCTACATCTATTTGAAGTGATCTATGTATGCAGACAGATGTTTCATAAAATGTCGGGATGACACCCCAATGTTCCTAAATTAAATTCTCTCAGTATGGTTCATCAAAATTCATTACTTTTGTTGCTTTAGGTTTATCATATATCTAATTTGAAGTGTGCAAAATATCTCTAGAGAATTCTCAGTAGGTTGTGGGCTCTCAGTAAAATTCTAGAGAGCACCTCATCCAAAAATAGCAAGTTTTTGATTCATGAGTTTTTTATTAAGTTACCTGTTTTGATGTATCAATTTGAGATTGATCTTCCAATATACTAAGGTTGTTTATATGCATCCTTAGTAAGCTAAAGGTTTCTACTTAGTACTGTGAAGTTATCTTGGCAGGTGTAGAGCAAGTTTTTGCAACATCAGACTCATCCTTTTAAGGTACCCACCATCTCTTCTCATAGGGATATCATAGCATAGTTGAGTCAACATGGGAGATGGTTTTCCTTCGAACATTGAAGAATTACTGAGCCTGGTCTCTGAGGATGGAGGCCTGTTTTTAATGAAGAAATCTGTTTGGATACATATTTGAAGATGAAGTCATGCCAATAATAAGAAGCAAAGGGCAAGCATCACATGAAGAGCAAGAGAGGCTTACAACTTGGTGTTCAAAGGATGCACTAGCCAGGTCCTATGTTCTAAACTCAATTTTTTATTTTTCTCTTACCGCATGTGAAAGGATGCAAGACCTCAAGAAAGACCTGGAATGCACTTGCTTCCTTCTTCTCTTCAAACACTAGAGGTAGGAAGAGCCAGCTATGGATGGCGTTCACTACCTTGAAGGAAAGTCCCAAGCAAAGTGTGAGTGATTATGTCACCAAAATGAAGGAGATTTTTGATCAGTTGGGAAGCATTGGAGAGGTGATTGAAGAAGAGCAAATCATAAGGAAAATCATCAATGGCATCTGCTTGTTGTTACCCTTTGGAGTTGTCCTCTCCAATCATTATAGCACAAAAGATCAACTACACATCTTTAAATTTTCAATCCGGGAAGTATGCAAAGACCACAGCCCCTTCTAGTTAATGGAATCCAAGAATAGGAGTTGAGATGACTATTTTTCTGAGAAATTTATGAAGAAGGAGGGAAATATCTAGGGTTTTGATTATCTTGAGTTCTACAACAGCATTTTCAATGATCTTTGTACCTAAAGTGTGCCATTCTCACAGTAGAATACAATTATGAAGTCAAATTTCAAAAACAGTACCTGTATCACACAGACGAGACAATCGCGATTCTGTAAAAACTAAGAATTTCCAATTCCAGCTTTGTTCTTCTGCACTTTCTTACTCAATACTCTAAGAATCATCCATGTCCATTCATCTCACTCAGAAATACACAAAGAAAGTTCACAAATTCTATGGATTACACAATGATAAGACTCAACAAATCAAGAGAAAGATCATGAAAAGAGAAAACACAATTTTCTGCAAGAGAGCTCTCACATTACTTCGATAGCATCAAAATAATACAACCAACCCCTTCAAAATAGAAGAAATTATCTTTTATACTTTTTCAAGTGTCCCTTTTCACACTTGAATTTCGGTCCTTTTCACCTCCTATTCTAAAAGTATGCTATCTAAGAGCTTCCAAAAATTCTAGGAAAAATACATATGATCCTATTTTACATGAGGAAGACTCTTCCTCAATTTTTACATCATTTGTATAAATATTTCTACAAATTTTTATCATTTTATAAATAGTTTTCCTTCAAGAAAATGCTTCCTCTAACAGCATCAAAGTTGATAACAAGTGGGAATCATTCACAACTACCATGGATCTATGCATGGACATGCAAATACCTGACCTCAATAGCTTGATGAAAAGGATCCTTAAGTACTTGAAAGGTACCATAAATGAAGGGCTATTTTATCCATTTAGATCTGACTTGGACATCAAGCTATACTCTTATGCAGATTGCGTTGGCTCAAAAGATGATAGGAGGAGCACTTCTGGCTACTTATCTTTTGCAGGATCTAAGTTGACATCATGGTCATCAAAGAAACAACGAACTATGGCATTGTCATCAACTGAAGCTGAATATAAGAGTACCCTTGCAAATGCAACACAAGAAGCAATGTGTTTAAAGCTAGTCTACTCAGACTTGGGACTACATATGTAGCATTCCTCAATTCACGATCTCATAATCACATGAATACATGGAAATCTCCATCATAAAAACTAGACAAGACAATAAATAGAATGATCAAGAATCAATTAACTTGAGTTGAAAAATCAAATACAAGATAGTAACGTATCTTAATGAATCAACGTAATCAATAACTTCAAGATGAAGCCTCATCCATCCAACCACCCCCGAGCTCATCTCAATCCCAATCGCAATCACAATCACAATTTCAATCCCAATCCCAATCTCAATCTCAATCTCAATCCCAATCTCAATCACAATCACAATCTCAATCTCAATCGCAATCTCAATCTCAATCTCAATCATAATTCCAGAAGCCGAAAAATGATCGTAATGATTGTACGACCATTGTCCTTTTCTATCTCTTAGTCTTCGTCTTTTTGGATCTCCACCTTTCTGCCAATACACAACCAATCCCCAAGCAATCACAATCTGATATTTCTTGGTTCACACTGTCTTTAATGATAAGACGATTGCTCTCAAAGAAGCTCTCTCAAGAATCTTCTTCGCAATCTTGATTTCTGCATCTTCATCCACATCATTAAGTAAACTTGCAAGTTTAAACCATCTTCATTTCCATTGTCCTCTAGGTAAAACTTCTATGTTGAAAGTTTCTCTCGAACAATCTCATAAATATGAAAGGAGTCTAGCATATCTTCCATGTCCTGAAACAACAAGCCATATAAAACAAGGAACTCAGTCAAATACCTCAAAATGTAAAGTATATAAAATTTGACTCTTCCTTCAACAAAAGCTTGGAAAGTAAAAGAAATTGACTGTCAGAAGAATAACATCATAGTTTTCGAAGCTCAGCCCTGAAATACATTGATCATATATAACCACATACTGCACTTGAAATAAGCTCGATCTCCTTTGTATGTGTCTTCGGTTTCTCTAGATTTTCTATGGCAGAAAGTTACTTGAAATGACTTAATCGAACATAGAAGTCCTATGTATATATATACATTTCAAATCTGAATGAAACATTCCAACATGAACATGACAGCTAATCAGTAGCTTAGAGAGAGAAAATTCACATTATAAAGTGACTAAATAGCTGAAGGCACGACCATGCAATTGATTCAAGAATGGCATGCAAAATTGCAGGAAGATGCCTCGCTCCATTAGAAAGCCAAATCTCTCATAGAATAAACTTATCTGAAAGACGTTCTGTGAAACTTATGGAAGACGTTTTCTGAACATTGAGCGAGCGTGTTATCACGGAAGTCATCCCCTTCACACTTCATTCCTTGATCTGTTACAGCATCTCTCGACTCTCTCTCCCTCTCTCTCTGTTCATCATCCTGTATGTAATCATTCTTCCGCATGAACATATTGTTTCGAACAAAGTAGCTACCCTACTTCTTGATGATCAGACAGAAAACTCCACACGAGATGATAAGATGACAAGAGTTTGCGTGAGAGGTTAAGGAAAACGCGCGCTCTCTCTCTCTCTCTCTCCACCACAAGCGCACGCTCTAGACTTCTATATTTAGGACACCATGCACGTCTTTTCTTTCCCTTCGCACTTTTCTTGTGATTCTCTTATCGCTATTTTTACTTATTAGCTTTTAGCGGCGTTTTATTTTATGATTTGCTTTACGTTTGTTTTACGTTGTATTTCTTTGGTTTCATTTGCTTTTATATTCATAGGTTTCACACTACAAATTCACACTCGTGTTCACACACATGCATGAAATCACATGACTTATACTGGTATAGATACATATATACACACATCCACACAAAACCATATAGCTCACATGAATGCACTCACATAAGATCATATCCATGCATTCATACATACTCACCGAATGTACATACATGTGCTCATAACTTACTCACTCAGACAATCAGAAAGAACTTCGCAGTGTTCTACAGACTGAGTTGCAATCACTTCAAGAGTGATGTCTAAGGTAATCTAGAAATTATCCAAACACAACATGCAATCTCATGGTATTCAACTACAAGACTATGTAAAGTTCATCTTCCTTATGCTTAATATCGATTACGAGAAGGTTTACTACAACATACATACACTCCAATGATCCTTGGAGATAATACTAGCTCACTACATTTGGCTGCTAGTCCTGCATATCATGGAAGGACTAAGCAAATTGAAGTGCATTATCATTATGTGAGAGAAAAGCTACTTAGCAAGGACATACACTTGTCCTATGTATCAACAAATTTACAATGTGCATATATTCTAACTAAATCTTTGGACGGAACTAAATTGAACACATTCAAGATGATCATTGGATTGCAGGAGATTAAAGAGAATTGAAGCCCAAGCATGTTAGCCTTGAGGGGAGGCTATTGGTGCAATTACTCTGAGCCTAAATGCTTGATCACTTATCCTAAAATTCATTCATGTATTAGCACATGAATGATCTCTTGTAAAAGATTGATTTTTACTCCTTGTAAAAGTGCATATATGGAATCACTTCCAATTACGAGTTCATAGGAGAATCTTTCCACAAAGTATTTGGTGAGGATTTATGAAAAATCAAGTCCTAAAATTTTGGAACAATTTTAGGTAAGGGTTCCAATTCAAACTTGCATCTTGGCTCCAACAAAAGTCTATAAAAGAGGACTATCTAGTCGTGTGAAAACAAGAGAGATATAGCAGAGATTTCAGAAGAATTTGTGTGACATATTGAGCTCACATTATAGCACTTCTATTGACCTCACATTGTGCAATCATTTGTTGCCAATGTCAATGTAATTTATGTGCATTAATACATATAATCTTCACATGTCTCATCTCTTCTACTCGGTCATATACTACTCAGAATAGTGAGCTTCTCTAATCAATTTCTTAGTGTGTACTTGATTATTTTCAGTGATTTAAATTTGTATAGATTATTTAGATAGGTATCCTACAAAGTTTCATGTCAATTGCCTCAGCCATTATTGAGATACATTCAAAACATTGCCCTCCCTGCATACTATAAACTCCCTAAAATGTCGGGATGCATCTTAGTTTTGCTAAGCATCATTCTCTGAGCATAGTGGATCATTTTAAGTGAAATAACTTGTGAAAGTTATCTATCTAAGTCAAACAGGTATTGCCAAAAGGATTTTGTCCAATTGTTACTAGGGAAGGAGTACTGTTTATTTCTCTAAGCGAGTATGGTGATCAAAATAACATGTTTTTTGCTCACAATGAAACTCCAAGTTATCTATTTTGATCCAATGATTTTAGGATCATCTTCCAACGTAGCTGGGTGAATATTTGTGTTTGCTGGAGAGCTCAAGAGCTCTACTTTGGACTCCTCAACTTAGTTTTGGCTGGTGTGAAGTAAGAATTTGCATCACCATCTCATCTCTGGAAGGTGTCCACCATCTCCTCCAACAAGAAGACCTAGCTTACAACATTGCAAAATCTTTGGATGTCTAGCTTATACTCATATTCCTTCTCAAGTAAGAGGGAAATTGGATCCCAAGGTAGAGAAGTTGTATTTATTTGTTATGATCAAAATAAAAAAGGATATAGATTGTATACTCCCACCAGCAAATGCTTCTTAGTTATTAGGGATGTAGTCTTTGAAGAAAATAAATCTTGGTTTGATGATGATAGGAAAGTGAAGCTACCCTATGATTTTAAAGAAGACGTTCCATCTCTTCCAAAAAAGGAACCAAAGAATCATGAAGATAGTGATTCTAAAGGTGACATGACAAAGTTGGAGAAATTGAAGCTATGGAAGAACAAAGGGAAAGGTAAGGTTCAAGACCTAGCTCAATGATCAAACAACTCTCTAAAACCAACCAGAAGGTCAATGAGAGAAAAGAAGAAACCAGAAAGATATGGATTTGACACATCATTGGTCACAAAGCACTCAATCTATATGGCTAAGGAATCCAACAATGAAGAAGCAACCACTTATGAAGAAGTGCAAAACTAGGAGTGGAGAGAAGTAATGGGTGAATAAATGGAAGCTCTCATGGACAATGAAACATGGGAACGTGTCCCTAACAAACCATCAATGAAGGTACTTGGATCAATGTGGATTTACAAATTGAAAAGGAATCTAGATGTTAGTATCAATAGACACAAGGCAAGATTAGTAGCCAAAGGATTTGCTCAAACTATGAAATGACCTTCTCACTTGTAGCTAAAATTCCTACCATTAGAGTACTTGTTAGCATTGTTGCATCTGGAAATCGAAAGCTATACAAATTAGATGTAAAAAATGCATTCCTCAATAGATGGATTTCAAAAGAAGTTTATATGGCACAACCACTAGGTTATGAAGATGCATACAATCCAAATTATGTGTGAAAATTGAAAAAGTCTTTGTATGGTTTGAAGAAAGCTCCAAGAGCTTGGAATCATAGATTACTGACGTACTTGTAGGATCAAGGATTCAAGGCTAGCAAAGCAAATACATCCTTATTCATCAAGAAGAATGGATCAAAAGTTATTTATCTCTGTGTATATGTTGATGACATTATAATCATAGGGAATGACATCAATGGAATCAAAGAGGTAAAGATGGGAATGAAGGATGAATTCAAGATCAGGGATCTTGGACCACTCACTTACTTTCTTGGGCTTGTCTATACAGATTCTAGTATCTATATCACTCAAAGGAAGTATGTACATGGCATGATTTCTAAGTTTAAAGTGGAGAATACTAAGTGTGCAAGTAGATGCATGGAGTTGAATGATAAGCTTAGTGCTTATGAAGGAGAACCCATTAAAGACATCATAAGTTATCAAAGCTTGATAGGAAGTTTGAACTATGCAACCCTCACTAGGGGGACATATGCTATAGTATTAGCATACTCAGTCAATTCATGCACAAGCCAAGGAAGCCACACATGGTAGAAGCCAAAAGAGTGCTCAAATAGTTGAAGGGTACTGTTGGGTTGTAGGGTATGCACACATCTTAAATTGTGCATAAGAACCCTCCCTAGATCATAAGAATAACTTTTTTGTATCTACTTAGAATTTCACATAAAAACACCCTCTTACGAGACTTTTTGATTTTTCTCTTATACTAAGGTAGAGAAGCCTTGTAAATAGCCATCTCTCTTGCACATATGAGAGAACACACGTAAAAAACCCACCCCCATATTTCTTGGGATTTGGTGGTTACAAAAGGACTATTTGCCCAAGATTTGATAGTTACGCACATGCTCACTTTTTGACTTTTCAAACAAGCACTTGGGGAATAGAGCTTAGCCTATATATAGAAGCTCATTTTTGTAAAGAAAGGGGGGCTTTTGGTCGACGTGCTCTCATGTAAGATCTCTTATGAATGAAAGAAGGCTCTCTTTTACTCCAAGACTATTTACATTCATGTATTGTGTCTTTGTGAGTGTGTGAGAGTGGTGTGTGTGTGTGTGCATATGCATGTCTCTCCTTTGTGTGAGTAGACTAGTTGCATTGCTTGTATTTTACTCATTGACTACGATCCTTGACTCCCTATTCTCCTTGTTTTCAAGCATGTGTCATAGCATGGGGTTGATGCCAATGGCTTGAACATGTTGGAGGTAGGGGTGGATGAGAGGAGAGTCACTCTTGAGCCTTCCTTCTTGCTTCCATGCAAGGTGGTGAGGGTTTTGGTCTTATCTTGCTACAACTTCAACACTATTTGGCGCTATTGCCGGGGAGATCGGCCTTTCATCACTTGGAGAGCTCAAGAACGTGTGGTAAAGTATTGTGTTGCAATTTTTTTTGCCTCAATTGCATAGGATTTGAGTTCTTTCTTGGCACTTTCACCCTTCCTTTGGACCATTAGCTCCTCATTTCTTGTTTTTAGTAGGAATTTTTTGTTCATTTTTTGTTGTGGCACAAGAACACCCCCTAACCCCCTTATCTCTCTCTTATACACATATACACACCTCCACACACACCCATATTGGCATCACTTTCTCAGCACTGACATTTCTTGTACAAAGTGATTCCCTTGGATGGGGAGTTGGGTACCCTCCTGTATCCCTCTCTCTCTTCAATTTCAAAAAAAAAAGTCAAATAATGTTTTTTTCTTAATGCATAGCATCTTTGGAATTTCTTTCATCGTTACCCAAATGAGCTTCAATGCTCTTAATTGACTTGCCATTCAGCTACTCAAGGAACGTGCTGTGGAGCTGGGGCAAGAAACTATCTTTCCCAGTCCTTAATGGGCATTAAATAGGGTGGTACCAACCAAATTGTTCCCTCTTCATAGAGGGTCGAGGTAGAGCTACTAAAGGGTTGCATTCAATCATTCATTCCTTTATGTCATGAGGTCGAGGCACTTTTGGCTTCTTCGATTCGGATTCTGCTTCCTCATGCCCTTGGCTATGGTGGATACACCTTGCAGGTCCCCTCTTCATCAACTCTATTTAAATTCATGATGAATCATACGGTGTGGTGGCTAGGGGTTGAGCTGCCTCAAGCTCCCCCTCCCCCTCTCCATTCATTTTGTATGGCAGATCGAGATCTCCACAAGCTCCCCTACCTGAATCAACTTTTCTTTGGTGATGCTACCTCCAGGTTGCGTATGCCCTCTATGTGAGCGAACATGTGACCAACTTCCTCTAAAGCAGGGGCTGTGCTTTTCTCCCCATACCTACCCTTCTCAAACCCTTTTGTTGATATTGGTTCAAGCTCAAAAACTAAGAGATTGCATGCTGTGTTGTTATAGATTGTTGGAGATGTGCTTGATTTACTCTGTTGTAGGGTTGTTTGCTCCTTTCTGTTGTGCTGTGGGACTGTGCTCCTTATGTGCTTCCCCCTCTCTATAGCAGTCTCCTCGGACGTGGGTTGTGGCCCATTCGTTTCTACATTGCCATGATGCTGCTATTGGAATCCAACCGAGTTGCTCCTCCTTCTTCACCCTAGCCTTCTAACGACATCTATGCCTCAGATTCTCCTTTTGATTCACCTCCTTGGCAAGATATAACTCCATCTCACTATGCTACATGAAGGACTCTAAGCTCAGCTGTTGTTTTTTAGCAAGACATGTTGTAATCACAATCCGAGTAGGAGATCTTGCTTGATTTATGGAGCTCTATATTACTGGTGATCTTCATATCTCACAGAATCAACCTAGCAACCACTTGTGTGGGCCTACAACCAAGTTTTATAGAGTTAAAGTTTTTCTTGCTCTTGAATACTTACTCCTAATGAGAGTTGTGCATAGGGCTTGAGGCCAAGGAAACATTTTGATCTGGAGTGGGGGGATGCCTTATGCTCCCAGACTTCCAAATATAACTCAGATGTGCCCACCTCAATGATGGATGTAGAAATGTCAAAATAAATACCCGCTCATGGTGTTCGGCCTTCATCAAAGCTTGCATGCCTCACTCCACATGCAATACAACTGCCTCTATTGTCTGCCGCCGATGAAGCTATTCCAGGTCTGGTATAGAGCTCTGCGGTCGACCTTTGTAGATGCTTGTAGACAACGGTTGTTGCACTCCTCCACAAACAGAACAATAGGAGTGGGAAAGATGTCGATATGACTAAGGCCTATCATCTAGGAATCATGCATGCACTCTCTACTTGTGCAATTGCTGTCCTCAACGGTACCACCATTTTAATCTTGCTAGTGACCCAAGGTCTTGATAAGCTGGAGCACAACACTATCAATGTGGTACAATGCACTAAGTCTCTCTGATTTTTGTTTATCAATCACTTCCAATACTCTTTGGAAGTGCACTAAGTCTCTCTGATTTTTGTTTATCAATCACTTCCAATACTCTTTGGAATTAATTTCGTGGGAAGTGGGAAAGGAGTGCAGACGGTTAAGGTATAAAAGCACATGTTCTGGCTCTATGAGGAGTGTTTCTTACTCTTCTTGTTATGGCTTGGAAAAGGCTTTAGCCATATGTGGAACTTCCAAGATGGTTGCACCAATGTGTCCTTTCATAACATCATGTGATAAATCTTTTCTATTGCTTCTGTGCTCAGTTGAATCACACAAGTTCTTATCCTCACCTAATTATGGACTATAAGGTATGAAAAAAATAAACTATAAGACATATGTTTGGTGATGTCACTACTATTTATAGGGTAGTGGGAAAATTTCATGGGCGGTTCTGATATGAATAAATGCATGGAAAATCATAGAAGTCTCATTGCTTGTTTGATTTCACTATCAGGGTGTGCATGATTTATAGGTACATGCATGTTATGATGATGTCGATCTATGTGGCAAAAAGTTTTATTTACTAGCACGATTTTGAGTCGGTGGGAATTTTTGTTTTCCTGGATCATCACTCAAAAAGCTTGCATAAGGTTTCAGCTGGAATAGTGACATCCTCTTTGGAGCTTAATATACGTGTGGATGTTTAGGCAAAGGACACATATTTGGTAAATATGACTATTTGTAGATCACTTTGTCATGGTCTAGTGTTGATTTATTTGGTCCACTTGCAATCATTGGTATTGTGTCCACATGATGAATTTATTTGAGATTATTGGTCCCGGAAATGTTCATGCGTCTGCTCAACATGATTTCATCCACGTGTACATCTGAAATACCATGCGTAATAAGTTCCTTTTTTATTCTCTTTGAATCAGGTGTTGACTTGAGGGATGGTCGTTCAAAGCAAACATGTGCTTCATAATGTTATATATCTCGTAGCTATGTATGAAGGTGTTAGAAGGCCGCCGAACCAGGACGGATGAACCCGGACAGGTGCCTTAAATGTAAACGTGGTGGACGGCCGCCGAACAAGGACAAGAGTACGAGGACAGGGAGCTTAAATGAAAAAAGAGAATCTTTCAGGGAACGCGCAGGTAACTGCAAAAGTGCGCACCCTTGTAAAAAAATCCTCTATTTAAGGCAATGAAAAGAAAGAGCAGAGAGCCCCCCGTTTTTGTGGGAATTGTAGTGTGTTGTCTGATTAAGTCTCGTTGAGATTGCTGTAACGGATTGTGTGCGCGTATATGTTGTTGAAAGGATAAGTTCTGCTTTGATCTGTTCCGTCTGTACTCCTGCTAGTCGATTATACTCACCTTAATACGGAATGACGAATCAGCTGTATTGTGTGGCGAATCTGTTCGGTGATGGTTGAGTATGATTCTGAGTGTGAACAAGTGTGGTATGTTATTTGTTAGTTCTTCTGTGAAGTAAGTAGCGCGAAGAAGTGATCTCGAACTAATTGTCTGTAAAGTCTTTGTAAGCGGCTGAATTCGTTACTGCACCTTGTATTTGCTGTTTACCCCAACAACGGGAAGATTAGTAGCTGTAACGGTCTGAATGTGAATAAAACAGTGTCGGTTTATGGTTAGTTGGTTATTACGAGGAGATTAACTGTTCGAATCCGCGTGACTTTAAGGCATAAGGTCCAGTTGGCACACCTATCTACCTTGAAGAAGTACGAATTAGGTGATTTTTGTTATTTAAATATCTTTTGCGCGTAGAATACGTAACCGGACTGCTAATCTCAGTCCTGAAGTTCTAATTCCAATACACTGAACAGTCTTTCGTTGTTCAGGGACGGATACTGAGCTAAGGACGGAATGACCGTAAGACTGTGTGTTAAATTGGGAAAATAGTACAATCTGTCTAACAGACCCCTACCACTCCCAAGAACCCACGTGGCTAAGAGAGGGATGGCGGTTAGAAGTATTTGGAACCGATTGAACGTGAAGTATCTGAATCGGAAGTAGAGTAACGTTTAAACTCATAAACAAGTATCAGTCTAACATTTGGCACCGTCTGTGGGAAGGTGGCATCAGGTTGCCAATTATCTGTGAACAGTAGCAGTAGCGTGCTGGCTGTTTGTTCAGAATCAACACTACGTTTATCGTTCGATTGACTGACGGTAGCAACAGAACCATATTGTTGCCAACTGCTCAGATAGTACTACAAAGCAATGATACATGCCGGTTACTCGGTCTGGCGAAACGTATCCTAGGAACCATACGACTGGAACACGAAAAGTACTAAAGACAACCCCAGGAAAAGAAGGTATAACGCGACCTGACTCAGTGGTCGAGCAAGTTAAGGACGCTAGAATTAATTCCGGTCATATTCCGGTGGAACGATCAATGCCTTTGGTACATGCTGGTGTCACTTCGACCCAGCCTAACCAAAATATAGCAATTCCTGAATCTACCCAGACGCCGTTGGAAACTAGTTTAACAATCTTGGCTAAAGATTCAGAGTTATCCACGATTAGACAAACTCTAGGAAAAGAAATCGGTAAAAGCGGAAAAATACTAAAGTCTGGTACACTGTCAGTTCATTCCAGTGATAGAAACACCAACTGGCGGCCAAGGATTAGGATTTTTCGCGGAGTCCTCAGCCCGACCCGCGTGCTTGGAAGAAAGATTTTGGATATTGGACATCCAGAAAGACGGAGACCTATTCGAAGCTGAGGTCCGAAGTATACTACGCAAAAACAGTACACCGGAAGGCACGCCATCCGGCGATCCAGATTCTGATAGTTCAACTAATCAACCTCAAGATACAGAAGAAGGACCGGAGACACCCACGATGAACGGACAACAACAACAACAACAGTTAGGTCAACCAAGGCCGCCTCCAACAGGAGTAACATACATGAAATTTGGTGGATTCCCAGGAGATGACCCAGATGCTCACGTACGCACTTTCGAGATAAGTTATGCAGTCCTCAACCATCCACCGGATCAGGCATACAAAGCCATTGTTTTTCAATCTACTTTGGTCAATGAAGCGGCTAGATGGCTTACGGAATACGACATTAATCATTTCGGTACCTATGATGCAGTACGAGATGCTTTCTTGCAACGATTTAGGCTAAAGAAGAATCTCGCCGAAATCTTTGAGTATTTACAGAACAACCGACAGAAGGCGAATCAGACTGTCCAAGAATATGCTACACTTTTTAGAACACACTTGCGACAGATACCACAGGCCCACGCCAACTTACCAGATGACGTCATCACTCAGTGGTTTATCAATGGCTTAAACCCGCAATTGAAGCAAATCATGATTATCAGATGTGTTGGAGCAATGACATTGGATGCAGTCATCGCCATGGCTTTGCAACTGGAATCCAAAGTCGGTGGATTTACAGAAGATCTAGAGTGGTTAAAAGCGAACAAAACTATGACTGAAGATATAACTAGACAAGTGTACTGTATCACATGCAAAAATTCAGGTCATACTAGTGCTAACTGTGTGCTAAATCAAACATTCTGCGCTATCTGCAACACTGCCGGACACTCCACCGGAAATTGTGTCTACAATGCCAGAATACAGGGAACAGCAACAGTCAATGTTGTTATTCAAGAACATGGACAGGCAGCGAATCACTATGTACCTCCGCAACTGAGAAACAATCAACCACAGGGATATCGAAACTACCGAGGACAGAGGAACAATAACTATAATGCAAACCGCTGGCAGAACGAACCACCACCGGAAAATCCCAATTTACCACCGCCACGCTGTCATTTTTGTGGTGAATTCGGACACATTAGAAGATATTGCAAAGACGCAGCTGAGTATGATCAAAGGAAGAAGGAGCGGCAAAACCCAATGGCCAACATGGTACAAATTACACCGGTGGAAACGCAAACTGCTACAGTCCAGACCCGATCAGGTAAACAACTGCAACCAGCAGCAGAAGTATTTGAACCGGAGATACGAGAACAACATAGGATGTATAACAAGGCTAGTCACTGGACCGCCACAGAACCACCAGTGTTCCCAGAACCCATTCCGGTGACTCAGACCTCGTCGACAAAAGAAGGAACACAACAAGAGGAAGCAGCAGCAGAACAACCATCAGTAGTAGACATAACAGCAGATACTTCGGCAACAGCAGAGACCTCAAGTTCAAAGGAGCAGGATAACCAATCTCAGCAGGCCTGGGAAATTTTATCCAAGGCATCTATCACTCTACCTCTCGGCCAACTACTGGCGTTAGTACCTGGCGTTCGACAACAATTCCAGCAACAGTTCAGTCCGGTATCTTCTTGTATTCCGGCGACAGCAGCAGTTCAACCAGAACCTGATTCTACAGTTGATCATTCAGTCCCCTTGATCACAGTATGGTATAAGAATTATAAGATTACGCAGGTATTTGTTGATGGAGGCTCTGGTGTCAACATTGCAACTACAGCCTTATGCAATAGGCTAGGATGGACCGACATCGAACTAGTTCAATTTTTTGTCAGAATGGCGGACCAATCTAGAGTCCATCCTGTAGGACTTGTGCGAAATATACCCATTACTTTACAAGGAACGACCTTCAAAATGAATATTGTCATACTAGATTTGCCGGAATCCACTTTGGATTACAACCTTCTTTTTGGCCGACCTTGGCTGAAGCATGCGAAGGTAATACAAGACTGGTCTGCACAAGAACTTACGTTCAAAGATGCCAGCCGTAGATATGTAGTAAAATTAGATGCTATCCAACCTTGCGAACTACACGCCAGACCATATTTTGCAGAACCTGTCCACATGTTAGATGGACTATCAGATGATGAAGAAGAGAAATTTCTGAAGAGTAACGCTGACTTAATGACCTTAGGGACTGTTGATTTACAGTCCGTAATAGATAACTGGAGTACTTCAGTATGTACAGTTACACCAATCACCCAAGAGACCAAGCGGGAAGAAAGAGTGCCGACACATGACAATGAATTACATTCACTATTTCGGACGACAGATGACACAGAGAAACCGCAACAGTTTTATGTCTCTGAAGACCAGTTGACCTCGTACAATCTAGGAGACGAAGATCATCCACGACCTGTAAAGATAAGGCAATAACTTACCAGAATCATTTTAAGCTGATCTGATTCGACTACTTCACGAATTCTCAGATGTCTTTGCCTGGGATTACAAAGATATGAAAGGATTAGATCTGCGCATATATCAGCATAGAGTCATGCTGAAACCTGAAGCTAAACCGAATAGGTAACCCAGCTATCGGATGAATCCCAATTATGCATCTCAGGTAAAAGCCGAACTTGACAGATTATTAAAGGTTGGATTCATCGTACCAGTAGAACATGCTGAATGGATTTCACCAATTGTGATTGTGCCAAAGAAAAATAAGCAACTACGCATCTGTGTAGACTACCGAAAATTGAACGCAGCAACAGTACCAGATCCTTTCCCGATCCCCTTTTTGGATACCATGCTTGATAGAGTAGCAGGCCACGAAATGTATTCATTCTTAGACAGATACAGCGGTTACAATCAGGTTAGAATGGCTGAAGCAGATATCCCAAAAACCGCCTTCATTACCAATTGGGGTGTCTTTGCTTGTACGGTAATGTGGTTTGGATTGTCGACGCCTCAGATATTGCGATAGGCAGTATTCTGATACAGCAAACACATAAGTGGTTTCGCCCTGTCTACTACGCCAGCAGGAGGCTTGCACCGGCAGAAAAGAACTATTCTACCACTGAAAGAGAATGTCTAGGATTAATTTACTCCATCAAAAAGTTCAGACATTATTTATTAGGCCGGAAATTTACCTTTCATGTGGATCATGCTGCCCTTGTCTATCTAGTAAGACAACAACATCTAAGCGGACGATTAGCTCGATGGGTGCTACTCTTGCAGGAATTTGATTATGAAGTCATTCACCGACCCGGAAATGCACATGCCCTAGCAGATTTCTTATCTCGCCTCGATTCTGGTGAAGCTCCGATAGGCATAGATGATACGACTCCAGCAATTTATAGTTCTGAGCTAATGACTGATGAGGCTGCCGAATTACAAGCAACACCTACATATTATGATCAAATTTTAACTTTTCTCACCGAAGGATGCTTTCCATCTGAGACGACCAAGGCAGTTCGAAGGAAATTGGCAGTCTTTAGCCGCCGATTCCGGCTAGTGGCAGGAGAATTATATTATGTAGATCACACCGGAATCTTACTTCGATGTGTCCCTCCGCACGAAATTAACTCAGTCATCACGATGGCTCATTCAACCCCTACTGGTGGTCATTTTGCCACAGATCTAACTCACCGGAAAATTCTGCAAGGAGGTCTCTGGTGGCCTACTATGTACCGAGATGTGGCCCAATTCATAAAAAACTGTGATAACTGTCAAAGGTCTGGACAACCACTGCAACGACACTTCTTTCCCTTGCAGCCTATTATGCCACTCGAACCATTTCAGAAGTGGGGACTAGATTTTATCGGTCCAATCACACCACCCGCAGTCTTCAGTAACAACAGATACATACTAACCTGTACAGACTATGCAACGAGATGGGCCGAAGCCTGGGCTTTACGGTCTGCTACAGCAGTTGTAGTAGCGAAATGTCTGTTAAATGATGTCTTCCCACGATTTGGCTTACCACTCGAATTGGTGACAGATCAAGGTACTCACTTTGTAAATCAAGTAATGAAGGTACTAACCCAATCATTCCAGGTGACACATAAATTCAGCTCTCCATATTACCCTCGCACCAATGGCCTGGCCAAAAGCACAAACAAATCACTATTGAATATCCTCCGGAAATTGATCATGGAAGCACCGGAAAGATGGGATCAACTACTACCCGCCGTATTATGGGCATACCGAACTACATATAAGGTAACAACAGGCTTGACACCTTTCAAACTAGCTTATGGCTTAGAAGCAATAGCACCCATGGAAATAGTTATCCCAAGCCTGCGTGTAGCAATCACTCAGAAAATGCTACCAGAAGAGTCGCTGACAGCACGAATGGACGCACTCAGGGAACTTGATGAGCACCGATGGCTCAACTTTTTAACCATGCGCGAAGTACAACTAAGGCAAGCCAAGACACATGATCGATATTTGAAGACCCCAATCTTTTCGGTAGCTCAGCTTGTCCTTTTCTATAACGCAAAGTCCGATAGAACAGTAGGAAAGTTCAAACTACGCTGGTTCGGTCCCTTTAAGATTTCAGAACAAGTCGGTCCGGCAACTTTTCGGTTGACTACGTTGACTGGAACTCCACTCCCCAAGGTAATCAATGGGTCGAAGTTACGGCCATATCATCACACCACTAGCCCGCATTAAAATTTCCGACGATGGACCGCGTTTTGTTTAAACTTTTCTTGTTTTTCTTTTTTTGTTTTTATAAATAGCCGCGTTTTGTACGATCTTGATATAACCAGCCGCCCTCTTAACAGTCACTCGAGTATGCACACCTGCATGAAAAACTAGTACTAGTCCCGCACCGCACAATGATATTCCACCCCCTTCTTTCCCTCCCCACCGTAGTGTTTCTATTTAAACTCTGTCAACGACGCCAAAATAAGCTATTGTGTTGCATGCTAGTATTTTGAACCCTCGTACATTCTGCATCCGTGCTCATCATCTACCTCAGTAACTGCCATGGAAGCGCTAGCCAACTACGCTGCTTTCCGTGATGGTATCCCTACAGACATAGGCGAATATCTGCGTTGTAGAGGGTTGGCTAACTTCGCTGAGTTGCCATGGCACTCAGTGGAAGCCCATCCCTTCTCCGCGCAGATCATCCATGCCATCGCCCAATTCCCCATCACCGAACGACAGTGGGTCTTCCCTTCCCTCCCATATCGAACCGTCATCACCTTCCAAGCCTTCTCTGCAGCCTACCGCCTCACCCCGCAAGGCCGCGAAAATGGCCCTAGCATCCCTATCGCTCGCATGACCGAACTCTTCCCCCGCTCCTCCTCAAACGAATATGCCATTCTCTGCCGCCCGGAACCCGAACGATCCGCTCTACAGTTCCTCGTAGCAATCCTCAACCTGCAAAAACGAACATACGGCATCTCTCGCCCCTTCTATTCCGCCTTGGAGTTAGCCGCCCGCGAACCCGTGAACTTTGCCTCTTACTTCATCCAACGAATTCATAAGGAATCCGTAGCTATAGTAAAGCAACTCCAAAAGGGCACCTCTCCGCGCTCTCGCCTTCCCCACATCATTTCATTCCTCTTCCCAACCATTCTCGCCGCACAACCCCCACCCACAGGCCCAGCACTTAGGCACGAAGAATCAGCACAACCGCTCGAGGAAACTGAAGAAGACGACGAAGAGATCAATCAACTCTTCCGCACTAAGCGAATCCAGATCAGCTCTTCAGAAAGCGAAGTCCAAGGATCCGCCGGAAAGAAACAAGACACCGAAGAGGACAAACAAGAAGAAACATACCACGACACCGCCACTTCAATACACAACGACACTTCGACGGAGCAACAAGACCAGCAAAACCAAGCAGAGACAGAAATAGTGTCCACCGAAAAGGAATCCGAGCATCAACTGGACAAACCGGAATCCGCCACAAAAGCACTGGATGAACTCATCGCAGCCATCAATCATACAGAAACCGAACAACAGACCGTTGCCAAGGTAACCACGACTGACACTGTTCTTCCCACCCCACCTGTCAACCCCGACCTCCCACCGGAACCACCCCGCCAACCCAGTTCTGAACCTACACCATCCTCCTCTTCCTCCCCTAACTACTCTCTGCCAAACTCCCAGAACCTACTCACCGATACGTCCTCTCAGCCTCGTCAACCACCACCACCACACAACGTATTTTCGGAACTAGCCTCCATGGGGCAGTTCCTCATGCATTTATCACACCAGCTGCCAGCACAGTTTAAGGAAGCCACGGACAATCTGAAGGCAGAATACCAATATAAGGTCGACGTCCTGGAAGCCGACATCACCCCCCTCCAGGAAGAAATCGAAGCCATAAAGACTGAGAATCATCAGCTACAGACACAGTTAGCAGAACTCCAAGCAAAATTTTCGGCAGAACAGACTCTAGTACAGCAAAGAGATGCAGCCCTCGAGCAAGTTGCAGCCAAAGAACGACTACTACACGCCGCACATGAAGAAATCCGAGCCCTGAAGACCACCCTCCACGAACACGAAGATATCAACGCCTCTCTCGAAGAGTTGGTCGCAGAAACAAAGATTCAATTGCAGGAGACCATCAAGAAGAATCAGGACCAACAGAAAGAAGCCGAACAAGTCCAAGAACAGTTACGACGAGCCCAAGAATGCACAGATGAGGTTAACAGTATCCTAAAATGCCAATTGATACGGGAAGGACAATACCTAAAGGATATCGACAAGACGCGCAGAGACCGAGATGCGTTCAAGAAAACTCTCGATTTCCAAACCCAGCAATTTGAACGCCTAGACAACCAAGTGCGCAACCAGAAGGAGTGTATTACAGAAATGCGGACCAAACTGACCGAAATGCAGACAGCCCGAGATGCGGCATTAGCTAACGAATTTTACTTACAGGAGGCTTTTTTGTAGACCCAAGCCGAAAACATGCTTACCGAAGCAATTGCGCTTAGTTCCGTTAGAATAGATGCGCAAGTTTTAGAACCCGACACGCTAAAACAGCTTTTAGAAACCCTTAAGAAAAAAATAGCTCGCACATTTAGATCAGCCAGGAACATGTATCTCGAAGGTCTCACAGAAGAATAAGTATATTCGCCCATCCGAATTCATAATGTAACAATGGATTCGAAATAAGTATGATAATCCAGTTTTGGTTTTCTGACAATTTTCGCACATGTAAAGTCTTGTTCAGTCTAGCACCAATCTACGGAGTCACACGCGGCATAATGATTCTTACTCATAATGCAAATATTGACAAGGGAGGGAAGAGTCATGTCCTACTGACATACAATCAGTATAGCAGATGTCCGTTCAAGCACTGGTGTTTATAAAATGCATATACAGAGCATAGCATTCTTCATTAGTATTCTTCGAGATTCAGCACCAGTTAGCAACTTCCAGCATACTCTTCTCAGCAACCCTTAAACAATCATGTCGGAATCTGACCAACTCAGATGGCAACTCAGAAGGCGCGCCAGTACACAGACCCACGTTGTGACGACAACAGATACTACCCTACAAGATGATGCAGATGACGCAGTAACTTCTGCATCAATAAAGACTCAGCATAAATTCTCCACCGAATTTAAAATCGAGCTCGACATCAATTCGAAAAAGAATGAGGACTGGCTACGGAAGATAGGGCTCCTCCAGTTTGCCCAATTACCATGGGAGCAGTGGATTGCTAATGACGATGCAGAGAATCAATTATATAGCATGCGACAAACAAACGGCTTCATTCTAAATCAGGTATGATTTTCGCCCCAGCTAGTCTCAACCGTATTCAAACTACCACTCTATGATGGCGCCCGATATCTTAAATGTTCGAATGAGGATCTGAGAAAGGAATTTGGCGACTGTGAAGGCCCCCGACGATATTACATGTTGAAAAATGCCACATATCACCGTCGAGAACAATTTAAATGGTATTTAGAAAAGCTCTGTTTACTAGTGAAATTCGACTTAATGTCTAAAGAAAATTTTTCACCACTATTACATGCCGAAGAAGGAGGTCGGGTTAGCTGGACACATTGGCTGTATAACCACCTCTACGCACAAATCATTGTCGGGGATAAGCAAAGATCCCACACCAACAGCAAACTAGCAGCCTATTTAGCTGCTATATTTAATTTTGTCCAATCAGTAAAGGATGAGCAGCTACACTGGTCCCCCCATTTTTATTACAGTGAACATGATAGAATAGATACAAGACACCAAACAGAGCCTGAGGAAGCAGCTCAAGCCTCCACCTCGTCTGCACATTTCTTCCACACAGGTAACAGCGCACCGAACCAGACCGTAGGGACGCCGTTTTGGCTGTCCATTAAACGAAGGATGGCAGACAACTTGCCAACTGCCAGTCCAGAGCAAGTACCGGACGATCTCCAACCCGCTTTTGTCATAAGGATGCAAAACAAACTACAAGAGGTTTCTCAATATTTGCGGCAACAAGAACAAGCGCTGCAGCACAAAAACGAATTACTACTCGCCACGATGACTAAGTCCAATTCATTAATGACACAGATGCAAAAGGAATTGGATGACAAAGAAGCTTTAATACAGGTGTTACAGAGTAACAACCGGCAACTAATGGCAGAATTGGTCACCAAAAAAGTGTGTTCAAGAATTTAATCAGTGGCAGCAAACTATCCAAACACAGATTCAAGCCGAAATGTCAAGTTTTTCTACCCTGAATGCTAACCTGCAAGCTGAAAGTGAAATTTTGCAGTCAAGGATACAAGTTTTGCAGGAGTTCGAAAGACAGATTTTAAGAGATGAGGGCGTAGAACTGAATGCCACATTAATGACAAATGTGGACATAGACTTATTAAAACAGCAATTGGATAGTCGTGTCCAAAATAGCTGGACACTTTTTCGCAGGAGCTATACTTGTTCCTCCACTTGAACAAGTACGGTCAGAAAGGATTGGGGAGCCAAACCCTGGAATAGACCTACAGGCAACGCAAAAGCATGTTGAAGACAGTAATGCACCTGCGGGTACGAGTCCACCATGCGTGCCAGTGTTAGAAGGCCGCCGAACCAGGACGGATGAACCCGGACAGGTGCCTTAAATGTAAACGTGCTGGACGGCCGCCGAACAAGGACAAGAGTACGAGGACAGGGAGCTTAAATGAAAAAAGAGAATCTTTCAGGGAACGCGCAGGTAACTGCAAAAGTGCGCACCCTTGTAAAAAAATCCTCTATTTAAGGCAATGAAAAGAAAGAGCAGAGAGCCCCCCGTTTTTGTGGGAATTGTAGTGTGTTGTCTGATTAAGTCTCGTTGAGATTGCTGTAACGGATTGTGTGCGCGTATATGTTGTTGAAAGGATAAGTTCTGCTTTGATCTGTTCCGTCTGTACTCCTGCTAGTCGATTATACTCACCTTAATACGGAATGACGAATCAGCTGTATTGTGTGGCGAATCTGTTCGGTGATGGTTGAGTATGATTCTGAGTGTGAACAAGTGTGGTATGTTATTTGTTAGTTCTTCTGTGAAGTAAGTAGCGCGAAGAAGTGATCTCGAACTAATTGTCTGTAAAGTCTTTGTAAGCGGCTGAATTCGTTACTGCACCTTGTATTTGCTGTTTACCCCAACAACGGGAAGATTAGTAGCTGTAACGGTCTGAATGTGAATAAAACAGTGTCGGTTTATGGTTAGTTGGTTATTACGAGGAGATTAACTGTTCAAATCCGCGTGACTTTAAGGCATAAGGTCCAGTTGGCACACCTATCTACCTTGAAGAAGTACGAATTAGGTGATTTTTGTTATTTAAATATCTTTTGCGCGTAGAATACGTAACCGGACTGCTAATCTCAGTCCTGAAGTTCTAATTCCAATACACTGAACAGTCTTTCGTTGTTCAGGGACGGATACTGAGCTAAGGACGGAATGACCGTAAGACTGTGTGTTAAATTGGGAAAATAGTACAGGGCCTCTGTCTAACAGACCCCTACCACTCCCAAGAACCCACGTGGCTAAGAGAGGGATGGCGGTTAGAAGTATTTGGAACCGATTGAACGTGAAGTATCTGAATCGGAAGTAGAGTAACGTTTAAACTCATAAACAAGTATCAGTCTAACATTTGGCGCCGTCTGTGGGAAGGTGGCATCAGGTTGCCAATTATCTGTGAACAGTAGCAGTAGCGTGCTGGCTGTTTGTTCAGAATCAACACTACGTTTATCGTTCGATTGACTGACGGTAGCAACAGAACCATATTGTTGCCAACTGCTCAGATAGTACTACTAAAGCAATGATACATGCCGGTTACTCGGTCTGGCGAAACGTATCCTAGGAACCATACGACTGGAACACGAAAAGTACTAAAGACAACCCCAGGAAAAGAAGGTATAACGCGACCTGACTCAGTGGTCGAGCAAGTTAAGGACGCTAGAATTAATTCCGGTCATATTCCGGTGGAACGATCAACGCCTTTGGTACATGCTGGTGTCACTTCGACCCAGCCTAACCAAAATATAGCAATTCCTGAATCTACCCAGACGCCGTTGGAAACTAGTTTAACAATCTTGGCTAAAGATTCAGAGTTATCCACGATTAGACAAACTCTAGGAAAAGAAATCGGTAAAAGCGGAAAAATACTAAAGTCTGGTACACTGTCAGTTCATTCCAGTGATATTCCGGTGATAGAAACACCAATTGGCGGCCAAGAATTAGCATTTTTCGCGGAGTCCTCAGCCCGACCCGCGTGCTTGGAAGAAAGATTTTGGATATTGGACATCCAGAAAGACGGAGACCTATTCGAAGCTGAGGTCCGAAGTATACTACGCAAAAACAGTACACCGGAAGGCACGCCATCCGACGATCCAGATTCTGATAGTTCAACTAATCAACCTCAAGATACAGAAGAAGGACCGGAGACACCCACGATGAACGGACAACAACAACAACAACAGTTAGGTCAACCAAGGCCGCCTCCAACAGGAGTAACATACACGAAATTTGGTGGATTCCCAGGAGATGACCCAGATGCTCACGTACGCACTTTCGAGATCAGTTATGCAGTTCTCAACCATCCACCGGATCAGGCATACAAAGCCATTGTTTTTCAATCTACTTTGGTCAATGAAGCGGCTAGATGGCTTACGGAATACGACATTAATCATTTCGGTACCTATGATGCAGTACGAGATGCTTTCTTGCAACGATTTAGGCTAAAGAAGAATCCCGCCGAAATCTTTGAGTATTTACAGAACAACCGACAGAAGGCGAATCAGACTGTCCAAGAATATGCTCCACTTTTTAGAACACACTTGCGACAGATACCACAGGCCCACACCAACTTACCAGATGATGTCATCACTCAGTGGTTTATCAATGGCTTAAACCCGCAATTGAAGCAAATCATGATTATCAGATGTGTTGGAGCAATGACATTGGATGCAGTCATCGCCATGGCTTTGCAACTGGAATCCAAAGTCGGTGGATTTACAGAAGATCTAGAGTGGTTAAAAGCGAACAAAACTATGATTGAAGATATAACTAGACAAGTGTACTGTATCACATGCAAAAATTCAGGTCATACTAGTGCTAACTGTGCGCTAAATCAAACATTCTGTGCTATCTGCAACACTGCCGGACACTCCACCGGAAATTGTGTCTACAATGCCAGAATACAGGGAACAGCAACAGTCAATGTTGTTATTCAAGAACATGGACAGGCAGCGAATCACTATGTACCTCCGCAACTGAGAAACAATCAACCACAGGGATATCGAAACTACCGAGGATAGAGGAACAATAACTATAATGCAAACCGCTGGCAGAACGAACCACCACCGGAAAATCCCAATTTACCACCGCCACGCTGTCATTTTTATGGTGAATTCGGACACATTAGAAGATATTGCAAAGACGCAACTGAGTATGATCAAAGGAAGAAGGAGCGGCAAAACCCAATGGCCAACATGGTACAAATTACACCGGTGGAAATGCAAACTGCTACAGTCCAGACCCGATCAGGTAAACAACTGCAACTAGCAGCAGAAGTATTTGAACCGGGGATACGAGAACAACATAGGATGTATAACAAGGCTAGTCACTGGACCGCCACAGAACCACTAGTGTTCCGAGAACCCATTCCGGTGACTCAGACCTCGTCGACAAAAGAAGGAACACAACAAGAGGAAGCAGCAGCAGAACAACCATCAGTAGTAGACATAACAGCAGATACTTCGGCAACAACAGAGACCTCAAGTTCAAAGGAGCAGGATAACCAATCTCAGCAGGCCTGGGAAATTTTATCCAAGGCATCTATCACTCTACCTCTCGGCCAACTACTGGCGTTAGTACCTGGCGTTCGACAACAATTCCAGCAACAGTTCAGTCCGGTATCTTCTTGTATTCCGGCGACAGCAGCAGTTCAACCAGAACCTGATTCTACGGTTGATCATTTAGTCCCCTTGATCACAGTATGGTATAAGAATCATAAGATTACGCAGGTATTGATTGATGGAGGCTCTGGTGTCAACATTGCAACTACAGCCTTATGCAATAGGCTAGGATGGACCGACATCGAACCAGTTCAATTTTTTGTCAGAATGGCGGACCAATCTAGAGTCCACCCTGTAGGACTTGTGCGAAATATACCCATTACTTTACAAGGAACGACCTTCAAAATGAATTTTGTCATACTAGATTTGTTGGAATCCACTTTGGATTACAACCTTCTTTTTGGCCGACCTTGGCTGAAGCATGCGAAGGTAATACAAGACTGGTCTGCACAAGAACTTACGTTCAAAGATGCCAGCCGTAGATATGTAGTAAAATTAGATGCTATCCAACCTTGCGAACTACACGCCAGACCATATTTTGCAGAACCTGTCCACATGTTAGATGGACTATCAGATGATGAAGAAGAGAAATTTGTGAAGAGTAACGCTGACTTAATGACCTTAGGGACTGTTGATTTACAGTCCGTAATAGATAACTGGAGTACTTCAGTATGTACAGTTACACCAATCACCCAAGAGACCAAGCGTGAAGAAAGAGTGCCGACACATGACAATGAATTACATTCACTATTTCGGACGACAGATGACACAGAGAAACCGCAACAGTTTTATGTCTCTGAAGACCAGTTGACCTCGTACAATCTAGGAGACGAAGATCATCCACGACCTGTAAAGATAAGGCAAAACTTACCAGAATCATTTAAAGCTGATCTGATTCGACTACTTCACGAATTCTCAGATGTCTTTGCCTGGGATTACAAAGATATGAAAGGATTAGATCCGCGCATATATCAGCATAGAGTCATGCTGAAACCTGAAGATAAACCGAATAGGCAGCCCAGCTATCGGATGAATCCCAATTATGCATCTCAGGTAAAAGCCGAACTTGACAGATTATTAAAGGTTGGATTCATCGTACCAGTAGAACATGCTGAATGGATTTCACCAATTGTGATTGTGCCAAAGAAAAATAAGCAACTACGCATCTGTGTAGACTACCGAAAATTGAACGCAGCAACAGTACCAGATCCTTTCCCGATCCCCTTTTTGGATACCATGCTTGATAGAGTAGCAGGCCACGAAATGTATTCATTCTTAGACGGATACAGCGGTTACAATCAGGTTAGAATGGCTGAAGCAGATATCCCAAAAACCGCCTTCATTACCGATTGGGGTGTCTTTGCTTGTACGGTAATGTGGTTTGGATTGAGAAACGCACCAAGCACCTTTCAGCGATGTATGCAAGAGATTTTCTCTCCATATCTCAATTCGTTTATGCAAGTCTATCTCGATGATTTCTCAATTTTCGGACAAATGATGGCACATTTGCTTCATCTACGATGCTGTTTCCAAAAGTGTCGAGAATACAGACTCTGCCTCAACCCAAGTAAATCTGTGTTTGCCGTTTCATGTGGCAAACTACTTGGTCATATTGTATCTGCTCAAGGTTTCCGAGTAGACCCAAACAAGATTTCGGCAATTTTAGAAGCCCCAGTACCCGCCACTCCAAAAGAAGTAATGCGTTTTATGGGTCAAGTACGGTGGCACGGCAGACACTTACGGTGGCTCGCTCATCTGGCTGTACCTCTGAATAGATTAATCACCAAGACTCCACGATAGTTCGAATGGACTCAAGAATGCCAAACTACATTTGATCGACTCAAGTATCTATTAACGCAGGCACCAATCCTACAACCACCGGACTGGGACAATCCGTTCCACGTTTTTGTCGACGCCTCAGATATTGCGATAGGCAGTATTCTGATACAGCAAACACATAAGTGGTTTCGCCCTGTCTACTACGCCAGCAGGAGGCTTGCACCGGCAGAAAAGAACTATTCTACCACTGAAAGAGAATGTCTAGGATTAATTTACTCCATCAAAAAGTTCAGACATTATTTATTAGGCCGGAAATTTACCTTTCATGTGGATCATGCTGCCCTTGTCTATCTAGTAAGACAACAACATCTAAGCGGACGATTAGCCCGATGGGTGCTACTCTTGCAGGAATTTGATTATGAAGTCATTCACCGATCTGGAAATGCACATGCCCTAGCAGATTTCTTATCTCGCCTCGATTCTGGTGAAGCTCCGATAGGCATAGATGATACGTGTTCAACTCACTTAGTAATCACTTATGAGGCACTCCAAAGGGCTACATCCACCTTACATTTCATATTGCAATTGGTCACACCTACTGCTGCTTCATAATTTGGGCCTAGTCCATATTGTTTTCTCTTGGGTCACCACCATTTGAACATGATGAATGCTTAGTTAAATGAAAGTATTTCTTGACTATGTTTTTGAGATCTTTTCAAGTTTTGGGAATCCCTCGGAGCTACCTCAAGGACAAGTATTGTGAATACCCATAGGTTGGAATACCCAAAGTTGGGTGGTGTTTTGTGTGTTGCAAACTTATAGACCTTGTGTTCCCAATGACATGATGACCAGCTATGTGACTTTTCCAATGGGTGGCATGATGCTTGATAGACATTATTGAGCTCTTTGATCTGAGGGAAATTTGAAATGCATTATTTTTGTTGGCTTCTCTGTTTTGTGCTTCAGGTTGAAGGCTCTTGTACTAAGGCACTTGGGGGGTGGCAGTGATTTTGGCCACACTTCCTGCTATCACTCGAAGAGCATATCAAAGAATTTTGATAATGGAATGATCTGTCTTGATTGTTTAAATTACTGGTGTTGTGTTTTTTATAGGATGTTTTGGGTTTGTTTTATTGCCAAAGTAGGAATGAGTATCTTATATGGCTTGTTGGTGTCATGCAAAAACATCTGTGTGCATTTCTGTGGTGTTTGAAATGTTGTTCATAGGGCTACTATGTCCACAAACAATCACATTTCCATACATCCCTCTATCTTTATAAAACCTTAACAAACTATTTGGACACTATGCACTAATGAATCCACTTACCTTTTAATGCTTTCCAAATAGCTCTTTTTCAAAGGCACAAGGATTACTGTTCTTCAATGAAATATGCTTTAAAGTCTTCTAATTGACAGTAGGGAAGGTGGTGAGTGAGTTCTTGGTTGTGTAGACCTTCGAATGTCTATTACAAGAATCAGGACCTGCACATAGGAATGATTTTAGTTGAAGGTGGTTGAAGTTTGAATTTTTTGGGCTTTTGGATTGTTGAGCTATAATTTTTTGATTGCAAGAAAAGGTAGCTCTTCATAGGGACTTGTCTCCAGTTGAGAAAGTCTTGAAGGACTTGATGCTCCTTGAAGTGGAAACTAAATTAGGAGTCAATATTTATTGTCTACTTCATTTATAGAAGCTGTCTACTTGCTTTATGTATGTAATTTCAGGTTTGGGAGCTTCTTGAGAAGGCATTTCCAACTTTAGAAAGGCCTACCTAATGGGATGTATGCAAGGCTGACTGCCCCCCAAGGGGATTGTGTTGCCGAGCTCTGAAGACTGAAGATTTACAAATTGAAGGAAGCACTGATGGTTGCAGATTGGAAGATTGAAGTGCTTCGGATTTTGAAGATTATGAAGACCTAAAGACATGCAGCTTGAAGCTTTGCAGACTGAAGAATCGCAGATTTGAAGACCTAAAGCTTTTCAAAATTGAAGACTCCAACTTGGAACAGTTCAACTGTGAATGATCCTCTTATCCTAGCTTTGTCGAGGGTGACAAAGTCTAGGGGGAGGAGAGTGTTGGGTTTTAGGGTATGCACACATCTTCAATTGTGCATAAGAACCCTCCCTAGATCATAAGAATAACTTTCTTTGTATCTACTTAGAATTTCACATAAAAACACCCTCTTAGGGCACTTTTTGATATTTCTCTTATACTAAGGTAGACAAGCCTTGTAAATAGCGAACAAAGCATATTGAAGTCCATTATCACTGTGTAAGAGAGAAATTGTTGAGCAAGGATATTCAATTATTCTATGTATCTACTAATCTCCAATCTGTAGACATGTTGACTAAGCCATTGGATAGTATCAAGCTAAGAAGGTTCAAATGAATGATTAATTTGCTAGAAATCAAGGAAGAATGAAGACTCAAACATGCTAGCTTTTAGGGGGAGCTATTGGTGCATTTTTTTTCCAAGCCTAGTGCTTGATCATTCATCACTTTTTATGTATACTATCAGTAAGAGAAGCCACAAGAACAACCTCTTGTAAAAGTGATTACTTGAAAAGTATTTACATTAAAGGTAAATACCAATGAGAATCTCGCAACCTTGTTACCTACTAATCACGAAGTTGAAGTTGGCAGAATCAATTAGCTAAGATTCCCTTAGTACAAGGGAACTTTTAGGTACTATCCCTCCAAAGTTTGAGTTCAAATACCTCAATATATACACTCAAAATGAGTCGTGGATTAGAGAACATTCCTTTCTACATTTAGCGAGGGTTCTGGTCAAGGTCTATACTCTTGATGAAGCACACATCTGGCTCCATATCCACAAGCTTCATGCCCATTCTTTCCATGTACTATATGTTCAATACACATTGATATTTCAAGTCATTTCTTGGAGTTCACTTTAATTACTCCTACATGTCTATGTCTCATTTTAAGTCAACTTTGATCATTGATTTCTCTGTGTATACTAGGTCTTTTGATGATATTCAAATTGCTATAGGTAAAATCTTAAGTCTACTTGCATTATATCAATTTTCATCATCATTGCTTCAATATTCTATGAGCTACATCTATTTGAAGTGACCTATGTATGTAGGCAGATGTTTCTTGAAATGATCGGATGACACCCCAGTATTCCTAAATTAAGTTCTCTCAGTATGTTTCATCACAATTAATCACTTTTTTTGCTTTAGGTTCATCATATATCTAAGTTGAAGTGTGCAAAAATATCTCTTGAAAATTGTCAATAGGCTGTGAACTCTGAGTAAATTTTAGAGATCACCTCATCCAAAATAGCAAGTTTTTGAGTCATCTATTTTTTTATTAAGTCATCTGTTTTGATGTATAAATTTGAGATTGATCTTCCAAAGTACTAAGGTGGTTTATATGCATCCTTAGTAAGCTCAAGGTGTCTAGTTACTATCCGTGAAGTTACCTTGGCAGGTGTAGAGTAGGTTTTTGCAACACCATACTCATCCTTTGGAGGTATTCACCATCTCTTCTCACAACTTTGATTTAGTATGACCAAGTTTACCACCATTCCAATAGGTGATACAAAATCTCTTCTATTGAGAGTCCACCATTGAAGTTAGGGTTTTAGTAGGTTGGAGAGATGAGGCTATGGGTGCTATGGAAAAATTGGAATCAAGAGCTCCTCAAAAACTAGGATAAGAAGAGGTAGTAAAATTGCACATCAAAGGAAAATTAGGCTCAAGGAGGGGTTGTCATTGATGTGGTTGTTGCAAACAAATTGACTTGGTAATAGATTGAAATTGCATCTCTGCATCATGACCAAAAGAAATAGCTTCATAAAGAATTGTGGGTGGTGAACTTTGAATTCCTGTTTGTACTAGAGTTCCTACTCCACCTACTATGGAGCAACTTTGTTGGGATGTTAGAGATGCTCAAGCACATGCATTGATATCTTTACCTTTCAAACATGCCATTATCCCTCACATTCACTCTTGGAAGATAACAAAGGATGCTTGGGATACACTTACAACTTTATACTAGGCAAGAAATGAGGATTGTGTTGCTTACCTTCGAAAATAGTTGGAGTGTGAGCATATGAATGAAAGAGTTTCCATGGAATGTTTTTTGACAAAGATCAAAGAGGAGCAATTGATTTCTACTGATGGTCTTGCCAGATAGTTCACTTGTGCAAATTTTTCTTAACGGTCTTCTAGATACATATCAAGGTTTTGCTTCAACTCTTCAATTGTTGATGAAAGGAAATCCAAATGCCTTAACATTTGAGGAGTTAGCCTTTGTTTTGTTGCAAGAAGATTACTCCATGAAAAATAGGTCAATCATGTGTGTTGCAGATCAATCTTTCCTAGCTAGTTAGAAGGGCAAAGGAAAATGGAGCTCATCTACTAGTAAGAAAAAATAATCTAAGGTTGCATAGTCAAACAAGGAGGACAAAGATGAGAAGAATGCAAAAATGCAAAAATAATTTTGCAAATCCTATAAGAAAAAGGATCATTTCATAAAGGGTTGTCTAAAACTGCCTACAAAAGAGGTAAAGAAGAAAGAGACTAGAATGGCTATTGCAAAGGCCTCTATACCAAAAACAAAGTAAGCAAATCTTGTGCAGAATGAAGAATGAGTGTTTACTATTTTTTGTAGCTATGACGTATCTTTGCATGAGCAGTGTATGCCTAGACTAGACTTAGATTGTTTGGTACTTTGATAGTAGACTCAGATCTTCGTAGTGTGCCCTTATAGGGAGTATTGCCACATGTGCTAACAACTCATCTTATCTTGTGAAGGGAGTTGGTAAGATCATTTTTAATATTGCTAATGGTAGTTCTTTCACATTTTCATATGCTCGATATGTGTCAAGGATCAAGAAAATTTGTTGTCAATTTCAACATTTGTCAAAATTGGCTTTGTTGTCAAATTTGTTGATGAAAGAATTGTAGTTCATGATCTCTCAAATGGTGATGCTATGATTGCTTCTGGAATTTTATATTGTGGGATGTGTAAGCTCATAGAATATGTGAGATGTGTGAATGATTCATCGTGTGCAGTTCAAGATTCTCAGGCTATCTTAGATGAAAAGCTTTGGCATGCACACTTTGGTTATTTGAATTTTTCTAGTTTGCTATGCCTGAAAAAATCTAAAATGGTGCCCTCTCTGCCCAAACTTGAGGCAACTTTTAGGCATGTCTGTAAAGGCTATATTTTGGGAAAAATATAGCATCCATCCTTCCTAGAAGATGGTTTAGTTCAAGCTCCTCATAAATTGCAACTTGTTCATAGTGATGTCTATGGTCTTATGTAGACACCTTCTTTTGGGAACTATCTTTACTTTGTGACTTTTATTAATGATTTCTCTAGGCATGCATGGTTGTATCCATTGAAAGCAAAGTTCAAGTGTTTATGTGTTTGAAGAAGTTATAATTTTGGTTGAAAATCCTTCACCATGTAAATTGAGCACCCTTCATTTTGATTGAGGGGGGATACATCTCTTTTGCTTTTAATGCATTTCTAACTGATCCTAGGATAAAACATCAATGTAGAGTGCTTTATACACCTCAATAGAATGCATTTGCTAAAAGAAAGAACAGGTCTCTCATGGAGATGGCAAGGTTGTATGGTAAGAAGTCAAGATTTACCACCTAGCTTTTGGCTTCAGGTTGTTATGTGTGCATCATATGTATTAATAGGTGTCCCACCAAAGCACTGCAATTAATCACTCCATCTTCACAAGCCATCTATTGCTCATCTACATGTCCTTGGTTGTCTAGAATATGTATTAGTGCCTGAACAAGAACACATGAAATTGGATGATAAGGAGTGAAATGTATTTTTGTTGCATATAGTTTAGAAAGAAAATGAAACTGTCTATATCATCCACATAGTAGACACATTCTGGTTATCCATGATGTTGTTTCTATGGAAGATGAAATTTAGCCATTACTTTCATGAACTAAGGAGACATCAATTAGCTTTAAAGATGTGTATGACTCTTTTTACAATTGGATAGTAAAGTGCTAGTCCACATGAGGCAATTTGTCAACCTTTACAGGTTTCACATGTTCATGTAGGTCATTCCATTTTTTATGTAGATTTACATGTTGCACTTGTTGATAAGAGGGCTCACATAGAAGAGGCTAAAACTATGCCTAAGTTTCTACACACACTTTGAGAGATAATAAATTAGATGGATCCCTAACATATTGTACTCATTAAGGATCTCATAGTGCTTCTTTTGCATTAATTTTTGATGCGATGGTTGCCTCTAGTCGTTGCAATGAGGATGAGCCTATTTCTTTTGATGAAGCACAAAATTCTGAGAATTGGATGGCTGCTATGTAATCAGATTATGATGGTATTATGAAGAATGGTACTTGGTGTTTATGTGATTTTCCTCTAGAAAAAAGACCATCTACACTAAATGGGTGTAGAAGCTAAAATGTAAACCTAATGGAAAAATTGGTAGGTATAATGTGAGGCTTGCTGCAAAAGGTTATGCTAAAGAGAGAGGCATTGATTTTGATTTGACCTTTACTCGCACATGTCAAATGACCACTGTTCATAGCATCTGTGCATTTGCCACTCATCCTGGTTCGAATGTACAATAGTTTGAAATTTAAACTCCATTTTTCAATGTTTACTTACATGAACAAGTGTATGTATTTCATCTCCGTGGTTTTATGTAGAAAGGGCATGAAAACAAAGTTTCTAGGTTGAAGAAGGAATTATATGGTTTGAAGCAAGCACCACATGCTTGGTATGAAAAGATACATGCCTATTTGATTACACATGGTTTTGAGAACACTCAAACTGAGAGGACCTTATATGTTAAGCATGCAGATGATGTAATTATGGAGCATCTTGTATGCGTTGATGACATGCTACTCACTAGTCCTAATGAAAATCATATTGATGATTTTAAGGTTGATTTTCATGCCTTTTTTGAGATGTGAGATTTGGAGCATTTGCATCATTATTTGGGCATTCAATTTATAGAAGCTGATGGTGGAATAGCTTTGTGTCAAACAAAATATATTGACACATTATTGCAACATTATGGCCCTATTTACTTATGCATAACTCTGCCTGCTATTTGGTTTTTTGTCTCTTGTATGAGTAGGTTTATGCATTGCCCAAGTGTCAAGCATTGGTAGGTGGTTTAGGGCATACTTGATTGTTACCAACAGATTTACATGATTTTTCTAATTGAGACTAGTCTAGTTGCTATGACACTCATGTGCCGAACACTAGTGGTTTTTTCTTCATACTTGGGAACTCATGCATATCTTGGTTGAGCAAGAAATAGCCTATTGTGCCCACTTCTAGTTGTAAGGATGAGTATAGGTCATCTTTCACATCGATTGTTGCATGCATGTGGCTCAGGTGACTTTTGCCTCATTTGAGGTTTGTTAATCTTTTGCCATCACCATCTTCACTAACAGTCATAGTGCATTGATAGTTGTGAGGATTCCTTTGTTCCATGCTTACCCAAAGCAAATTGAGGTGCACTATCATTATGTCAGGGAGAGGATCTCTAATGGAGAGATCAGTTTGGCATATGTTCCCACATAGGATAATGTTGCATACCTTTTCAAAAAGGCTTTTCATATAGAGAAGCTTAAAGCTTTATGTAATGCTTTGCGATTAGTTCGTTTTATGGATTGATCTCTTTCCACATATCTCATCACTTCCTTTTACATGAGTGCGAGCTCCTTGTTCCCCTCATCACTTCGAGAGGGGATTTGTTGATATATTTTTTTAGTGATGTGTGTGAACACACTTAGGACCGCCAGCCATGGCACTTTTTCCTTATTTAGGAGGTTCCCCCCCACTTGTATATACATCTATAGCCCTAGGGGTCTCTTATCTTTGTACAATCACTTGGTAATACATGTTGAGATATCAATCTAAAGATGTGATGATCGAGGATGACATGTATCACTTTTCATTTCTCTTACATGTATAGTGGTTACACTGATATATGTCTTGGATATTTATTGAGCTTTACTAGATTTATCTACCTAGAGTGATGGCATAATTTTTTTTTCCATCTCACTCATTCACAAACATTTGGTTTTTCGTTATGTACTTCTCTTTATATATCGTATTGCTCCTCTCTTTGTATGTGAGGGTGTGTGACAGCTCTCTTCCTTATCTCCTTTCTCTTGACACAGTATCTTTGCCAGTGTGGCTATAGAGAGCTCATGGAGAAGGATGATAGTGAAGAGTATGTGAGAAGGTGTGGAGAATGTGCACTTCACAAAGGCGCTCAGATTTCTATGAAATTTGATGTGAAGGTAGATGGCATCAAAATTGTTTTAAGATTTATCCCCTTAGGATCACTAGTTTTGGTTAGATTTTAGATTCAAGACATCTCGACCTGCTTTTGGTGCCCACAAGGTGGGGCGCATAGAAGAACCAAGCCACCTTGCGAAATTGTAACTTGGGTTGTGTTCGACATTTCAAGTATTCTAGATCCATAATTTCAAGCAAATTCATGTATTGATGATATACAAAAATTGTGTATTTTTTTTTAGATTAAGTTAAGTGAGTGTGACAAGATTCAAGCAAAAGTACTACTTCTAGTGTTTTTGCAGTATTGTGTATTACTGCAAAAATGGAAAATGTTGATGGAATGAGTCAACTTATGAGTGATAAGTTGGACAAGAACAACTTTCATGCTTGGAGATTCAGAATGATAAATTTCCTGATGGTAAAAGGTTACTAGAAGTACATCAAAGGAGAGAATGAACTAGAGGCTCCTCAATTATCAGAGAGGAATCAAACTTTGCATCAATTAAGAACATATGAGGACTCGAATCAATGAGCATAGAAGGTAATGTATTGACTATCTGCTAGCATACAAGATAGTGTGATTGGGCACATATAGGATGCCAAAACTCTAAAAGAGGCTTGGAACAATTTTCTCACATTGTATGAGACCAATACAAAGGCACAAAAATTATACAATAGAGAAAAAGAGCATGTTGGTAAGTGACTACACCCTAAAAATCAAAAGCACATGTGAATCTATTGGCTTCAATTGAGATGATGATGATAAGGACATATAAGTGTGTCTTCATGGTATAAGAACTACATATAAGTAGTTTATAACTTCTATTCAGACTAGGGAAAATATTCCAATTTTCCCTAGTCTTGTGTCCATGCAGATAATTGAAGTAAAGAACCTCGGTGAAGACTCAAAATCCCAAGGAAAAGCTAGTTCTGAGAAGGTACTCTACTTGAATACAAGAAGAGGCTCAGGAAGAGGTTTAGGAAGTGGCTTCAAAAGTGGAAGAGGAAATAGTAGTTGGGGCCAAGATCAACTATAGAATCATGCACAAGGTACAAGACAATTTTGAGGCAAGGGGAGCCAAAGAGGTTGCAAAAATTTCGAAAGAAATGATTCGGGTTATGACAGTAATGGATGCTAGAATTTTGGTAAACCTAGTCACTTTAAACGTGCTTACAAGTTGAAGAATAAAAATAACAGAAAACAACCAAACAACTATGCATCCACAAGTATAGATGATTCAAAGAAGTTGTTCATGTTCCAATAACACACGATGAATGCAATGTTTGCTGATGTTTCAAAATCAAATGGTAATGTCTGATGTGTTGATTCAGGTCTCTCTAATTACATGACTAGTCATGCAAAATGGTTTACTAGTTTGTAGAGATTTTCTATTCCTATATTTCTTGAAATATGAAATGACACATCACATCCTATCGAGCATATAGGAAACATACCACTATCTATGGAAGATGGAAATGTAAAACATCTTGCTGATGTACTACATTTTCTCAATATAACAAAGAATCTGGTTTCTACTGGAGAAATGGTTGACCACGAATTACAAGTCAGGTTCAATACTGATGGTTTATATGTAGAAGAGTACGAATACAATGGAAAGCCGGTTGTCAAAGGAAAAAAAGTGGATAGGATTTTCACCTTGAATGTGAAAATTCTTGAATTGAATGCAACCATGTTTGCAAAAGGTTCAAGTGTTATTGCTAACATAGAGATTTGGCAACCAAACATATTACCTCACAGTGTAGTTTCTTTAGTTCACTTGAGCTACAAGGGATACTTTCACATGCACTAGCAACTCCTCTTCTCCTATAATGGGAGTTGGTATGATCATTTTGAATATTGCTAATGGTAGTTCTTTCACATGGTTAGATGCTTTGAATGTTCTAGGGATCAAGACAAATCTCTTGTCAGTTTCAACATTAGCCAAGATCGGCTTGGTTGTGAAATTTATTGATGATAGGATGTATAGTTCATGATTTTTCAAATCGCGATGTTATTATCGCTTCTCACATTTTATGTTGTGGGCTATATGAGCTCATAGATTATGCAAAATCTGTGAATGATTCTGCATGTGGAGTTGAAGATTCTCAGGCTATGTCAGATGCAAAGCTTCAACATGCATGCTTTGGCCATCTGAATTGTGCCAATTTGCTACACCTACAAAATTATGAATGGTGTCCTTTCTACCCAAACTTGAGGTACCTCGTAAACATGTTTGTGAAGGCTTTATTTTGGGCAAAATATAGCATTCCTCCTTTCCAAAAGATGGTTCAGTCGAGCTACTAAAAAATTCCAACTTATTCACAATGATGACTGTGGTCCTATGCAAACACCTTCTTTTGGGAACTACCTTTACTTCATGACTTTCATTGATGTTTTTTCTAGGCATGCATGGGTGTATCCACTAAAAGATAAGTCGAAAGTGTTTATGTGCTTCAAAAAGTTTCTCGTTCTAGCTTAAAATCTATTAGCATGTAGAATGGGCACCCTCCATTCTAGTCAAGGTACGGAATAGATGTCTTCTAATTTCAATGCATTTTTGGATGAACATGGGATAAAACATCAGTGTACAATGTCATTAACACCTCAGAAGAATGGGTAGGTCACACATGGAGATAACAAGGTGTATGGTCAAAAGTCAGGCTCTATGACATAGCTTCTAGCTTGAGGCCATTATGTGTGCAGCATATGCACTTAATAGGTGTCCTGCCAAAGCACTACATTCTATCACTCCCTATGAGGCTTGGCATGGTGGCAACCCATCTTTTGCTACTCTATGTGTCTTTGGTTGTCTGTTGGATGAGTGCAATGAAATTAGAATTAGATTTTATTCACAAAACCTCTACTAGGGAGTTATGTGTATTACCAAAAGGTAATAATTCCATTGGTACTAGATGGGTTTACAAAATAAAAAGGAAATTAAATGCTATCATTGATCACCAAAAAGTTAGACTAGGTGTAAAAGTTTATGCACAAAAATATGGCATAGATTATGACGAGACTTTTGCACCTACTTTCTGCATGACTACCATTTGTTCTATTATTGCATTGGGTACCCATGATGATTCGTAAGTGCATCAATTGGATATAAAAATAGCTTTCTTGAATGGTGATTTGCAAGAAGAGGTCAATGTAGCAAAATCAAAGCCATCCTATCTAATGTTCCATTTTCTCAAGATGATATCATTCTTCCAGACATAGAGGATTCTTGGCACGATGAGCTCTATGTTGGAGTTTGAGGTCTGCAAAAGCACACAAATAGCACAAGGAAGAAGAAGAATCTTGGAGCACAACACAACACTAAATGAATTACCAAGTGAATGTACAAGAATGACTAACCAATCAGGGTTAAAGGCATATATACTGTTGAGATATCAAGCTCAACATGTGATGATCCAGGATGACACATATCACTTTTTCATTTCTCTGACATGTATAGTGGTCACGCTGGTATATGTTAGGGATACTTCATTGAGATTTACTAGATTTATCTACTAAGAGCGATGGCACATTTGTTGCTTTCTAGCTCACTCATTTGTGGACATTAGGGTTTTCCTTATGTACTGTTCTTTATATATGGCACTTGTTGTATTGTTTTTTAAGGTCATTCTTGTAAATTTCTTTTATGTAATAGAAGAAGAATTAGATTCTTCTTCTGCCTCAATCCGTGTGTGTGCTCCTCTTTGATTGTGAGAGTGTGTCTATGAGCTCTCTTCTTTATCTCCTTTCTCGTGACATGGTATTAGAGCCAGTGTGTCTGTAGAGAGCTTGTGGAGAAGGCTAACGATGAAGAGTACGCGAGAAGGTGTGGAGAAGGCGAGATTCAGATATGACTTCTGATTGCTACAAAAATTACAGGCCATCTCAACATCTATTTGAGCCGTAAGGTGGCCCCACATAAAAACAAGGTAAGTTTGAATAATTGTAACTTGCATCCTATTTGGAAACACTCATATATTCTAGATCCACAATTTTAAGCCATTCCATGTATTGTTGATACATGAAAATTGCGTTTTTCTGAGATCAAACTGTCACGTCATAGTGTGATAGTGTTCAAGAAGAAGTGCTACTTGTAGTGTATTGCAATGTTGAGAATTGTTGCATATTAAATAGAAAATGTAGATGGAATGAGTCACCTTATGAGTGATAAGTTGGATAAGAACAACTTCTGTGCTTGGATATTCAGGATGAGGAATTTCTTGATGGGAAAAGGCTACTGGAAGTACATCAAAGGAGAGAACAAAAATGCTCCATAGTTATTAGAGAGGGATGAGACTACATACCAATTAAGAGCATATGAGGGATGGAATCAAGAAGCATGAAATGTAATGTATTGGCTATCTGTTATCATATAGGATAGCATGATTTAGCACATACAAGATGCCAAGGCTCTGAAACAGGCTTGGAATAGTTTGGCCACATTGTATGAGACCAATATAAAGGCACAAAAATTGCAACTCAAGAACGAGCTGCATCCACTGCAAAAAAAGGGCATCTTCAACAACTTTCTTAAAAGTCATGGAATTTGACGTCAATTCTCATGTAGGTACACACCACAACAGAATGGCGTTCTTGAATGCAAAAATAGACATATTGTAGAAATAGCAAGAGCTTTGATGGCTGAGAATAATATGCCTCATTGTTATTGGGCAGAAGCTGTGCATATTGCTGTATACATCATGAACAAAAATCCGACTACTATCATACATCAAGTTACACCTCAAGAGAAGTTTACAGGTAAAAAGCCAAACTTATCACATATGAAAGTATTTGGTTGTATTGCATATGTACATGTTCCAAATGAGTTGAAGACAAAGCTTTATCCAAAAGCTAAAAAATGTATCTTCATTGGGTACTCCCTTGAGCAAAAGGGGTATAAATGTTATGACCCACTTACAAGACAGGTAAAGCTAAGCAGAGATGTGGTGTTTGATTAAATGCAAGCTTATATGCGAATGCCAAAGATGGACTTGATCTTGAACCAAATGACAAAGAAAATGGTGAAAAATCAAGTGCAGAATCTCAAGTTTTGAGTGGACCACATGCATCAGCAAGCAATAGTTCCAACTCAAATCCATGGAGTGGAAGATTGCACGGAAATTTCAATCTAGCAAATTCATCAACTAAGTCAAAGAAAAGTAAAGAAAAGCTTTTTGTTGGTAGTAAAACATCTACAGGTTTTGAAGCCATTGATGGAGATTTAAGTGGTTCAAAAAAGAGCCTTGATGAGGAACTTGGATTGCCCTCTCTGAAGACTCCAAGAGTTAGAAAGGCACATATAGATGATACAAGGAGAAGTGATATGGGACCAAGAAGATCTGGGAGGATGAGGAATTCTATGCAATGATTGATGTATAATATTTATATGGCTCATCATTGTGCCTACATGACCAAGGTAATTGAAGATGCTGAACCTTCTTGTTTTGAAGATGCAATTTGAAATACAGATTGGGAAAGAGCTATGGATGAAGAGATGGATACACTTTATGGAAATGAAGCATGGAAGCTGGTTCCATTGTCACAAGGAAAGAAACCCATAGGTGGCAAGTGGGTTTACAAGTTAAAGAATAATGCTGATGGTAGCATAAGTAGGTATAAAGCACGATTCATAGCAAAAGGATATGGCATTGACTATGAAGAAAGGTTAAGCTGTATAGCTAAAATGTCCAATGTCAGAGCACTTGTTGCATTAGCTATACCAAAAAGATGGAATTTGCATTAGCTGGATGTGAAGAATGATTTCCTACATGGTGAGTTACATGAAGAAGTATACATGGACCAACCACAAGGATATGAAGATTCAAAGCAACCAGCATATGTTTGCAGGTTGCAAAAGGCTTTGTATGGGCTCAAACAAGTCCCTCATGCTTGGCATGCAAGGATTTTTGACTACTTAACCACCACTGGGTTTTCTAGGTGTGATGCAAATCATTCACTATATGCAAGGAAGGGTGATGATGGCATCATAATTGTGGCTATTTATGTTGATGACTTGATTGTAGGTGGTGATAATGAAGAAAACATTAAAGAGGCAAAGAAACTTCTTATGCAAGAATTTTACATGAAAGATCTTGGTGTGCTATGCTATTTCTTTGGCATTAAGTTTATACCTCCAGAAACAAGTATATGGATGTCACAAAGGCCATATGCAGATGAGCAGGTTGCTAATATTTTCATTAAAGAACTTGGAGTAGAGAAGCTCAAGAAGTTTTGAAAGATGCTTGGATTAGAGGACATGATGTTGAGCTCGAGGGGGGTTGTTTAGATATGAACCTGAAGATGTGATGATCCAGGATGGCACATACCACTTTTTCATTTCTCTAACATGTGTAATGGTCATGCCGATATATGTCAGGGATAATTCATTGAGCTTTACTAGATTTATCTACCAAGAGTGATGGAACATTTGTTTCTTGCTAGCTCACTCATTCATAGACATTAGGATTTTCCTTATGTTTTTTTCTTTACATATACCACTTATTGTATTGTTGGTTTAGGTCATTCTTGTACATTCCTTTTATGTAATAGAAGAAGAAGAAGAAGAAGAAGAAGAAGATTCATATTTATTGCCTCAATCTGTGTGTGTGCTCCTCTTTGATTGTGAGTGTGTGTGTGTGTGAGCTCTCTTCCTTATCTCCTTCCTCGTGACATATACAAGCCTGGGGAAAAACCTCCTAGAGAGAGACAAAAGTGCCTCGGTGGTCCAAAGTGCGTTCATGCACATCACTACCAAAATATATCAACAAATCCCCCCTTGGAGTGATGAAATGAACCAGGAGCTAGCACATGTATATGGAAGTGCCAAGCTATGTGGAAAGAAATCAATCAACAAAAGGTAGTAATCCCAAAGCTTTGTGGAAAGCTTCAAAATTCTCCTTAGGTAGAGCCTTTGTGAAAAGTCTATAACATTATCTTTCGTGGGCACATATCTCAAAGTGATCTCTCTAGCAAAGAACCTCTACCTGACATAATGATAGTGCATCACAATGTGCTTTGTGCAAGCATGGAACATAGGGCTCCTTGCAACTGGTAATGCCCTCTAAGTGTTGGTGAAGATGGTGGTGCAGATGAATGACCAACACATAAATCAACCCAAAAGTATGAGCCACACACACTCAACAATCACTATGAAAGTTGTCATATACTTAGCCTCACAACTAGAAATGGCCATAGAATTCTACTTCTTGCTCAACCAAGATATGCATAAGCTACCAAGCATGAAGCAAAAACCACTCATGGACACACGAGAATCACTACAACCAACCTAGTTAGAGTAAAAAAACATGTAAATCTAGCATTAATGATCCCTCTTAGGATAATCCAATCCAAGTAGTGTGGTACCAATTAAATAACAAGAGATGCACTTAATCACCTACCAATACTTGATACCTAAGCAATGCATAAACTTGCTCATCTATGAGATACCAAAGTGAATATCAGGCCAAGTTATACATAAGTAAATCAAGCATTCAATAGCCTACTGATAGATAACAACATCAAATGCATCTTCAATGTCATGAAGACTCAACCCTAAACCTATGCCCATAGGAGTGGCAATTGGTTTTCAATCTGCAAGGCCAAAATGTCGCAATACTATGTCAACATATTTTATTTGACACAAAGCTATTACCCCATCAACTACCATAAATGAAATGGCCAAATAATGATGGAAATGCGCCAAATCTAACATCTCAAAAAAGGCATGCAAATCAGCCTTGAGTTCAGCAATATTCTTCTCATTAAGACTAGTGAGAAACATATCTTCAACATACACAACAATGATCAAGAAGTACATCATCTACACACTTAAGATATAAGGTGATATTACTTGGATTCTTCTCAAAACCATGTGCAATCAAGTAGGCATGTATCTTTTCATACCAAGCACTTGGTGCTAGTTCAAACCATACAACTGCTTTTTTAAGGTGCACACTTTGTTTTCATGTTTCTTGTACAAAATCACGAGGCTGAAATACATACACTTGTTCATGTAAGATGCCACTCAGAAATGCAATTTTAATATTCCAATGATGTACATTCCAAACATGATGATTTGGAAGTGCACATATGCTATGAATGGTGGTCATTCAGCATGTGGGTGCTAAGGTCACATCAAAATCAATGCCTCTCTCTTGAGCATAACCTTTTGCAACAAGCTTAGCCTTATATATGTCAAGTGCTCCATCAAGATTAAGTTTCAACTTGCATACCCATTTATTGTTGGTGCAACTAAGCCCAAGCCTACATACTTGATCACCTCACATAAGATTAATGTATTGACATTACACTTGGAAGGCTTCTTATGTACAACCTCTTGTAACTATGCTTCACAATTACCCATTGTAAACCGTCAATAAACCCACGAGGAGTTAGGAAGCATATAATCTCGTATCATCTGGTAGACTCAAGAGAGAATCAATCCTAGATCTTAGGATTCACTTTTAGGTGTAGATTTAAATTTGAATTCAAATCTTTTAGGTGTAGATTTGCCAATGACATACTTTTACATGATTTAATACATACATGATCATTACTTCTTACTCTTATATATTTGTCACACTCCATCGGAACAATGAACTTGCCTGAGCTTGTTCTCACTATATAGTGGATCATTTCTCATGACTTAAAGCATGATAGCTCATGCATACTGTCTACTTTAACCCTACAAAGTTTCAGTAATAATACTTCTCGTGATCATTAGATATTAATCAATCTCTGCTCATTCGTCTGTGACTATCAAGGCTCGTAAAAGTCGCGATATATGCTTAATTTGCTTAACATATTCTCTGCATATAGTTCATCATTTGGATGATTTCACTCATGACTGGTAGCTTGTTAAGCTAATTAAAGCTCCCCAAAAGGAATTTTATCAATTGCTGTTGTACGCAGAGAATGGTTCGAAACTCTGAGTAGATGTCTCAACCAAAATAGCAAGTTTTGTACCTTGGATCATATGCCTACCTATTTGTTTTGATCCTATCATTAGTGGATCATCTTCCAAGCAACATATGTGATTACTTACGCTTATTAGCTAGCTAAAAAGGCCCAAAACACTCTCCAGTCATTACTTATAGCAGGTGTGAAGTAGGTTTTAGCTACACCAACTCATCTCTTACTGATTATCCACCATCTTCTCCAATAGTGGTATCAGAGCAAGCATAATCAAGATGGGAGATGGATTTCCATCATTCATTGACAAATTGGATAGGAACAACTACTCAACATGGTCCCTAAGGATGCAAGCATACCTTCAAGGGAGACGCTTATATGGATACATCTCAGGAGATGAAGACATGCCAATTTTCAAGAGCAAGAATCAACCAACAAGGGAAGAGCAAGAAAGGCTAACCACATGGCGTGCAAAGGATGCTCTTGCCAGGTCATATCTATTAAACTCAATCATTGATTTCTTGTTACCACATGTTAGAAATTTTAAGATGTCCCAAGAGACTTGGGAAGCGCTTTCATCATACTTCTCCTCAAACACAAGAGCTAGGAAGAATCAGTTGTGGATAAAATTCACAACCCTCAAGAAACGACCAAAGCAAGTAGTGGCTGATTATGTAACAAAAATGAAAGATGTCACAGATCAGCTTGCAAGCATTGGAGAAGAGATAGAGGAAGAGCACATAGTGCGGCAGATCATCAATGGAATTAAGGATGATGACATGTGGGAGTCCTTCAACACAACAATGGATCTCTACATGGATAAGCAAATACTTGTTCTCAACACCTTGATGGGACAACTCTTCACCCTGAAACAGAGCTCAACAAAAATGGTGACAACTGAAGAGGTAACCAATCTTCTACCCTTTATATAGATAAGAATAAAGCTAAGGATAAAGGTAAAGTAAGAAACAAGATGAAGAGGCTAGTACCTCTCAAGCTAATTATGCAAGAAGAGGGAGAGGTGCTAGAGGTAGGGGCAGAAGAGGAAAACAAGCTACGGGGAGACCCTATAATAATTCACCATGCAATGTATGTGGTCTCAACATCCACACCACAGAAGAATGCTACAAAAATACAAGGAATCAAAGGGAAGAGGCTTCAATAGAGGAAGCTATGGACAAACTAGAGGCGGTGTCGGGTCGTGAGAGATGCTCGGATGGTGGATCAAGTCATCCGCCTAAATCGTTCGGCACACGCGGGGTGTCTGTAGCAAACTCAGGCTTATGAAAATAAGGGTTCTAATGACAAAACAATTTAAATTACCTAATTCTATGACTGAAATAAGGTCTTTAAATAGTTTAAATAGCTATGGACCGTAAGGACGGCCAGCCCTGTATCTTTCTATAGCTTCTATTTGATAAGGTGAAACTAAGTTCTCACCGGTAATTTGATCTTTAATCATGTCATTTTCTTCAGTTTCAATTTGATCTGAGCTCGGTTTTCGAACTAATTTAGGTGGGAATAAGTCTTCGTTGTCCTCCGGTTCTGGCAAAACTATAGTAAATAACGGTAACAGTCGAGAAACAAGACGATCGTATTCTAACGTGCGTAAAGACTCGTTAACTATTTTATCTTTAATAATTTCAGGTTCTATATTTTCGTTATTATATGAATTCTCAATTGGAGATGGTAGCAATGTTCCTATAATTAAGTGTTCTAATTTGTGCTTAATATCAGAATCATTTTTAGAACTACTGGTAGTTCCTATTCCTTTCGACATACGAATGAAAAAATAAGATCTCAATAAAGTTGCAGAAAAACAATATGAAGAATGTCAATATCAAACTATTTCAGTCTATACAAAGGCATATATTCAGTGCTACTATAATCTTCTAATCCTATACAACTTAGTAAGTTTGAAATCGTGAAATCTTGTATGCTTGTTTCTTTATCAGCACTCCTTGACACTTCGCAATGGTTTTAATTGGAAAATAAGATTTAAATGAATCTTCAATCTTGCTGCTTCTCTTTACTTCACTTCAATAGCTTGAATTCATCAATGTTTCTGCAAAAAACATTAACATATTAGTAATATTACAAAAAATTAATAAGAAACATAAAATATAATTCACACAATATTCCCATACACATGCATATGTTCATGCATACATTAAAGCATTCACATGCACTCTAATGCATACATTCCTCATGCATACTAATGAACTTTACATGCATGCTTACAAATATACTAATATATGCTAATACACTCACATACTAGCACACATGCATGCTTACATTACACACACTTCTAAATACATATACACATCACACACACACACATATACTTCACACACACACATACACTTCACATACACACACATACATCACATCACATACACACAATCACATATATACGCGCAATGCTGCAGGGACTCAGACCAAGCCACGGAATAGGCATGGTCATGCTTTCGGCCGGACAATCATTCATGCAGCAGCATGGGGCATATCAAGATCATCGTACATAGCAGGACATGACGGCTCAATATCCCGAGCACGAGGAGGGTCTAATGAGAAAGAAGGAAAAACAGAAGAAAGTAAAGAGCAGGAGACAGTACCTGCAAAAAACATTAGGAGAAACTTGAGCTCAACACACATTTAAATACATACACAAGTCCTTCCTAATCCACTCTTTTGGTTTTAACTTTTAATCTACAACCACACTTTAATCTCCTTACTTTCACCATACTTTAAATTGACTTTATTTACACAACTCACTTACTCCATTCTTTTAACCTTTTTCATATACACCATTCATTTAAAGTTTCTCTTTAACTTCCTTTAATTGCATCATTTATTCCAACCACTCTTTCAATCACTTTAGTTACACATCTTCTATAAACCATTCTTTTTCCTAGTACTCATATAGACCACTAGTTATTTATCCATTTAATTTACCATTTTTAATTTAATTAGAGTATATTTCTTATTTTAAATAAATCATTTAATTCAATCTTAGTTTAAGGGTTTAATTAATTAGAACCTTAGTATTTAGAAGTATACACACTATTAAATTAACAAATTAAACCATAAATTAAATTTGTAGGTTAACCAATGTTAAATTATAGATTAATTTCATTAAATATTATTTGTTTCAACCCTTCAAACTTAGGCTAATCTTCATTCTTGCACACTAAACCCCTTAAAACCCTTTTGGAATCCTACCATTAGCTCATTAACATTTAAATAAACCCTATCATTAACCCTTTGGAACATAAATAAACTCTAACATGAACCTATTAGAACCTTTTGAGACCCTTCAAATGAACCCTATTGTCATAAATCATATTGTTGAAGCTCAAGGTCAAGGACAAAGCATGGAAGCACATCAAAGAAGTGGACATAGAAGAAGAGAGAGCAAGTAGGGAGCTCCAAGAAGTGTATGTCAAATTTTCAGAAGAATCCCCTACAAAAATAGTGATTTTCATCACTAGAAACCATTGTAAATACCATTATCTATTTTTAGTAACTCCATTTTGTTCAAGCCGAGGAGTCCTCGAGCTTGAGGAGTATTAGAAGTACCATCGTACCAATTTTCATAATTTTTAGACTTCGTTTGAGCCCTCAAATAAGCCCTGGAACCTAATTTTTAACTAGGCCGGACACTAGGTCTGGACAGGGCCAAAACTAGTCAAAAAACTATAAAAAGAGCTAGAGAGCTCATTTTTGAGGTTAGCTTGTTAGAGAATAGAACTTTTGTAAGAGAACTCTTTTGCAATCTAAGCTTTCCATTGTTCCTCTCTTTGATCTTACTTTGTGCGCGTGTGTGTGTATGTGTGTGCATGTTGGTGTGCTTTCACTCACACACTTGTGACTTCACTTGCTCGTGGTCTTCATACCAGTCCTCACGTCTCCGCGGATTGACAAGTAAAGGAGGTGGTGCTTACGCTTGAGCTACACCAAATTTTGGCGCCGTTGCCGGGGAGAGTGCTTCGAGGACGAGCGTTGTGATGGTAAGATCGTAGATTTGCGACGTTGGAAGGTAAAAAAACTGTCATTTCAGTTCATTTTCTGTTTTTTCCTCTTCATCTTCATCATCATCATCATCTCCACCTTCTTCCATCTTCTTCTTCATAGAAAATTCTTGTTTTTTAGTGCATTTTCACCATCTTCATACCATTTTTCATGCATTATTGTGTGGGAAGGAGTTAGGAGAAGCAAGGGAGAGCAAGCGCTGTGTTTTTTTCATGATTTTCTGCTCATACGGAGCTCGCCATAGCCGGCGCTCAGAAATTTGAATTTCCCGCCAAAAAACGCGATTCTATGATGAAAATCGCGATTCTGTGAAAATTCAAATTTTTTTGAAAAATCACGATTTTCAGTTTTCCCGCCTAAAAGTTGGTTGAAAAGAATCGCGATTCTGTGTTTTTTCTCAAAAAAACACGATTCTCTGCTCAAAATCGCGATTTTCAAAAAACACGATTCTCTGCTCAAAATCGCGATTCTCACCAATCACGATTTTCAGCAAAAACACGATTTTGTGAAAAACACGACTTTCTGCTCAAAATCGCGATTCTCACCAATCACGATTTTCAGCGAAAAATACGATTTTGAGAAAAACACGATTCTCTGCTCAAAATCGCGATTCTCACCAATCACGATTTTCAGCAAAAACACGATTTTGTGAAAAACACGACTTTCTGCTCAAAATCGCGATTCTCACAAATCACGATTTTCAGCGAAAAATACGATTTTGAGAAAAACACGATTCTCTATGACAAAATCGCGATTTTCATGCCAAAAACACGATTTTGTGAAAAAGGCGATTCTGTGAAAACACGAATTTTTGCTCAAAATCGCGATTTTCAATTCACGATTTTCTGCTCAAAATTGCGATTTTCATGTCAAAAACACGATTCTGAGAAAACACGATTTTCAGTCAAAAACACGATTTTGTGAATCACGATTCTCTGAGTCAAAATCGCGATTTTCAGAAACACGATTTTGTGATCAACATCGCGATTCTCTGAAACACGATTTTGTGATCAACATCGCGATTCTCTGAAACATGATTTTGTGATCAACATCGCGATTTTCAGAAACACGATTTTGTGATCAACATCGCGATTCTCTGAAACACGATTTTGTGATCAACATCGCGATTCTCTGAAACACGATTTTGTGATCAACATCGCGATTCTCTGAAACACGATTTTGTGATCAACATCGCGATTTTCAGAAACACGATTTTGTGATCAACATCGCGATTCTCTGAAACACGATTTTGTGATCAACATCGCGATTTTCAAATCACGATTTTCTGCTCAAAATCGCGATTTTCAAAAACACGATTTTGTGCTCAACATCGCGATTTTTTTGACTTCATAGCATCGCGATTTTCAGAAAGTTCACAAAATCGCGATTTTCTCCAAAGGTACTGTTTGCCTGTTTTGACCCCCAGGAGCCTGATTTGACATAACTTTCTCATCCAAAGTCCATTTTTTGAGCTCTATAGCTTGTTGGAAAGCTCGTTTCAAATCCTACACGATCTCAACTGTTTTTTTCAAGAATAATGCGTTGATTTTGAGATAGGATAATTTGAAGTTGACCCTCAGGTGGGACTAGGGAACCAAGGGGGCTCTAAAGAATTGTGAACCATACCAAAGGGGAAATTTGGACTCTTGACTAAAGCTTATGAACCTGAGATCTGGTAGACACTTAGGCAAGGATAAACAAAGCATTAGATCTTCTGAGGCTAGTGTCAACCATACATCCAAGTCTTGGGCACAACAACTAAGTGGTCATCTTTTACTCAGATCAGACACAAGTGATTCAGAAATATCTTTTAGTATGGGAAAACCTGCAGGTGGCTCAGGGACTGCCCATCTACAAACACCGGAAGGTCCCTATAAGACACAGTTGGAATATATTCGGACCAACCAATTAGGTGCTCGCATCTATGAGGATGGTCTGAGGCGATCAGTGGTCCAACTCAAAAATCCAGATCAATCCTTTGGACTTGAACACCCGGTGGTCAAGTTCGAAGAGGGTTCATACATTGATAAGGAAGGAACCATGTATGTGGTTACCAACCAACCAGATAGGACCGATGAGTTTGGAAATATCATTCATGAGAATGAGATAGGAGACCTAGAACAAGGAAACGTAGGACAAGGACCCCAGACTCCTAGAGGTAAGTCAGTTTTGACCCGAGTGATCACTCCGGACTGGATCCCTCAAGACAACAAAAGCATAGAACTATTTTTGAATAGAGAAACAGAGGAAGCCTTTTGGAGGTTCAAGCCAGATCAACCTAGCCAATTAGGCATAGTTATCATCTATGAATTCAAAGATCCTGAGATACCAGGCAAAGTTGTCTACCTGGATAACACATCAGAGAAAATTTTCTTGGTAACGGAACATGATAGACATGCATATACATGGAAGAATGACATGATTTTCCCCCCACCAAGATCCAATGTTTCCCATGGCCTCCAAGGGGTAGGATCATCCCAGGCTCATGAAGCCCAGAGAGAAAGAACTAGAGAGAGACCTGAGGTAAGTTTTGCACACACCGTGGGCAGGAATAGGTCAGGATTTGAAAATGAAAGACCTGAAAGAGAGAGACATCAAGCACATAGGCAACAAAGAGATGAACAGGATTTTCCATTGCCTAGACCCCGGGAGTACCCAAGAACCCTTAAACCCAGTCACGTGATCAAGGCAATGAAGAACTATTTCGATGGGACAGGGGATCCTTATGATCATGTGGCCGAGTACAAACAAGTGCTGAGAGCCGAACAAATTGAGGACTGGTTCACCCAGTACGAGGCATTTGGTTTGACCCTTAAAGGCACTGCCTTAGCTTGGTTTCAACCATTGAGTAGAAGTAGCTATCGCGATATAGGTCAACTGCTAGACGAATTCATTGTAGAATTTTCCAAGAGTGGTATCAGGCATAACACATCGTCCCTGATCCATAGTTTCAAGCAGACACCCCAAGAAACAGTGCGACTAGCAGGTAGAAGGTTCAGACAGTACCTAGAAAGATGCCCTGCTCCAGAGCTACCCACACCAGCCAAACAAGTGGCTTTGTTTTTAGATGGCTTATTGAGCACAAAGTTAAGATCCTATGTATACTTGAAAGATCCTAGATCCATAGAAGAGTGTGTGCGGACGTGCATAGACATAGAAGATAACTTGGGTGAGGAGTTAGGATTGGCCAAACTCTACAAAGATTCGGATAGTTCTACTAGTCATACTTCAAAGATCTCCACAGAAATAGAAGAGATAGCTGAGCAAGTTGCCAAGAAGCTGGGAGTCCAAAATAAACAAACACAGGGAGTCACTTCATTGAATCGGTGCTATACTTGCGGAGGTGACCACATGGCTAACGTATGCCCAATGCAAAACCAAAACATTAGAGAAAGGAATGCTCCATATTGCACTATTGAGAGAAAATACACAAACCACACGGCTCAAGATTGTCCCTACAATAGGCAGGCTGTTAGACAAAATTATCAGCAACCTTACCCACAAGGTAGGTATCAGAATCAATACCAACAGCCATATTACAGACCACAACAGCAATATCAGGTACCATATAGGCCACAACCTGTCTTGGTAAACCAACCACCAGCTCCAGCCAACGTGATTCCAGTCAAGTATGCTGTGGGAGAGGAAAATCCAAATAGAGCTTTGGTGCCACTAACCCCATTGATACCAGATAATGACTCTCATGCTCATAGTTCAGACTACTCCCATGAAGGTAGTCCACATGCTTATTACACAGAGTCACCTGAACATAGTGAGATTTACTCGTATCAATATGAGGCACCGCCTATGGAGCAAAATTGGGAGCCAGAATACTCCAATGTCATGTACACAAATCCTAACCCTAGGCCCCAGTTGAGACAAATGAGACCACAAGCCCCTAGAGGATCTTGTTTCAGATGTCATGGTGACCATTTCATTCGTGACTGTCCCCACCCACCATCTCCGAGTCAAGGACAGGCTATCACAATACAGGCTTTTTGTCCTGATTGTGGCAAAGACCATCTCCCCAGAGATTGTCCAAGAAACCCCTCTAGTGCACCCAAGATTACACCCATTAATGTGGTAGGCTTAGTGGCAGATCCAAGTTCAAGTAGTAGCAATGTGGCTCCTATACAAGCTGTCACTAGATCACAAGCCTTAAAACAGGATAAACCAGTAGAACAATCAGAGTCGAGTGAATCGGGAGAGCCTAGTAAGAGGAAAACAAGAACATGGAAGGATACCAGAGAGAAGGGCAATCGCAAGTGGAATAAAAAGTTATCGGAACTAGAAGAAAGCTTAAAAGAAGCGAAAACAAAAATAGAAGACATTGCATCTCAAAGCCCCTCGCATGCCGAAACTCCATCCACTCCACCTCATCCCACCCCACCACCCATTGTAAATAGACCGCAACCAGGGTCTGTTCTTGCAGATCCAACCCCAGAAGGCTTGGACATGATGTTCAAGGCCTACCAGGCTCGACTTCAAGAAGGGCCTACAGCGGCAAACCTAGACAAGAGTTACCCTAGAGCAGATTTAGAGATTGAACGGATGAAAATGTGCATGAAAATGGTAGAACAAGCTCAAGCCATACTTGAGACTAGTCAAAAGTTCAATAAGACAAACTCTATCAAATCGGATTTGCATTTCCAGGGCTTACTAGAACGATTAGAGCAGTTGGTAAACAAACCACAAGTTTCTCTACCTCCACAGGCTCAACCAGTTATTGAAAGAGGAAGCTCACCACCAAGGGGAGCTTATGTTCCTAATTCCACGGATGCTGGAATACCTCCTTCTATTCAACAGTACTCTCAAGAGTTCTTGCGGGAAATACAAGAGGAGAAATGGGCCAAGGAGAAGGGGAATTCCCCTCCTATTCCTGAGATTGATGATCTTCATGATCAATTTCCCCAAGACATTCCATCTATTTACGAAGATGAAGCAGAACAAGAAGATGAAAGATTAGATTTTGAATCTAATACCTTAGAAGAACTGCCTCAATTTCCAGGCCCATGGGAATCTGAATCACTCCAGATTAGAGCTCCCACAATACTAGTAAGAAATGAAGACTCAGTGGTCCCAAGGAACACGGATGTCGTGAAGAACACTAAGGTGCAGTGTCATCTCACTGTAGAAGAGTTGCTCAAAGCAAAACCTGAGTTATGGAATCATGTGAAGGATCAGGTCCCAGAACTTGAGTCCAATATGCCAAAAGTAGGCTCTAAGCAAAGGGTACCAGAGATACCTCTAGACAAAATAGGGGACATGTGTGAGGGTGAAGAAGGTAATACTTATCTTCCAATCACCTACCAAGGTTACACAACCAAAGCAATCATAGATTCAGGTGCTGGTGTTGCTATTGCGACCACCTCCTTGTGGAAGCAATGGGGCAAGCCCACATTAAGACCAACTAGAATGAAGCTTCAAATGGCTGATGGTCATTTTGAAAGACCTCTAGGATTGCTAGAAGGGATCACTCTAACCACTTGTGGTGTAGAGTTTGAGCACACATTTGCTATATGTGACTTTGAGAAAAATAATGTCTTTGAGATGATCCTAGGAAGACCCTTCCTACGACAATTGCAAATAGTACAGGATTGGGGAACTAACTCCTTGTACTTACAGCACTTAGGGGTCACCACTAAGGTCAATTTGAAGGATTACACCTTCAGAGATGTACCACCCCTACAGTGGAATTCTATCCACAAAGCAAAAGAAGATTCCATCTCTGTGCATTCTGAAAGTTCACCTGATCCATCATGGCTGCATGAAGATACTCATTTGTGGATGTGCAAGGTTGCAAAGGAAGAGGAAAAACGTTTAAAGGCAAGAGAAGAAGGAACTTCGTTAGGAGATAGACCAGTTAGAGACCCAGCCTACACACCGATGATCTTTCCAGATGAGGAGTTTGAGCCTCATGGCTGGCCAGAAATCTTAGCCACCATGGACATTGCTGTCAATGAGGAACAGTGGACACCTCATTGTGATGAGGAGGGTTATGATATCTCAGTGTTCATGTGTCAACCCTTGCTAGAAGAATGTGACCCTAGTGATGTCATAGAAGAGGAAGAGAATGACGATGTTCTGGAGTCTATTGTGATGGATAGTTGCTTTAACTCAGAGCAGCACTATTTAGAAGATATAGGAGTGTTCACCCAGAAAGAAGAAGAACCTCTCACAAGTATTAAAACAGTAAACTCAAAGGATGGAAGTGAGAGTAGTCAAAAGAAAAAGAAAAGAAAAGCAGTGAAACAAGAAAAGGAGGAATCATTGTTTGAAGTACCAGAAAACTTCAAGAAATATGAAGTTGACGACCGCAAAATTTTGGTACGAATGCCTAAGAGAGAGGCCATCATAGGAGAATCATATGATAATAAAGAAAAGACCAAGAAGATTGTAGTGACCATTGAAGAGAACGAAGAGAGATGCACATATATAGGAGATGACCTAAGTGCAAGAGAAGAAATGGAGCTCATAGCTCTATTAAGGGAATATAGGGATGTGTTTGCATGGCACTATAGAGACTTGAAAGGGGTAGATCCAAGAATTTGCTCTCATACTATCCCCATGACTGCTGATGCTAAGCCCACCAAACAGAAGCCCTACACATATAATGATACCTATGCAACCAAAATCAAAGAAGAAATTGATAGGTTGATTGAGGCTGGATTCATCTATGAGATTGAGCATACCGAATGGGTGTCCCCCATTGTTGTGGTACCCAAGAAGAACGGGAAGTTGCGAGTGTGTATTAACCTTAAAAAAGTTAATGCCGCTATGATTAGAGATAGTTATCCACTTCCAATCACAGAACACCTATTGGAGCGTGTTGCAGGCAAGGAAGTTTATAGCTTCCTTGATGGATTTTCAGGTTACAATCAAGTAGCCATTGCCCCAGAAGATCAACACAAAACAGCTTTTGCTACAGAGTGGGGAATCTTTGCATTTCGGGTGATGCCATTTGGGCTCACCAATGCACCTGCAACATTCCAAAGGCTCATGTGTCATGTCTTCAAAGAGTTCTTGCGAAAGAGCTTAGAAGTGTATGTGGATGATTTATGTGCTCATTCCCAAGAAAGAAGGGTTCACATCCCTGAACTCAGACAAATCTTCAACAAGTGTAGAGAATATCGAGTGTGTCTGAACCCAGAAAAGTGTGTGTTCATGGTGCGTCAAGGTAAAATCCTCGGTCATATTGTTTCTAAGAATGGAATCTCAACGGATGAAGATAAGGTACGAGCCATAGCGGAGCTGCCAAGGCCAAGGAATGTTAAAGAGGTACAAGCCTTTATGGGCCATTGTGGATATTACCGTAGGTTTATCCACATGTACGCGATCATAGCTAGACCCCTTTATGCCTTGTTGTCTAATTTTGAGTGGAACGACGAATGCGAGAATTCTTTCAATGAACTGAAGAAACGTTTGTGCACAGCACCAATACTGACCACTCCTGATTGGAATAAACCATTCCATGTCCATGTGGATGCATCCAATCATGCCATAGGATGTGTGCTGGCACAACCCACAGGTGAAGGGAATTTAGATTTGCCCATAGCATATGCTAGTAGACAACTAAACCCAGCCGAAAGAAATTATACCACAACCGAGCGAGAAGGGTTAGGCATGGTATATGCTGTAAAGAAGTTTAGACACTATTTATTGGCCAACAAGTTCAAGTTCTTCACTGATCATCAAGCTTTGTTATATTTGGTCAATAAACCTTGCAATACTGGACGCTTAGTAAGATGGTTCCTCTTACTAATGGAGTATGACTTTGAAGTTGTTGTCAGGAAAGGTAGAACCCACCTTCGGGCAGATCACCTTTCTCGCATTACTTCAGGAGAGTCACCACAAGGAGTGTCTGATGAACTACCTGATGCTTATCTGTTCAATTTGGAAGTTGTTCCTAAATGGGCAAATAAGTTGGTACCAGTCCTAACCTTCGGCCCTGCAAATAAGAATGTGAAAACATCACAAGAAGAAATTGTAAAATCACAAAAATATCACATATTGGCAGGAAGCATGTACAAACAAGATACTGAGGGTGTATTAGCTTGTTGTGTCGAGGATGATGAACATAGTAGTTGGTTGCAGCAAGCTCATGAGGGATTGCTAGGAAATCACTATTCTAAACAATGAACATTGCAGAATTTGAAACGTTTAGGAGTGTATTGGCCTAGCATGGACAAAGAAATACATGAGTGGATCAAGAATTGTCCAATGTGTAGAGAGAAACCACCAGTGGAGCATGCGACCCTTTATCAAGTATCATTAATTCCAGATTGGAGTACTCCATTGGTAGAGTTTATGAGATCGGGAAAATTACCCAAAGAGGCCAGTCTAGCAAGAAGACGAAATATGGAGCAAGAGGCTCAAGGCTATGCCTTAGTAGGAGAAAACCTATACCGAAGAGGTAAAGATGGTTACTTAAGACTGTGCGTTCATGAATCAGACTATTTAAGGGTCTTAGAGACTGCACACAGTGGTGTTGCAGGTGGACATTTTGGCCCTGACCGAGTGATTAAAACCATTCTATTCTCAGGACTTTGGTGGCCCACTCTTCATATGGATGCACATACCTATGTGAAGAAATGTGACACATGCCAACGTGCACAATATCCAGTGAGAAAAGACGAGATGCCCTTGAGGCCAATGATGGGAGGACGTGCATTTTCGAAGTGGGGCATAGACTTCATAGGTCCTATTAACCCCCCAGCTAGAAACTCCCATGCAGAATACATCATTGTAGCCACAGATTACCTTACAAAGTGGGTAGAAGTCAAAGCCACAACAAAGAATGATGCTCAGACTACGGCTAAGTTCTTATTCGAGAATGTGTTCACGAGATATGGACTACCAATAGAGTTGGTGAGCGATAGAGGCACACACTTCTTGAATGAAGTCATTGAAAATCTTCTCCAAGAATTCTTGGTGATAATCCGCCCCCTATCATCCACAAGCCAACGGACAAGCCGAGAGTACCAATAAGATCCTCTGTAACGTATTGACAAAATTGGTAAATAATAAACGCTCTGATTGGGACAAACAACTTCATCATGCTGTTTGGGCTTATCGAGTTGCCTACAAAACGGTACTCAACGCCACCCCATTTCAGATGGTCTTCGGACAGAACGCTGTGCTACCATTAGATTTCTTAATCCCTGCCTTAAAAGTAGCACAAGAGTATGAGTGGAATGGGCATGAATTGTCCTCTAGGATCTTTGATCTCGAACGCTTGGGTGAAACGAGGCTACGAGCGGCAGCAGGCATCTACGCTGCAAAGAAGAGGCAAAAGGCATACTTTGATGCACACATCAAGGATAAGGGATTGAAAGAGGGAGATCTAGTGTTGGTATACACACTAAAACAACATGCCCGTAAGTTGGAAAAAAGAGGTTATGGACCCATGATCATTAATAGAATTTCCACTAGTGGTGCAGTTCAGTTGGCCACTCTAGAAGGAGATATCTTGCCAAACTATATTAGTGGCTGTAGAGTCAAGCTATATCAAGAACCTCTTACTGAGGATATGCTAATGAGACTCAACACTGCGAAGAAGCGAAAAGAAGAAGAGTTAAGAGTGAGAGAAGAAGCACAGGAAGAGGCCAGAGAGCGTATTCGGCAAAATAAGTTAAGGCGATTAGGCCTAGATGTCAACTCAAAAGCCCCAAAATATCACATGGATATGTGTCAAAAGTCAGGCATTGCGACTTCTCAGGTCATTGACCGAAGACCCTTTGTGACCATAGAGATAGGACAAGGGAAGGGTGCAAGGACGGTGAAAGCATTGATTGACTCAGGTGCAGCAAGTAGTGCAGTTAAACTTTCCTACTGCCAAGACTTGGGGTTGAACATCAATCCCATAGAAGCTTATCTCATAGGATTGGGAGGTGTGGAAACCCCTTGTTTGGGCGAGGTGGAACTTCCCATCTACCTTCAAGATGTTCCAATGAAAGTCAAAGCGCTAGTATGTCAAGATGAGAACCTTACAGAACCACTTGTCTTGGGTCAAGATTGGATCTATGACCATGCAGTTAACTTAAACCTAAGAAGTCAAATTCTTCAAGTTTGGGTACATGAACAATGCATTACATTAGAATTAGAGAACTGCATGCTCCTAGATCATGGCACCACACACTCTCTTAGTTCTTCCAAGACTAATCATATGAAAGAAGATGTTGTATGTGTCAAAAGCTCTATGATGCAGAAGGAGTCAATCGTGGAAGACCAGGTTCGAAGGCGGGTGGATCTTTCTTCTTCTCCAAAGACTCAAGTAGCCACAGTAGTGAGCCCACCACACAAGCAAACACAACCGTTCACGACAACTGCTACATCAAATAGAAAGACACCATTCGATAAAAAAGCGGTTCCGGGCATGAAGCAGATCTGGGTACGCAAAGGAGAGCAACCACCAGCCTTACCCCCACAAATCCCATCCATGCACACTAACCAAGCCAGAAGACGAAGGAAGCAGCTCAGACAAGCTCCGTCACAAGATATCCAACCAGTTTGGGTGCCTAAGAAGTTAGCTGCAGCTCAACAAGGGCAATTACAGATGTGGGTACCTAAGAAGATCCTACACCCACAACAACCTTTGTTCTCCCACATGCAAAAGGTTTCAACAAAGAGGCCAAAAAGAGAAAAGGGTAAGAACCACGTACAGAGACCAAAGGAAGATCAAATCAGCTCTTCAACATTAGTAGGAAGACATGCAAAAAGGATATGGGTTTGGAAGCCAAAAGTGCAAGTAGCCTCCATCGAACCAAAGCATCAACCACACTGGATACCACAGTTCAGAAAGCATCCAAAGAGAAAGACGCCTGAAGTGACCTCTACAGTGCCACATGATGTTCTAAAATGGACTCCCATAAGGAGGATTACATCAGTTCGAGACTCAATGGATACCTCCACTAAGGCCGGCATCAACCTCCACAAATAACATCGAAAGCCTCGAACGAGCAACAACCATGTGCTCCTTGCACAACCCTGTCTTTTGCACCATTTAGGTCATGCATTTCCAAAGTATGCATTAATATAGGGCCACATTACACGGCCGTGCATAGACACACTTGAGAATCCCATGCACAAGAGCACAGTGACATATGTCGAACATTTCTATTGATACTAACTTTTGTGTTCTTGTTTTGTGATATCCTGTTCCTCAAAAAAAAAAAAAAAAAAAAAAAAAAAAAAAAAAAAGAGAGAAGTGGGAGAGAGCTTGTTCCCAGTGTGTCTCGGCCAGCAGTGAGATTATTGCTGCCTTATCTGGTAGAGGACAAGCATTTGGCATGAACATGGCATCTACAGCTATGATTTTCTCTTACCATGATAGGAATGAAGAGCTCGAAGGTCCGCAACTTGCGTGATGCTTAACTACTTCATGTACCAGAGCATCCAAGGAGATATCTGCAAAAGGTAGTTCTGGAGGAGAAGACTCCTGCATATGGTGAGCTAAAGAGTATATGTGAAACACAGCTTGGTGTAGTTACCCGATGTTGCTTGCCAAGGAATATAAAGCAATTCAATTCTCAGTATTTCCTGAACCAGTATGGAACAGTAGCACTGGTGAATGGTCTATGTCAATCAGCATGGTAATCTCTTAGAAACCGGCACGTGTCCAATATTCCTCTGAGTGTCAATATAGGGAAGTGAACGTGCATGAGCCCAAGCTCAGAAATGCACATTGTTAGTGACAAATGTTGCTTTGAAAAGAGGAGAGGGGATCCACCACTCAAAAGATCTCATCAGTGGACAATCAACATGGACATTCATCAACAAGGTTCCATCCCAAAGGCCGAGTGTACAACACGAAGAGGCAAACATCCATCAACCTTCGCCATGGTAAGTATCTTTACTCTGGAAACACCATAACCATGATAGTTTAGGAAACCTCTTCGTCAGCATACCCTTGAGCACTTAGCTCAAGACCCGCAATTTTTGCACCATACTTCTTCCAATGCATTTTCCAAGTAAGCATGCGTAGGGCTACATTACAAGGCCGTGCACAAGGCACATACTTTTTTCAACCCATGCACGAACACACTTACCCATCACTCAATATGGGTTATGAGTACTTGGCTTGACTACTATGAAGATCAACTTTGGAAGATCTAGAAAACATCAACGGAGACTCACAACGACACAGTCATGCTGGAATACAAGGCAGAAGCACATACCAAGAGACTACAACCTGCAAAGACTCACAGTGATAGATGAAGAACGTCGGACCACTTGTGTTCATACAGAAGGGACACTCCCTCTCAAGGCACTACTTGGAACAATCACTACAACAAGGGTCTGTCAGGGACGACAGACTCGAGAGGGGGGGGAGTGTTGAAGCTCAAGGTCAAGGACAAAGCATGGAAGCACATCAAAGAAGTGGACATAGAAGAAGAGAGAGCAAGTAGGGAGCTCCAAGAAGTGTATGTCAAATTTTCAGAAGAATCCCCTACAAAAATAGTGATTTTCATCACTAGAAACCATTGTAAATACCATTATCTATTTTTAGTAACTCCATTTTGTTCAAGCCGAGGAGTCCTCGAGCTTGAGGAGTATTAGAAGTACCATCGTACCAATTTTCATAATTTTTAGACTTCGTTTGAGCCCTCAAATAAGCCCTGGAACCTAATTTTTAACTAGGCCGGACACTAGGTCTGGACAGGGCCAAAACTAGTCAAAAAACTATAAAAAGAGCTAGAGAGCTCATTTTTGAGGTTAGCTTGTTAGAGAATAGAACTTTTGTAAGAGAACTCTTTTGCAATCTAAGCTTTCCATTGTTCCTCTCTTTGATCTTACTTTGTGCGCGTGTGTGTGTATGTGTGTGCATGTTGGTGTGCTTTCACTCACACACTTGTGACTTCACTTGCTCGTGGTCTTCATACCAGTCCTCACGTCTCCGCGGATTGACAAGTAAAGGAGGTGGTGCTTACGCTTGAGCTACACATATGAACTAGAGTTATATACCCATGTTTCTAGCATGTATAAATATAAATACTCATTAATTAAGTATTTAGGGTAAACCCTAATATGAACATATGTCCTGCTTCATCCTTCATACCTGATAACATTTTCAAAATAGTTAATCCAATTAGCACAACTGATCAACAGTGATATAAAAGAGGTTTAGAATTCACCAATAAATATTTTAATTTTTTGGGTCATCAATTGGAAGATGCAAATCTTCCCGACATCCACCGCCACCAAACCTGCACATCGTCCCGATGGGCCAACTTGCAGATTAAGGGAAGCAGCATTTTCAATGATTATCCTGAAATTAAATCATAGAACAGCATCAATTCTTTTTTAAATATATTTAATCTTATCAAATTTTAAATCTTTTCAACATGCACATGAAGTTTATTTCAATTACATCTGGCAATGAAAACATATTAAAGTATAAAGGTAAACTATTAACCTTTTCAGTCAACAAACATTAGTTTACATTTTATCCATTTATAAACTATGTAAAGATTAGTATAAAACAGAATTCATTTTCATTCATTCAAATGCAGGTTTTGTTATATATATGCATTCACATATGAGCAATCAAGCATGCCAAAGAAATCTACTAAATCTACTTGGACAGACAGCCGCCTTGTATGCCCAATTTTAATCACTAGATGTGTTTTTTCTCAACTAGTTTCTTCATATAAATATGATGTAAACTTCATATCGATAATAAATGTAAATACCTTTTTGGGGTGGAAGAAGGTATAACTTCCATGTCAATTTTTTTTTTTTTCGCTACTTTTTTGTTTTAAAGGGGAAAGGCTTAACCCCTTAATCCGAGCTAAGGATCTAGCTGCATGGACAAGAAAGATCTAGGTTTTCACAGACATGTATCATGCAACAATATGCTCCTACACATATACAACTACTTTCGTTATCTAAATGAACTACAAATCTTTCTATTTTTAACAAATCTCACTTAATCTATAAATGTAGAAATATAAATTATGTCTATTTTTCTAATATGGTTAAATAGAGTCCTTTATAAATTAATATTCTTCATTCCAGATTTTATCAATTAGTTTTAGATGAATGCAAATAAAATACGTAAAACAAAATTTTAAGACAAAGAAAAATACGACCTAAAAATCAATTTTATCTTCAATCTGCTTCATCTTCAATCTGCTCTCTTTAAATTCATCAAAACTTTTAGCATAACATCTTCAATTGCTTTGATCAATGCATCTTCAGAACCTGTAATCACTTATAAAATAGAAGCTACAAAACAAGTAATCTTCATTATCATTTATCTTGCAAATATAAATTCATATATTCTATCAGATTCATCTTCATCATGTCACAAATTTCATCATAAGAAATTCATAGTGGTTATAATTATCATAAATAATGCATTCTTAAATTTTTTTTAAAATAGGTTTTTCAACCTATGAAACAAAGTTCATAAAATTTAGGAAAAATCAAACTGTTCAAAGTTTTTAACTTGTATCTTTATAAATGAGCATCATTTTTTTTTTTTTTTAATCAATGAAAAATTCATAACTGGATTATAAAAGTTCCTCTTACTCATCATATGGTATATCAATAAAATCATCATCTGATTGTATCATATTTTCATGTTCTTCATATTAATCATAATCATATTTATATCATGTATATTTCTTCCTTTTAAAAGTATACCATCATAATTACTATAAACAAAATCATTTTGTTCAAAATATTCACCATTTCATTATAATAATGTTCTTCATAATTGTTCATCATAATAGATTTCTTCCTTTTTATGAAAGAAAAAGAAAAAAAAAATCATAAGTTCTTCATAAATTTAGGAAATGACAAGCATATTAATCATTGCAAGCCTAATTTCAAAACATGTTTTTGTTTAATTTGAACAAACTTTGTGTTTTCATATTTTAGAATTCTTTTGATTAAACAAATCATAATGCAAACTTAATCATAAGCTTTTAACTAGCTTTTCAAGCATTAAACTTCATAAAACTAAACATTTTAGGTATATGTTTCTCAATCTTTAGGGAAACAGACATATATGCAGCAAGCAATATCAAAATTTAAAACGTTTTAACTTCAATAAACAATTTCATCATAATAAAACTATTCTCTAAAATTGTTCGTCTTTATCTTAACTTTAGATGAGTTTTTGGTATCATTTTCAATCTTCCATATGGCTTCTTGTATCCATTTTCCTATATTCTTGTCATATTCTAATTGAATTTGAATATTTTCATCTTCAGATGTTTGTACTCTTCTTTCATCATATTTCTCTTGGTCACAACCATTGTCATTTTCTATGGCTTTAGGTTCTGTTTTATCCACATAAATGTCTTCATTTCCATTAATGGATTGTTCATTTTCATCATCTTTTATCCTGACATCTTCTTCTTTCTTAAACTTTTTCAATGTATCTTGATCCTTAGATTTAATTTAAAGATCAATGTTATTCATAGATTTAGGTTTAATAAGGTTTTGATCATTGTCCAAACATTCACATTTAGGCACAATCTTGGTGTTCATAGAATGTAATTGACATACATTGCTTTTCTCCTTATGACTCTTAGGTTTCCATTGTTTTTGAAGTTTGGTTTTAGGACTAAATTTTTCTTGGTCAAAATAGTCTATCATTCCTCCTCTACCTAAGTTTAATCTCAATGGTAGATGCGTTTGATAATCACATATTTTCTGTTCACTTTCTAATACCAATTGTTGGCTACATGCTTTCTCATAGGCTATACAATTCCCATAAGTATGACCTAGTTGGTCACACCAGAAGCATCTTACAGTTCTCTTCGGTCTTTGATATAAAGCCTTAGGATCAACTTTTCTATGATCGGGTAAAGGATTTTGGTCAATAGAATACATAGATCTACTTTGAACTCGTACTTGATATCTATCTTTGCATTCACATGTAGCACTATCATGTATTTCGTTGTTTAACCTTTCAATGTTCTCTTTTAAATTTGCAATGTCTTGACCAATAGTTTTGAATGAAGAGATTTCTTTTACATGATTTGCTAATGTTTCCATCTGTTCATTTAAATTTGATAGTTCATAATGAAGAACTCCTTTTAAATTCCTAAACTCGTGATCAAATTGAGTATCTATTGACTTAAGATTTGCATTAAAATCAGATACTACTGTAGTTAAGATTGAAAGAAACGAGTTTAAGGACTCAAACTTGGAATTAAGCTTTAAATCTATAGATGAAATTAGTCGTGCTTCCATATCATGCAGAAGATTCTCTACATGAGATGTCATTTTCATTTAATTATGTGCAAGCAAAAAGAATCCAAATATAAATACCTGGAATCTGAATCGAAGAAGAGGCTTAAAGAGTGACTTGTGTATAAGTTTATACAATTTTTAATAGAATCAAAATCTAATACATCAGTTGCTAATGGATGATTGTGCAAACGTTCTTGTCGATGAAAAGGGGTGGCGAGATGAGGATAGCTACTTGCCACTCTTCGTGGAGGCGCTCAGTTCCCTAGGGAACAGCCCTCAACACCTAGAAGAGTGCAAGGAGTCAAAGACAAAGCCACTGCTCCCACGGATGAAGAAGCTTCTGCAATCCAACCTGTCGATATCATGTATGCACATGCACGAAAAATTTAAATTTTATACCTGAGCTGCAAGGCCGTTTGTTCACGTCAGGTTCACCAATGTCGGGTCGTGAGAGATGCTCGGATGGTGGATCAAGTCATCTGCCTAACTCGTTCGGCACACACGGGGTGTCTGTAGCAAACTCAGGCTTATGAAAATAAGGGTTCTAATGACAAAACAATTTAAATTACCTAATTCTATGACTGAAATAAGGTCTTTAAATAGTTTAAATAGCTATGGACCGTAAGGACGGCCAGCCCTGTATCTTTCTTTAGCTTCTATTTGATAAGGTGAAACTAAGTTCTCACCGGTAATTTGATCTTTAATCATGTCATTTTCTTCAGTTTCAATTTGATCTGAGCTCGGTTTTCGAACTAATTTAGGTGGGAATAAGTCTTCGTTGTCCTCCGGTTCTGGCAAAACTATAGTAAATAATGGTAACAGTCGAGAAACAAGACGATCGTATTCTAACGTGCGTAAAGACTCGTTAACTATTTTATCTTTAATAATTTCAGGTTCTATATTTTCGTTATTATATGAATTCTCAATTGGAGATGGTAGCAATGTTCCTATAATTAAGTGTTCTAATTTGTGCTTAATATCAGAATCATTTTTAGAACTACTGGTAGTTCCTATTCCTTTCGACATACGAATGAAAAAATAAGATCTCAATAAAGTTGCAGAAAAACAATATGAAGAATGTCAAAATATCAAACTATTTCAGTCTATACAAAGGCATATATTCAGTGCTACTATAATCTTCTAATCCTATACAACTTAGTAAGTTTGAAATCGTGAAATCTTGTATGCTTGTTTCTTTATCAGCACTCCTTGACACTTCGCAATGGTTTTAATTGGAAAATAAGATTTAAATGAATCTTCAATCTTGCTGCTTCTCTTTACTTCACTTCAATAGCTTGAATTCATCAATGTTTCTCCAAAAAACATTAACATATTAGTAATATTACAAAAAATTAATAAGAAACATAAAATATAATTCACACAATATTTCCATACATATGCATATGTTCATGCATACATTAAAGCATTCACATGCACTCTAATGCATACATTCCTCATGCATACTAATGAACTTTACATGCATGCTTACAAATATACTAATATATGCTAATACACTCACATACTAGCACACATGCATGCTTACATTACACACACTTCTAAATACATATACACATCACACACACACACATATACTTCACACACACACATACACTTCACATACACACACATACATCACATCACATACACACAATCACATATATACGTGCAATGCTGCAGGGACTCAGACCAAGCCACGGAATAGGCATGGTCATGCTTTCGGCCGGACAATCATTCATGCAGCAGCATGGGGCATATCAAGATCATCGTACACAGCAGGACATGACGGCTCAATATCCCGAGCATGAGGAGGGTCTAATGAGAAAGAAGGAAAAACAGAAGAAAGTAAAGAGCAGGAGACAGTACCTGCAAAAAACATTAGGAGAAACTTGAGCTCAACACACATTTAAATACATACACAAGTCCTTCCTAATCCACTCTTTTGGTTTAACTTTTAATCTACAACCACACTTTAATCTCCTTACTTTCACCATACTTTAAATTGACTTTATTTACACAACTCACTTACTCCATTCTTTTAACCTTTTTCATATACACCATTCATTTAAAGTTTCTCTTTAACTTCCTTTAATTGCATCATTTATTCCAACCACTCTTTCAATCACTTTAGTTACACATCTTCTATAAACCATTCTTTTTCCTAGTACTCATATAGACCACTAGTTATTTATCCATTTAATTTACCATTTTTAATTTAATTAGAGTATATTTCTTATTTTAAATAAATCATTTAATTAAATCTTAGTTTAAGGGTTTAATTAATTAGAACCTTAGTATTTAAAAGTATACACACTATTAAATTAACAAATTAAACCATAAATTAAATTTGTAGGTTAACCAATGTTAAATTATAGATTAATTTCATTAAATATTATTTGTTTCAACCCTTCAAACTAAGGCTAATCTTCATTCTTGCACACTAAACCCCTTAAAACCCTTTTGGAATCCTACCATTAGCTCATTAACATTTAAATAAACCGTATCATTAACCCTTTGGAACATAAATAAACTCTAACATGAACCTATTAGAACCTTTTGAGACCCTTCAAATGAACCCTATTGTCATAAATCATATGAACTAGAGTTATATACCCATGTTTCTAGCATGTATAAATATAAATACTCATTAATTAAGTATTTAGGGTAAACCCTAATATGAACATATGTCCTGCTTCATCCTTCATACCTGATAACATTTTCAAAATAGTTAATCCAATTAGCACAACTGATCAACAGTGATATAAAAGAGGTTTAGAATTCACCAATAAATATTTTAATTTTTCGGGTCATCAATTGGAAGATGCAAATCTTCCCGACATCCACCGCCACCAAACCTGCACATCGTCCCGATGGGCCAACTTGCAGATTAAGGGAAGCAGCATTTTCAATGATTATCCTGAAATTAAATCATAGAACAGCATCAATTCTTTTTTAAATATATTTAATCTTATCAAATTTTAAATCTTTTCAACATGCACATGAAGTTTATTTCAATTACATCTGGCAATGAAAACATATTAAAGTATAAAGGTAAACTATTAACCTTTTCAGTCAACAAACATTAGTTTACATTTTATCCATTTATAAACTATGTAAGGATTAGTATAAAACAGAATTCATTTTCATTCATTCAAATGCAGGTTTTGTTATATATATGCATTCACATATGAGCAATCAAGCATGCCAAAGAAATCTACTAAATCTACTTGGACAGACAGCCGCCTTGTATGCCCAATTTTAATCACTAGATGTGTTTTTTCTTAACTATTTTCTTCATATAAATATGATGTAAACTTCATATCGATAATAAATGTAAATACCTTTTTGGGGTGGAAGAAGGTATAACTTCCATGTCAATTTTTTTTTTTTTTCGCTACTTTTTTGTTTTAAAGGGGAAAGGCTTAACCCCTTAATCCGAGCTAAGGATCTAGCTGCATGGACAAGAAAGATCTAGGTTTTCACAGACATGTATCATGCAACAATATGCTCCTACACATATACAACTACTTTCATTATCTAAATGAACTACAAATCTTTCTATTTTTAACAAATCTCACTTAATCTATAAATGTAGAAATATAAATTATGTCTATTTTTCTAATATGGTTAAATAGAGTCCTTTATAAATTAATATTCTTCATTCCAGATTTTATCAATTAGTTCTAGATGAATGCAAATAAAATACGTAAAACAAAATTTTAAGACAAAGAAAAATACGACCTAAAAATCAATTTTATCTTCAATCTGCTTCATTTTCAATCTGCTCTCTTTAAATTCATCAGAACTTTTAGCATAACATCTTCAATTGCTTTGATCAATGCATCTTCAGAACCTGTAATCACTTATAAAATAGAAGCTACAAAACAAGTAATCTTCATTATCATTTATCTTGCAAATATAAATTCATATATTCTATCAGATTCATCTTCATCATGTCACAAATTTCATCATAAGAAATTCATAGTGGTTATAATTATCATAAATAATGCATTCTTAAATTTTTTTTAAAATAGGTTTTTCAACCTATGAAACAAAGTTCATAAAATTTAGGAAAAATCAAAATGTTCAAAGTTTTTAACTTGTATCTTTATAAATGAGCATCATTTTTTTTTTTTTTTATCAATGAAAAATTCATATCTGGATTATAAAAGTTCCTCTTACTCATCATATGGTATATCAATAAAATCATCATCTGATTGTATCATATTTTCATGTTCTTCATATTAATCATAATCATATTTATATCATGTATATTTCTTCCTTTTAAAAGTATACCATCATAATTACTATAAACAAAATCATTTTGTTCAAAATATTCACCATTTCATTATAATAATGTTCTTCATAATTGTTCATCATAATAGATTTCTTCCTTTTATGAAAGAAAAAGAAAAAAAAAAATCATAAGTTCTTCATAAATTTAGGAAATGACAAGCATATTAATCATTGCAAGCCTAATTTCAAAACATGTTTTTGTTTAATTTGAACAAACTTTGTGTTTTCATATTTTAGAATTCTTTTGATTAAACAAATCATAATGCAAACTTAATCATAAGCTTTTAACTAGCCTTTCAAGCATTAAACTTCATAAAACTAAACATTTTAGGTATATGTTTCTCAATCTTTAGGGAAACAGACATATATGCAGCAAGCAATATCAAAATTTAAAACGTTTTAACTTCAATAAACAATTTCATCATAATAAAACTATTCTCTAAAATTGTTCTTCTTTATCTTAACTTTAGATGAGTTTTTGGTATCATTTTCAATCTTCCATATGGCTTCTTGTATCCATTTTCCTATATTCTTGTCATATTCTAATTGAATTTGAATATTTTCATCTTCAGATGTTTGTACTCTTCTTTCATCATATTTCTCTTGGTCACAACCATTGTCATTTTCTATGGCTTTAGGTTCTGTTTTATCCACATAAATGTCTTCATTTCCATTAATGGATTGTTCATTTTCATCATCTTTTATCCTGACATCTTCTTCTTTCTTAAACTTTTTCAATGTATCTTGATCCTTAGATTTAATTTGAAGATCAATGTTATTCATAGATTTAGGTTTAATAAGGTTTTGATCATTGTCCAAACATTCACATTTAGGCACAATCTTGGTGTTCATAGAATGTAATTGACATACATTGCTTTTCTCCTTATGACTCTTAGGTTTCCATTGTTTTTGAAGTTTGGTTTTAGGACTAAATTTTTCTTGGTCAAAATAGTCTATCATTCCTCCTCTACCTAAGTTTAATCTCAATGGTAGATGCGTTTGATAATCACATATTTTCTGTTCACTTTCTAATACCAATTGTTGGCTACATGCTTTCTCATAGGCTATACAATTCCCATAAGTATGACCTAGTTGGTCACACTAGAAGCATCTTACAGTTCTCTTTGGTCTTTGATATAAAGCCTTAGGATCAACTTTTCTATGATCGGGTAAAGGATTTTGGTCAATAGAATACATAGATCTACTTTGAACTCGTACTTGATATCTATCTTTGCATTCACATGTAGCACTATCATGTATTTCATTGTTTAACCTTTCAATGTTCTCTTTTAAATTTGCAATGTCTTGACCAATAGTTTTGAATGAAGAGATTTCTTTTACATGATTTGCTAATGTTTCCATCTGTTCATTTAAATTTGATAGTTCATAATGAAGAAGTCCTTCTAAATTCCTAAACTCGTGATCAAATTGAGTATCTATTGACTTAAGATTTGCATTAAAATCAGATACTACTGTAGTTAAGATTGAAAGAAACGAGTTTAAGGACTCAAACTTGGAATTAAGCTTTAAATCTATAGATGAAATTAGTCGTGCTTCCATATCATGCAGAAGATTCTCTACATGAGATGTCATTTTCATTTAATTATGTGCAAGCAAAAAGAATCCAAATATAAATACCTGGAATCTGAATCGAAGAAGAGGCTTAAAGAGTGACTTGTGTATAAGTTTATACAATTTTTAATAGAATCAAAATCTAATACATCAGTTGCTAATGGATGATTGTGCAAACGTTCTTGTCGATGAAAAGGGGTGGCGAGATGAGGATAGCTACTTGCCACTCTTCGTGGAGGCGCTCAGTTCCCTAGGGAACAGCCCTCAACACCTAGAAGAGTGCAAGGAGTCAAAGACAAAGCCACTGCTCCCACGGATGAAGAAGCTTCTGCAATCCAACCTGTCGATATCATGTATGCACATGCACGAAAAATTTAAATTTTATACCTGAGCTACAAGGCCGTTTGTTCACGTCGGGTTCACCAATGTGGGGTCGTGAGAGATGCTCGGATGGTGGATCAAGTCATCTGCCTAAATCGTTCGGCACACACGGGGTGTCTGTAGCAAACTCAGGCTTATGAAAATAAGGGTTCTAATGACAAAACAATTTAAATTACCTAATTCTATGACTGAAATAAGGTCTTTAAATAGTTTAAATAGCTATGGACCGTAAGGACGGCCAGCCCTGTATCTTTCTATAGCTTCTATTTGATAAGGTGAAACTAAGTTCTCACCGGTAATTTGATCTTTAATCATGTCATTTTCTTCAGTTTCAATTTGATATGAGCTCGGTTTTCGAACTAATTTAGGTGGGAATAAGTCTTCGTTGTCCTCCGGTTCTGGCAAAACTATAGTAAATAACGGTAACAGTCGAGAAACAAGACGATCGTATTCTAACGTGCGTAAAGACTCGTTAACTATTTTATCTTTAATAATTTCAGGTTCTATATTTTCGTTATTATATGAATTCTCAATTGGAGATGGTAGCAATGTTCCTATAATTAAGTGTTCTAATTTGTGCTTAATATCAGAATCATTTTTAGAACTACTGGTAGTTCCTATTCCTTTCGACATACGAATGAAAAAATAAGATCTCAATAAAGTTGCAGAAAAACAATATGAAGAATGTCAAAATATCAAACTATTTCAGTGTATACAAAGGCATATATTCAGTGCTACTATAATCTTCTAATCCTATACAACTTAGTAAGTTTGAAATCGTGAAATCTTGTATGCTTGTTTCTTTATCAGCACTCCTTGACACTTCGCAATGGTTTTAATTGGAAAATAAGATTTAAATGAATCTTCAATCTTGCTGCTTCTCTTTACTTCACTTCAATAGCTTGAATTCATCAATGTTTCTCCAAAAAACATTAACATATTAGTAATATTACAAAAAATTAATAAGAAACATAAAATATAATTCACACAATATTTCCATACATATGCATATGTTCATGCATACATTAAAGCATTCACATGCACTCTAATGCATACATTCCTCATGCATACTAATGAACTTTACATGCATGCTTACAAATATACTAATATATGCTAATACACTCACATACTAGCACACATGCATGCTTACATTACACACACTTCTAAATACATATACACATCACACACACACACATATACTTCACACACACACATACACTTCACATACACACACATACATCACATCACATACACACAATCACATATATACGTGCAATGCTGCAGGGACTCAGACCAAGCCACGGAATAGGCATGGTCATGCTTTCGGCCGGACAATCATTCATGCAGCAGCATGGGGCATATCAAGATCATCGTACACAGCAGGACATGACGGCTCAATATCCCGAGCATGAGGAGGGTCTAATGAGAAAGAAGGAAAAACAGAAGAAAGTAAAGAGCAGGAGACAGTACCTGCAAAAAACATTAGGAGAAACTTGAGCTCAACACACATTTAAATACATACACAAGTCCTTCCTAATCCACTCTTTTGGTTTAACTTTTAATCTACAACCACACTTTAATCTCCTTACTTTCACCATACTTTAAATTGACTTTATTTACACAACTCACTTACTCCATTCTTTTAACCTTTTTCATATACACCATTCATTTAAAGTTTCTCTTTAACTTCCTTTAATTGCATCATTTATTCCAACCACTCTTTCAATCACTTTAGTTACACATCTTCTATAAACCATTCTTTTTCGTAGTACTCATATAGACCACTAGTTATTTATCCATTTAATTTACCATTTTTAATTTAATTAGAGTATATTTCTTATTTTAAATAAATCATTTAATTAATTCTTAGTTTAAGGGTTTAATTAATTAGAACCTTAGTATTTAAAAGTATACACACTATTAAATTAACAAATTAAACCATAAATTAAATTTGTAGGTTAACCAATGTTAAATTATAGATTAATTTCATTAAATATTATTTGTTTCAACCCTTCAAACTAAGGCTAATCTTCATTCTTGCACACTAAACCCCTTAAAACCCTTTTGGAATCCTACCATTAGCTCATTAACATTTAAATAAACCGTATCATTAACCCTTTGGAACATAAATAAACTCTAACATGAACCTATTAGAACCTTTTGAGACCCTTCAAATGAACCCTATTGTCATAAATCATATGAACTAGAGTTATATACCCATGTTTCTAGCATGTATAAATATAAATACTCATTAATTAAGTATTTAGGGTAAACCCTAATATGAACATATGTCCTGCTTCATCCTTCATACCTGATAACATTTTCAAAATAGTTAATCCAATTAGCACAACTGATCAACAGTGATATAAAAGAGGTTTAGAATTCACCAATAAATATTTTAATTTTTCGGGTCATCAGTTGGAAGATGCAAATCTTCCCGACATCCACCGCCACCGAACCTGCACATCGTCCCAATGGGCCAACTTGCTGATTAAGGGAAGCAGCATTTTCAATGATTATCCTGAAATTAAATCATAGAACAACATCAATTCTTTTTTAAATATATTTAATCTTATCAAATTTTAAATCTTTTCAACATGCACATGAAGTTTATTTCAATTACATCTGGCAATGAAAACATATTAAAGTATAAAGGTAAATTATTAACCTTTTCAGTCAACAAACATTAGTTTACATTTTATCCATTTATAAACTATGTAAAGATTAGTATAAAACAGAATTCATTTTCATTCATTCAAATGCAGGTTTTGTTATATATATGGATTCACATATGAGCAATCAAGCATGCCAAAGAAATCTACTAAATCTACTTGGACAGACAGCCGCCTTGTATGCCCAATTTTAATCACTAGATGTGTTTTTTCTCAACTAGTTTCTTCATATAAATATGATGTAAACTTCATATCGATAATAAATGTAAATACCTTTTTGGGGTGGAAGAAGGTATAACTTCCATGTCAATTTTTTTTTTTTCGCTACTTTTTTGTTTTAAAGGGGAAAGGCTTAACCCCTTAATCCGAGCTAAGGATCTAGCTGCATGGACAAGAAAGATCTAGGTTTTCACAGACATGTATCATGCAACAATATGCTCCTACACATATACAACTACTTTCGTTATCTAAATGAACTACAAATCTTTCTATTTTTAACAAATCTCACTTAATCTATAAATGTAGAAATATAAATTATGTCTATTTTTCTAATATGGTTAAATAGAGTCCTTTATAAATTAATATTCTTCATTCCAGATTTTATCAATTAGTTCTAGATGAATGCAAATAAAATACGTAAAACAAAATTTTAAGACAAAGAAAAATACGACCTAAAAATCAATTTTATCTTCAATCTGCTTCATTTTCAATCTGCTCTCTTTAAATTCATCAGAACTTTTAGCATAACATCTTCAATTGCTTTGATCAATGCATCTTCAGAACCTGTAATCACTTATAAAATAGAAGCTACAAAACAAGTAATCTTCATTATCATTTATCTTGCAAATATAAATTCATATATTCTATCAGATTCATCTTCATCATGTCACAAATTTCATCATAAGAAATTCATAGTGGTTATAATTATCATAAATAATGCATTCTTAAATTTTTTTTAAAATAGGTTTTTCAACCTATGAAACAAAGTTCATAAAATTTAGGAAAAATCAAAATGTTCAAAGTTTTTAACTTGTATCTTTATAAATGAGCATCATTTTTTTTTTTTTTTATCAATGAAAAATTCATATCTGGATTATAAAAGTTCCTCTTACTCATCATATGGTATATCAATAAAATCATCATCTGATTGTATCATATTTTCATGTTCTTCATATTAATCATAATCATATTTATATCATGTATATTTCTTCCTTTTAAAAGTATACCATCATAATTACTATAAACAAAATCATTTTGTTCAAAATATTCACCATTTCATTATAATAATGTTCTTCATAATTGTTCATCATAATAGATTTCTTCCTTTTATGAAAGAAAAAGAAAAAAAAAAATCATAAGTTCTTCATAAATTTAGGAAATGACAAGCATATTAATCATTGCAAGCCTAATTTCAAAACATGTTTTTGTTTAATTTGAACAAACTTTGTGTTTTCATATTTTAGAATTCTTTTGATTAAACAAATCATAATGCAAACTTAATCATAAGCTTTTAACTAGCCTTTCAAGCATTAAACTTCATAAAACTAAACATTTTAGGTATATGTTTCTCAATCTTTAGGGAAACAGACATATATGCAGCAAGCAATATCAAAATTTAAAACGTTTTAACTTCAATAAACAATTTCATCATAATAAAACTATTCTCTAAAATTGTTCTTCTTTATCTTAACTTTAGATGAGTTTTTGGTATCATTTTCAATCTTCCATATGGCTTCTTGTATCCATTTTCCTATATTCTTGTCATATTCTAATTGAATTTGAATATTTTCATCTTCAGATGTTTGTACTCTTCTTTCATCATATTTCTCTTGGTCACAACCATTGTCATTTTCTATGGCTTTAGGTTCTGTTTTATCCACATAAATGTCTTCATTTCCATTAATGGATTGTTCATTTTCATCATCTTTTATCCTGACATCTTCTTCTTTCTTAAACTTTTTCAATGTATCTTGATCCTTAGATTTAATTTGAAGATCAATGTTATTCATAGATTTAGGTTTAATAAGGTTTTGATCATTGTCCAAACATTCACATTTAGGCACAATCTTGGTGTTCATAGAATGTAATTGACATACATTGCTTTTCTCCTTATGACTCTTAGGTTTCCATTGTTTTTGAAGTTTGGTTTTAGGACTAAATTTTTCTTGGTCAAAATAGTCTATCATTCCTCCTCTACCTAAGTTTAATCTCAATGGTAGATGCGTTTGATAATCACATATTTTCTGTTCACTTTCTAATACCAATTGTTGGCTACATGCTTTCTCATAGGCTATACAATTCCCATAAGTATGACCTAGTTGGTCACACTAGAAGCATCTTACAGTTCTCTTTGGTCTTTGATATAAAGCCTTAGGATCAACTTTTCTATGATCGGGTAAAGGATTTTGGTCAATAGAATACATAGATCTACTTTGAACTCGTACTTGATATCTATCTTTGCATTCACATGTAGCACTATCATGTATTTCGTTGTTTAACCTTTCAATGTTCTCTTTTAAATTTGCAATGTCTTGACCAATAGTTTTGAATGAAGAGATTTCTTTTACATGATTTGCTAATGTTTCCATCTGTTCATTTAAATTTGATAGTTCATAATGAAGAAGTCCTTCTAAATTCCTAAACTCGTGATCAAATTGAGTATCTATTGACTTAAGATTTGCATTAAAATCAGATACTACTGTAGTTAAGATTGAAAGAAACGAGTTTAAGGACTCAAACTTGGAATTAAGCTTTAAATCTATAGATGAAATTAGTCGTGCTTCCATATCATGCAGAAGATTCTCTACATGAGATGTCATTTTCATTTAATTATGTGCAAGCAAAAAGAATCCAAATATAAATACCTGGAATCTGAATCGAAGAAGAGGCTTAAAGAGTGACTTGTGTATAAGTTTATACAATTTTAAATAGAATCAAAATCTAATACATCAGTTGCTAATGGATGATTGTGCAAACGTTCTTGTCGATGAAAAGGGGTGGCGAGATGAGGATAGCTACTTGCCACTCTTCGTGGAGGCGCTCAGTTCCCTAGGGAACAGCCCTCAACACCTAGAAGAGTGCAAGGAGTCAAAGACAAAGCCACTGCTCCCACGGATGAAGAAGCTTCTGCAATCCAACCTGTCGATATCATGTATGCACATGCACGAAAAATTTAAATTTTATACCTGAGCTACAAGGCCGTTTGTTCACGTCGGGTTCACCAATGTGGGGTCGTGAGAGATGCTCGGATGGTGGATCAAGTCATCTGCCTAAATCGTTCGGCACACACGGGGTGTCTATAGCAAACTCAGGCTTATGAAAATAAGGGTTCTAATGACAAAACAATTTAAATTACCTAAATCTATGCTTGAAATAAGGTCTTTAAATAGTTTAAATAGCTATGGACCGTAAGGACGGCCAGCCCTGTATCTTTCTATAAATTCTATTTGATAAGGTGAAACTAAGTTCTCACCGGTAATTTGATCTTTAATCATGTCATTTTCTTTAGTTTCAATTTGATCTGAGCTCGGTTTTCGAACTAATTTAGGTAGGAATAAGTCTTCGTTGTCCTCCGGTTCTGGCAAAACTATAGTAAATAACGGTAACAGTCGAGAAACAAGACGATCGTATTCTAACGTGCGTAAAGACTCGTTAACTATTTTATCTTTAATAATTTCAGGTTCTATATTTTCGTTATTATATGAATTCTCAATTGGAGATGGTAGCAATGTTCCTATAATTAAGTGTTCTAATTTGTGCTTAATATCAGAATCATTTTTAGAACTACTGGTAGATCCTATTCCTTTCGACATACGAATGAAAAAATAAGATCTCAATAAAGTTGCAGAAAAACAATATGAAGAATGTCAAAATATCAAACTATTTCAGTGTATACAAAGGCATATATTCAGTGCTACTATAATCTTCTAATCCTATACAACTTAGTAAGTTTGAAATCGTGAAATCTTGTATGCTTGTTTCTTTATCAGCACTCCTTGACACTTTGCAATGGTTTTAATTGGAAAATAAGATTTAAATGAATCTTCAATCTTGCTGCTTCTCTTTACTTCACTTCAATAGCTTGAATTCATCAATGTTTCTGCAAAAAACATTAACATATTAGTAATATTACAAAAAATTAATAAGAAACATAAAATATAATTCACACAATATTTCCATACATATGCATATGTTCATGCATACATTAAAGCATTCACATGCACTCTAATGCATACATTCCTCATGCATACTAATGAACTTTACATGCATGCTTACAAATATACTAATATATGCTAATACACTCACATACTAGCACACATGCATGCTTACATTACACACACTTCTAAATACATATACACATCACACACACACACATATACTTCACACACACACATACACTTCACATACACACACATACATCACATCACATACACACAATCACATATATACGTGCAATGCTGCAGGGACTCAGACCAAGCCACGGAATAGGCATGGTCATGCTTTCGGCCGGACAATCATTCATGCAGCAGCATGGGGCATATCAAGATCATGGTACACAGCATGACATGACGGCTCAATATCCCGAGCACGAGGAGGGTCTAATGAGAAAGAAGGAAAAACAGAAGAAAGTAAAGAGCAGGAGACAGTACCTGCAAAAAACATTAGGAGAAACTTGAGCTCAACACACATTTAAATACATACACAAGTCCTTCCTAATCCACTCTTTTGGTTTAACTTTTAATCTACAACCACACTTTAATCTCCTTACTTTCACCATACTTTAAATTGACTTTATTTACACAACTCACTTACTCCATTCTTTTAACCTTTTTCATATACACCATTCATTTAAAGTTTCTCTTTAACTTCCTTTAATTGCATCATTTATTCCAACCACTCTTTCAATCACTTTAGTTACACATCTTCTATAAACCATTCTTTTTCGTAGTACTCATATAGACCACTAGTTATTTATCCATTTAATCTACCATTTTTAATTTAATTAGAGTATATTTCTTATTTTAAATAAATCATTTAATTAAATCTTAGTTTAAGGGTTTAATTAATTAGAACCTTAGTATTTAAAAGTATACACACTATTAAATTAACAAATTAAACCATAAATTAAATTTGTAGGTTAACCAATGTTAAATTATAGATTAATTTCATTAAATATTATTTGTTTCAACCCTTCAAACTAAGGCTAATCTTCATTCTTGCACACTAAACCCCTTAAAACCCTTTTGGAATCCTACCATTAGCTCATTAACATTTAAATAAACCCCATCATTAACCCTTTGGAACATAAATAAACTCTAACATGAACCTATTAGAACCTTTTGAGATCCTTCAAATGAACCCTATTGTCATAAATCATATGAACTAGAGTTATATACCCATGTTTCTAGCATGTATAAATATAAATACTCATTAATTAAGTATTTAGGGTAAACCCTAATATGAACATATGTCCTGCTTCATCCTTCATACCTGATAACATTTTCAAAATAGTTAATCCAATTAGCACAACTGATCAACAGTGATATAAAAGAGGTTTAGAATTCACCAATAAATATTTTAATTTTTCGGGTCATCAATTGGAAGATGCAAATCTTCCCGACATCCACCGCCACCGAACCTTCACATCGTCCCAATGGGCCAACTTGCAGATTAAGGGAAGTAGCATTTTCAATGATTATCCTGAAATTAAATCATAGAACAGCATCAATTCTTTTTTAAATATATTTAATCTTATCAAATTTTAAATCTTTTCAACATGCACATGAAGTTTATTTCAATTACATCTGGCAATGAAAACATATTAAAGTATAAAGGTAAACTATTAACCTTTTCAGTCAACAAACATTAGTTTACATTTTATCCATTTATAAACTATGTAAAGATTAATATAAAACAGAATTCATTTTCATTCATTCAAATGCAGGTTTTGTTATATATATGCATTCACATATGAGCAATCAAGCATGCCAAAGAAATCTACTAAATCTACTTGGACAGACAGCCGCCTTGTATGCCCAATTTTAATCACTAGATGTGTTTTTTCTCAACTAGTTTCTTCATATAAATATGATGTAAACTTCATATCGATAATAAATGTAAATACCTTTTTGGGGTGGAAGAAGGTATAACTTCCATGTCAAATTTTTTTTTTTTCGCTACTTTTTTGTTTTAAAGGGGAAAGGCTTAACCCCTTAATCCGAGCTAAGGATCTAGCTGCATGGACAAGAAAGATCTAGGTTTTCACAGACATGTATCATGCAACAATATGCTCCTACACATATACAACTACTTTCGTTATCTAAATGAACTACAAATCTTTCTATTTTTAACAAATCTCACTTAATCTATAAATGTAGAAATATAAATTATGTCTATTTTTCTAATATGGTTAAATAGAGTCCTTTATAAATTAATATTCTTCATTCCAGATTTTATCAATTAGTTTTAGATGAATGCAAATAAAATACGTAAAACAAAATTTTAAGACAAAGAAAAATACGACCTAAAAATCAATTTTATCTTCAATCTGCTTCATCTTCAATCTGCTCTCTTTAAATTCATCAGAACTTTTAGCATAACATCTTCAATTGCTTTGATCAATGCATCTTCAGAACCTATAATCACTTATAAAATAGAAGCTACAAAACAAGTAATCTTCATTATCATTTATCTTGCAAATATAAATTCATATATTCTATCAGATTCATCTTCATCATGTCACAAATTTCATCATAAGAAATTCATAGTGGTTATAATTATCATAAATAATGCATTCTTAAATTTTTTTTAAAAATAGGTTTTTCAACCTATGAAACAAAGTTCATAAAATTTAGGAAAAATCAAAATGTTCAAAGTTTTTAACTTGTATCTTTATAAATGAGCATCATTTTTTTTTTTTTTAATCAATGAAAAATTCATATCTGGATTATAAAAGTTCCTCTTACTCATCATATGGTATATCAATAAAATCATCATCTGATTGTATCATATTTTCATGTTCTTCATATTAATCATAATCATATTTATATCATGTATATTTCTTCCTTTTAAAAGTATACCATCATAATTACTATAAACAAAATCATTTTGTTCAAAATATTCACCATTTCATTATAATAATGTTCTTCATAATTGTTCATCATAATAGATTTCTTCCTTTTTATGAAAGAAAAAGAAAAAAAAAAAATCATAAGTTCTTCATAAATTTAGGAAATGACAAGCATATTAATCATTGCAAGCCTAATTTCAAAACATGTTTTTGTTTAATTTGAACAAACTTTGTGTTTTCATATTTTAGAATTCTTTTGATTAAACAAATCATAATGCAAACTTAATCATAAGCTTTTAACTAGCTTTTCAAGCATTAAACTTCATAAAACTAAACATTTTAGGTATATGTTTCTCAATCTTTAGGGAAACAGACATATACGCAGCAAGCAATATCAAAATTTAAAACGTTTTAACTTCAATAAACAATTTCATCATAATAAAACTATTCTTTCAAATTGTTCTTCTTTATCTTAACTTTAGATGAGTTTTTGGTATCATTTTCAATCTTCCATATGGCTTCTTGTATCCATTTTCCTATATTCTTCTCATATTCTAATTGAATTTGAATATTTTCATCTTCAGATGTTTGTACTCTTCTTTCATCATATTTCTCTTGGTCACAACCATTGTCATTTTCTATGGCTTTAGGTTCTGTTTTATCCACATAAATGTCTTTATTTCCATTAATGGATTGTTCATTTTCATCATCTTTTATCCTGACATCTTCTTCTTTCTTAAACTTTTTCAATGTATCTTGATCCTTAGATTTAATTTGAAGGTCAATGTTATTCATAGATTTAGGTTTAATAAGGTTTTGATCATTGTCCAAACATTCACATTTAGGCACAATCTTGGTGTTCATAGAATGTAATTGACATACATTGCTTTTCTCCTTATGACTCTTAGGTTTCCATTGTTTTTGAAGTTTGGTTTTAGGACTAAATTTTTCTTGGTCAAAATAGTCTATCATTCCTCCTCTACCTAAGTTTAATCTCAATGGTAGATGCGTTTGATAATCACATATTTTCTGTTCACTTTCTAATACCAATTGTTGGCTACATGCTTTCTCATAGGCTATACAATTCCCATAAGTATGACCTAGTTGGTCACACCAGAAGCATCTTACAGTTCTCTTCGGTCTTTGATATAAAGCCTTAGGATCAACTTTTCTATGATCGGGTAAAGGATTTTGGTCAATAGAATACATAGATCTACTTTGAACTCGTACTTGATATCTATCTTTGCATTCACATGTAGCACTATCATGTATTTCGTTGTTTAACCTTTCAATGTTCTCTTTTAAATTTGCAATGTCTTGACCAATAGTTTTGAATGAAGAGATTTCTTTTACATGATTTGCTAATGTTTCCATCTGTTCATTTAAATTTGATAGTTCATAATGAAGAACTCCTTCTAAATTCCTAAACTCGTGATCAAATTGAGTATCTATTGACTTAAGATTTGCATTAAAGATTGAAAGAAACGAATTTAAGGACTCAAACTTGGAATTAAGCTTTAAATCTATAGATGAAATTAGTCGTGCTTCCATATCATGCAGAAGATTCTCTACATTAGATGTCATTTTCATTTAATTATGTGCAAGCAAAAAGAATCCAAATATAAATACCTGGAATCTGAATCGAAGAAGAGGCTTAAAGAGTGACTTGTGTATAAGTTTATACAATTTTTAATAGAATCAAAATCTAATACATCAGTTGCTAATAGATGATTGTGCAAACGTTCTTGTCGATGAAAAGGGGTGGCGAGATGAGGATAGCTACTTGCCACTCTTCGTGGAGGCGCTCAGTTCCCTAGGGAACAGCCCTCAACACCTAGAAGAGTGCAAGGAGTCAAAGACAAAGCCACTGCTCCCACGGATGAAGAAGCTTCTGCAATCCAACCTGTCGATATCATGTATGCACATGCACGAAAAATTTAAATTTTATACCTGAGCTGTAAGGCCGTTTGTTCACGTCGGGTTCACCAATGTCGGGTCGTGAGAGATGCTCGGATGGTGGATCAAGTCATCTGCCTAAATCGTTCGGCACACGCGGGGTGTCTGTAGCAAACTCAGGCTTATGAAAATAAGGGTTCTAATGACAAAACAATTTAAATTACCTAATTCTATGACTGAAATAAGGTCTTTAAATAGTTTAAATAGCTATGGACCGTAAGGACGGCCAGCCCTGTATCTTTCTATAGCTTCTATTTGATAAGGTGAAACTAAGTTCTCACCGGTAATTTGATCTTTAATCATGTCATTTTCTTCAGTTTCAATTTGATCTGAGCTCGGTTTTCGAACTAATTTAGGTGGGAATAAGTCTTCGTTGTCCTCCGGTTCTGGCAAAACTATAGTAAATAACGGTAACAGTCGAGAAACAAGACGATCGTATTCTAACGTGCGTAAAGACTCGTTAACTATTTTATCTTTAATAATTTCAGGTTCTATATTTTCGTTATTATATGAATTCTCAATTGGAGATGGTAGCAATGTTCCTATAATTAAGTGTTCTAATTTGTGCTTAACATCAGAATCATTTTTAGAACTACTAGTAGTTCCTATTCCTTTCGACATACGAATGAAAAAATAAGATCTCAATAAAGTTGTAGAAAAACAATATGAAGAATGTCAATATCAAACTATTTCAGTCTATACAAAGGCATATATTCAGTGCTACTATAATCTTCTAATCCTATACAACTTAGTAAGTTTGAAATCGTGAAATCTTGTATGCTTGTTTCTTTATCAGCACTCCTTGACACTTCGCAATGGTTTTAATTGGAAAATAAGATTTAAATGAGTCTTCAATCTTGCTGCTTCTCTTTACTTCACTTCAATAGCTTGAATTCATCAATGTTTCTGCAAAAAACATTAACATATTAGTAATATTACAAAAAATTAATAAGAAACATAAAATATAATTCACACAATATTTCCATACACATGCATATGTTCATGCATACATTAAAGCATTCACATGCACTCTAATGCATACATTCCTCATGCATACTAATGAACTTTACATGCATGCTTACAAATATACTAATATATGCTAATGCACTCACATACTAGCACACATGCATGCTTACATTACACACACTTCTAAATACATATACACATCACACACACACATATACTTCACACACACACATACACTTCACATACACACACATACATCACATCACATACACACAATCACATATATACGCGCAATGCTGCACGGACTCAGACCAAGCCACGGAATAGGCATGGTCATGCTTTCGGCCGGACAATCATTCATGCAGCAGCATGGGGCATATCAAGATCATCGTACACAGCAGGACATGACGGCTCAATATCCCGAGCACGAGGAGGGTCTAATGAGAAAGAAGGAAAAACAGAAGAAAGTAAAGAGCAGGAGACAGTACCTACAAAAAACATTAGGAGAAACTTGAGCTCAACACACATTTAAATACATACACAAGTCCTTCCTAATCCACTCTTTTGGTTTTAACTTTTAATCTACAACCACACTTTAATCTCCTTACTTTCACCATACTTTAAATTGACTTTATTTACACAACTCTCTTACTCCATTCTTTTAACCTTTTTCATATACACCATTCATTTAAAGTTTCTCTTTAACTTCCTTTAATTGCATCATTTATTCCAACCACTCTTTCAATCACTTTAGTTACACATCTTCTATAAACCATTCTTTTTCCTAGTACTCATATAGACCATTAGTTATTTATCCATTTAATTTACCATTTTTAATTTAATTAGCCTATATTTCTTATTTTAAATAAATCATTTAATTCAATCTTAGTTTAAGGGTTTAATTAATTAGAACCTTAGTATTTAAAAGTATACACACTATTAAATTAAAAAATTAAACCATAATTAAATTTGTAGGTTAACCAATGTTAAATTATAGATTAATTTCATTAAATATTATTTGTTTCAACCCTTCAAACTAAGGCTAATCTTCATTCTTGCACACTAAACCCCTTAAAACCCTTTTGGAATCCACCATTAGCTCATTAACATTTAAATAAACCCTATCATTAACCCTTTGGAACATAAATAAACTCTAACATGAACCTATTAGAACCTTTTGAGACCCTTCAAATGAACCCTATTGTCATAAATCATATGAACTAGAGTTATATACCCATGTTTCTAGCATGTATAAATATAAATACTCATTAATTAAGTATTTAGGGTAAACCCTAATATGAACATATGTCCTGCTTCATCCTTCATACCTGATAACATTTTCAAAATAGTTAATCCAATTAGCACAACTGATCAACAGTGATATAAAAGAGGTTTAGAATTCACCAATAAATATTTTAATTTTTCGGGTCATCAATTGGAAGATGCAAATCTTCCCGACAGCAGGTACAAGAATGGTGGAAGCAACTACAACAATAACTGCAATCAAGGATACAACAACAACAACTATCAAGGAGGCTTTAGAGGAAGAAGGGACATCAATAACTACTGAAGATCAAGAAGAATCTCTACTCATCATGAACATGACATCCAAGCAAGGTAAAGATGATGAGCATCTTTTCTACATTGACTCAGGTTGTTCCAATCATGCGGCAGGAAATGTAGCTCTATTATCTGATCTTGAAGAGCCCAAGGAGAAGCATGAAGTACAAACATGTGATGACACTAAACATTCAGTCAAGCAAATTGGAAATGTCAAAACATCTGATGGTAGTATGAACCTTTTGAGAAAAGTTCTATATGTGCCTACTATAACCAAAAACCTAATTAGTATTGGGAAGATTGTAGAGAAAGGTCTACAGGTGAGATTCACTAAGCATGGAGCATACGTGCAAGACCCCCAACAGGGCATCAAAAGGATTGCCAAAGGTGAGAAGTTAGGTAGATTTTTTTACTTTTGAAATTGGAGACAAAAGGAACATAGCACTATTCAGTTATAGAGATCAAACCTTATCTGAGTTGGAAATATGGCACAAAAGGCTGGGGCTCATAGGAGAAAGAACTATGAAGCAAATTTGGAGGGATCAAAGTGTGCTTTGCATATTCAATGTGACCAAGCCACACATGATATACAAATGTGGAGCTTGCCAATATTTGCAAAGCTCATAGGCAACCATTCAACAGGAAAGGATACATCCATGAAGATTATTTGGAGCTTGTACACACTGATGTGTGGGGTCCAAGCAAAGATCCATCCATCTTAGATTCAAGGTACTATTTCTCATTTATTGATGATTATAGTAGGTGGACAATTCTATATTCCATGAAGCATAAGGATGAGGTAATTACATGTTTTAAGAAGTATTTGGCACTAGTTGAAAACCTAACAGGAAGGAGCTTGAAGAGAATCAGGTTTGATGGAGGTGGTGATTACTTTTCACATGAGTTTGATCTATTTCTACAGGATAGAGGCATAAAGAGGGAAGTAACAACCAGGTATACTCCTGATTATAATGTAGTGGAAAAGAGAAGGAACATGTTAATTGTTGAAGGAACTAGGTCTAAGTTAAATGAGAAAAAATTACCTAATTATTTATGGGTAGAGGTTGTCTCCACAACCACCTATTTGGTCAATAGGCTTCCATTCAAATCTTTGGATGGTATGACACCATATGAAGCATGGAATGACATGACACCATCATTGGATCATTGCAAAATATTTGGGTGCATTGCCTATGCACACATCCCATCACAAATCAGAGGGAAACTTGACCCGAAGGCTGAGAAATGTATATTCATTGGGTATAATCAGAATCAAAAGGGATATAGAATATACAATCCCACTAACAAGGCATTCATAGTTATTAGGGATGTAGTATTTGATGGGAATAATTCATGGTTTGAAGATGATTGTAGGAAATTCAAGTTACCATACAATTTGGAAAATGATTTTCCAACCCTCACTTAAGAAGATCAACACCATGGAGAGGACATCAACTCAGAAGATGAGGAGCTGATTGACTTCAAGGCTTGGAAGTCAAGACGCAAGTTCAAATACAAGAAATTAGAGGATCTACCCGAGCCTTCCAATCAAGCTTTAAGGAGATCACAAAGAGAAAGTAAGAAACCCATAAGGTATGGATATGATACATCCCTAGTCACAAAGCACTCTATGTATATCACTAAAGATTCCATGGCAGAGGAGCCTTCTTCATTTGAAGAGGCTAAGAAGAAGAAAGAGTGGAGAGAAGCCATGCAGGAAGAAGTGGAAGCATTGCAGGAAAACCACACCTGGAATATAGTTCCCAAGAAGCCAGATATGAAGGTAATTGGTTCAATGTGGATATACGAAATTAAAAGAACTCTGATGGTTCTATAAACGGATACAAGACGAGGCTGGTGGCAAAGGCATTTGCCCAAACACATGGAGTAGACTATGATGAAACATTTTCACCTGTGGCAAAGATGCCAACAATCAGGGTATTGGTAAGTCTTGCTGCATCTAAAAATTGGAACTTATATCAGTTAGATGTCAAGAATGCATTTTTAAATGGTTGGATATTAGAGGAAGTGTATATGGCACAACCACCAGGTTTTGAAGATGAAGAAAAAGCAGGGTATGTATGCAAGCTTAGAAAAGCACTCTATGGTCTCAAGCAAGCTCCTAGAGCTTGAAACCATAAGCTTGTTACCTATTTGGAGGATCAAGGCTTTGTAGCAAGCAAGGGAGACTCTTCTTTATTTGTTAAGAAGAATAAATAAGAGGTCATCTACTTATGTGTCTATGTAGATGATATCATTATTACAGGTAATGATTCGGATGGTATCAAGTAGCTCGAGGCTTAGTTAATGAAGGAATTCAAAATCAGTGATCTAGGGTTATTAACCTATTTCCTTGGCTTAGAACTTGTGTATATATATTTAGGTATATTCATCACACAAAGGAAGTACATACATGATATGTTGGTAAGGTTTAAGATGGAGAACACTAATGTTGCAGGTATTCCTATGGAGATCAACCATAAGCTAAGTTCACATGAAGGTGAACTACTTGAAGATGTTACAAGCTATCAACAACTTGTGGGTAGCCTTAATTATGCTACTTTGACAAGAGTAGATATTGCCTATGCAGTAAGTACATTGAGTCAGTTCATGCATGTACCAAGGAAGCCTCATATGGAAGCTGCAAAGAGGGTGCTTAAGTATCTAAAGGGTACAATGAATGAAGGATTGTACTACCCCTTTACTTCTGACATAGATATAAAGATGTATTATGATGCAGATTGGGCTAGCTCTAAGGATGATAGGAGGAGCATTTCAAGGTACCTATCTTTTGCAAGTTCAAAACTCATATCTTGCTCATCCAAGAAGCAACCAACTGTGGCCTTATCTTCCATAGAAGCAAAATATAGGGGTTTGGAAAATGCAACACAAGAAGCTATGTGGCTTAAGCAAGTGTATGCAGATTTGGAGATATATTCCTACAATCCAATTATATTTGGAGATAACACTGGTTCACTTCATTTGGCTGCTATTCCTGTGTACCATGCCAAGACTAAGCACATTGAAGTGCACTATCATTATGTTAGGGAGAAATTGCCTACCAAGGATATCCAATTATCCTATGTATCAACTGATTTACAATGTGGAGATATACTCACCAAAGCATTGGATGGAACAAAGATGAACAAGCTCAAATGGATGATTGGGCTACAAGAAATCAAGGAGCAATGAAGACCAAGCATGTTAGGCTTGAGATGGAGCTGTTAGTGCAATTAAACCCAAGCCTACCTACTTGATCACCTCACGTAAGATTGACGTATTGACATTACACTTGGAAGGCTTCTTATGTACAACCTCTTGTAACTTTGCTTCACAATTACCCATTGTAAAAGTTCAATAAACCTACGAGGAGTTAGGAAGCATATAATCATATATCATCTCGTAGTTGAGTCTAGAGAGAATCAATCCTATATCTTAGGATTCACTTTTAGGTGTAGATTTGAATTTGAATTCAAATATTTGGCTCCAACAAAAGCTATAAAAGAGGATAGGACATGCTCGCATGTATCTTGAGGTTGAGAGATCATATTCATGTACTTTCATTGAGAAGAGGAGCTCACCTCATAGCTCACTCATTTCTCACTCATTGAGCAATGATTTATTGCCAATGACATTGTACTTTTACATGATTTACTCAAGGCTCATAAAAGTTGGGATGGATGCTTAATTTTCTAAACATATTTCTCTGCATATAGTTCATCATTTTAGATGATTCCACTCATGATTGGTAGATTGTTAAGCTAATTAAAGTTCCCCAAAAGGATTTTTATCAATTTTTGCTATATGTAGAGAATGGTTCAAAACTCTGAGTAGATGTCTCAACCAAAATAGCAAGTTTTGTACCTTGGATCATATGCCTACCTATCTGTTTTGATCCTATCATTAGTGGATCATCTTCCAAGCAACGTATGTGATTACTTATTCTTATTAGCTAGCTAAAGAGGCCCACAACACTCTCAAGCCATTACTTATAGTAGGTGTGAAGCAAGTTTTAGCTACACCAACTCATCTCTTGCTGATTATCCACCATCTCCTCCAACATTTATTGCACATGGCATTTTTTCCTAAAGACAATTCACATAAAGACTAGGTACCATTCTTGATAATATCATCATATTTTGATTGCATAGTAGCCATCCATTTTGCTAAATTTTGTGGTTCATCAAAAGAAACAAGTTCATTCACATCTCAAAGGCTAGAGGTAGCCATTGCTTAGCAATCTGATGCAAGAGAAGCACTATGAGAACCTAAGCCAGTACAATATGATAGAGGTGCATCTAATTTGCTAAATCTCAAAGTTTTCACTAGCCACTTTTGCATAGTTTTTGCCTCCTCTATATCGACCCTCTCACTAACAAGTGCATTAGAAATGGAAACATCTACATCATCATGAGGAACTTGTAAACACTGAGAAATTGCCTCATTTGGAATTGTACTTGACTATCCACCTATAAAAAGAGGCAACAAAATATCCCCACATCTCTAGAGCTAACTAAAGTTTCCTTGATACATGAAAGTAATGGCTAAATTGCATATTCCAAAAAAAACCTTCATGACTAACAAAAATGTGTTTAGTTTGTGGATGATAGAGATGATAACATTTGCTTTCAAAACTATATCCAACAAAAATACATTTTACTACTTTATCATCCAATTTCTTGCATTGTTGTTCATGAACTAATGCATATGCCAGACAACCAAAAATATGTAGATGAGCAAGAGATGGCTTGCGACCATGCCAAGGCCTCATATGGAGTGATAGATTGGAGTGCTTTGTGGGACACCTATTGAATACATATGTTGCACACATCATAGCCTCAAGCCAGAAGCTTTGTGGTAAAGACTAACTTTTGATCATACACCTTGCCATCTCCATGAGAGACATCTTCTTTCTTTCTACAAATACATTTTTTGGAGATGTATACATCACTGTACACTAATGTTTTATCAGATGATCATCCAAAAATGCATTAAAATCATAAGGCATGTGTCAGTTCCCCTCAATTAGAATGGAGGGCAACCAATTTACTTGCTTAAATATTTTCAAACATAAATAGAAATTATTTGAAGCACATAAACACCTCAAACTTTGCTTTCAATGGATACACCCATGCATGCCTAGAGAAATCTCAATAAAAGTCACAAAGTAAAGGTAGTTCCCATAACAAGGTGTCTGCATAGGACCATAGACATCACTATGAACAAGATGCAATTTAAGAGCAGCTCAAACTGAACCATCTTTTGGGAAAGTCGAGCATCGCATTTTTTCCAACATACAACCTTTTTATACATGTTTACAAGGTGCGTGAAGTTTGGGTAGAGAGAACACCATTTTAGATTCCTACAGGCATGCATAATGGACCTCTTGTGCCTAGATGGATCTTCATGCAATAAAACAAAGATTAACTCCTTAAATGTTGCTCCTTCAAATCTTTGATCATGGAATCTTGTTCATTCATGTGCTCACTCTCCAAGTGTTTTCAAAGATAAGCAACATAAGTCTCATTTCTTGGTTGGTACAAGGATGTAAGTGTTTCCAAGCATCCTTTTCTATCTTGCAAGACCAAATGTGAGGAATAATGGCATGTCTGATAGACAAGCATGTCAATGCATGTGCTTGAGCAGCTCTACGATCCTAATGAAGTTTCTTGACAGTAGGTGTAGCAAGAACCACAACATGAACAAGAATATGAAGATCATCATCTTCAACACCATCTATCATCTTCAATAACTATATTTGTAGGTGTAATAGGACATTTTTCAACACCTTGGACAATATTCCATAGCCCTTTTGTTACTAGTGCATGATGCATCATATATGTCCATAACGGGCAATCAGTGCCATCCAACTTTTCCTCAATAACCAACATTTGAAATACGTCATTGCTTTTAGACATGGCCACTCACTAAATACCCTCATGCAAAAAAAAAGATTGTATCTCAAGAAGTTGAACAGAAGTACCCTATTGAGCTTCGTTGAACCTGTAGCACACTTTGAGGCTCTTATACTTGCAAACCAAAATGTGTATATATGTTTGGCACAAAAGGAAAAAATTTCTTGCAAAGGCACAATAATTGTGCATTTGGAGTCCAGAATGAGCTCTGATTGCCTTACATTTGCTCACCAATTTTTGTGTGATTCTAAAACTATGATCAAAGGGGTTTTGAAGATGCCCTGGATGAAGCAGTGACCTGCTCTGATACCAATTGTTGGAGTCTCAGGTCTATCAAAGCACACAAATAGCACAAGGATGAAGGCAAGAGTTGGAACAAAACACAACATTGAATTAATTAACAAGCAAATGTACAAGAATGAGTAACCCTTTATGGTTATAGGTGTATATACAAGTCACAAGGAAAAAGACCCTCCTAAAGAGGGAAAAAAGTACCCCAATGATCCTAGCTATGTTCCACGAGCATCATTACCAAAATATATCAACTTTCTGACATCAAGTATTGGAACCAAAATGGCATAAGGAGACACTCAGACAATAGAAACCTCCATTTTCTGATTCCAAACTTTTGGTGGTACCAAGTGCATAGCGACTTACCTGATGTAGCCATGCAATTTCAATCTCTTCCATCATATATTAGAGATGAAAAAGCAGCCTTGGAGTGCAAGGAAATTAAATCCCAAAAGATAATTGTTAAGCCCAAAGGATAAAGTAAGGACATACTTTCATACATACATGAAATCCCTAAGATTGGTGATTATATTGAGCGAGATGAGTTTAATGCATTACTACGTATCATGTATAATGGAGTGAATACCAAAGGTATTGTAGAGTCAAGTGCCTTAGTATTCGTTCCTACCTAGAGATTATGGGAGAATCAGGGTAAGCAATGAAAATGATACTATCATTGAATGAGCCAGTGTTCCTAACAATAAGTCAACACTATTAGCCAGTTTTGAAGTGCCACGAAATATCAGGGAGAGGAATGGAAAATTGTTGCTACTATGCCTAAGCAAGAAGAGATATTGGGAGAAATTCATGACAATAAAGAAGAAACAAATAAAGTATTCATAAGAATTCATGAGAATGAAGAGAGATGCTCATATGTTGCAAATTATTTGTTGAGCTTTGAGGAAGCATATCTCATGCATCTCTTATGTGAGCATTGAGATCTCTTTGTTTGGACCTATAAGGATTTGAAAGGGGTTAGTTCAAATTGTTATCATTTATGGAATATTGAATTTTGGAGTTTATTTTCTTGATATTTTCATGTGTTTGTTGTTTTGTTATAGCACTTGAAGTTTCATGCAGGCATGGATGGGTTCTCACTTATTCAGATATACCTAGACAAAAATAAGAGAAATTATATTTTCCACATATTTTGTAAATAAAATACCCACGTAGAGGGTTGTTTCTAGAAAGTTATAAAAATAGTGGTTGAGATAAGGGTTGTTGTAGAATGTGACATTTGTAAATAAAAGCTAAGGATCACTATAAAAGTGAGAAAGTTCTTACTCACATACCTATTTTTGAAGCACTTGTGTTGGATTTTGAGGTCTACGGAAGCACACAAATAGCACACCGAAGAAGAGACACTTGAAGCACAACACAATACTGAATGTATTGTCAAGAGAAAGGAGTTAAGGAAGAGATCTCTCAAATAGTCTCACATACAAAGAAAGGAGCACATAGATTGAGGCAAGGAAAAAGCATCTTGTTCTTCTTCTATTACACAAAAAGAATATAAGGAAAAACATAATGTTTGTGAATGATTCTGCTCCAAGTTCTTTAATGAAAATACTAGCAAGCAGCTCATGTTTCCTCACATAAACAAGATCAATATCACTTGCTAATACCCTTTCCCTGATGAAGTGATAATGTACCTCGGTATGCTTTGTTCTAGCATGATAAATAGGATTTTGTTCTAACTCTAATGCTACTAAGATTATGAAAATAAATGATGATAGGCTTCTACACTTTCACACCTAAATCTACAAGTATCATCTCTAGCCATAATGCTTTGCATGCTACCACTGCAACACCTCTATACTTAGCCTTTGTACTTGACAAAGCAATAGTAGGTTGCTTCTTACTCCTCCATGTAATAGTAGCGCCCCCAAGTGAGAATAGAAAGCCACTAGTAGACCTTCTATTTGGAACACTACTAGAACAATCTGCATCACTGGCCTCCATAAATTGACTTTGAATTCCTATAGTGTAGCTTAGTTTAAGTCTTGGAATTGTGAGATATTTCAAGCTTCCGCAGTTTCTCTCTAGATAGTAGTATTTTCCAATGTTTCACTTGATGTAGTATTGACGTTCAAAATGTGATCTAATGGTATAAGAATTGGCTTAAAATTAGCCATATAATACATTTGTAGCATACTCAAGGAATATTGCCTTTGGTACATCCATATACCTGTTTTTGTATGTATAAACTCAATGGCCAAAAAATAGCACAACACACCAAGATCTTTCATGTCAAATTCTTGCAAAAAAAGTCTCTTCACCTCTTTAATGCTTTCTTCATTATCACCACCTACAATCAATTCATCAACATAAAAGGCCACAATCGTGATGCCATTATCACCTTTCCTTGCATGTAATGATTGATTTCCATCATACAAAAAATCCCATGGTGGTAAAATAGTATGCAATCCTTGCATCCCAAGCAAAAGGGGCTTGTTTAAGACCATACAAAGCCTTTGCAACCTATAAATATATTCTGGGTGCTTTGAATCCTTATATCTTCATAGCTGGTCCATGCATACTTCTTCCTATAACTCACAATGTAAAATGGCATTATTCACATCCATATGCTCTAAAATCCATCATTTTGTTGTACTTAATGCAACAAGTGCTCTAAAAGTAAACATTTTAGCTACAAGGCTAAAAGTTTACTCATAATCAATGACATATATATGTGCATATCCTTTTGTTACAAATCATGATTTTTGCCTACTTATGCTACCATTAGCATTGTGATTTACCTTGTAAACCTACTTGTGGCCTATGAGTTTCTTTCCTCGTGAGAATGCATTCATCTTCCATGTTTCATTCCATAAACTGTAGCCATCTTTTCATCCATATCTTTCTCCCAATCTGCATTTCCAATTGCAACTTCAAAATAAGAAGGTTTAGCATCTTGTATTACCTTTGTCATGTAGGCACAATGATGAGCCATTTAACTATCATACGTCAATTTTGCATCCTCCTAGATCATCTTGGTCTTCACTTCTTCTTGTTGTATCATTTGCATATGCCTTTCTTACTCCTAGAGTCTTTATAGAGGGCAATCCAAGTTCCTCATGAAGGCTCTTTTTTCAATTGCTTAAATCTCCATCAATGTCTTCAAAACCTATAGATGCTTTATTACCATCAGAAACCTTTTCTTTATGTTAGTTACTGAAATGGATTGACCTTTTTTTCTAATTCACATTTTATAAGAGGAGAGGGGATTATTGTTAGAGATCCGAAGCGTTATCTTCAAAAGTGTGGTGTGTTGTATATCGTGTTCCAAGCTACTTTAGCTAGTGATGGAGTTCAATGGTTAACTGAATATCATCTGGTTCATTTTACAAAATATGATGACTTAAAAGAAGCATTTTTGGAGAGATTCCGGACTACTAAAAGCATTTGGAATTATATGAAAGTTTATAGTATATGATCTAGAAGGGTACAATGGACGAGTACGCATTAAATGTTAGGTCAACCATGAGACAATTTTCGGACAATGACCTCCCTTCAAAAGAACTGTTGCAAGAGTTTTTTTGGACGAATTGTAGCCAGCAATTAAGGAGAAAGTTTTTATGTATACGATCTTTAGATGATCGTATATATAAAAAATGTATACGATCTTTAGGCCATATAATTGAGCTAGAACAAGCCCCATCTTTAGACCATATAATTGAGCTGGAAAAATGAGTGGACAAGAAAATACAATTGGTGAATTTAGGCTCGAAGAAAACCAATCCAAAGATGAAGAAAGGGGTTAACCTGGTTCAACAATTGTATTGTTTACGATGCAAAAATGTGAGACATATCACTGCAGATTGTGCATTAAACTGGGTATACTATCCAATTTGTACCAAAAATAATCATAGCTTGGAAGAATGCATGTTCAATATGAAAAATACCTTGGTCGCAACGACACAAATTGAATCACGGAAGGAAAATTTTATAAGCCTCCAGCCCAATCAGGACCATGAATGCAAAGTCGAGATGCAAGATTGTCTAGACTAGCTCAGCTTTTAGCACTTTCAGGATGAGCAAAGGTTCCACGGGCCCAACTTTCAAGATTATGAAAGAGGCTATAGATTTTGACAACTAAGACCTTGCAATTTCAAAAGTCGATCAATCCAATGTAAGTTCTGTTTGTAGTATGGACACCATTGTTTTGAATGTGAGGAAGCTAAGGAATATGAACAAAGGTAAAAGGAAGGTAAAACTGAAAGCTCCCATGGCGAATGTAGTCACCCTGGAATACATGGAACCTTTAGCTACTATTCTCACAAGGTTAGTTCAAGAGTACCAAATAGTACAACAATTCGAGTTTGCCAAAAGAATAGAAGAAACACTTGGTGAAAGTAGTTTAGTGGGCCTAGGAGTACCCATTCTATTATGTTGACCCGAAACCCTTCATTGGGGATAGCAATAGTAAAGGTCGAATAGGAAAAATAATAAGTAAAGAAAGTTTACAAGACTCAAGAGGATAGAGCTACAGTACATGAAAGTGAAATCTTTGGACACTCAAGCGAATCTATAGTTTTGAAATTTCAAAAATTAAGTTCACATTTCAGGACCCCAACACTCAAAAGTCGGACTAGACTCTGAGAGAACCACAGAACCAGAGTAATTCAAAACAAGTAGTGTCAGAAGGCAGTCCTTGCCACTTGTTAAGCAAATCACATATTCAATTACCACTAGGTTCTTTGCTGGAATTAGTTGTGTCACTTAAAGAAAGTTATTCGATCATTTACAAAAGGAACATTCTCCAAAATTGTTCCAGGAAGCAACTATTGGCATGTTTAGAGAAGTATCAAACAAGGTGGTAGACTATGCCATCTCGACTATTATCGTATGTTATGGAAATAAAGCCATTCCAAAAGTATCGATTGATGGTAGATCCGATATCAATATTGCATCTACGACCACTTGTCGACAAATGGCATTGAACCAGCTACATTTTTTGTTCGAATTGCAGATCAGTCTAGAGTACAACTACTGGGACTCATCAAGGATATTCTAATATTAATTTGCCATGTTCTTTTTCCTATTACCTTTGTAGTGCTGGAACTTAAAGGTAAGAACCTTGACTATAATCTACTCTTGGGAAGACCATGGTTGCAAAATGCTAAAGTGAGGCAGACTTGGCCACCAAGACCATCACCTTCCAGAAAGGACATGCTAAATTATTGGTATAGCTAGAAGATGAATAGTTTTGTCTTTTGAAAAATAAACATGTAATAGTGGAACCACCTCACATGCTAGAAGGAATCAAAGAGAATGAGGAGCAACAATTCTTAGAAGCTAATCAAGACCTACTTTCATTTGGAATAGTAGATGTCAGACTAGTGATTAGTTTAGTCTATGGCAGCATGAAAGCATCTATTTGCACAGAGGTGTTGGACCTCGTGGTAGACAAAAATGTAGACCATATAATCAAAGATCCAATGGGGCTAGGAGAAATATGTGTCGAAGAAGATCTCCTTGAAGCAATGAATTTGGGCACAATCGAAGAATTGCAACTGATGAGGATTTGTGCACAGCTTACTCCAGAATTTTAGATTGTTCTGATTGCCTTGTTAAAAGAGTATAAAGATGTGTTCTCCTGGAAGTATGAGTATATGAAAGGCCTTGATCCAAGACTATATCATCATAGAGTTTTACTTAAGCTAGGTGCAACACTATTTATGCAACAAAGATACAGGATGAACCCAAATTTTGCAAAACACATAAAGCATGAACTAGATTACCTAATGGAGGTGGGCTAACTTGTTCTTATTGAGAATCAGGAGTTGGTATCTCGAATCAGGATCGTGCCAAAGAAGAACACGTAGCTGTGGATTTGTGCAGATTACCGAAAGTTTAATATAGCTAATATCCCAAATACTTTTCTATTTCCCTTTTTAGATATTATGTTGGATGAAGTCGAAGGCCAAGAAATGTGCTCCTTCCCAAATGGATTAACTAGGTACATTTAGGTTTGCATGGTTGAAGAAGATATTCCAAAGAGAGCATTCATTACCAATTGGGTAGTATTTGCTTGCACAATCATGTGGTTTGGATTACGGAATGCTTCAATTACATTCCAATAATGTATGCAACATGTCTTTTCCCCATACCTAACTTCATTCATGTGGATTTTCTTAGATGATTTGTCTCTTTCGAGACAAAGGGCAGCTCATTTGGAGCATTTGCGATCTTATTTCGAGACTTGCTACAAAGTACGAGTCTATCTCAATCTAAATAAATCAGGCTTCATAGTCAAGTGTGGAAAATTGCTTGGCCATAGCATTTCTAGGGATGGCGTTATAGTAGATCTGGACAAGGTTTAAGTTCATTCTGGAGACTCTAGCCCCAAGAAATCCAAAACAAGTCTTGCGGTTTTTAGCCCAAGTACGGTGGCATGGGTGTCATTTATGTGGATTGGCCCATATTGCAATACCTTTTAATAGATTAGCACATGTCTAAACATCTAAATTCCAATGGATATTTGGTGTCCTATATGCCATGTTTTAATGTTTTTCTCTTCTCTCTTTGCTTCCTTACACATCCATAATTGAGCATCTTCATGCGTCCATGATTGGCCACTTGAACCGGCACTATGAATTGACAAATCATCCTCTTCCTTGTGTAGGGGATTCCATTGTAGGGGGGGTACATCCCTATATGCAAATGTATGCAAATTTTTCTTGTTAGTATTTCCTTGATGTTGTAGGAATAACACATCTCTTCCCCAGTCTTGTACTACCCTAAGTTGTCTCATGAATGGTCGTCCTAAGATCATTTCATAGTTATTCGCTTTTCGAAATTGACATATAGCTAATGTGTGCTCAAACTTCACTCCGCAGGTGGCTAACTTGATTTTCTCAAGTATTCCAAGGGGTCTCTCTACATGACCATCTGTTAATTGAAGCTTCATATGTGTTGGTCACAAGGCTTGCTTTCCCCATTTCTTCCAAATTTCTTTGGTGGCTATGCCTACACCTGCCCTTGTGTCTAGAATGGCTTTGGTCATGTATCCCTGTTAGATTGTGAGAGGTCTTGCCTGAAGAATCATTTTCCTTTCCTCGGACTGTGGGAGCATGGAAGATTATGGATTCTTTCTCATATTCTCCCATGTAGTTTGGTAGGGTAGAAATGTTGTGTGCTTCCTCCCTATTTCGATCTAGCATGGAAACTTCTTCATATATTTCTTCCCAATTTGGAGTTGGATGATCGTCTTCCACATCTAATTCCTCAAAAGGAGGTCTTGAATTTCCATTCTTTTTCCATCGGTCTTCCCGAATCCTAGTCCACAGCTCTCTTGGCCAATCAGCTTCTAGTTCAGAGACTATGGATATTTATTTGTCCTGAGTGTTAAGTATCTCTTCCTTATTATCTTTCTCTTTTGGTTTCTGTTCATTCTCTTTAAAACACTTGTATCGATTCTCAGATATTCTCATCTTTGAGAGGACTGGAATAGTCTTTTCTAGAGTGGTCTGAGCTACCTCTATAAGCTTTCTACATATAGCAAGTCTCTCCTTTTCGAACTCCCCTTGTGGGTAAAGTTTCTCTTGCTGCTCGATGTTTGGTCCAGTCATGATTCTGGCTTGGTAAGCCTTCAACCACATGTTCAAATCGTCTGGTCTTGGGTCTACTAAGATCGATCCTGACTTGTTTAATTCTTGTGTTTGAGGTGTAATTGGAGTTTCTTCTTGTGTTTCAGGTTCCTTAGGTTTTTCCATTTATCTCTAAGTTTTTCCCTTCTATCCTTCCAACTTTGGGTCTGCTTTGTTTGGGTACTCTCATGTGGGTATTTAGAGTCTTCCACTACCTATATTTTGGGTTCTAGATTCTTATTCTTTCCTTGTTCAGAGTCTATTTTTTTTCTCTCTTGTCCTTTGGCTTGTGCTCGTGTGATAGCTTTTGATGGTACTATGTACTGTTTATCACTGCCAGACGATTCAATTACCTCTATCACATTAATTTGTGTTGTATCATGTGTCTTGTTGGGATTCTTTGGAGGGTATCCATAAGGCCTATACTGAGGTTGATTTAAGGGTCTTGACTGCATGTTCAATGGGTAATTCTTAGTAGTATGATTAGTGTCTTTCTATTCTATATGGCAATACAGGGTGGGTCCTTGAATTGGCTGCCTATTGTATGGATAAGCTTGAGGCATGCCTATTCCTCCTCTTGCACACATGTGAGATGGATGATCTTGACCACATAGGCTGCATCGTCGCAACATGGGTATTCTCATTGATGGATGAAGGTAATTCCTCTATCCATGGACTCCTAACTTCTTGGCTACCAGTTTTGCTAATTCCTCTCCATTGCTGTTGTTAGATGTTACTGTACTTCTAGTGTCTTCTGATTTTGTAGGGCTTCGTGTACTCTTGAGATCATTAGCTAGGTTTTCCTCTAGGTCAATACATTCTTGAAGACACTCACTCAATGTCTGGAGCCATTTCACATAGACTAAGGTTCTCAAACTCCCGTTTGTCAATCCATCCAAGAATAGTGATATAATTGTCTACTGAGAGGGTCTTTCTGTTGTTGGACATCTATCAACATATTGATTAAATCTTCAGGTAGCTGTTTTTCACTGTTTCATTTGGATTTTGTTTGAAGCTATGGATTAAGGATGAAGAATTGTGTTTAATCCCTCTCTTGGTGAATTGGCCAATGAACTCTTGAAAAAATATCTCAATATTTCTAAATTTATTGGGATCCAATGGTTGGAACCAAGTCAAGGCCGTTCCCGTGAGGGTAAGTCCAAAGGATTCATACTGCACGAGGAAACCATCCACTTGCTCGGCCCGTAGCACTTGTTTAAACTCGGCTATGTGGTCATAGGGGTCTCCCATTCCTTGATAATGATTTCTCATACATTTGGCCACTTGAATTGGTCTTAATCTTCTTATTGGCTCTAGTGATCTGGGCATCAGAGGAATTGCTGGTCTCAGGCATTGTAAATTGCATATGAGTTTGGTTAGGAACACTTCGTTGGCTCGTTTTTCCTGACATTGTATTCTCTGGCTCTTGATGCATTTCAAAAGGGTTGTGAGAGGTAGTTGCCTGCTCTCAAGAAGAGAATACGGGCAACCCCATATACTTCAATTGAGCTCTATCAACTACATCTACCGACCAATACCTTCTTTGGTTCTGGTCTAGGTATATGATTCTAGACTCATCTTTGGGATCCTTTAACTCATAGAAAGTCATTGGAATTACTTCCTATTCTTGTGTGGGTAAATCAATTTGTAACAGGAGGTCTGGCCCATGGATTAAGTAGATGTCTAAGAAGTAATCATCTTGAGGTATCAAATCTCCTCTCAAGACTCAAGTCACCATTGACTTGCCCCTTGGTGTAGTTACTAACTCTTCAGGATCAGGTCTTCCCAAGTTTCCTTGTCCTTCCAATCCTCCTCTCTCGTTGATCCAATCTGGGTTTTTGATCACCAAATAGATGTGACCTAATTTATCCATGTACACTCCTCCTTCATACTTGATTGGGGGTCTGGGCACTATTTCTGATTCAGTAGAGTTCACCATCCTTGCTATAGACCTATTTAATCCATCTTGGTAGATGGAGATCCCTTGGGGCTTAGTGAACACATATTGCAGAGAGGTGCGGTATTCCCCCTCTACAGTTGACATAAAGTTCTCCCTAGGGACAGAACCTTGCATGTCTTCTGAGGCCATGGGTATCTCCTCATCTGAATCACTAGCGGTGTCCATATAGATAGAATGATGACTTACTTGGGTTGCACTTCCTACTGATGAAATGACACTCCTCCGGCTACTTAGCACCCGTCTTGATCTCAAGTTCATTCACCCTTCTAGGTTTATGTTGGCTTCCTACTTCCCCACGATTAGCTCCTCAACTACATCCAATTTTGTCATCAAATGGCTTGATAGGTTCTGGATGATACCACTCTTGGCGATACCACACAGACGATACGATACCGGTTTGTGCACGATATGATACCGATAACCTTGTTGGTGCATTTTACCCAAGCCTACATGCTTGATATATTTGATATCATCCTCATTTGTAAGTCACATGAGTAGTCATGTGAACACCTCTTGTAAAAGAGTACATTTTATCTCTTGTAAATGGAAAAAGAAAAAAAAGAAAAGGATGGCTTACCTCATGCATGATGTAAAAGCAAATTCGTGGCTATAACTACCAAAATCACGAATTTTGGAGCTGAGGGAATCTTTCCTAACTTTGGGGATCACTTTTAGGTGGAGCCATTCGAATTCGAATTCAAAACTCCCTCCAAGAATAGCTATAAAAGAAGCAAGAAGGAAGAGGCGATTAGCAAGCCTTGTACATGACCACTTCATGTCATTTTGTAGAGATTGAAGAGCGTACTCCATAGCTCTATCATTCTACTCCCATTGTGCAAAGATTCATTGCCAATGTGGTTGTAATCATATGTGAATTATACATTTATCATCATCTACTTCTCTGTTTTGTTCTCTGCTATACTCACTCAGAGCAGTACCTTCAGAAGGTCATATCTCGAGTTCTACTGATCCATTTTCCATGTTTTAAAGTGCGTTGGATAGCTCTTGTTGTCTACTTTTCGCAACTAAATTTTCAAGGTCATTAAATTAATAATTTTGGAGATATCTGCATTTTATTGCTTACTAGTCTATCTCTGCAGAGCCCCGAGAATTGTGGGGAGGTTCCAGAAATTGTTGAAACTTGTTCTCAGTGCTCAGTCCATCATTTGAAGTGTTTTAACTTGGATTGGGAAGCTTGCTAAGTCTATTTGCTATGCCCAAAAGGAATTTTTCAAATGCTTACCAGGTTGAGAGCACTGTTCATTTTTTCCAGCAGGTGTATGTCCAAAAATAGCAAGTTTTGGGAGCTAGTCATTTCGCAACTAGTCTGTCTTGACTTAAACTTTTGGGAGACATGTTCCAAAGTACTTGGCTGATATTTTGGTGGATTTAGGAAGCTCAAAGGGTCTACTAATCAACTCTGAAGTCTCAGTTGGCTGGTGTGAAGCTGGTTGTAGCGGCACCTACTCATCTTTGGATTGCATCCACCATCTCTCTTCACAGTGGTATCAGAGCATAGTCAAGCAACATGGGAGATGGATTTCCATCAACAATTGAAAAATTGGATCGAAACAACTACCCGGCATGGTCTCTAAGGATGGAGGCTTACCTTCAAGGGAGGAATCTATATGGATTCATATCCGAAGATGAAGCAATGCCAACCATGAGGAACAAAGGGCAACCATCACATGAAGAAGTGGAAGGACTTTCGAATTGGTGTTCGAAGGATGCACTTGCAAGGTCCTATATTCTAAACTCAATCTCTGATTTTCTTTTACCTCATGTCAAGGGATGCAAGACATCAAGAGAGACCTGGAATGCACTTGCTTCTTTCTTCTCTTCCAACACTCGAGCAAGGAAGAACCAATTGTGGATGGAGTTCACAACAATGAAGAAAAGCCCGAAACAAAATGTGACTGATTATGTCACAAAGATGAAGGAGATTTCCGACCAACTTGGAAGCATTGGAGAGGTAATTGAAGAGGAGCAAATCATAAGACAAATCATGAATGGAATCAAAGCAGACGACAAGTGGGAGTCATTCACAACAGCCATGGATTTATACATGGATATGCATGTACCTGACCTCAACACACTTATGGGCCAACTCTTCACTCATGAAGCAAAGATTAGCAAAGGTGGTGAGTCCTCAAGAGGTAATCAAACTTCTGTCTTATATTCTGATAAAGCTAAGGTCAAGGACAAGTCAAAGAATGGGAAGAATGAAGATGAAGGAATCTCTTTCCAAGCAAACTTTGCAGGTAGAGGAAGAGCTAGAGGAAGAGGTAGAGGTGGAAAGCAAGGCAGGGGGAGATTCCAATCATCTCAACCTTGCAACATATGTGGCTTATCTAACCATACTACTGAAGAATGTTTCAGGAACCCGAGGAACTCAAGAGGAAGAGGATTCAATAGAGGTGGCTATGGATCAAATAGAGGTAGATACAATGGAGGCTACAACAACAACAACTACTACAACAAAAATTACAACAACAACAACAACTATCAAAGTGACCATAGAGGAAGAAGAGATTACAATAACTATGCAGAGGACCAAAGTCAAGAAGATTCATTATTGATTATGAATCTATCAACGAAGAAGGGTAAGGATGATGATCACATATTTTACATTGATTCGGGATGCTCGAACCATGTAGCAGGAAATGTGGCTTTACTTTCTAATTTGGAAGATCCTCATAACAAGCATGAAGTGCAGACAGGAGATGAAACAAAGCACTTAGTGGAGAAGATAGGTAATGTGAAGACATCAGATGGGAATATGAACCTCTTAAGCAAAGTCTTGTATGTCCCTACAATTACCAAAAATTTAATAAGTGTTGGAAAGATTGTTGAAAAAGGATTGCAGGTTAGATTCAACCGATTTGGAGCATATGTTGAAGACTCAAGGCAAGGCTTTCGAAGGATTGCCAAAGGAGAAAAGACAGGAAGGCTTTTCACTTTTGAAGTGGAAGATACAAAGAACATAGCTTTGTTTAGCTATGGATCTCAAACTCTAACAGAGTTGGAGATATGGCACAAAAGGCTTGCTCACATTGGTGAGAGGACACTCAGAAACAAATTTGCAGGGACCAAAGTGTACTTGGTTTGCCTAATATCACAAGGCAACACATGATTTATAAGTGTGAAGCTTGTCAGCTCGGCAAGGCTCATAGACAACCTTTCAATAAGAAAGGATATATGTATCAAAATCCTTTGGATCTAGTGCACACGGATGTGTTGGGTCCAAGTAAGGATCCATCTATATCAGGCTCAAGATATTATGTGTCTTTCATAGATGATTGTAGCAGGTGGACCATTCTGTTTTTCATGAAGCACAAGGATGAAGTGTTTAATTGCTTTAAGAAGTATATTGCTCTTGTTGAAAACCAAACAGGTAGGACTTTGAAAAGACTCAGATCAGATGGTGGAGGAGAATACTTTTCTTCTGAATTTGATGCCTTCTTGCATGAAAGAGGCATTAAAAGGGAAGTCACTACAAGGTATACACCCGAACTCAATGGTGTAGCAGAGAGGAGGAACAGAGCTATTGTCGAAGCTGCAAGGTCCATGCTCAACGAAAAGGGATTGCCAAACTACCTATGGGCAGAGGCTGTGTCGACAGCCACATATCTCATAAATAGCTTTCCATCTAAGTCACTAGATGGAACCACTCCATATGAAGTGTGGAATGGAAGAATACCTAGTCTAGAGCATTGCAAAATCTTTGGATGCTTAGCCTATGCTCACATTCCTTCTCAAGTAAGAGGGAAATTGGATCCCAAGGCAGAGAAGTGTGTATTCATTGGTTATGATCAAAACCAAAAAGGATATAGATTGTACAATCCAACCAATAAAGGATTTTCTGTGAGTAGAGATGTAATTTTTGATGAAAACAAATCATGGTTTGATGATGACAGGAAAGTGAAGCTGCCGTATGACTTGGATGAAGATTTTCCATCACTTCAACCAAAGGAGCCAAAGCAGATTGAAGAAAGTGATTCGGAGATTGACCTAGAAGACTTGGAAAGACTAAAGCTATGGAAGAACAAAGGTAAAGCAAAGATGCAGGATGCTACATATGGACCCGAGAGCTCACATAAACCACTTAGAAGGTCTTCGAGGGAGAAGAAGAAACCAGAGAGGTTTGGTTATGATACTTCTTTGGTCACCAAGCACTCAATCTACATTGCAAAGGATTCAACCAATGAAGAACCTACCACATTCGAAGAAGCACAAAGCAAGAAAGCTTGGAGAGATGCAATGGATGAAGAAATGGAAGCCTTGAAGGAGAATGACACTTGGGAGCTTGTACCTAACAAGCCATCTATGAAGATAATCGGATCTCGATGGATATACAAAATCAAGAGGAATCCAGATGGAAGTATAAATAGACACAAAGCAAGGTTAGTTGCTCAAGGGTTTGCTCAAACCCATGGTATTGATTATGAGGAGACTTTCTCTCCTGTTGCAAAAATGCCTACAATCAGGGTTCTCATTAGTCTTGCTGCATCTAGAAATTGGAATCTTTATCAACTTGATGTAAAGAATGCTTTCTTGAATGGATGGATTTCTGAGGAAGTGTATATGGCACAACCTCCTGGATATGAGGATGCACATCATCCTAACTATGTATGCAAACTAAAGAAAGCTTTGTATGGACTGAAGCAAGCTCCAAGAGCTTGGAATTTCAGATTGGTGACTTATTTGCAGGACCAAGGATTCAAAGCTAGCAAGGCGGATACCTCTTTGTTCATAAAGAGGAATGGATCTGAAGTGATCTATTTATGTGTGTATGTTGATGATATTATTATCACAGGCAATGATCTTGAAGGAATCAAACAGGTAAAGAGTCAAATGAAGGATGAGTTCAAAATAAGTGACCTCGGACCACTCACTTATTTTCTTGGATTGGAGTTGATCTACACAGATTCAGGCATATACATCACACAAAGGAAGTATGTCCATGACATGCTCGTCAAGTTCAAGATGGAAAATACCAAGTGTGCAGGTACACCTATGGAGCAAAATCATAAGCTTAGTGCTTATGAAGGAGAGCCAATCGAAGACATCACAAGCTATCAAAGCTTGGTTGGAAGTTTGAACTATGCAACACTCACAAGAGTGGATATATGCTATAGTGTTAGCATATTGAGTCAGTTTATGCATAAGCCGAGAAGACCACATATGGAAGCGGCCAAGCGAGTCCTCAAGTACCTAAAGGGGACCATGAATGAAGGTTTGTTTTATTCATTTACTTCAGATATTGAGCTAAAGGTCTACTCAGATGCAGATTGGGTCGAATCTAAAGATGATAGAAGAAGCACATCAGGGTATATATCATTTGCAGGTTCAAAAATCATTTCTTGGTCATCGAAGAAGCAACCAACCGTGGCATTATCTTCTACCGAAGCCGAATATAGAGGTTTGGCTAATGCAACTCAAGAAATCATGTGGTTAAAGTCTTTGTACACAGATCTTGGACTTCATTCTTCAACACCTCATATTTTTGGTGACAACACAAGCTCACTACATCTAGCAGCTAATCCGGTATACCATGCTAGAACCTAGCATATTGAAGTCCACTACCATTACGTAAGGGAGAAGCTAATGAGCAAGGATATTCAACTATCCTATGTCTCTACAGATATGCAATGTGCCGACATGTTGACTAAAGCTCTTGATGGTACAAAATTAAGTAGATTCAAGTTGATGATTGGCTTGCAGGAAATCAAGGACAATTGAAGACTTATTTGAAGGCCAAGCATGTTAGGCTTGAGGGGGAGCTGTTGGTGCATTTTACCCAAGCCTACATGCTTGATATATTTGATATCATCCTCATTTGTAAGTCACATGAGTAGTCATGTGAACACCTCTTGTAAAAGAGTACATTTTATCTCTTGTAAATGGAAAAAGAAAAAAAAGAAAAGGATGGCTTACCTCTTTCCTAACTTTGGGGATCACTTTTAGGTGGAGCCATTCGAATTCGAATTCAAAACTCCCTCCAAGAATAGCTATAAAAGGAGCAAGAAGGAAGAGGCGATTAGCAAGCCTTGTACATGACCACTTCATGCCATTTTGTAGAGATTGAAGAGCTTACTCCATAGCTCTATCATTCTACTCCCATTGTGCAAAGATTCATTGCCAATGTGGTTGTAATCATATGTGAATCTATACATTTATCATCATCTACTTCTCTGTTTTGTTCTCTGCTATACTCACTCAGAGAAGTACCTTCAGAAGGTCATATCTCGAGTTCTACTGATCCATTTTCAGTGTTTTAAACTGCGTTGGATAGCTCTTGTTGTCTAATTTCCGCATATAAATTTTCAAGGTCATTGAATTAATACTTTTGGAGATATCTGCATTTTACTGCTTACTAGTCTATCTCTGCAGAGCCCCGAGAATTGTGGGGAGGTTCCAGAAATTGTTGAAACTTGTTCTCAGTGCTCAGTCCATCATTTGAAGTGTTTTAACTTGGATTGGGAAGCTTGCTAAGTCTATTTGCTATGCCCAAAAGGAATTTTTCAAATTCTTACCAGGTTGAGAGCACTGTTCATTTTTTCCAGCAGGTGTATGTCCAAAAATAGCAAGTTTTGGGAGCTAGTCATTTCGCAACTAGTCTGTCTTGACTTAAACTTTTGGGAGACATGTTCCAAAGTACTTGGCTGATATTTTGGTGGATTTAGGAAGCTCAAAGGGTCTACTAATGAACTCTGAAGTCTCAGTTGGCTGGTGTGAAGCTGGTTGTAGCGGCACCTACTCATCTTTGGATTGCATCCACCATCTCTCTTCACAAACCTCAGGCCATACGATACCACCAAATGAGACAATACGATACCAGAAAATGCACGATACGATATCTCTGCATTCGGCGATATGATACCAAATTAGTGGGCGATACGATACGTGGCCACTAGACGATATGAAATTGGATTCCTCACGATATGATACCAGTTTTTCACACGATACGATACTAGTGCAAGTGATGATACCAAAAAAGAGGATGATAAGATACTATATTATGCACGATACTCATCCGTAGATATTCCGTTCCTAGACACTATGTGTCCTAAAATCTTCCCTTGTCTTACCATGAAGACACACCTCTCAGGATTCAGGCAGACTCTATATTGTCGGCATTTATCAAATATTTTCCGCAATTCAACAATGTGTTCTTGACTTTGATTTGAATATGTACATAGGTCATCTACATACACTTCCATACTTTGCTTGAGGAATTCTTTGAAAACATGACACATCAACCTTTGGAAAGTAGCAGGTGCATTACTGAGTCCAAAAGGCATCACTTTGAAAGCATAGACCCCCCATTCAGTTGCGAATGTGGTTTTATGTTGATCTTTTTTAGCAATAGCTACTTGGTTGTATCCAGAGAATCCATCTAAGAAGCTATAGACTTCTTTTCCTGCAACTCTTTCCAAAAGATGATCGGTGATATGTAATGGATAGCTATCACGGATTGTGGCTGCATTGACTTTTTTCAGATTAATGCATACCCTTAGTTTTCCGTTCTTTTTAGGTACAACAACTAATGGCGACACCCATTTGGTGTGTTCTATCTCGTAAATGAATCCAACACCTAATAGCTTGTCTATTTCTTCTTTTATTTTAGCAGCATAGACCTCGTTATATGTGTAAGGGCATTGTTTTGATGGTTTTGCTTGCGGTGTCATTGGTATTTTATGAGAACAAATGGAGGGTTCCACACCCTTCAGATCCTTATAGGTCCAAGCAAACACATCTCAATATTCTCGGATCAACTATATCAATTCTTGTTCCTCCTTTGTTGACACATCTCTTCCTATGTATGTACATCTTTCTTCTCCATCTTCTACAGTCACTATGATTTTTTTCGTTTGTTCCTTGCTGTCGTATGCCTCTCCTTCCCTTGCCTCTCTCTTAGGCATCTGTATGGTTATTTTCCTCTCTTCTACTTCATATCTTTTGAAATGGTCGGTACCTCAAAAAGATCAGGGTTTGACTTGATCTTACTCACACTTTCCTCCTGTTTTGGTTCTATAGGGGCTGCTTCTATTGCTAACACTTTGGTCATTCCCTTCTTGTCTTCAGTTTGAATGGCTTCTAGGTAACGTTCTTCTGAATCAAATTCTAGTTCCATTTCTATGCTCTCGTATTCTTCTTTCCATTCCTTTTCCAATATTTCTCCTGCTTCTACTTCTTGAAGGACAACCATGTATAAATTTACATCATAGCCTTCTTAGTCCACACATTCATTCATCGTCAGAACTTCTTCATTCACACAAACATCCAGGGTTGCTAGGATTTCCATCCAACCGTGCGGTTCAAATGCCTCATCAAAAAAGATTTGAGGCATGTATATTGGGTCCTCTATGGGTCGATAATTAGGATGTCCTATGGGCCATCACTGCCTTTTGTTATCCTCTTTCTTAGCTTCTTTACACATCCACAATTGGGGATCCTCATGCATCCAAGATTGATTGCTTGATCCAACACTATGGATAGAAAAATCATCCTCTTCCTTATGTATGGGGTTCCATTGTAGTGGGGGTACATCTCGGTATGCAAAGGTATGCAAATTTATCATGGTGTTGTTTCCTTGATGTTGAAGGTATAATGAGTCTCGTCCCCAATCTTGTACTACCCTAAGTTGTCTCATGAAGGGTCATCCTAATATCATCTCATAATTATTTGCTTTTCCAAATTGTCAGATGGCTAAAGTATGCTCAAATTCAACTCCACAGGTGGTTAATTTGATCTTTTCCAATATTCCCAATGGTTTCTCAACATGGCCATCTGCTAATTGAAGCTTCATACGAGTGGGTCGTAGGGCAGGCTTTCCCCATTTCTCCCAAATCTCTTTGGTAGCAATACCTACTCCAGCTGCTGTGTCTAGTATGGCCTTAGTCATGTATCCATTGTATGTGACCGGTAGACATGTGTTACCCTCATCTCCTTCACTAAATTCCCCAACCTTATCCACATGGATTTGTACATTAGAAGGGTTTTCATTTCCCTTGCTTTCCTTTTTGTTCTTCTCTTGCTCTAACTCTAGTTGTCCTACTAATTGTTTCCATAATTGTGGTTTAACATGAAGTAGTTCTTCCACAATCAATTGGCATTGTACTTTGATCTTTTTAGGTTCTCTTAGATTGTGAGAATTCTTATCTGAGTTTCCCTTTCCTTTCCCTCGTACTGTGGGTGCACGGAAGATTATGGATTCTTTTTTGTACTCTCCCATGTAATTTGGTAGGGTCAAAATGCTCTGAGCTTCCTCCCTAATTTGGTCTAGTCTAGAGACTTCTTCATATATTTCTTCCATGTTTGGCGTTGGTTGGAAATCTTCCACATATAATTCTTCAAAAGGAGGTTTTGCAACTCCATTCCTTTTCCATTGATCTTCTCAGATTCTATTCCACAGTTCTTTTGCCCAGTCAGCATCTAAATCTAGGACTGTAGACATAGGTTTGTCCTGGGTTTTCAATAGTTCTGGTTTATCATCCTTCTCATTTGATTTCTTCTCCTTGGCTTTGATACAATGGTTATACTGATCCTCTGATATTCTTGTCTCCGGGAGAGCTAGGATAGTCTTCTCTAGGGCGGCCTGGGCTAACTCTATGAGTTTTCTACATATCACGAGCCTCTCCTTCTCTAACTCCCCATGTGGGTAAAGCTTTTCATGTTGCTCTACATTCGGTCCATTCTTGATTCTAGCTTCGTATGCTTTCAACCACATGTCTAAATCATCTGGTTTCGGGTGGGCTAGAATTGATCATGTCTTCTTTGGCTCTCGTGTTGGCGGTGTAATAGAAACTTCTTCCCGAATCTCTAGTTCTTTAGATTTCTTATTGCTGCATGTATGCTTCTTGTCTTCCTTGTTTTTATTTTTCATCCATTTTTCCTTGAGTTTTTCCCTCCTTTCCTTCCATTTTTGGATTTTTGTTGTTTGGGTACTCTCACGTGGGTCTTCTGAGTCTTCCACTATTTGAATTCTGGGTTCTAGGATTTTACTCTTTTCTAGCTCGTGGTCTACTAGTTTCCTCTCTTGTCCTTTAGTTTTTGCTCGTGTAATGGCCTTAAATGGTACGGTATATTCCTTGTCACTTCCTGATGCTTCTATCACTTCGATCACATTAATAGGTGTTGTATCTTGAGCCTTATTGGGATTTTTTGGGCAATCCCTAAAGAGATGTTCCTTTCCACAATCACTAGAATACCCTTCCCATGTCCTAGGAGGTGGTTGGTTATATGGCCGAGTGCACTCTTTGATAAAGTGGTCTCCTCCGCATCTATAACACGGTCCTCTTGGCATAGGTGGTCTGATGGGTGGTCTTACGGGTACCTGTGCTTTAGGTGCGGTGTACATTAATGTCGCCACCTCTGGTCCATAGACATTGTCATACCCTTCATATCCATAGTTTTGCGTGTCAAAAGCTTGCTTGTACTCCATTATATTGGCATCATAGGGATAGTAATCTCCTTGGGTTTGCTTGTATCCTAAGTTTAGGGATTCTACAATCGCTATTGGTGATGCTGGCACTATGGCTCTTTCTAAGTTTCCTCTAGTTGAGCATATTTGAGAGGTACTACATTTTTAGGAAGTGGTGGTTGTGGTCCTAACACTGGTTGAGGGTTTCCAAATTGCACCTGGTCATATGGTCTAGGTGCTCGTGGTGGTGTTGGATAGGGATGATACCGTGGAATCTCCCTGCTTGGCTCTCTAGGTGGGTATCCAAAAGGCCGATACTGAGGTGGGTTTAAAGGCTGTGTCTGCCTATTGAATGGGCAATTCTCCATGGTATGGTTGGTGTATTTCTATTCTATGTGGCAATACAAGGCAGTTCCTTGATGGGGCTGCCTATTATAAGGGTAATTCTGAGGTACACCTGTTCCTCCTTGTACACACATGTGGGTGGGGTGGTCTCCTCCACATAGGCTACATCCTCGTAACATGGTAATTCTTAGTGGTGGATGCTGATAGTTCGTTTGTCCGTGAACTCCTAGCTTCTTCACTCCCAATTCTGCTAATTCTTCTATGTTACTAGAGTTGGATGTAACCGTACTCCGAGTGTCTTCTAATTTAGTAGGACTCATTGTACTCTTGAGATCATCTGCTAGGTTGTCCTCTAGGTCAATACACTCTTGAAGACATTCACTCAATGTATGTAGTCTCTTTACATAGACTAAAGTTCTTAGAGTTCCGTTCGTTAGTCCGTCCAAAAATAATGATATCATTTTTTGCTGCATAGGTCTTTCTGCTACCGAGCATCTATCAACATACTGATTTAATCTTCGGGCCGCTGTTTTCATAGTTTCATTTGGGTTCTGTTTAAAACTATGGATTAAAGATGAAGAGTTGTGTTTAATCCCTCTTTTAGTAAATTCCCCTATGAATTCTTGAAAGAACTGCTCAATATCTCCAAATTGATTGGGATCTAATGGTTGGAGCCATGTCAGAGCCATTTCTGTGAGAGTGAGTCCAAAGGACTCATACTGCACAAAGAAATAATCCACTTGTTCAGCTCTTAGAACTTGTTTAAATTCAGCTATGTGGTCGTATGGTTCTCCCAATCCATCATAGTGATTTCTCATACATTTGGCCACTTGAATCGGTCTCAATCTCCTCATGGGCTCTGATTGTCTAGGCATTACAGGAATTGCTGGTCTGATTGGATGCATTCTAGGTTGCACTCCTAGTGGTGGTCTTGGTCTCACTGGTGGCCTATGTGGGTTGCCTACTCCAGGGTCTGTTTGATTGTGTGCTTGCATTCCAGGCATTGTAAATTGTACATGTGTTCGGTTTGGAACACTCCGATGGCTCGTTTGTCCCGACATTGTATGCTCTGACTCTGGTTGTGTCCCGAAAGGGTTATGCAAGGTAGTTGCCTGCTCTCGCTGAGGGAATACAGGCAACCCCATATACTTCAGTCGAGCCCTATCTATGGCATCAACAAGCCAATACCTTCTCTGGTTCTTGTCTAGGTATGTGATTCTAGACTCGTCTTCAGGATCTTTTAACTCGTAGAATGTCATCGGGTTTTCTTCCCGTCCTTGTGTAGGTGAGTTAGTTTGGAGTAATAAGTCTGATCCATGGATCAAATAAACCTCTAGTAAATAGTCATTTTGAGGTATCAAATCCCCTCTCAAGACTCGAGTTACCACTGATTTGCCTCTAGGAGTGGTTACCAACTCCTCAGGGTTTGGTCTTCCTGAATGTTCTTGCCCTTCTAATCGTCCTCTCTCATTGATCAGATCTGGATGTTCTGTCACCACGTAGATTTGAACCAACTTATCCATATATGCTCCTCCTTCATATTTGAGGGCTGGTCTGGGCCCAATTGTGGATACGGTGGAGGTTTCCATCTGGGCAACTGATCTATTTAAACCATCTAGGTAGATGGGAATCTCCTGGGAATTAGTGGACACATATTGCAGAAAGGTGCGGTATTCCCCTTCTATAGTAGACATGACGTTTCTCCCGAGAACAGGACCTTGCATGTCTTTTGATGCCATGGGTGTCTCCTCCTCTAAATCACTAGAGGTGTCGGAATAAGCAGAGTGGTGACTGACTTGAGCGGTACTTCCTATCAATGATATAACACTTCTCCTGCTACTTAGCACCCTTCCTGACCTCAAGTTCATCCACCCTCCTAGGGCTATTTTGGGCTCTAATTCTCTCCCTAATTGGCTCTTCAAAACACCTCAATTTTCCCTTATAAATGCTCAAAGTGTTCTGGATGATACCACTCTAGCGATACTGCACTAGGTGATACCAGTTTGTCGATGATACGATACCACTACAGGTGATGATACGATACTTGGGTAGTCAATGATACGATACCAGAGAACTGAGCGATACGATATTGCTTTTCACATGATACGATACCACTGCTCTATGGATATGATACTATGTGCTCCGATGATACGATACCACCTGAAGGCATGATACGATACTGCTGGAGTGCACGATACGATACTGGGAATCCTAACGATATGATACTAGTGCAAGTCACGATATGATACCGCAAACCCGCACGATACGATACTAAAATTCCTCACGATACGATATCAGAGGATTCAACGATACGATATTGGGTACACGATATGATACCAAGAATACTCACGATATGATACTGGTGCATGGTCGCGATATGATACCGCAACAATGCACGATACGATACTCGAGTTCTGCGCGATACGATATTGGACTTGCACAGAATACGATACCGCTCGGTCGACGATACGATACTGTGACCAGGGCGATACGATACCAAGTGGATCGTGATACAATACCACTGGCAGATCACGATCACGATACCAACTTGACAATACTATACCAAAAATGGTATCGCGATACCTCAAGTGGTATGCGACGATACGTTACTAGGTGAGTATCGCGATACTAGGGAATTTTGGTATCACGATACCAAAACTCAACCGATCGTGATACTATAGCCAAAATAGCTCCAAATACAAAAATTTTTGCACCCCTTGGTTTCTCTCTCACTCCTCTTCACTCCTCACCCTCTGTCTCACTCAAGAAAACTCTTAAATCTCTCTATCTCACCCCCGTGATACCAAATGCACCTTTAATCATGTGTTAATGCATTTTTACAATGTTTTTGATATTAAAGTCTTGAGGTACCTTACCTTGGAGGCAGGTTGCTTAGGTCTAGAGCTCACTAGGATGCTTTGAGGGTTGGTATTGCATGATACCACACAAGCGATACCAATTGCTGTCTACAAGCGATACCAACTTTTGAGCAGTTGTCAAATGAACTACACTTTTTTGATTTTTATAGTTTCTGATGACTGAGGCCTATCCTACACTAACTTCGCAAATGTTTTTGGGATTTTTCTTGGTACTTTTCCACTTACTCCTACTCCAATTCTCTTCTTGACCTAACCCTAACTCTTTCTTCTCTCCCTCTCTCCTAACCCTAAACCTAAAAACTCATTACACACACCTCCAGGATGTGAAGTAACAAGTGCTGAAGTGTCTGACTACTTGCCACTGACCGAATTCACTTGTACAAGTATGATTTCTTCACTCCAGAACTCTAACCATCATGAAGGCACCTTGGTCGAGCGTGTTCCCCGGCAACGGTGCCAAAAACCTGTGTACCTAAGTCATGAGGTCTTAGGGACTTGTGTGAAAGAGACTAAATCTCATTTTCCACACAAGTACGTATAGTGGTGGATTGACACACGCTTAATTATCAATCCGAAGAACCGACCTAACCAAGTGTATGAGGACATGTGCGCACATGATGGATAATGAAATGGTTCAGCTAAAATGCATGGGAAATGACTAGATTACCTCTCCAACTCACTTAATCTCTGAAAGTGTCTGCCGTGATACCACTTACTATTTTACAAGAGATATATTACAATGATTTGGGATTATGCATCTAGAGGACTTCTCTAGTGCATTTACATGGCTTTGAGGGAATTTTCTAAGATTTTGAAGAAGAACAAGATGCCCATTAATTTGAAAAAATTGGGGCTCCTCTTTTGTGCCTCTTTTCTCTATAACAGTTGGTGACACTAAAACAGCCTTGCACACGATACAATACCGCTTGGTCGACGATACGATACCGCTCGATCGACGGTACCATATCAAGATGGATCGCGATACGATACCACTGACTGATCACGATCATGATACCAGCACTTGACGATACGATACCAATTTGGTATCGCAATACCTCAAGTGGGTATGCAACGATACGATACTAGGCGATTATCGCGATACTAGGGAATTTTGGTATCGTGATACCAAAACTCAACCGGCCGTGATACCTCAGCCAAATTTCATCTAAACTCAGAATTTTTTGGTTCAAAGTGCTTGTTTTCCTCACCTCTTCCCTCTTGGCCCTCTGTATCACTCAAAAACCCTCAAAAAACTCTCTGTACTTCCCCACGATACCGAAAACGATCGTGGGTGTGTTTTTGAAGTGATTTATGTTATCAAAAAATTATGTAGCTTACCTTCAGGGATACCTCAACTCAAATTTGTGCTTCCAAATTCACTCTTTAGCTCGCTAGGCACGATACCACATTGGCAATACCAATGGCTGCTGTGCTCACGATACCTCCTCTCACACTTGTGTCAAATGAATTGATTTTTTGGTTTTTATACCTTTTTGATACCTGAGACCTATTCTACACTAATTTTGATAATTTTTGGGATTTTTTCTTAGGTTTTTCTACTTCTTCCTACTCTAATCCTCTCTCTAACCTATCCCTAATTCTTCCCTTTCTTCCTCACTCCTAACCCTAAACCTAAAAACTCATTACACACACCTCAAGGATGTGAAGTAACAAGTGCTGAAGTGTTTGACTACTTTCCACTGAATGAATTCACCTCTACAAGTAGGATTCCTTCACTCCAGAGCTATAACCATCACAAAGGCACCTTGTTTAATTTTGTTCCCTGACGATGGTGCCAAACACGTGTGTATCTAAGTCATGAAGCATTAGGGACTTGTGTCAATGAGACTAAATCTTAATCGGCCCACAAGTGCGCATAGTGGTGGACTGATACACATTTAATTATCAATTCGAAGAACCACATGAACCAAGTGTATGAGGACATGTGCGCACATGATGGAAAGTGAAGTGCCAGAGCTATAATGCAAGTGAAAAGACTTAACTACCTCTCCAAATCACTAACTTTCTGGAAATGCATGTCGTGATACCACTTACAACAGTAAGCACAAATTCAAACTGTTCTCCTAACTCCGAACTCCGAATATGGCCAGTAGTGGGTTCCTTTCAAAGCTCTGGACGAGATGCATCTATTACTAATAATTTTGCTCGAATCTGATAAATGTTCTTCAATTTATGGGCAAAACAATGAATGGTGGGAAAACCAACACTCACTCAACAACTTGACCTCTTTGGAACTCATAGTCAAACGGACCTCTTTGGAACAAAGGCATGAGTGTATCAAAGACATCTTGTGAACTAAGTGTTGGCTGAAATTTGCATTCAAGTAAAGGATAAACTAAATATTTAGCAAATACCACATCCTAACTTACAATAATTTTGTCTATTGTGGTTGTGATTGTAGCCATGGATCCTAATCAATGCATGAAGATAAAATATATTCAAAGCTTTATATGAATTTCTCAACCATGAAGATGCTTAAACATTGGTCTACATCAAGTAAAGAAAAGAAAAGATGAAGGAGATGTAGTTCTCAAAGTAAAGTAAGGCTCATGAAGGTAATTCCAAGGGTTCAAACATAGTCAAATAATGGAGATGAAGAAGAGGAGCAAGAAGCAACAAAAAAAAATCAAATTTGGATTCTTTTTTACCCTCCAAAGCCTACATTAAAGATCGAATTGAAAACACACCAATGTTTGTTTTTAAAGGAAAAAAATAAAGGATTTTGATTGGTCCATTTAAATCTATCATTGATCAAAGGTCGTTTGTATCCTATAAAAGGATATGTTCATTCATTTGTTACTTTCTTCCCAAGATTTGAGAGTTTGAGTGCTTAGTGAAAATAGAGAAAATTTTAATGGTCGTTTAGTGCAAATGGATCTTTTGATTTATCAAAGTTTGTATTATTTCAACAAGCTTGGTGGATTCATCAACAAGATCGTCAGTTATGAATCAAAATATTCAAGGTAGACCTTCAAATTTCATTATCAATAACATTATTTTTTATTGAAACGTGTATGATTAATTGATCTTGAGCATTTAATGTTGAATTTTACCATATTTTGTTGAAACATTTGTTGTGATGGTAGAAGAGCATAAGCCAAACAACCAAATATGCACATATGATGAACCATTGGCAAACCCTTCTAACAAGGGAAAAAAGTGCCTTGACGGTCCTAGTGTGTTCACACAGATCACTACCTAAATATATCAACAAATCCCCCCCTCGGAGTGATGCGGTGAACAAGGAGTTGGAACTGATGTATAAAGAAGTGCCAAGCTATGTGGTATCAATCCACAAAAGGAAGTAAGCCCAAAGCTTTGTGGAAAGCTTCAAACTTCTCCCTAGGCAGAGCCTTTGTGAAAAGGTATGCAATGTTCTCCTGTGTAGGCACATGTGCCAAACTAATCTCTCCAAGAGAGAAACTCTCCCTGACATAATGATAGTGCACCTCAATGTGCTTAGTGCGAGCATGGAACGCAAGGCTCCTCGAAACTGCCAATGCACTCTAATTGCAAGTGAAGATGGTGGTGGCAGAAGATTGACCAACACCCAAATCAGCCATAAGGCATCTGAGCCACTTACACTCAACAGTCACTATGAAAGATGCCCTATACTCAACCTCACAACTATAAGTGGCCATAGTCCTCTGCCTCTTCCTCTGCGAGAGTAAAGTACGTGCTCAGAACTAGGTTTTTCTCAGGATTTTGAGTCCTTAACAAGATTGGTTTCTTCAATAATCAACATGGAACACAGCCGATCAAAATTTAGAACATTTTCCCTAGCCTGTATAGACTTTTTGCACTACTTATATGCAGCTCCTAAACCACGAAGGCACATTTCCACCTTATTATCATCTTCACCTACATTCATGCCAATAGATGCAAGTGACCCATATATGCTTTTGATTTTCAAGGTGTAGTCACTTATTGGCATACCCTTTTTCTCAAGTGTATGTGCTCCTTCTTGAGTTGCAATTTTTGTGCCTTTGTATTGGCCTCATACAATGTCACCAAACTATTCCAAGCCTGTTTCAGAGTCTTGGCATCCTCTATTTGCCAAATCATGCTATCTTGTATGCTAACAAATAGCCAATACATTAATTTTTGTGCTCCTTGATTCCATTCCTCATGTGCTCTTAATTGGTCCGTAGTTTGATTCCTCTCTAGTAACTATGAAGCATTTTCATTCTCTCCTTCAATGTACTTTGAGTAGCCTTTTCCCATAAAAAAACTCATTATTCTTAATCTCCAAGCATGGAAGTTGTTCTTGTCTAGCGTATCACCTGTTGATATATTTAGGTAGTGATGTGTGTGAACACTCTAGGACCGTCGGGGCACTTTTTCCCTCTTTAGGAGGTTTTTTTCCCCCGGCTTGTATATACGCCTATTGCCCTAATGGGCTACTTATCTTTGTACATTCTCTAGTAATACATTCAGTCTTGTGTGTTGTGCTCCAAGCTTCTTCTTCTTCCTTGTGCTGTTCGCGTGCTTCCGCAGACGTCTAACTCCAACAATTGGTATCAGAGCAGGTCGTTGCTTCTTCTAGGGCGCCGTCGACACTCCTCCGTTTGCAGTCTCAGATTCGCACAAAATTTGGTGAGCATACTCAGGGTGTTTCCGAGATCAAAACGGCTTCGCTCTGTAGTGCCGAAATCGCGATCTGAGCTCGTTTCGGCCTCCAAACGCACTATCGCAGTGCTTGTGCAGGCTATTTTGTCCTTTTGTGCCAAAGGTATATACCAGTTTCTGTTCGCCAGTTTAAGCGTCTCGAAGTCTGCTACAGGTCTAGCAGAACTCGTCTGGGTAGTTCTGTTCAACTTTTTGAGATATTGTCAATTTTCTGCATCAAGGTATTTTAGTCACCGGCCATGGCTGAAAGCAGTGATGTATTCCGTATGTCGGCTGTTGAGGATAAGTTGGATGGTACCAACTACCCATTATGGGCTTATATGATGCGACATGTACTGGTTGCAAAAGGATTGTGGAACATTGTGCAGGGTGTTGAAAGTCGTCCTGTTACACCTGTAACGACAGGTACTGCAAATACAGGTGTTGGAGCTGATGAAGATGGTGTCGAAGATGATATTCCGCAGATTCCTGTTCGTGCTGCTGTTTCTGTTGCACCTACTGCAGAGCAGATTCGTTGGGATGGCAGAGATGCCCAGGCACATGCATTGATAGCTTTGTCTGTCAAACGTGCCATTATTCCTCACATTCGCTCTTGCAGAACAGCAAAGGATGCTTGGGATACACTTACCACTTTGTACGAGGCTAGGAATGAGGCTCGTGTTGCTTACCTCCGAAAATAGTTGGAGAGTGAGCACATGAATGAAGGTGATTCGATGGACAGTTTTCTTACAAAGATCAAAGACCTGAAGGAACAATTGATTTCTGCTGATGAGGTTATACCAGATAGCTCACTTGTGCAGACCGTTCTGAATGGCCTTCCTGATTCATATCAGAGTTTTGCCTCTACTCTTCGATTGATGCTGAAAGGCAATCCGAATGCCTTGTCATTTGAGGAATTAGTCTCTGTTCTGTTGCAGGAAGATCAGTCCAGGCAGAACAGGTCCATTATGCGTGTTGCAGATCAAGCTTTCCTGGCTAGTCAGAAGGGCAAAGGAAAATGGAGCTCTTCTACTAGTAAGCAGAAATCTGCAAATGCTGCACAATTGAAGAACCAGGATAAAGATGAGAAGAAATCAGAAAAGCAGAAATTGTTCTGCAAGTACTGTAAAGGAAATGATCATATTATAAAGAACTGTCCAAAACTGGTTGCTAAAGAGGCAAAGAAGAAAGAGGCTGGAATGGTTGTTGCAGAGGCCTCTACACCAAAAACAGAGTCTGCAAATCTTGTGCAGGAAGAAGAATGGGCGTTTACTACTGTCTGCAGTTTTGACCCATCTTCTCATGATCAGTGCATGTCTGCAGTAGACTCAGATGTTTGGTACTTTGACAGTGGGGCAACCAAACATATTACCTCGCAGCGCAGTTTCTTCTCTTCACTCGAGCCTGCCCCTACAGGGAATACTGTCACATGCGCCAATAACTCCTCTTATCCTGTTATGGGAGTTGGTAAGATCATTCTGACTACTGCTGATGGTAGTTCTTTCACTTTGTGAGATGCTTTATTTGTGCCAGGGATCAAAAAGAACCTGTTATCAGTTTCTGCATTAGCCAAGATTGGCTTGGTTGTGAAATTCGTTGATGACAGGTGTACAGTCCATGATCTCTCAAATGGCGATGTGATTATTGCTTCTGGCATTTTATGTCGTGGGCTGTATAAGCTCATAGACTATGAAAAATCTGTGAATGATTCGGCATGTGTAGTTCATGATTCTCAGGCTATGTCAGATGCAAAGCTTTGGCATGCACGCTTTGGTCATCTGAATTTTGCTAGTTTGTTACGCCTGCAGAAATCTGAAATGGTGTCCTCTTTGCCCAAACTTGAGGCACCTGGAAAACATGTTTGTGAGGCTGAGTATAGGGCAGCTTTCACAGTGACTGTTGAGTGTGTGTGGCTCAGACGCCTTATGGCTGATTTGGGTGTTGGCTAGTCTTCTGCCACCACCATCATCACTAACAGTCAGAGCGCATTGGCAGTTGCGAGGAACCCTGTGTTCCATGCTCGCACTAAGCACATTGAGGTGCATTATCACTATGTCAGGGAGAGGGTCTCTGCTGGGGAGATCAGCTTGGCATATGTGCCCACGCAGGAGAACATTGCAGACCTTTTCACGAAGGCTCTGCCTAGGGAGAAGTTTGAAGCTTTCCGCAAAGCTTTGGGCTTACTTCCTTTTGTGGAGTGATTTCCACATAGCTCGGCACTTCGTTATACATGAGTGCCAGCTCCTTGTTCACCGCATCACTCCCAGGGGGGATTTGTTGATATATTTAGGTAGTGATGTGTGTGAACACTCTAGGACCGCCGGGGCACTTTTTTCCCTCTTTAGGAGGTTTTTTTCCCCCGGCTTGTATATACGCCTATTGCCCTAATGGGCTACTTATCTTTGTACATTCTCTAGTAATACATTCAGTCTTGTGTGTTGTGCTCCAAGCTTCTTCTTCTTCCTTGTGCTATTCGCATGCTTTTGCAGACGTCTAACTCCAACATCACCCATAAGCTGACTCATTCCATCTGCATTTGCCATTTTTGCAACAAATCACAACATTGCAAAAACACTACAAGCAGTACTACTTGAATATTATCGCACTGTGATGTGACAGTTTGATCTTAGAAAAACTCAGTATTCTTGTATCAAGAGTACATGGGATTGCTTGAAATTTTGGATCTAGAATATATGGGTGCTAACAAATAGGACGCAAGGTAGATTTTTGCAAACTGACCTAGTTTTTTTAGGCTCCCCCTTACCTACCAAGAAAGTCAAAAGAGCCAGGATGCAAGTACCATTATTCCTATCTACTAGTCTAAAAGGCTTTCACCAATGGCCATTGCACCAAAGACAAACACTAAGAAAATCCAAATATGTGTATATTTTAGAGTGCTAAACAAAGTGATAGTTTGTGATGGCTTCCTTATGCCCTTTTTAGGACACCTTATTGAAGACGTTGTTGGTCACACCTTGTACAACTTCATGGATGGGTTTAGTGGGTACAACTAGATCTTTATTCACCTTGATGGTTGTGACAAATTAGATTTTATTAAACATTTGAGAGCTTGTGTTTATGTAAAGATGTTATTCATGATAAGGAATGCTCTTGCAACCTTCAATGTGAAATTGATGAACATTATATTTGGACCCTCATAATTAGAAGTGTTATGAATTTTTATGAATGACTTCTCATCCTTCTTAGGTACTTTGACTAGTACACCTATGATGAAAACTTGGTACAATGATAGCATGTCTTCAAAAGATGATGACACACTCACTTAAAGTTGAATTCAAATAAGTGCCATGTTTTGGTCACAAAAGCGGCTTTTCTTGGACATGTCGTGTCAACCAAAGGTATAGCCCCTAATCGAAAACGATTCATTACCATATTGTGATTGATTAGATGAGGAACACACAAAGAAATACAAAGTCTTTTGGGAAACACTAACCATCATAAGTTTATCAAAATATATGCTGACATCATGTGGTTGCTCACCAGCCTTGTTGGTAAGGATAATCCCTTCAAGTGGAAGAGGAGAAAGAGAAATCCTAACAAGTCCTAAGGCTAAAAACTATGGAAGCACTGATCATAGTTACTCTCGATTGGTCTAAATATTTGTATGTCCATTTGAATGCAAGTGCCTATGCACTTGGGTTAGTTCTTATTGTGTATAGCAAGGAGTATGAATTGGTTAGACTAAATTAACATGCAAGTTAGATATTGACTAGGAACGAAAATAACTATTGCAACATGGAAAGAGAAGCACTGGCAATGGTGTTTGTACTGGACAAATTCAGACACGACTCGCTAGGGGTCAAAGTTCTAACTATCACAAATCCTCCACCCCTTAAGTATTTGTTGAATAAACCACATGTAACAAGACGTTATAAAGGTTGTTCCCTTTTTTATAAGAATTTAACTTTTTGATCATTCATCGGCCACACAAAGAAAATATCATGGCTGATCATTTTTCTAGAGTCGTCCTAGAGAAATAAGAAATATGAGTGCTTGACGAGTTCCTACATGCAAGTTTGTTCACTATATGTAGTCAAGGGTGTTATGAAGAATCAGAGAATTAATCACTATAGGGAAGTATCCTAAAGAAGCTAGATTTATGCAAAAGAGGCAATTGCTGATAAAAATTAGGCCCTATTTTATTACCAAGAGAAATTTATACAAGTATGGGAATGATAGAATCCTTTGGAATTCTATCGAGGAACAAGAGGCACACCAGATTCTTAAAGATGCACATGAAGGCCTAGGTGGTGGGAACCTCCCTCACCACATTATGAGGCAAAGAATAATGGATGTAGGTTTATTGTGGCCAAAATTGTTCTATGATGCACTCGAAAAAATAGACGAGTGTGATGTATGTCAAAGTTGCGGACCCAAGACTAGTAAACAAAGACAACGCCCCTTGGTAATCTCCACCTCATGGAAACCCTTTGAAAAAATATGGGGTTTTGGATTTCATAGGATTCATTTATCAAGAAATTCATCATTCTTAATCTCCAAGCATGGAAGTTGTTCTTCTCTAGCTTATCGCCCATACACTCACTCATTCCATCTGCATTTGCCATTTTTGCAGCAAATCACAACATTGCAAAAACACGACAAGCAGTACTACTTGAACATTATCGCACTATGATGTGATAGTTTGATCTTAGAAAAACTGAGTATTCGTGTATCAAGAGTACATGAAATTGTTTGAAATTTTGGATCTGGAATATATGGGTGTTAACAAATAGGACGCAAGGCATAGTTTTGCAAACTGACCTAGTTTTTATGGGCCCCACCTTACCTTCACACCAATTTTCATAGCAACATGCATCCATTTATGAATTGAAATTTCTCCATTCCTTCTTGCATACTCTTCATCATCAGCCTTCTCTATAAGCTCTCTATAGCCACACTAGATCTGATACCATGTCATGCAGAAGGAGATAAGGAAGAGAGTTCACACACACACACACTCACAATCAAAGTGGAACACACACATAGATTAGGGCAAGGAAGAATGATTTTCTTCTTCTACTTCTTCTTCTACTTCTTCTTCTATAACATAAAACGAATGTACAAAAATGACTTGAAACAACAATACAACAAGCACAATATATAAAGAACAATCCATAAGAAGAATCCTAATGTCTCTGAATGATTGAGCTGGCAAGAAACAAATGTGCCATCACTCTCGATAGATAAATCTAGTAAAGATCAATGAAGTATCCATGAAATATATCGGTGTGACCATTATACACGTCAGAGAAATGAAAAAGTGATACATGTCATCCTGGATCATCACATGTTGAGTTTGATATCTCAAAGATACTAATTGAAATTGATACAAATGATATGAAGCAAGTTAGTACCAATGTGAATGTAAAGAAATGTAGTGAAGAGAATTATTTTCCAATACATGAAAATCATATTGGTTTGCTACAAGAAAAGGAGGAATATATTGATATCAAGTGTGTTTATCCAAATGATAGGAGGAGTATGTGGAGAAAATCATGGAAGAAGTGAAAAAAATAGATGAAGAAGATCTATAACACATATTGATGGAGCAGAACCTAGTCAAGGAGGTTGAGCTTGGCACTAAGAGAACCCTCATCCCATATCAATCGCAATGTGGTTATGGAATCATCCTGATTTACTTACAAAGGAAATTTCTTTTATGAAAAATTATGCAAATGTATTTTCTTCGCACTACAATGATTTGGAAGGGGTTGCTACAAGTTTTGGATAACATCCAATTCCTTTGATAGATGGAGACAAATAAATAAGGGTTAAAAGCTATAGGTTAAATCCAAAGTATGCTAAGGGTATTTACCAAGAAATTCAAAAGAGGTAGGATGCTAGTACCATTATTCCTATCTACTATCTAAATGGCTTTAACCAATGGTCATTGCACCAAAGAAAAACACTAAGAAAATCCAAATATGTGTATATTTTAGAGTGCTAAACAAAGTGATATTTTTTAATGGCTTCCTTATGCTCTTTTTAGGACAGCTTATTGAAGAAGTTGTTGGTCACACCTTGTACAACTTCACGTATGGGTTTAGTGGGTACAACTAAAGTTGCGGACCCAAGACTAGTAAACAAAGACAACGCCCCTCAGTAATCTCCACCTCATGGAAACCCTTTGAAAAAATATGGGGTTTCGATTTCATAGGATTCATTTATCTTGCATCCTCCCTACAAGAGGTAATTATTTGCTCATTGCAATAGACTATGCTACGATATGGGCTGAAACCATTGCTTCACCAGGCAATACTAATCAAACTATTGCTCAATCTGTATGCTAATACCAAGGGATCCACTTTGTTAATAGATTTTTGTATGAAAGTTTTTTACAGGCACATGATTCTCCATTCAACTTCATGTGCAAATTATCCAAGAAAAATACAAACGATGACACTCAAAGAATATTCTTGTAACTCGATGGTACACATGAATGGCATAAGGTGATTGAAAATAAAGGTTTCTCATATCTTGCAGCATGTGAAGCAATGGTAAACATTAATGGCATAAGGTGATTAAAAATAAAGGTTTCTCATAGCTTGCAGCATGTGAAGCAGTTGAATCTAGCATGTTATGTTAAATGTTTTAATCTTTTTGTGATATCATGATGTGTTGGGGACTCTATGAATATTATCATTGTGCAGAGATATAACGAATATTGTCCCAATTAGTGATTCATGAACTCTCGTACTACATTGCTTCAAATTAGACATTCTAATAAAAGATGTACCTGTCTAACATTAAAATTCACTAATTCAAATATATTTTCCATGGAACATATAAACCTTATCTTTCGAAAATATTATAGGAAATAAAATAAGATGAGATTTGAGTTTTTCCTAAGCAAAGGTCAAAGATTACTCTTTTTGTTCTGCTCTCGGAGGTGGTGGCATCGTTGTCATCGTTACTTCTACACAGTTGCAGCTTGCTCATCAATAGTCTTAAGCTTTATGCAATTGCAAGTTGCAACCTAATGCCATGAATCATGACTGTGTTATGAAGTGAAAAGGGATCACCAACATGCAGAAGTAACGACTAGTAAGAAAGCAAACGATTATTAGGAATTAAAAAGTACATACACATCCTAGCATGGATAACCTAGTAGCTGACGCCTTGAAGCTGACGCCTTGAAGCTATAAAGCTGTAAGAAGAAGTACTGAGTTCAAGTTTTGGCTAGACATATCCATGAGATTCTCAGTATGGGTGCTTCTATCTTATGATCTTGGGTGTGTGAGTGTGTATTTCCAATTCATTATACTCTCAAAGAAAACAAGTATATGCACTCAAAAGACCAAGAGGTGTTGTTCTTTTGTTTCATGTGTAAAAGAAGTTTGACGTTGCAACATTTTTTTTTTGATAGTACAATGAATTGGAAAGACACACACACCTGACCTCGTAAGGTAGAGGCACTCATCTTTGGGAACTTCATGGACACCCATCTTTGGGAACTCATGCAGCAGTGTTGTTCTTTTTTTTAATGGAGGTTCGGTCGAGATCTTCTCCTCCAGGCTTTAGCTTTAAATTGTAACTGTACAAGGAAGGGCATAGTACCCCTGGGACCCCCCTTATCCTACAAGAACTGGGGTTTACATAATTGGGTTAGAATGCGGTCACAATTCTCACGGGGCAGGACAAACGTTGGCACATCAACCACAAGATACAAGTTTCCATGTTAACATGTCCCTTACATGTTTCCGGTGGGAGTTGAACCCTTGCCCCGCCTCAAGAAGCGAAAGCCCCAACCACCCAAACAAACGGTCTTGTTGTTGTGTCTTTGTAACAAATAAAATTCAGCAGTCATGTCCATTGAATGTCCCCTGTTTCGGCCCATTGTCTAAAATTGCAAGGTTTTGATATACTTTCGTTGTCGAAGGTGTTGCTCATCTTGTAGCGTTGGCTACTTGAAGACGAAAACAAGCAGTGCGATGCCCTCTAAAATCATGGGTTCTTTTTCACTTCTGTTGTTATTGTCGTCGTTGATGATTGTGCTGTCGACCGTAGAGCCGACAGGAGATCTCGGCTTAATTATAAGTGATCATTCCCTGTAGCGTATTAGCGATCACTTGCTCAAGTCCATGGAAAAGCCTGAATGCAGCTAAGCGGACGCCTCCGTCTTCAGAATGCATGCAGCGATCGATGGCTACATCGGCATGGAAGGTCACACTATTGTGACGGTTACTGTGATGCATAGATGTTCGGAATGCTCTCTCTCTCTAACACACACACATTGTATCACTTGCAGCCAGCTTCCACGCGAAGACGACGATGAACAGACACACTCATATCTTCCCGTGATATCGCAAGGCATCATCTCCCAGCCATTCTTTGTCAATGTTATCAGAAATCTAATGCTCGAATAGAAACAAAGAAGCCGTTCTCGATTTTCATTCCCATGTGATTCCTGCAATCGAGACATGAAGTTGACAGAAGTGCGCACACAACTACATAATAAATTCTCGCAATTCTGGCTGTGTGTGTGTGTGTGTGAGAGAGAGAGAGAGAGAGAGAGAGAGAGAGAGAGGGTTGTCGCTTGGACAAAATGAACTGATTTTCATAAGATTACTTACTGTACTATAAGATTATTGTACTATGTTGGTTGAGGTGTTTTCACAAGTGATGTGTCCTGTTTTGTCCGTCATATGTATAACCTCATGCTGCCTTTGTGCATGACAAACGAGACTCGAGATCATATAACCTATCACATGTTGTAATACATTTGATTGTAGAAAATCCACAACTCACAAAAAGGTAGTGACATTTAAATTGAATATCGGATCCCCCTCCTGCAAAAAAGGGAACAAACTCCAAAATCCAAAAAGATTCTGTTTTCCTCTTGCCTTTCCAGCATTAAAGTTTGAATACACTTGATAAGCATTCTTCGTCTTTTTCAGAAAATAAAATCTCGTGGCACAATGATGTTTTTCAAATGGAATAATGGGTCATGTTTTCACTTGATATGCAGTGCTATTAGAGAAAAAACTTTATGGTAAATTTGAAAGAGCATGAATGAGGTTGATCTAATGGGCGATTGCAAATGTCCCTCGTTAAGGCTTCTCTCCCTATAAAATGATTATATATATATCTATATATATATATATATATATATATATATATATATATATATATATATATATATATATATATATATATATATATATATATATATATGTGTGTGTGTGTGTGTACATATAGCTAGGTTATGCATAAGTAAATCAAGCATCCAACATCCATATAGCTAGGTTATACATAAGTAAATCAAGCATCCAACATCTTGCTAATAGAGAACAATATCAAATCCATCTCAAGCATCATCTAAGCTCAATCATAGACCTCTTTCCATGGGAGTAGTAATAGAATTCAAGGCCAAATCATTGCAAGAATGTGTCAATTTTTTTTTTTGACACAAAGCTATTCCTCCATCAACTTGCATAAATTGAATGCACAAATAATGATGAAAATACCCAAATTGGACATCTCAAAAGAGGTATGCAAACCAACATTAAATTCACCAATATGCTTGTCATTGGGGCCACTAAGTAGCATGTCATCAACATATACAAAAATGATGAGAAGTACATCATCTACATGCTTAACATATAAGTCAACATTGGATAAAGCAATTTTAATGCACAATTGATGTACATTCCAACCATGATGAGTTGCAAGGGTAGAGATGTTATAAATAGTGGTCATTTGGCATGTGGGAGCAAAATTCCCATCAAAATCGATGCCTCTCTCTTGACCATATTAACCTTTGGCAAGAAGCCTAGCATTATACCTTTCAACTATTCCAACATGCTTATGTTTGAGATTGTATCCTTATTTAGTGCCAATGGCTTTTTTTCCTCGAGGAAAATGACATAAAGACCAAGTACTATTCTTCACTATAGCATCATGTTGTGATTGCATAGAAGCCATTCAATTTTCTAAATTTTGTGCTTCATCAAAAGAAATAGGCTCATTCTCATCACAAAGACTAGTGAGAGCTATTGTGCTCTCCAACATCCAAAACGAGCATGATATGTCAAGAGTGCATCTACTTTTCTATATGTCAAGGCCTACAACAACCACTTAGGCGTAGTTTTTGCCTCTTGTATGTCAAGCTTCTCATCAACAAGTGCATCATGTAAATATTTAGAGCATGATAAATTTTTAACACTAAGGTCTATAGATGAATTAAGCAAGACTCCTACTTAAGCTAGACCCTTGATTTTCTCTTTTTTGCTTTTGAGTAGACACATATCTATTGGCAAGGAGGTAGTCTTGGAATTGTCTATTACTAAGTTGTTAGCATTGGGAATTCTTCATTATTTATATATTCGATGTAATATTTAAGACAATCGATAGATAATAAATTTATCTATAGAAACTTCACATCTAAAAATCATTCCCTAAGTATTCAATAAGAGACATTCAAAATAATGACGCATTTTGATTGACATCTCTCTTTGGATCTTTTAGACATGTTTTCGCATACATTATAACCATTGTTTGCAATTCTACATTCATGCATTTGATATAATCTTGGTATCCTTAGACATTCCTTACAATGTTCTAAGGTTGAGACAAGTTTGTAGTTCATTCTTTGGTTAAGAAAGATCCACCGGAGTGAAGTGAGATCATTGTTTAAGTAGTTACAATCAGTTAGCCTATCTTGTATACATTGTTTCTTTGAGTATGGGCACCCGTTTTGAGTGAATTTCTTTTGATGGAAAGATTTTTAAGTCAAATACAAGTCTAAAACAGATCATTAAAGTTCTGAACACGAGATCTAATAAAAACAAATTTTGGAGTGTAGAGGTGAAAAAAGTATACTTATGGATATACTCGTAAGTTATCGTTCCTCTTAGGCACTTCCACAATAAGTGACCCATGTCCCAAGCCACTTGTTTGGGTGGTTGGGCCTCTCGCCTCGTGAGGCGGGGGCGAGGGTTCAACCCCCACCGGCATCGTGTAAGGGGCATGTTTAATATGGAAAGTTGTATCTTGTGGCTGATGTGCCACTGTTTGTTTTGCACTGTAGTAGTTGTGACCGCAATTCAACCTAGCTATGTAAACCCCTATTCTTGTGGGATAAAGGGGGTCCCATGGGTACTATGCCCTTCCTTGTACAGTTGCAATTTCAAAGTTAAAAGCCTGGAGGAGTATGCCTTGGCTAAACCTCCATTTAATAAATAATAATAATAATAATAAGTGACACCCACTCCGTATGTTTGATGTTATAGATGATTTTTTTTTGCCAAATGTTTGTGAGTGTCTTCGTTGATTTGGGAAGATTTTATGCACAATATATGTGTAAGGCCTTTATTTAGTGGGGCTTGCTTTACTCACCATCACGATCCCACATATAACGACTTTTGGATCTCCACTATTTAAATCTTTGTAACTCGACATAAAGACATCTTAATATTTGTGCATAAACCCTAGTAATTCTCTGTTTGTAGGGGAAACACAAAGCAAAAGCATGGATAGCTATGGTGGGTGCACCCTTGAAGATTGTGGAGCCTTGCTGGTGGCTCCAGAGTCCCCTCTATGTATGCATTTCCCCATGGAAAGTAGATCTCATCCATCGTTGTATATTTCTGCATATAAACCATCTCTTAGCTTTTATGCAATTCTTAAAAAAAAGAAAAGATTCCTTTTGGATTTAGAAGGATATTTGTATTTTATCACTTTCACGTATCATCACTTTTGTATAATGAGGATCCTCGTTTGATATATTTGCATATCTATTAGGGTAGCCTTCGCTTTAGCACATGTTGTCTTTTGACAACACATTTTTTTGTATTTCCCTTCCTCTCCTCTTCTATATAAGGAGAGGGCTCTTATGTATTCGGAGTCCCTTGGCCTATGTTTGCAATAGATGGAATGGAAATTCACTATTCTCCCATGTCCATGTGTGTTTGGTGGCCATCTTTATGTGTGTGGATATAGCTTGGGTATGCCTAGGTGTGGGAGCGATCACATTTGATCAAAGCTACATGTGTCTTCGAGAATCAATTACATCATCATGTGTGTTTCATTTATTGCATTCTTGCTATCCCAACTTGGAGGAACATCTCCCTTCCATGCGAAGCCATTAGGGTCAAATACTCCTTTATCCAACAAATTTGGTGCTGTTGTTGGGGATGTTAGACTTCCAATCATTGGTGCTGTTGTTGGGATGTTAGACTTCCAATCATTGGTTTCTTCAAATCATGTTGTATATACACTTCTTTTGACAAACCTAGACACTTGGAATGGGTTTGAATTTATGTGTACTACACTCTTCCACTACTTGCGTCACTCACCATCTCTACCGTACAAACTGTAATCCGGGCACCCAAAAAAAAGTACACTTGCCCTCCCTATCTTAAGGGTTAGTGTTATGCATATAAAAGTTAGCATTAAGGTATTGATAGATGTTTAGGTCTCTAATAGTCTCGGAAGGCCATTTTTTAGTATACATTTATGAGTAAGATGATATGTGTCACGAGAAATCAAGAATCATAAAGGATGTTCACAAGTGGGAAACCAAGTAACAATAATAAAGGATGTGTCACGAGAAATGAAGAATCATAAAGGATGTTCACAAGTGGTGCCTAACTTGGACAAGGCTTCATTGGGATTTGAAGTTCATGTCTATCTGGCATCCCCTCATCGAGATCAAAAAGTTGGTTCTCATGTGGCAAATTTTCCACCATGGTATCTAGACCAATTTAAAGGTTAGCAAAATATGTGGGGCTCTGCCATAGTGCAAGCGATGTCACCGCAACATTGAGGATTTTGATCACAACTTCTTCACATGCCCCAAGTCTCTCCTACTCTAGCGGAGCCTTGGGAATATTTTGAGATTGCATGAACAAATCATCTGGAAGCAAGTACTTCTAGGTGAGGCAATCGGCTTCTCAGCAGCATTGTGGAACATTATAAGAGGGGAAACCCTCAGCAAGATTTGGAGGAAGTGGTGTGCCTACAATTTTGGATACCCTCCTAAAGAATGGTCGATTGAGAAGTCTTTGTTCCTCCTTGGCAAAAGAATCTCCAACTGTAAGAGGTCCCCACCCTTTAGGCATCATAAAGTGTTTCTCATCGAGAACAACAAGCTTAAACCCAAGTGGGCCCCACATGAGGGGGACGAGAGGGTTGTTAATCTCCTTTGTAACACTCTCTAGATCCGCAAGTTCTACCTCTCCTTTGTGGGATTCAAGGGGTCCCAAGGGCACTAGTCCCATTCACCCGCAACTTGTTCTTCCTTTTTTTAAAATTGAAGTCATAGAAAGTAAGCCAAGACCGAACTTCCGTTTTGGAAAAAAATGACAACAATATAAATTTCAGTGCTCCCATTATTGAAGGTGACCATTGTAACTCAAAGAAGTTCTTAAAGATCATCAACATATTAAGTGGAAATTTTAATGGAGCAAATAAGCTGAGAGGAATAAGGCCCCATATACTATAAGGAATGATTTCATGGAGATTGCAACTTGTGGAATTCCATTGAAACGTCAAAGTTATATCAAGTCACACACGCGCATACACACACACACACACACACACATATATATATATATATATATATATATATATATATATATATATATATATATATATATATATATATATATATATATATATATATATATATATATATATATACTTTCAATAGCTTAAAAAGGACTTAAGTGGTTTAAGAAGTCAATCACCATATAGAAATATAATTGATAATCTTTGAAGAGCTTCAAAGATAATAAAATTAATTACAAAAATGGATATTAAAAAAGTAATGAATGCAATAAAAAAGAATAATTTTTTCAGATCTTTGGTGTCGAATATTTTTCTATCTTTAATCTATTCATTCAAGTCCCACAAATGAAATTTCTTCCCCCAATTTATAGATGACTTCATACCTTTCTTCAAAACTTTATACACGATCTTTGGATATAAGCTCTTGAAGTGGAGGTTCTCATGAAGTTTCAATATGGTTTGCATATTGCTATAATTGGTTCAACTCAAAACTCCTGGTCTTTTTAATCTTGAAATCTACATCATTAGGTTCTATGAAAGCTCTATTATTGAATGACTATCTATATAACTATCTACAAATCTTTCTTTCAAGCAGAATGACTCAAAATGAACCTACTCTAATCAATGGAGCATATTACTAGAAATAACATTTATTTATCGGACACAATGACGGACATATGGTATAAAGACAATGTGGAGGAATTCTCTCACTTTGAGATAGTACATAGTCTACCCAATAAGAGAGTAATGATTAGCTCTAAGCTATGTTATCTCATGACCCAAAACATGGTGTATATATACATCTTTTTGGACCTGAAATTTGTTGGACTTTTCACCTAACACATGATCCTCGTTTCTAGGAGATAGTTTGAAATTTGGATTCAAATTGATCGTGACTTTTAGCTCCTACTGAACGCATGAGAATATCTCTCCATCTTATCACTTTTATCATTGAATGAACTAATATGAACATTTAACCGTTGAAAACTCCAAAGTAAATTCCTTAAAGTATTTACATCTATGCGTAACAATTAGAGAGAAATCCAATGTACATTGGTCAAGCACTTATGCTTCTTCCATCCACCAATAGCTCCCCCTCAAGCCTAGGATGCCACAGTTTCAACCCTTCAATAATTCCGATAGTCCAATCATAGCTTTGAATCTGTTTAGCTTTACTCCATCCAATGACTCGGTCATCATATCAGCACATTGTTGGTGAGTAGATACATATGATGGTTCAATCTCCTTGCTTGTGATCTTTTCTCGGACATAGTGATACTGAACTTCTATATGTTTGGTTTTGGCATGGTAGATTGGATTAGCTACAAGGTGGAGTGAACTAGTGTTGTGTCTGTAAATGTGAGGAGTAAAGAACCTGATACCTAATCAAAGTATAAGTTTTTGATCCACATTGCTTCTTGCATTGCATTGGCTAATCCTCTATATTCAACTTCAATTGATGAAAATACAAAAATAGGTTGTTTGATGACCATGGGATGATTTTTGTACCTACAAAAGTGAGATGGCGTGAAGTACTCCTATCATCTTTAGAACTTGCTCAATATACATTAGAGAAGAGCTTTATTTCTATATCTGATGTATAGGGATAATATAAAAACTTCATTAATGGTTCCCTTCATGTATTTGGTTATCCTCTTGGTTCCATGTGAGGTTTCGTAGGTTTGTGCATAAATTGACTTAGAGCACTTACACTATAGAAAATGTCTTTTCGTGTCAATGCGGCATAGTTTAAACTACTCACTAGACTCTAATAACTTGTTATGTCTTCAATTGGCTCTCCTTCATGAGCACTTAAATTTAGATTCATTTCTATGGGTCTTCTTGCAACCTTGGTATTCTCCATCTTGACCTTAGCAAGCATATCCTTAATGTAATTCCTTTGAGTGAGATACATACCCTTTTCTTGTATAAAACTTCCAACCCTTGGAAGTATGTAAGTTTCCATAGGTCACTAATCTTGAAGTCCTCTTTCATTTGAAGCTTTATCCTTCTAATGCCTTCAACATTATTAATTGTGATTATTATATCATGAATATATACAAAAAGATATATGAATTCAAATTGATTCCTCTTAATGAAGAGTGAAGGATCTGCTATGCTAACAATGAATCCTTTTTCCTACAAATAGGCCACAAGCCTATGATTCCAAGCCCCATGGGCTTTCTTTAGACCATATAGGGCTTTCCTCAATATGCATGTATGTTAATGAAAGGATGAATCTTCAATCCCAGGAGGTTATCCATATATACCTCTTCAGATATCCACTAATTTAGAAATGCATTCTTGAAATCCATTTTGTAGATCTTCGAATTCTTGGAAGTTGTAATGCATGTAAGCATCCTTATTGTTTGCATCTTTTCCACAAGTGAAAAAGTCTCTTAATAGTCAATTCCTTGTGTCTATGCATATTCCTTGGACACAATTCTTGCTTTATACATGTTGATGGCTCCCTCATAGTTCTTCTTCACTTTCTATATCCACCTAGATCTAATGATCTTGATAGATGAGGTCTTGTCCACTAACTCCCAAGTATGATTTTCCTCCTGTGCTTCAATATCTTCGTCCATGTAGATCATCCATTCAGGTTTCTTCTTTCCCTCCTCATAAGATGAGGGATCCTTAAAGCTTGACTCGTGTGCTAAATAGATAGAGTGTCTAGTGACCAATGATGTATGCTAGCATTTTCTTCTCTTTGGTAGATCTTCTAGTGGTTTGTTGAGAGGATTCTATTATATCCCTTAACTCTTGAAATTTAGCTTTTCCTTTAGAACTCCATGAGTTGATTTCTTTCCTTGGATTCTTCTGATCATCTTCAAAGTCACTTGATGCTTCAACTGTGTGTGCATTCTTTCTTGACATAGTTGGAAAACCTTCCTCTATATCATTTGGTGCAAAAGGAGCTAACACTCATGTATAAGGAAGTGCCAAGTTATATGGAAAGAGATCAATCCAAAAAAGGAAGTAAGCCCAGTAAGAGATGAGTTTGCATCTCTTGGAAATAATTATCAGATGCTACAGAAGACAACCAACGATTTACAGTCACAACTCAATTCATTGACCATCGAGAATGCCTCACTGAACACCCGCTACCAAGAGCTACGAGAGGCATATCACAAACTTGAACTAGAAAGTGAAGAAAAGACCAAAGAGGCTGTCACAGATATCGATAACTTGTTAAGGGCATAGACTATTCGCAATGCAATGCTCACCAGGAACATGGGCTTACTCAGACGTCACTTGGCAGCCGCAAAAGAAGAGAACCAACATTTACAAGAACTGAACAGGGAAAATCTAGAAGCTGCCCTAGATCAACCAGACCAACTATTGAGCCCTAGTCGCTTCAAGGCCGTGCCCTTAGAATGAAAATGTTGTTAGATGATCATGTCAGATTGTTAGATGAGTACGACAACATGAAGGATGAATATCAGAAGCTGAAAGAAGAGCATAAACTACTCCAACTAAGAGCACTAATACAACAAGGACTACCAGCTCCTGCCGACCGAGCTCCTGACATAATCGAGGAACTCAATGCATTACGGGCCCAGGTATCAAATCTTCAATCACACATAGCCGTATATGAAGCACCCCCTAGGCCAGACTCCCCACCGAAACTACCAGCAGAGGAAGAAACAGTCACTATTCCGGTGGAGGAAACTTTTGAGAAGCATATGAACCCGAACCCATCCCAGGCGGACGAGTCACGGCCGAAGGCGAGATGACTTTCGAACTTCCAACTCCCGCATGGATGAAGACGATAGAAGAACTTGGAACAACCCACTCAGCAAGGGTAGAGGCGCAGTTACACGCCATGACAATGATTGAAGAAAGAATTTTATAGTCTCCTTATTTTGCTCACTTGGCCCCTCGCAGATACATATCAGGACATGAGCTACAATACAAGCCTTACTTTATGTTAATGGCAGAATATCAGTTGGCCATAGAGAAAGAAATAGGCAAGAAACCCTCTCACGCTACTCAGTTTGAGCCTGATGATTTGCCAACAGACGCACTGCAAGGAGAAATCTATCAACCAGATTGGCACAAGGATCTCTTACAGAATTATCCAGAGATGATTAGCACTTGGGTTAAGGCACCTCTACACTTCAAGTACAACCCATGTTGGGGACCAGTGCCACGTAGCCGTTCGTAGAAGGCATTTGCCATTAAAGTACAGAACAACAAGCAATGCCAGGATTGGCTCAATTACCCATACTTGAGGCCACCCACCAGACCGCCTACAGTCGGATACATGATGGCAACGATTCGTCAATAGCTCCCTCACGTAAAACACATAGATGATGTCGCAGCACACATGACTGTCAAGATATTTGACATGATGCAGATGGTTTTCAAAGTCTTTCGTCGCGTCAAGGCACCCCATGTGAACACCCCGGGTTTTGAGCATGGCAATCTAGATCTTGCATATGATATGAGTACAACGCCATCGCTCGGGGTGTGTTACGCCTAGCACTGTCGTATTAAATACTTACCAGCATGCTACAAACAAACCTTCGAAGAAATGTTCACAATTGGTTTCTGGGAATATCACTCAGAAGTGTTCATCAGCAGGCCCACACACTTACTATAGTTATTTTCCTGCGAACAGATGGTATATTCCACGCATTATCCACTCCCGCCATCAGATGAACCGTAGCCCATTGATTGGGAGAAACTTGAGGCAGATCTGGCCCGAGGCATTCGAATATGAGAGCACACCCTCGCTCAAGACCTCCTACAAAATTACATCCGACAGACCGCACAACAAGGTTCTATCGAGGACGACAGAAGCGAGAGGGAGGGGGGTGCTGGCAGTAGTCAGAGGCATAGAAGACACGAAAGCATGTGAAGACAGAGCATAACAAGGAAGCACAAAGTCAGTCGAATCACTTTTTCAAAGACTTATATTTTATAAATACTTTTCAAAACCTCCAATAGTGATTTTCATCACTTTTGTACCATATGTAACATAGAAAAACCCTTTTTGTAATTTATAGCTCCATTTTGTGCAAGCCAAGGAGTCCTCAAGCTTGAAGAGCTTAGGTAGAATGAGCGTACCAATTTTGGTTATTTTTCGACACCGTTTACCCCTTCAAATAGCATTTAGAACCTATTTTTTAACTATGCCGGTCACTAGATGTGAAACCGGTCAAAACTAGTCTAGAATCTATAAAAAGAGCTAGAGAGCTCATTTTTGAGGTTGGTTAGTGTGAGCTTAGAGCTATTTTGAGCTTCTAAGACTGTTCTTGAGTAATAGAGTTGATTTCCTACTTTCCATTGTGTCTTGCTTGTCTCTTCGTTGTGTGTGTGTGTATGTGTGAGTGCATTTCTATGCTTCTCACCATCATTCTCACTTCATCTCATATTCACGATCTTCATATCACTCCTATCTCTTCCGCGGATTGACATTAAGGAGGTGGAGCTTTTTAACATGGTTCTCACCATTGTGCTAGAGCAACAGGATCTTATGTTCCTAATTCCATGGATGAAGGAATACCTCCTTCAATTCAACAGTACTCTCAAGAGTTTTTGCGGGAAATACAAGAAGAGAAATGGGACAAGGAGAAGGGTAATTTCCCTCCTATTTGTGAGATTGATGACCTTCATGATCAATTTCCCCAAGACATTCCATCTACTTACGCAGATGAAGCAGAACAACAAGAAGACGAAAGATTGGATTTTGAATCTAATACTTTAGAAGAGCTTCCACAATTCACTAGCCCTTGGGAATCTGAATCTCTTCATATCAGAGCTCCCACAATATTGGTAAGAAATGAAGACTCAGTGGTTCCAAGAAACACTGATGTCGTGAAGAACACTAAGTTTCAATGTCATCTCACTGTAGAAGAGCTGCTCAAAGCAAAACCTGAGCTATGGAATCATGTGAAGGAGCAGGTCCCATACTAGATTCCAATATGCCAAAAGGAGGCTCTAAGCAAAAAGTACCAAAGATACCTCTAGAAAAAATAGGGGACATGTGTGAGGGTGAAGAAGGTAATACTTATCTTCCAATCACCTACCAAGGTTACACAACCAAAGCAATCATAGATTCATGTGCGGGTGTTTCTATTGCGACCACCTCCTTGTGGAAGCAATGGGGCAAACCCACATCAAGACTAACTAGAATGAAGCTTCAAATGGCAGATGGTCATTTTGAAAGACTTCTAGGATTGCTAGAAGGGATAACTCTAACCACTTGTGGGGTAGAGTTTGAGCACACCTTTGCTATATGTGACTTTGAGAAAAATAATGTCTATGAGATGATCCTAGGAAGACACTTCCTACAACAATTGCAAATAGTCTAGGATTGGGGAACCAACTCCTTGTACTTACAGCACTTAGGGATCACCACCAAGGTCAATTTGAAGGATTACACCTTCAGAGATGTACCACCCCTACAGTGGAATCCTATCCACAAAGCAAAAGAAGATTCTATCTCTATGCAGCCTGGAAGTTCACCTGATCCATCCTGGTTGCATGAAGATACTCATTTGTGGATGTGCAAGGTCACAAAGTAAGAGGAAAAATGCTTAAAGAAAAGAGAAGAAGGAACTTCTCCACGAGATAGACCAATTAAAGACCCAGCCTATACACCGATGATCTTTCCAGATGAGGAATTTGAGCCTCATGGTTGGGCTGAAATCTTAGCTACCATGGACATTGCAGTTAATGAAGAACAATGGATACCTCATTGTAATGAGGAGGGTTATGATATTTCAGTGTTCATGTGTCAGCCCTTGCTAGAAGAATGTGACCCTAGTGATGTCATAGAAGAAGAAGAGAATGACGATGATCTAGAGTCCATTGTGATGGATAGTTGCTTTAACTCAGAGAAACACTATCTACAAGATATAGGAGTGTTTACCTAGAAAGAAGAAGAACCTCTCACAAGTATTAAAACGGTAAATTCAAAGGATGGAAGTGAGAGCAGTCAAAAGAAAAAGAAAAGAAAAGTAGTAAAACAAGAAGAGGAGGAATCATTGTTTGAAGTGCCAGAAAACTTCAAGAAATATGAAGTGGATGATCGAAAAATTTTGGTACGAATGCCTAAGAGAGAGGCCACCATAGGAGAACCATATGATAATAAAGAAAAGACCAAGAAGATTGTAGTGACCATTGAAGAGAACGAAGAGAGATGCACATATATAGGAGATGACCTAAGTGCAAGAGAAGAAATGGAGCTCGTAGCTCTATTAAGGGAATATAGGGATGTGTTTTCGTGGCACTATAGAGACTTGAAGGGAGTAGATCCAAGAATATCCTCTCATACGATCCCCATGACTCCTGATGCCAAGCCCACCAAACAGAAGCCCTAGACATATAATGACACTTATGCGGCCAAGATAAAAGAAGAAATTGACAGGCTGATTGAAGCTGGATTTATCTATGAGATTGAGCATACTGAATGGGTGTCCCCCACTATAGTGGTGCCCAAGAAGAATGGAAATTTGCGAGTGTGTATTAACCTTAAAAAAGTTAATGCCGCTATGATTAGAGATAGCTACCCGCTCCCAATCACTGAACATTTATTGGAGCATGTCGCAGGCAAGGAAGTTTATAGCTTCCTTGATGGGTTTTCAAGTTACGACGAAGTAGCCATCGCCCCCGAAGATCAACACAGAACAGCTTTTGCCACAGAGTGGGGTATCTTTGCATTTCGTGTGATGCCATTTGGTCTCACCAATGCACCTGCAACATTCCAAAGGCTCATGTGTCATGTCTTCAAAGAGTTCTTGTGAAAGCTTGCTAGTATAAGTGTTGACAGTCAAGGTCACACACAAGCATGGAAGCGCATCAATGAAGAGGACCCACAAGAAGAAGGAGCATGTAGGGAGCTCCAAGAAGCACCTGTCAAATTTTCAGAAGAAATCCCTATAAAAATAGTGATTTTTATCACTAAAAACCATTCTAAATACCATTTTCCATTTTTGTAACTCCATTTTGTTCAAGCCAAGGAGTCCTTGAGCTTGAGGAGTATTAGAAGTATCATCCTACTAGTTTTCATAATTTTTAGACTCCGTTTGAGCCCCCAAATAAGCCTTGGAACCTATTTTTTAACTAGGTCAGACACTAGGTCTGGACAGGGCCAAAAATACTCAAAAAACTATAAAAAGGGTTGGAGAGCTCATTTTAGAGGTTAGCTTGTTGTAGATTTCAGTTTTGTAAGAGAGTTCTTTGGTAATTCAAGTCCTTCCTTTGTTCCACTCTTTGCTCTTACCTTGTGCGCGTGTGTGTGTATGTGTGTGCATGTTTGTATGCTTTCACTCACGCACTTGTGCACTTCACTTGCTCTTGGTCTTACATGTACTCTTATAGTGAGCAGAAGTACCCCAACCACAACATCCAATAATATCCAGTGAATAGAAAAACACGACCACTTGCACCACCCCAATGTAGACCATACGGGTACCCTCCTAGAGAACAAGACAAAGAAGTTCCTAGGTATAACCCTTGTCTAGGACCACGAGGAGCAACTAGACCGTATGAACATGGAGGATATAGGCAACCTCAACCTATACCATAACAACAACCACCCCAACCACTAGCTCCGACACAAGGACAAAATGTCACAATACAAGTCGTTTGTCTTGAGTGTGGCAAAGAACAGCTCCTGAGAGATTGTCCCGGACATCCCTCTAGTGCACCAAAGGTTACACCCGTTAATGTGATAGGCCTAGTAGGGGATTCAAGTTCCAATGGCGATAATGTGGCTCCTATACATGCAGTTACGAGGGCACAAGCCTTACAAAAAGCTAAACTAGCTGAGCAATTAGAGCGAAGTGAATCAGGAGAGCCGAGTAAGAGAAAAACAAGAACATGGAAGGATACTAGGGAGAAAGCCAATCATAAGTGGACCAAAATGTTATCTGAACTAGAAGAAAGCCTGAAAGATGCAAAAACAAAAATAGAAGATATTGCTTCTCAAAGCTCCTCGCATGTCGAAACTCCATCCACACAACCTCACCCCCACCCACCAACCATTGTAAACAGACCACAATCAGGGTCTGTTCTTGCAGATCCAACCCCAGAACACTTGGACATGACCAGGCTCGACTTCAAGAAGGGCCAACACCTGTGAACCTAGACAAGAGCTACCCTAGAGCAGATTTAGAGATTGAACGGACAAAATTGTGCATAAAAATGGTGGAACTAGCTCAAGCTATGTTTGAGGCCAATCAATCATTCAATCAGACGAATGCTATTACACCGGGTTTGCACTTCCAGGGCTTACTAGATAGATTAGAGCAGTTGGTAAATAAACCACAAGTTTCTTTACCTCCACAGGCTCAACCAACTGTTGAAAGAGAAGGCTCATCACCAAAGAAAGTCTATGTTCCTGATTCCATAGATGAGGGAGAACCTCTTTCAATTCAACAACACACTCAAATGTTCTTGCGGGAAATACAAGAAGAGAAATGGGCCAAGGAGAAGGATGTTTCCCCTCCTATTCTTGAAATTGATGATCGTCACGATCAATTCCCACAAGACATTCCATCTATTTATGGAGACCAAGTAGAGCAACAAGAAAAAGAAAGTTCAAGATTTGAATCCAATTCTTTACAAGGGTTGCCACAGTTCACATGCCCATGGGAATCTGAATCTCTCCAAATCAGAGCTCCCACAATATTGATCAGAAACGAAGACTCGATGGTTCCGAGAAACACTGATGTTGTGAAAAAACACTAAGGTTCAATGTCATCTCACTGTAGAGGAACTGCTCAAAGCAAAACCTGAGCTATGGAATCATGTGAAGGATCAGGTCCCAGAACTTGATTCCAATATGCCAAAAGCATACTCTAAGCAAAAAGTTCCAAAGATACCTCTAGACAAAATAGGGGACATGAGCGAAGGTGAGGAAGGTAATACTTATCTTCCGATCACCTACCAAGGTTACACAACCAAAGCGATCATAGATTGTGGTGCTGGTGTTGCTATTGCAACCACTTCCCTGTGGAAGCAATGGGGTAAACCTGCATTAAGACCAACTAGAATGAAGCTTCAGATGGTTGATGACCATGTGGAAAGACCTCTAGGATTGCTAGAAGGGATAACTCTAACCACTTGTGGTGTAGAGTTTGAGCCCGAGGCCAAGGAATGTTAAAGAGGTACAAGCCTTTATGGGCCATTGTGGATATTACCGTAGGTTTATTCACATGTATGCAATTATAGCTAAGCCTCTTTATGCCTTGTTGACAAAGTTTGAGTGGAACGACGAATGCGAGAAGTCCTTCAATGAGCTGAAGAAGCGCTTGTGGACAGCACCAATACTGACCACTCGTGATTGGAATAAGCCATTCCATGTACATGTGGATGCATCCAATTATGCAATAGGATGTGTGTTGTCACAAACCACAGGACAAGGAAATTTAGATTTGCCTATAGCCTATGCTAGTAGGCAATTGAACGCTGTTGAACGAAACTACACCACAATCGAAAGAGAAGGGTTAGGCATGGTATATGCTATAAAGAAGTTTAGACACTATCTATTGGCCAACAACAAAATTTTCACTGATCATCAAGCTTTATTATACTTGGTCAATAAACCTTGCAACACAGGACGCTTAGTAAGATGGTTCCTCTTACTAATGGAATATGACTTTGAAGTGGTTGTTAGGCAAGGTAAGACCCACCTCAGAGTGGATCACCTTTCTTGCATCACTTCAGGGGAGCCACCGCAAGGAGTGTCTGATGAATTGCCCAATGCTTATCTGTTCAATCTAGAAGTTGTTCCTAAATGGGCAAATAAGTTGGTACCAGTCCTAACCTTTGGACCCGCAAATAAGAAGGTGAAGACGAACAAGGATGAAATTGTGCAGTCACAAAGCTATCAAATATTGGCAGGAAGCATGTATAAACAAGATACGGAAGGTGTTCTAGCTTGTTGTGTTGAGGACGATGAACATAGTATTTGGTTGTAGCAAGCCCATGAAGGATTTCTAGGGAATCACTATTCTAAACAACGAACATTGCAAAATCTAAAATGTTTAGGAGTGTATTGGCCTAGTATAGACAAAGACATTCATGAGTGGATCAAGAATTGTCCAGTGTGCCAAAAGAGACCCCCGGTGGAGCATGCGGCTCTTTATCACATATCATTAATTCCAGATTGGAGTGCTCCATTGGTAGAATTTATGAAATCAGGAACATTACCTAGTGAGGCTAGTCTAGCAAGAAGTCGAAGCATGGAGCAAGAATCTAAAGACTATACCTTAATAGGAGATAACCTATACCAAAGAGGCAAAGATGGTTACTTAAGATTATGCGTTCATGAATCAAACTACTTGAAAGTCTTGGAAACTCCACACAGTAGTGTTGCAGGTGGACACTTTGGGCCTGACAGAGTAATCAAGACCATTCTCTTCTCAGGACTTTGGTGGCCCACTCTTCATATTGCACATACCTATGTGAAGAAATGTGACACATGCCAACGTGCACAATATCCGATTAGAAAAGATGAGATCCCTTTGAGGCCAATGATGGGAGGCCGTGCATTCTCAAAGTGGGGTATCAACTTTGTAGGACCTATTAACCCCCCATCTAGAAACTCCCATGCAGAGTACATTATTGTAGCCACAGATTATCTCACAAAGTGGGTAGAAGTAAAAGCTACGACAAAGAATGATGCTCAAACAACAAGTAAGTTCTTATTTGAGAATGTGTTCACGAGATATGGACTTCCAATAGAGTTAGTAAGTGATAGAGGAACACACTTCTTGAATGAAGTCATTGAAAATCTCCTCCAAGAGTTCTTGGTGATACATAAGAAGTCTTCCCCCTATCATCCACAAGCTAACGGACAAGCTGAGAGCACAAACAAGATCATATGTAATGTACTGACCAAACTCCTAAATAATAAACGCTCTGATCGGGACAAACAACTTTATCATGCTTTTTGGGCTTACCGAGTTGCCTACAAAACAGTACTCAATGCCACCCCATTTCAGATGGTCTTCGGACAAAATGATGTGCTACCTTTGGACTTCCTAATCCCAACTTTAAGAGTCGCACAAGAGCATGAGTGGAATGGCCACGAGTTGTCGTCTCGAATCTTTGATCTAGAACGCTTAGGTGAGACAAGGCTATGTGCAGCGATAGGAATCTATGCTACAAAGAAAAGGCAAAAGGCATACTTCGATGCACATATCAAAGATAAAGGCTTGAAAGAGGGAGACCTAGTGTTGGTTTATACACTAAAGCAACATGCCCATCAATTGGAAAAAAGAGGATACAGACCCTTGATCATCAATAGAATTTCCACTAGTGGTGATGTTCAATTGGCCACACTAGAAGGCGATGTCTTGCCGAGCTATATTAGTGGTTGTCGAGTCAAGCTATATCAAGAACCTCTTACAGAGGATATGCTAAAGAGACTCAACACTGCTAAGAAGCGAAAAGAAGAAGAGTTAAGGGTTAGAGAAGAAGCACAGGCAGAGGCTAGAGAACGCATTAAAAGAAATAAGTTATGACGATTCAGTCTAGATATCAATCTTGAGGCCCCAAGATACCATATGGCCATGTGTCAAACATCATGTGCAATTGCTTCTCAAATAATTGATCGATGTCCCTTTGTGACCATAGCGATAGGACAAGGGAAGAATGCAAGGACTGTGAGAGCATTGATTGACTCAGGTGCAGCAATTAGTGCAGTTAGACTTTCATACTACCAAGACTTGCAATTGAACATAAAGCCTATAGAAGCCTATCTCATAGGTTTGGGAGGTGTGGAAACCCCTTGCTTGGGAGAGGTGGAACTTCCCATCTACCTTCAATATGTTCCAATGAAAGTCAAAATGCTAGTATGTCATGATGAAGACATTATAGATCCACTTGTCCTGGGTCAAGATTGGATTTACGACCATACAGTCAACTTGAACCTACAACGTCAAATCCTTCAAGTTGGGGCACCTGAACAATGTATCACATTAGAGTTAGAGAATTGCATGTGCACAAAGCCAAGTAGCACACATTCTCTTAGTTCTTCCAAAACTAATCTTCATAAAGAAAATGTCATGTGTGTCAAAAACCCTACGAAGCACAAGGACTCAATCATGGAAGCAAAAACTCAAAGACCAGCAAACCTCTCTTCTTCCTCACATACTAATGCAAGTGTAACTCGACCAAAGAGGCAAGCAAAAATTACAACTGGTATATCAAGTAGACAGACGGAATTCAAGAAGAAAGAAGCTTAGGGCATGAAGCAGATTTGGGTACAAAAAGGAGAACAACCACCAGCCTTGCCACAACCCTTCCCAATCAAGAAAGTCAACCATGCTAAAAGAAGCACCAAGAAACGAGGACTAGCTCAATCCTATAGTCTTTGACAAATTTGGGTACCAAAGCAATCGAGGGAGGCTGACCATAATAACATAAAAATTTGGGTGCCAAAGAAATTAGTTGCAGCTCAACAAGGGCAATTACAAATGTGGGTACCCAAGACACTCTTACATGCACAAACACCACAAATCTCCCTCACAAGCAAAGTTTCCACAAAGACGCCAAGGAGAAGCAAAGGTCAACACCAAGCACAAAGAACCAAAGCAGATCAACCCACCTCTTCGACAAACATAAAAAGGCAACCAAAAAGTGTATGGGTGTGGAAGCCCAAAGTACCACTAGCTTCCAGAGAGCCAAAGAGCCAACAACGGTGGATACTGAAATTCAAAAACCACCCAAAGATACAAAGGACAGAGCTTATGTCTATAGGGTCAAATACTATCCTGAAATGGATCCCTATAAGAAGGATTACATCATTTCAAGATCCACTAGCGACCTCAAACAAAGACTGCCTCAACATCCACCAACCACATTGAAAACCTCTACGTGCAACAACCATGTGCCTTTGGCATAACCTTGTCTTTTGCACCATTCAGGTCATGCATTTCCAAAGTATGCATTAATATAGGGCCTAGCCGTGCATAGACACAATTGAGGATCCCAGGCACATGTGACACATGTGACATATGTAAAATATTTTATTGATGCTAACACCTTTTTTTTTTCTTGTTTTACTCCATTGTTCCAAAAAAAAAAAAGAGAACAGGATTGTGCGCTTGAAGTATCTCCAATGCGAACCATCAACAACGAAAGATGGTCAATCACAATGATAGAAGTACAACACGAAGAGTTGAAAATCGATGGAACTCTCACCATGGTAAGAATTGTATGCTTCAACAACAACATAACCATGATCAATTAGGACACCTCTTCGTTGGCATACCCTTGAGAACTTAACTCAAGACCCAATTTCTTGCACCATAATTCTTCCAATGCATTTCCCAAGTATGCATGCAAAGGGCTATATTACAAGGCCATGCAAAAGGCGCATATCTTGTCCAACCCATGCACTAATGCACTGACCCATCATCCATTATGGGTTACAGTACTTGACATGAAAACGAGGAAAGCCATCTTTGGAAGAACCAGAGGACGTCAAGGGGATGACACCAAGAGCAAGGAAGCAATCCACCACGAGAGTTGCTCATACCCAACATTGATAATCTCTTTCGAGTAGCTCACAATTTTTGGAAGCTCACAACGACACCATCAAGCGGGAATACAAGGAATACGTAGATACAAAGGTAGCAGTGACGAAATGAGGAACCAGATAACTGCCCAAGCTACAATTGGAAGATGGACCGCTCTTGAGGATACATGATGGACACTATCTCTCCAAGCACTACACGGAACAACCACTACAACAAGGGTCTGTCAGGGACGACAGACTCTAGAGGGGGGGGAGTGTTGATAGTCAAGGTCACACACAAGCATGGAAGTGCATCAATGAAGAGGACCCACAAGAAGAAGGAGCATGTAGGGAGCTCCAAGAAGCACGTATCAAATTTTCAGAAGAAATCCCTATAAAAATAGTGATTTTTATCACTAAAAACCATTCTAAATACCATTTTCCATTTTTGTAACTCCATTTTGTTCAAGCCAAGGAGTCCTTGAGCTTGAGGAGTATTAGAAGTATCATCCTACCAGTTTTCATAATTTTTAGACTCCGTTTGAGCCTCCAAATAAGCCTTGGAACCTATTTTTAACTAGGCCGGACACTAGGTCTCGACAGGGCTAAAACTACTCAAAAAGCTATAAAAAAGGCTGGAGAGCTCATTTTAGAGGTTAGCTTGTTGTAGATTTCAGTTTTGTAAGAGAGTCCTTTGGTAATTCAAGTCCTTCGATTGTTCCACTCTTTGCTCTTACCTTGTGTGCGTGTGTGTATGTGTGTGCATGTTTGTATGCTTTCACTCACGCACTTGTGCACTTCACTTGCTCTTGGTCTTCATACCGGTCCTCGTCTCTCCGCGGATTGACATTTATGAGGTGAAGCTCCTCATGTTGGTACTTGCCATTGTGCTAGAGTGACAATAAGCATCTCCAAGTTTGCGACGGGTTTAGTAGAACTCGTTAGGGTAGTTCTGTTAACCTTTTTCAGATACAATCATTTTTCTGCATCAAGGTATTTTACTTAATGGCCATGGCTGAAAGTAGTGATGTATTCTCTATGTTAGCTATTGAGGATAAGTTGGACGATACCAATTACCCATTGTGGGCTTATATGATGTGACATATATTGGTTGCAAAAGGTTGTGGAACATTGTATAGGGTGTTGAAAAACATCCTATTACACTTCCAAATACAGGTATTGAAGTGATATTCTTTAGATTCTTGTTCATGCTGCAGTTTTTGATGCACCTACTATAGAGCAAATTTATTGGGATGGCACAGATTCTCAAGAACATGCATTGATAGCCTTGTATGTCAAACCTGCCATTATTCCTCACATTCGATCTTGCAGAATAGCTACGGATGCTTGGGATACACTTACCACATTGTACTAGCCTAGGAATGAGGCTCGTGTTGCTTACCTCCAAAAACAGTTGGAGAGTGAACATATCAATGAGGGTGATTCTATGGACAATTTTTTAACAAAGATCAAAGACTTGAAGGAACAGTTGATTTCTGTTGATGAGGTTATACCAGATAGCTCACTTGTGCAGACTGTTTTGAATACTCTTCCTGATTCATATCACATTTTTGCTTCTACCCTTTGTTTGATGATGAAAGGCAATCCAAATGCCTTGTCATTTGAGGAGTTAGTCTCTGTTTTGTTGTAGGAAGATCAGTCTAGGTAGGAGAGGTCCATTATGCATGTTGTAGATCAAGCTTTCCTAGCTAGTCAAAAGGGAAAAGGTAAATGGAGCTCATCTACTAGTAAGCAAAAATCTGCAAATGCTACACATTCGAAAAAGGAAGACAAAGATGACAAGAAATAAAAAAAGCAGAAATTCTTTTGTAAGTATTGTAAAGGAAAGAATCATTTCATAAAGAAGTATCCAAAATTGGTTGCATTGAAGAGGCAAAGAAAAAAGAGGCTAGAATGGTTGTTGTAAAGGCCTCTAGACCAAAAACAAAGTTTGCCAATCTTATGTAGAATGAAGAATGGGCATTTACTACTGTTTGCTATTTTGACCCATCTTCTTTTGAATAGTGTATGTCTACAGTAGACTCAGATGTTTGGTACTTTGATAGTGGGGCAACCAAACATATTATCTTGCAGTGTAGTTTCTTCACTTCACTCGAGCCTGCCCCTACACAGAATACTGTCACATGCACAAACAACTCCTCTTATCCTATCATGGGATTTGGTAAGATCATTTTGACTAGTGCTGATGGTAGTTCTTTCACTTTATCTGATGCTTTATTTGTGCGAGGTATCAAGAAAAATCTGTTATCAATTTTTGCATTAGCCAAGATTGGCTTGGTTATGAAATTTGCTATAGATGTACAATTCATGATCTGTCAAATGTCGATATTATTATTGCTTCTAGCACTTTATGTGATGTCTGTGGTCCTATGTAGACACCCTCTTTTGGAAACTATCTTTACTTCGTGACTTTCATTGGTGATTTTTCCAGGCACGCATGGGTATATCCATTGAAAGCAAAGTCCGAAGTGTTCATGTGCTTCAAATAGTTTTTGGTTTTGGTTGAAAATTTGTCAAAATGTAAAATGGGCACCCTCCATTGTGATCGAGGGGGGGGGATATATGTCTTCTAACTTTAATGCATTTCTAGCTAAATGTGGGATAAAACATTAGTGTATAGTGCTCTATACACCTCAATAGAATAGAGTTGCTGAACGAAAGAATAGATCACTCATGGAGATGGCGAGGTGTATGGTCAAGAGTCAAGGTTTACCACATAATTTCTGGCTTGAGGCTATCATGTGTGCAACATATGTACTTAATAGGTGTCCTACTAAAGCACTACAGTTTATCACTCCATATGAGGCTTAGCATGGTTGCAAGCCATCTATTGCTCTGCGTGTTTTTGGTTGTCTGGCATATGCATTAGTGCCTGAACAACATCAAAGGAAATCGGATGATAAGGTAGTAAAATGTATTTTTGTTGGGTGTAGTTCCAAAAGCAAAGGCTATCGTCTATATCATCCACATAATAAACACTTTTTGGTAAGCCATGATGTTGTTTTTGTGAAGATGCTATTTAGCCTTTACTTTCGTGTACAAAGGAGACATCTGTTAGCTCTAAAGACATCTATGATACTTTGCTACCTCTTTTTACAGGTGGATACTCTAGTGCTAGTCCTATTGGGGCAACCTCTCAGCCTTTACAAGTCTCATGTGATGATGCAGATCATTCCATTTTTTATGCAGATTTGCACGATGCACTTGTTGATGAGAGAGCTGATATTGAGAAGGCAGAAACTATGCCAAAATGACTAGTGCAAACTTTGTGTGATAGCAAATTAGATGCACCTCTATCATACCATACTCATTCAAGCTCTCATAGTGCCCCTTTTGCATCAGATTGATATGCTATGGCTGCCTCTAGTCTGTCTGATGAGATTGAGCCTGTTTCATTTGATGAAGCACAAAATCTTGCACACTGGATGGCTACAATGTAATTTGAATATGATGCAATCATGAAAAATGGTACGTGGTCTTTATGTGACTTGCCTTCTGGCAAGAATGCCATTGTCACTAAGTGGGTATACAAGTTGAAGTGTAAATGTGATGGAACAATTGACAAGTATAAGGATAAGCTTGTTGCCAAGGGTTATGCACAAGAAAGAGGCATTGATTTTTTATAAAACCTTTGCACCTACATGCCAAACGACTACTATTCATAGCATTTGTGCACTTGTAGCTCATCATGGTTGGAATGTACATTAGTTGGAAATTAAAAAAACATTTCTAAATGGTGACTTGCATGAAGAAGTGTATGTTTTTCACTCCCATCGCTTTGTGTAAAAAGGGTATGAAGACTAGGTGTGCACGTTAAAGAAGGCATTATGTGGTTTAAAGCAAGCACCACATGCTTGGTATGAAAAGATACATGCCTATCTGATTGCACACAATTTTGAGAAAAGTCAAAGTGAAAGCACCTTATATGTTAAGTGTACAAATGATGTGCTTCTATCATTGTTGTGTATGTTGATGACACGCTGCTCACTGGTCCTCATGAGAAGCATATTGCTGATTTCAAGGCTGATTTGCATGCCACATATGAGATGCCTGATTTGGGGCATTTGCATCATTATTTGGGCATCTAGTTTATGCAAGTTGATGGTAGAATAGCTTTGTGTCAAACAAACTATATTGACATATTAATGCAGTGGTTTGTCTTTGAAGATTGTAAACTTGTTGCCACTCCTATGGAGACAGGTTTACGATTGATTCCTTATGATGCTTGAGATGTATTTGATGCTGTTCTCTATCAGCACACTATTGGATGCTTGATTTACTTATGCATTACTCGGTCGGATATTCAATTTGTTGTCTCATAGATGAGCAGGTTTATGCATTGCCCAGGTGTCAAGCATTGGCAAGCGGTTAAGTGCATCTTTCCCAACTTGAGTGGTACCCAGCTACTTAGGTTGTTTTATCCCAAGGGGGGATCACTACCTCCAAATTTGCATGCGTTTTCTGAATTTGACTCGATTGGTTTCTATGACACTCCTGTGTCCACTAGTAGTTTTTACTTCATGCTTTGTAGCTCATGCATATCTTGGTTGAGTAAGAAGTAGCCTACTATGGCCACTTCCGATTGTGAGGATGCGTATAGGACAGCTTTCACATCAACTGTTGAGTGTGTGTGGCTCAGACGCCATATGGATGATTTGGGTGTTGGTTAGTCTTTTGCCATCACCATCTTCACTAACAGTCAGAGTCCATTGGCAGTTGCGAGGAACCTTGTGTTCCATGCTTGCACTAAGCACATTGAGGTGCATTATCATTATGTCAGGGAGAGGTTCTCTACTAGAGAGATCATCTTGGCATATGTTCCCATGTAGGAGAACATTGCAGACCTTTTCATGAAGGCTCTGCCTAGGGAGAAGTTTGAAGCTTTCTGCAAAGATTTGGGCTTAATTCCTTTTGTGGATTGATTCCACATAGCTTGGCCCTTCCTTATACATGAGTGTCAGCTCCTTGTTCATTGCATCACTCCTAGGGGGGATTTGTTGATATATTTAGGTAGTGATGTGTGTGAACACAATGCTTCTTTCTTCAGGTGGTTCATGAGCTACTCTACATTCTTGAAATTCTCTTTCTAGTATTCTTCTTTAAGGGAAATTTTGTATAGTTTTTTCAAATGTGTTTTGGGCAAGTTCAATCAAATTTTTTACATATCTCTAGCCTTTCTTTCTCTAAATCTCCTCTCAAATAACTTAGTTCATGTTGTTCTAGACTTCCTCCTACCATTATCCTAGAGTGATACACTTTTATTCACATGGCTAGATCTTCAGGCATTGGATCAACTAGAACACATCCTGTTTGTTGTTTCTACTTTAATTTCTCTTTAATAGAATCCTTAGTAGTTTTAAAATTCTTAGGTTGGTTTGGATATTCTTTGTTCTTCTCTTCATCTTCTTCTGTATTCATTTGTTTCTCAATTTCTCTTGTGGAGCCTTCCATCTTTGAGTTCTTTTGAATTTTGAATTTTCTTCAGACTCTTTTGAGTCTGCCACTATTTGAGGTGTTAGTGTTTCATGTTCATTATTTTGGTGCACATTTGAATTTAGCTTTTTTGATCTTTCCTTAGCTCTTGCTCTAGTTATCCCCTTTAATGGCCTGTATAATCCTTGTCACTTCCAAAAGACTCTATCACTTCTATTACATTTATTTGAGCAGTTTAGGTTGTCTTATTAGGGTTTTTATGGCAATCTCTAAACAAATGCTCCTTTATACAATCACTACAATATCCTTCCCACAACTTAGGAGGTGGTGGTTGATAAGGCAGTGTGCACTCCCTAATGTAATGGTCTCCTCCAGAGCAATAATAGGGTCCTTTCGGAACTGGGGGTCTATTCATGGGTCTAGTGGGTTTTGGAGCTTTAGGAGCTGTGTACATCAGGGTCGCAATTTTAGGTTTGTATCCATATGAGCTTTCATAAGCCTCTTGTCCATATGGAGATTGCTCATAGGGCTACTCATAGTCTACCAAGCTCGCTTTGTATGAATAGTAATCTCCCAAATTTTGATCGTAGAATTGATTATGAGTATCAAGGCCTATTAATGAAGTGGTCAGCACTAAGGCTCTCTCAAGGTTCTCTTCTGTCTAGGAAATTTCATAAGGACAAAATTTTGTGGGTGAGGTGTTTTTTGACCTAGCACTGGTTGTGTGGGTTGTATCCATAGTATTCGTATGGACGTTGCATTGGAGGTTGGTTGTAGTATTGAGGGTATCTTGGAACATCTCTTCCTTGATCTCTGGGTGGGTATCCATATGGTCTGAATTGTGGAGGTTGAACAAGCGTGGGTTGCCTACTGTATGGACAATTCTCACTATTGTGATTTGTGTACTTTTGTTCAATACTACACTATCTCTAAGCTTGGGCTTGGGCCGGTTGTTTGTTATAGGCATACGGAGGTGGTGGGACAACTCCCCTATTGTACACATGAGAAGGGTGATCCCCTCCACAATGCACACATGTCTTAAGCATAGGCATTCTCATTGGGGGGTTGGTGTAATTCTTTTGTCCTTGCACTTCTAATTTCTTGGCCACTAAGTTTGCAATTTCTTTCACATTATTGTTTGAACTAAAGATGCTACTAGAAGCCTCCTCGCTCTTGGTCTTGGTTTGAGGTATCTTCAAGTCTTCAGGAAGATTGTCTTCCAAGTCTATGCACTCCTTCAAACACTCAGTCAATGTTTGGAATCTCTTTACATATACTAGCACTCTTAGGGATCCATTGACTAATCCTTCCAAAAATAATAAAATCAATTTTTGTAGAGTAGGCCTCTCCTTTGTAGGGCATCTATCCACATATTGCATAGATCTCCTAGCTGTTAGATGAACTGATTCGGTAGGGAATTGTTTGAAGCTATGAATCAAAGATGAAGAATTATTCTTGATGCTAGTCTTTGTGAATTCTTCAATCAATTCCTGGATGCTCCATGTTTAGAAAACTATATGGGCTCAAGTGGTTGGAATCAAGATAAGGGAGTGTCAGTGAGTGTCAAACCAAATGACTCATGTTGAACCAGGAAATCTTCCACTTGTTTAGCATGGATCACTTGCTAAGTGTTATAATTGCGATCATCACACATTTAAATTATCAATCCAAGAAGTATCAAAACATAACCAAGTGTATGAAGACATGCACTTAAGTAATGGTCAATGAAGTGGAGCAGTTAAGATTGCATGCAAATGAGTGCAATCTATCACATACATCACCTACACAAGTGAAAATGGTGTCACGATACTTGAAACAGTAACAAGCACAAAAATGAATTTTTTTCTCACCTCCAAACTCATAAAATAGTCAATTATTAGAGTACTTATTTTTTCACGAGCTTTTGATGAGCTCATGGTGCTAAAACCAACATGCACAAAGAGATCCATTTGTGTTCGAACCGCCCAGTTGCCGAGCTCAACTCTTAGATCTCACTTTTCCCTCTTCTACCCATACATATGAAAGATGCATCGATTTGATGCCATGTGGCAAATCAAGCCACCTCATCCAAAAGGTGTTCCCACCCAAGGATTGTATTGTGACATTTCCTTCCCCTTGAAAGCATTTTTGTGCTCAAAAATGCAATGAAATGTTTGTAATGGTATAAGAATATGCTCGGACTCCTGTGAACCCCATGTACTCTATGTACATGGCCATCTTTGTGTCTTGTTTTCCCATATCCTTCCCCTTAAAAAGCCTCATATGAGGTCATCTTAAAGGCAGGAAACCATCTGAGTGGTGCCTACTATCTCCCATATACACTTAACTTCCAAACTATCACTCTATAAAGTGCCAAGCATATAGGCTCGACCATATCATATTGGAGATAATAAACCATATAATCCTCTAAAATATAGAACAAAGTCCGATAACAAGTGAATCCAAACCCATCTAAGACTAAATGATAGATTTCCCTCATACCACTCTAGGTCTTCCTAACCTTGAGTGTACTCACAAGTAATAGTTTAATGTAAACTATCTTGTAATCAATCCAAATCCATCAACTAACTCATATATAAGAATTTCTCGGTAGTAAAATGTGATCTATACATTTCACCAGCCAACACGTTTGTGGTTTGTCATCCTTTACCATTGGACTAAGTTCTATTGGAAGAGCATTTATTGGCACTAGTGCAAACTCTAAAATATTCTCTTCCCGATAGTTTGCCATATGAATGCAAAAAGGATTCCCTTTGAGATTCACGTAATCCATAAGTACCCATTCTGCTAATTGATGCTTACACATCATCCTCATGATGTAACACCAATTAAGAGTTTGGTACCCCCAATAGGTTAGATCTATGCCTATCTCTTAGAAACCCTAAAGAGAGGAGTCATAACTCTACCCCCAATCTCATTATTGTGAATAACTAGATCATCTCATCTAGTCAAGGACCATAACTGAAAATATACATAAGCACTTATCTCCAGAGTCGTGTTGGAAATTTAGTAGGCCCATAACTAATATCACAGGTCCATGGTAGGTCCAACATCTACAACACAGATTCCAGCAATCTTCCAATATTGACAAAACATGAATATACTACACTTAATCATACAAATTATGAGACAAAGATAGAGAAAGACTAGACAATATGCGTAAAGTGTTACGTAAGCTACTGCTTACTCACACTATCATATATACAAATGTCAATTTACAATGTGGGAGTCAAAATCTCAACCACTCTATGTCAACACAAATAGATGGATAAGTGAATATAAAAATGTAACAAACATATTCAAATGTATGGATAGAAATCTGAATAGATATGAGATGTGTGACCTAATAGGTTGTAGAAGAGTGAATATGAGTGATAGAAAGAGGAAGGACCAATCTAAAACTGATAGTCAGCAAACCCTCATCTAAACTTAGGCTATCGAAGACCCTAAGTCAGATACATGTGTGAAAGATCACATACTTACAAAAGTAGTAAAGAATGCTAACAAGTTTGCTGTCAAAAATCCTCAAACTCATATGAATATACCTTCTGGAATAGCTCATCCAAATGCGCATAAAGCATACATGTACTGATTCTCTTGTACCTATGCCAAATAGGACTCCTCCTGATATGGATGCCACTTCCATATACTTCAAGTAGTACCTGTGTGCATAAAGAGAATATGAACCTGAATTCTTAACATAAGATGCAAATCTTATGTTAAGCACTCTCCAATGTCTTTGAAGTAACCCGAAATCTTCATGTAGAAGAAAATCTTCAAATACATCATGTAGATGGCTAATCCACACCACCAAGCTACTGATGGGAAAGTCCTCTCCATAAGCAAGAGTGTGAGCACACTCTTCTCCAAGAAGAACTCCATAGTGCTCCTCAACATGCTCCAAGATAGCACCATGGCTGCCCCATGTGCTAGAAGCACCACCTCTATTGAGGTACTAAAGCTCCAAAGCTGGTGTTGAAAATTGGTGTAGGATATTTGAATAATGAGACAAGCTCTTCTTATATAGCTTTGATTACCCTCCAAAAGCTCCTCCAAAAACACTATGATCGCATAAATCACAAGCGAACCAAACCATAGCAATCGTGTTCGATTAAAAAATCATACCCGATCCATCGCTACTTTGAAAAGCATAAATAAAAACTTCAGGATCACACTGCTACGTGGATGGCAGGATTCGAACCCAGACTCGCACGATGAGAGGCTACTATGCTATCCAAGGTGCTAGGAACTTTTGGTTGTAGAGGGAGTAATACAAAAATCTTTACATGTATATTGTGAGCAAATTTGACCAATGGGACATTGAATTATTCTTTTCTAACAATCCCCCTTGCAATGTAATATTGGTACAAAATGAACTGAACATGTAACTTCATTTATCTGCAAACTTGTACTCCCCAAATAGACCTTCAAACCTTTTCTTCAGAAGTCTTCTTCAAAAACTGAATTTGAATTTCCTTCAAACTTCAAACAACTTGAACTTGCTGAATATGAACCATAATACTTGAGAAAATATGCAAACTAGATATTCAATAGTGTACTCATCAAGCAATCACTTGCTTGACAACAAATGTAGCATGTACTGACTCTGAACCTGCTATCTCCTGTCTTCTCAAACTTGTAAGCATACACTATTTTGCTTTTACCTTACGGAAGGTTTCTCAACGTACTTCTACTCTCTGAAATATCAAGCTTCTCTTCAATAGAATTCTGGAACCTTCTCCTGAGCAAGAACTTTCTCCAAACATTCTCCTTCTTCCTTCTTCTTTCAAAGCTGGAACTTAAAGAGAAATTGACAAAGGAAATATAGGAATATACCTAAAATAGGAATACCTATAGATATGACTCTGCATTCTTTTACATATGGCTGAAAATAAGTCTTCATGTTTCATCACCCCCCTAGATGATTTAACACTAGTATCCAGAATTCTTCAGAGATATCAGACTTTATGAAATCTGGAATGTCTTCCTTCATAAATTTGATTTTTCATAACATTAATACCTGTGTCTGAAACAAAACTTCTGAACCCTTTTTATTAGCATTGTGCACATGCCAATAGCTGTCCCTATCATTCCTCAACTTCCCAAAATCTAGAATAAGGTTAGCTGATCTATCATAAAAACCTTGCTGAAAGCATTTTAGGATTCATAACCTTTTGCAACATAACAACTATTTTCTTCTATCTCTCTGCAATAAAAATCTGATAGAACCTGAATCTTTGACTTACTTCTTCCAATGCTAAGAACCTTACAAACAAAGGATAGACAACTGACTCATAAATACTCAAAATCAAGATCATTCTAACAAAAACACCTATGTAGAATCTACTCTCATCAAACCTTTATGACTCAATGTTTGATTTGCTACCTGAATGTCTCTAAGTGCCCATGATTTTCACATAGAGTTATAAAACTTTCTTCAATCAAATCCTTCCCAAGAATCTGCAACTCCTATTTGAAACATAAGTGAAAAAACTCTCACGTTGAGAACTCCAAAAGCTGCAAGTTGATACTTCATATCTTCATATTCTACCCAGGTGAAATGTGAAAATATATGCTCGAATTTCTTTTGGCTAACTCCACTTCTCAATCAAGTGATAGGATCTTATGGAACACCTTTTTGAATACAAGCATGTATCCCAAAAACAAGACAAACATAGAAAGTAGATTCTCCAATTGATTGGTACAACAAAAATCTAAATTTTCTAAAGTTTTCTGAAAATACTAAATATGAGGTAACTTTTCCAAACACAAAACCACAACCCAAGTCTTCAACATCTAGTGCAAATACTCTTTTACATCAAGAGTTAGATAAAGAAGAAAAATACTTCTTTGCAACTTGTCATATACAAAGTAGCTCTGTATTGACACTCCAAGAATTCTTTGAGGGAACATATCAGGTGCCTGCTCAAAAGCTTCAACTTATACATAACTCATACATATATGAGTCAAATCATATAAGCTTCCTTTCTTTCTCTCAATGCAATTCTTTGTCAAAACTTACTAAAACATGACCAAGTATAATGCAAAACAAGAAACTGCTTCTTCTTTCACACAAGATGTTCTCGTAGACTTGTCTTTGGATGTAGAGGATAGAAAATAGGGAAAGTATATGAAAAATATAAGAGAAAAAAGGAAGTCTTACTTTTCCTTTGGAATTGTTGGACCTTCTTCTTCTCTATCTTTTTTTCACCTGACGATGATGTCAACATCTTCAAACTTCTCTTCCATACCTTTTGTTCTCTTCATCTAGAAGTAGTAAGCACTCTTGACTTCTTCAAATGAACTTTTATCTTCCTCTAGTGCTAAGAGTAAGAGACAAAACAAACATGATATATAAATGGAAGTGAATATAGAATCATGTTTTACCATCTCCTCATATCTCTAATTCAAAATTGTGTTTCAAATGTGACTGATATGACTGAATTCACCAACCTTTTGGCTGAATGCTGAATTACCTTTCTAGTGTACCTAGATCAAATTCTGTACCTAGATAAAAAAAATTCCAACCAACTTACAACTCAAGGTTGGCTGAAAACAAAACTCATCTCATCTCCAAATTTGTCTTCTTAGATAAGCTTTCTTGCCATGAAAGAGATTTATCAAAACTCATCCAATCTCCTTGTTCTTGATAGTTTTGATGTAGCTAATGCTTTAACTTTCAAAGAATGAAAGTGTATAAAAGCATTTCTTCAATCCTTCTAAGTTATGACGTGTGAATGATAATCTGATAGTAGAAACTAATACCTATGATTTGATGTTGATTTGGTTCCTTCATCTTCTCCAGACCATTGTTTTTCCTTGAATTTGAAGTAGCCTTCTCTTCATCAAGTCTTGGTCTTCAAAAAATACTTCTGTAAAGTATTTTCATACTTCCTCCAAAAGTATTCGGTTGCTAATAGATCATCAACTTCATACTCCACACTGATGAATAAACATGTGACTAAATTGTCTAATCCTCAAATCTCTACTCATCTAGATTAAGTGTGTATGTTATATGTCAAATGTTAGAAGATGCTCTTAAATCATATGTTGTAAACCTCGAAGTCTGGGAACTTGGGAATATGAGAACATGAATGCTCTGATACCAAATGTTGGAAATTTAGTAGGCCCATAACTAATATCACAGGTCCATGGTTCCATAGGTCCAGCATCTACAACACAGATTCCAGCTATCTTCCAATATTGACAAAACATGAACATACCACACTTAATCATACAAATGATGAGACAAAGATAAAGAAAGACTAGACAATATGTGTAAAGTCTTACGTAAGCCACTGCTTACTCACACCATCATATATACAAATGTCAATTTACAATGTAGGAGTCAAAATCTTAACCACTCTATGTGAACAGAAATAGATGGACGAGTGAATATACAAATGTAACAAACATATTCTGATGTATGGATAGAAATCTGAATATATATGAGATTTGTGACCTAATAGGTTGTAGAAGAGTGAATATGAGTGATAGAAAGAGGAAGGATCAGTCTAAAACTGATAGTCAGCAAACCCTCATCTGAACTTAGGCTATGGAAGACCCTAAGTCAGATACGTGTGTGAAAGATCACATACTTACAAAACTAGAAAAGAATGCTAACAAGTTTGCTGTCAGAAATCCTCAAACTCATATGAATATACCTTCTTGAACACCTCATCCAAATATGCATAAAGCATACATGTACTGATTCTCTTGTACCTATGCGGAATAGGACTCCTCCTAATATGGATTCCACTTCCATATACTTTAAGTAGTACTTGTGTGCATAAAGAGAATATGTACCTGAATTCTTAACATAAGATGCAAATCTTATGTTAACCATCATCCGATGTCTTTGAAGTAACCTGAAATCTTCATGTAGAAGACAATCTTCAAATACATCATGTAGATGGCTGCTCCACACCATCAAGCTGCTAATGGGCAAGTCCTCTCCATAAGCAAGAGTGTGAGCACACTCTTCTCCAAGAAGAACTCCATAGCTGCTCCTCAACATGCTCCAAGATAGCCCCATGGCTGCCCCATGTGCTGGAAGCAGCACTTTATTGAGGTACTAAAGCTCCAAAACTGGTGTTGAAAATTGGTGTAGGATATTTGAAAAATGAGAAAAGATCTTCTTATATAGCTTTGATTACCCTCCAAAAGCTCCTCCAAAAACATTAACGATCGCATAAAGCACAAGTGAACCAAACCATAGCGATCGTGTTCGATTAAAAAATTATACGTGATCCGTCGCTATTTTGAAAAACATAAACAAAAACTTTGCAATCATGCTGCTACGTGGACAACGGGATTCAAACCTAGACCAACACGATGAGAGGTTGCTATGCTATCCAAGGTCCTAGGTACCTTTGGTTGTAGAGGGAGTAATACAAATCTCTATACATGTTGTATACTGTGAGAAAATTTGACCAATGGCACATTGAATTATTGTTTTCCAACAAGTCTTTAGGTGAGACTCAACCTAACCACCATGATTAACTGATCTCCCTCTTGTCTTTGATAGAAGAGTGCCACTTCTATCTGGACAACCAAAATGATATAGCAAAACTCTCTCTCTCTTTCTCTTTGTAATCTCCTCTAAGAAAAAGAGCTCTGGTAGTGGAATCTATTCCACTTTCCCTTTCCCTTTGAAAGAGATTCTTTTGAATCCAATTTCTCTACTCATGCATAATTAAGGACGTGCACATAAGTTCTCCATATTTTTCCTTCCAGAATAATGGAGAATCAAACTCCCATGTCAAGGAAAATTACATTGAAAAGTAGAATAAATGAATTCCTTCTAAAATAAAGACTAAGAGATATTTTCTAAACACCTCTTCTCTCTAAAGGAAAATATACTCTGTTCTTCTCCTATGTGGAAAACATGTTTTCCTTTCCTTTTTCTCTTTCAAAGAACATGAGCTAAAATGAGACCATTGAGCTAACGTGAGATCTCTCATGGATCTCTAAGCTAATTCCCACTTTCTCTTTTCCTTAAAAGGGAAACTTGTGAATTCATTTAGTCATCTCTTCCATAACTAATACATAATCCCTCATTACATACATGCATATGAAGATGGAGAACAAATCTCCCCTAACTAATGAAGGTGTATGAAGTGAAGACTGGAGAAAATAAATTCCTTATAAGGGTCAAAGCCCTCTACTAAAATGGTCAGCAATGATATGATATGATACCGTAAACACATGTGTATCCATATTAAGAGCTATCTGTGCCAACCATCCTCTACACATGGATGTATATGATCCAATAAAACTAATGGAATTATCCTTCTTGAAGAGCTCAAAATGAGTATGTGATACCAATGCTGATAAAATCACCTATCACATTCTCTATTGGAATAACAAATGTTCCCTAAACTATGAAGGATAACTCCCAATCCTAAGGAGATGTTTGCTAAGAGCTCTCCTCTGATCTAGTGAGACATACCACCATGAATGATGAGTCCTGTTATCCCTGGCCATAGAAGAAGAGTGCTCAAAGGGAAGTCATTTCCACTGTCCCATACCAGTGGAACCTTCTTCCAATTCATGGTATCATACCTACACTAAAACAATGAGTCCCATGTCCTCGAACTAGTTAGTTTGGTTCTAATCATCATGTGATAATATGTGATAGTGGATATCCCTTTCTTATTCCAATCTAACTTGCTCCTAGGTACCAAGACAAGGTCTGAGTACCTCTCTGTAGATCCCAACATACATATATATATTGGGTACCCCAACTATTTTTAACTAAGGGATCTATGCTTTAAGTCATAGAGCTAGTGCCATACCTATGGCCTTCCTAACCGTCACTCGAATCAGATAAGCACTTGTTGATGTTGTCTCATGAAACCCATCTTTGTGATCCCATCTAATTGGTTTCCTTGACGGTGTAGCAAAAATGCTTCATTACTTACTCAAGTGATGTGCATGGGTGAAACTAGTCACTCTTTGGGTATTCTTCATAATACCCTATAGTCTCCTAATGATAGTATGAGACCCTTGTGAAGATAAGTAAATCTTTACTACCTTGGAGATGATCATAAATGTATCTCCCATGCCTATATGAAACTTCCCATAACCTATAGGATTGCTTGTGCACATTCCTAATGGTGAACGTATATCTCCTTCCCCTTAGCAATCATATGGTCTAAATCCATACATAATAGGGATCCTATTACTATTGAATTTGCCTTATGTATACTACTATGATGGTACTAAGTCCATCAAATACATGCTTAAAAGCATGCTAAAAACTTACTGATGTTTGCAGGAAAGGCATGTTACCATGCCAAAACATTCTTACCTAAAGTTAAGTGCATATATAATGCCATGAGGTGGGAAAAATTTTGGTAGCCCCCCCAAAGATATGGAGTCCCAAAACATTTAAACCATAAATCCGATGGCACAGACGCCATCCAACAACATAGGGCTTGGCAAGCCCATGGCATGCATGCCATAAACTCATACATGGACTCTATAACTTGCAAAAAATGAAAAGAAATGCTAGCAACAATCTCTTTGTTGCATAACCATGTAGTTCTTGCAACCATCTTTCCTTCAAACAATAAAAAAGTATACTCCTAGAAAGATGATCCATACTTTTAGAACAAAAAAAATGATCAACTTTGATGTATGCATTCCCATCCATGCATGTATATACAGAACATGCCAAACCATAAAGTAAATTGCCTGAAAGTATAAACCATACATCCCTGAATGGTTTGATATTGGAATTGCATGCATCCAATCCTTTTCGATGAGCTTTGAGACCTCTGCACCTTCCTCTTCAGATCCTAACATAAACTTCAAAATGTCCAAAAACATCGGATCACTTCTCAAAACATGAAGCATGGTCAAATGATTACAAAAATAATGCAAATTTACCCAAAAAGTGCATATGTAATCCTTCTTTAGACTTGGAAAAGCTTTTTTAGGACCTTCAAATAATCCTAGAATGAGGTATATATCATGTGAAAGTGGCTCAAAGTGAAATTACCTTAATTTCCTTCTTGGTTTGTAAGATATGGATCCCGGAAGGTAGTTGTCAAAAATTGTTCAGAGTTTGTAGACTATATAGACCTGCAAAAATACATAATTTCTAAGATATGGCTCCCGGAAGGTAGTTGCCGAAAATTGTTCAGAGTTTGTAAACTTGTATAGAACTGCAAAAATGAAACTAGACCTTGTGCTCTTTGAAAGGAGCCATAGCACTTCCAATTTGGAGTTTTCTAGCTCAAGATATGGCCTCTCCAAGTGTGACATGCCAAACTAGTGTACTGGTGCAGGGGTTGGAAAAAGTGTGAATATGTGATTTTTGGAGTGCCCAAAAGCATTCTTCCATCAAGAAAATCCTAAAATTATCTCCATTATATAAGAGAAAAATATATGAACATGGTTAGGCATATTTTCACCTTACCAAATCCTCCCTTTGTGCATGCTAATTTGCTCCCCAAAAGAGGCCTAAATCAAAAATGTGCTTTCATGCAAAAACTTAAATGGGAGATTTTAGCAAGCTTATAATCCACTACCAATGTGATTTTTCCTTGGATTTTCTCCTTCCCCATGGTAATACATACAACACACTTCAAGTATGTATGCACTAATCCATAAAATAGTCTCTTAAAGTGGAATTCGGCTAAAACTAGCATCTGAAATTTTTCTAAAAAGTGTAGGAAGGGAGTTTTTGAGGAAGTAAAATTCCTCCTTAACTTATCCTTTTAATAAAACTAATGATTCCATTGTGAAGACCATAGTAGATACTCTCAGTATGTATACTTTTCCCATCCATCCATAGCTAATGCACCTGCTTTTCCCTCTTAAAATGGGAATTTCTTAGATTCAAGTGCTAAAATTTTTTCTCAAACAGTGATGGAAGGGGGTTTTGTGGAGCTTAAAAATCCCATCATTCTAAGCTATATTTTGGATTTCTTAATCTTATATGGAATTCAGTATGGTAGACTATAGGTATGCATGAATTTTCCCTACGAAACTAAGAAAAATCCTGTTTCATTTGACTTTCCCAAAATGGAGATTGACTAATTTTAGCTTTTGAAAGTTACCTCAAATTGATGAAGGGGGGTCTTTAGGAAATCTTTTCTCTCCTCATCCTCTCCATTTTACGTGGATGTTGATAACTAGTATATACCTGTCCCTTCATGTATATCAATTATGTATCTCAATTCAACCCAGAAACTCCATCTATTGAGCTTCCTCCAAATGGAGGTTCGCCAAAGCTAATCTCTCAAAAATAGTTAGAATTGGTGGAAGTCAGAGCTTTTAAAACATCAAATTCCTCCTCCATGCCATTAATCAATGAATATTTTGATTCATAATTGAAATAGATGCTTCACACTCAATGAATTCCAATAGATGCTTCATAGATGTAGTCATACATGATGCAATTTGTTGTATAATCAAGTGTGGGGACTGTTAGAAGAAGCATATTTTTTTAGAGAAATTATTTGTAAAATGTCAAAAATTTGTAGAAATATTTATACAAATGATGTAAAATTGAGGAAGAGTCTTCCTCATGTAAAATAGGATCATATGTATTTTATTAGAATTTTTGGAAGCTCTTTGATAACATATTTTTAGATTAGAAGGGAAAAGGACCAAAATTCAAGTGTGAAAAGGGACACTTGAAAAAGTATAAAAGATAAATTCCTCTATTATGAGAGGGTTGGTTGTATTATTTTTGCTATCCAAGTAATGTGAAGAGCTCTCCTACAGAAAATCGTGTTTCTCCCTTTCATGTTCATTCTTTTGATTTGTTGAGTCTATTCTTTGTGTGATCCATGGAATTTGTGAGCTTCAGTTGTGTATTTCTGAGTAGTATGTATGAGGAGAGGTGATTCTCAGTGTATTAAGTAAGAAAGTGCAAAAGAACAAAGCTGGACATGGAAATTCTCAGTTTTCATAGAATCGCGATTGTCTTGTCTGTGTGATACAGGTACTGTTTTTGAAATTTGACTTCATAATTGTATTGTAGTGTCTAAATGGCACATTTTAGGCACAAAGATCATTGAAAAAGCTATTGTAGAACTCAAGATAATTAAAACCCTAGATATTTCTCTCCTTCTTCATAATTTCTCAGAAAAACAATCATCTTAACCCTTTTTCTTGGATTCCATTAACTAGAAGGGGTTGTGGTCTTTGCATACTTCCCGGATTGACAATTTAAAGATGTGTAGTTGATCCTTTGTGCTATAATGATTGGAGAGGACAACTACAAAGGGTAACAACAAACATTTTTTGGCACTATTGCCAGGGAACAAAGCAAAAGCTTCATTGAAGTTTTGGACCTTGTTGGATCCTCCATTGTTGATGGTATTTGAACACATTGAAAAGGTACTACTCTATAATCAAGAAAGAAAAATTGAAAAGGTAGGTTTTTTTGCTTGTCTTTTGGGAAAACAAAGCATGAGTAAACCTTTTGGGATAAAGAAGTAGAGAAATTCTTGCAAATTGATAGTTGCTCATACCTTTTAAGAGTAAAGTACAGGTGTGTGGAAAAAAAAAATGAATCAAGATTGTTAAAGGGAAGGTAAAATGTGATTATCTTTGCATATGTAGAGTGCTTTTTGACTAAGTACCAAGCCAGTTTGTTAAATCTTGGAAAAGATGACATGATGGCAATGAGGAAAGTCAAGTAAAGTAGCTAGGTGCAAATTGATAGATCCATTTGTTTATCCAAGGTAAAATAATAATCTTGAGAAAAGATTTATTTGCCTCTTGAAAAAAAAAGTGTTTGAGTTTATCTTTGCATGAATTGATTCTTGTACTTCTTAAGCACATGTTTTCTTGAAAAGCTCTACTTTCAAACTGACTAGATTGCAAGCATAAAAGAATATAACCAATCATGAGACAAAAGATCAATGGATCTTGGAACAAGAAAACCCTAAGATAAGTGTTTACCTTGATTTAGGGTTAAAATACTAAAAAATTCATAAAATCTATTAAAACTCCAAAAAAATTTCTTTTCCTTAGGAAATCTTGCAAGAGGATTTGTGTTGAAAAGGGGAGGAGGATTAGTGAAAGAAAAAAAAACTGGAAATTGAAAGAAAATAAAAATATCTAGAGTAAAAGTTGCTGTTTAAATTTTTCAAAAAATTTCTTTGAATGACTTTGGTGGTGTATAATTGCAGGTGATAGGTGATCTGGAGTTGGTGAAGAACATTGGAGAAGACCAGAAGGGAAGAAAAGTCAAAAAGTGCAAAAGTAGGAAGTTCAGAGAAAAACACAATCAGAATTGCGATTTTCTATAAGATAAAGAATTTGACTTAGTTGCACTATTGGGTACTGGGGTAAGTGATTTTAAAAGGTTTCATAAGTGCATGAGTAAAGGAAATCAAAATTTCAAAAATTGCAGTAAAAATTGAGCATCAAGTGGTCAGATTGGAGAATTGGGTAGAAAATCGTGATTTTCATCAGTTGAATAAAGAGAGCAAATTTTTGATGGAAGGGATAAGATTTTTGAATTAAAACCACAAAATTGCTAAGGGACAATAATCATACAGTGAGAATTAAAAGTTTTGTGAAAATCACTCACAATCGCGATTGTCTGAAGACTAAAAAAACCTCAAATCTCAGAAAAAAATTCATTTGAGTGAGGGAGTGAGTGGAGAGAGCAATTGTCAGAAGCACGATTTCCTGCAAACATATATTTTTGGAACAATGGTGGATCAGGCTACAAGGTAATCCTCTTAACATAAAGTTTTTACATGTTTTCAAGTTAGAAGAACTAGAAAAAATTAAAAAATGCATAAAAAAATGAAAAACACAGAATCGCGACTTTATGTTTTTTTAATTATTTGGTAGAAAAATTCATTGTTTTGTCAAAAGTTCTTTATTCCATGTCATTATTATGCTAAGGCGCTTCCATTAGAGTAAGAAGGAATCAGAAAAACAAAAAACAAAAAATCTACAAAAATTTTGACAGAATCGCGATTCTATAATCAAACACAAAATCGCGATTCCATAATCAAACACAACATCGCGATTCCTAGAATATGATTTTCATAAGAAAATCGTGTTTTTAACGATTGTGAGCAATCACGATTGTCTGGGATCAAGATCGTGAAAAACACGATTTCCTTCACAGGATCGTGGAATTCACGATTCCCTTCACAAAATCGTGAAAAAGACGATTTTTTCACACGATCGTGAAAAAGCACGATTCTATTCACAGAATCGTAAGAAACACGATTCCCTTCACATAATCGTGAAAAACACGATTTCCTTCACAGGATCGTGGAATTCACGATTCCCTTCATAAAATCGTGAAAAACACGATTCCCTTCACAGGATCGTGAAAAACACAATTCTATTCAAAGAATCGTGAGAAACACGATTCCCTTCAAAGAATCGTGAAAAACACAATTCCTTTCACAGGATCGTGAAAAAACACGATTCTATTCACAGAATCATTGAAAACACGATTTTGTTCATAGGATCATGAAAAACACGATTCTATTCACAGAATCGTGGAAAATCTGGAGTATTCACAAGATCCTGAAAAACACGATTCTATTCACAAGATCGTGAGAAAACAAGATTCTCTTCATAGAATCATGAATTAGTTGAATGATTTTGAGATCTGGTAACAAATTGTTCACACCTGATAAACAAGAATTAAAAAGGAAGGAGATAGAACTAGTTGTAGGAGATTTGCAAGAAAAGGATTGAGCACAGATAGATAACATGGAAAACCTAAATGAAACAAATGAAGTCTCTGAAACTAGTGATTATAGAAATATTCTCAAGTACATGTATACAAATAGGTTTGGAACCTATGTGTATCAAGATGGTATGCATAAGTTTCTCATTAGAATGAGAAACTTAGAAGTTCCCTTAAATATAACACCAGTAGCACAATTTAAGGATGACAGATATGAGGATAGACAGGGATATGTATACATATTTTCATAGGATCCAGAAAATTCTAATGATCTAGGGCAATGTGCAGACAAGAGACCTTGGGAACAAAACCTAGGGCAACCAGACTTGCCAAGACAAAATGAAACTCACACTAATATTGAACAACAACAAGGTAGGAGAGTACACACTTCCCCAAATCCTTTTGAAAGAGAAACAGAAGGAATGAATGATTTTCCAATCAGAAGGAGACAAACCAGGGAAGAATGCTTAGGCCCTATCAAGTAGCAAAATGCATGAAGAATCAATATGAAGGATATTCTGATCCTCATGCTCATGCTGCAGAATTCAGACAATTAATTAGGGTAGAAGAAGTAGAAGATTACAAAGTACAATTTGAAGCATTTGGTCTAACCCTAACTGGACTTGCATTATCTTGTATCATTCCATTGAAAAAGGAAATGTATCCAGATATTGAATCTTTCCTTGAAGCCTTCATAGGGGAATTCCCAAAAACTGGAATAAAACATAGTACAACTACCCTAATACATAGTTTTAAACAACAAAAAGATGAAAATGTTAGAGAGGCAGCTAGGAGATTCAAGCAATACATCGATAGATGTCCAAGAGAAGAAGTACCATCCATGGCGAGACAAGTGTCTCTATTCATAGAAGTACTAAGAAGTGCACAATTAAGAACCTTGGTGTATTATAGGAGATGTCCTGATCTAGGAGCATGTGTGAAAGAGGCAATAGACTTAGAGGATAACAGAGGACAAGATTTATTAACATTTGACCAGCCAAGAACAAATGAAGATAAAATTCCACTAGTAGAAGAATTAACACAAGCTATTGCTAAAGCCCTAGAAGTTAACACCAATAAAAATTTGATATACACCAGGATAGCAACCAATAAGAAATGCTATAACTGTGGAGAAAATCATTTGGTACAACAATGTCCTTATCAAAAACCACAACATTTGCAAGATAGAAAAACACTCAAATACTGTACATTAGAAAGAAAATGGACAAACCATACTAGAGAGGAATGCTTCTAGAATAAACAACCCATTAAAGAAAGAGAATATGTGAACCAACACAACTTACAAAGAGAATCTCGATTTATTGAGCAACCAAGACCTGTACTTGGACAACAACCACCATTACCAACAAATGTAGTACCAATAAAATACACACCAATAGAAGAAGAAAGCTTAAGACTTATATCATCTTACAGAGAGGATCATCATTGGAATGAAGGATATCAGGAAGATGGGGAAGGATATGAACAGAGAGAACCAGAACTGCAAGCCTTGGATTTGGGAAACGGTAGAATTGAAATGGACACAGCCACTTTCATGTACATAACTAATAATTACATGTCTAATCAGAAACCCCAATTCAAAGGAAGTCAAAAGATAACTTGTTATAGATGTGGGGGAGAACATTTCATTATAGACTGCCCATAACCTCCTACACTAAGAATAGAAGGAGCCTATTGCAAGGATTGTGGTAGGGAACACTTAATAAAGGATTGCCCAAGAAACCCTCAAAAATAACAGAACACATCTAGTAGCATACCATTAAAAACACTTAACATAATAGAGCAAGAGAATTGAGTGACAATGATCAAGAAACTATAAATGCTATAACAAGGGCACAAGCTAAACTACAAGAAACAACAAAGGAGCCACACACACAGGAACATAAGAAAATTCCATTTTCAAAAGAAAAGAAAAACAGACAAAAAGGAAGATGGGAAAGAAAGATGAGAATGGGTAAAAATTTGGAAGAAGAAACCATGGAACATTCAAACAGTAGTCAACCACAAAATACACAGACTCAGGAAGAGGCAAAAAATTCACAAAGTCTGGAGACTCTAATAAGAGCATACAAGGGAAGAATACAAGATGGACCAGATCCTACAAATCATGTGATGGCATATCCTATGCCAGATTTAGAGGATGAAAGAATGCAAAGATGTAAACAAATCATACAGGAAACACAACTCAAAATGGGGGAACTAGACAATCATCAAACAATAGTTGAAGGATCAAATGCAAGAGAAACTAAGAAACATTTTGATCAGGAAGATATTTCACAGATAACCTTCCAAATCAATCTAGACAAACACTGTACAATTTTATATCACACCACAATGGAGGAGGTAATAAAATAAAATCCTCACTTACAACACAATATAAAAAATTGGGAAATAAAGACAAAGAACCTAGATCCACAGCAACAAGAATTGGAAGAATTGTTGTACATACCTATTGATAAAATAGGAGGATACTGTGAAGGAGAAGAAGGGAACTCAACCTTGAAAATACAATTTGGTAATAATCATGGTAAGGACATATTAGATAGTGGATCATGAGTGGCTATCATGACTAAACAAACTTGGGAGAAATGGGGAAAAAATGAGTTGATACCCACTAAAATGAGATTACAACTTGCAGATGGACACATATAAAAACCCCTGGGAATATGGGAAAAGGTGATTGTGGAAATATGTGGAATAGAGATAGAGCATACTTTTGCCATAGTTGAATTTCCACAATCCACATCATATGAAATTATCCTAGGAAGACCATTTATGAGACAAATGAAAATTGTGCAAGATTGGGGAAATGATTGCCTATACCTTCAAAGCAAAGGAAGGATAACTAGAGTAAATTTAAGAAATGGTCAATATTGTGATATGTTCCCTCAGGAATGGTTCAAAGTACATCAAAATCTGGAATTAAGTGAAGAATCAGGGAGTGAAGATCAGAATGAGACAATATCATCAATTTGGAAATGTAATGTGATATGGAAACACACAGATAAAAAAAAAGGATGTTAAAAAAAGGAGATTGTCTAGGAGAAAGGAAATCACAAGATGAAAGTTACACACCACAGGAATTCAAAGATGAAGAGTTTGAGCCTTATGGTTGGAATCAGATTTTGACCACCATGGATCTAGCTAATGATGAGTATGTGGGAGTGAAATTCCAAAATGAAGAAGGATATGATATCTTCCACATAGGAATACAAATGATAAAAGTGTCAAAAATAGAGGAAGACCAGGAGGAAGGAATAATTTTAAAAAATGGGAAAACACAATATTTGGAAGAAGTGGAAGCTACTGATGCTATAAAAGGAAAAATCTCAAGAACATATAAAAGTAATGAACACAAAAAAATAGAAAAAGATCAAGGAGATGGAAAAATTAAAAACATAAAGAAAGAAGATAAAAAATTTGATGTACCTACAAACTTCAAGACCTATGAAGTAGAAGATAGGTTACTTCTAAAAATAAAACCAAAAAGAGAAAAGAAAAAGGGGGACGCATATGACAATGAGGAACAAACTAAGAAGGTGATGATCACTCAAGACGAAGGGGAAGAGAGACATATTGTCATAGCTGATGACATGACAAATCAAGAGGAGGAAGCATTGAGGAATTTGGCTAAAAGCTATAGGGATGTGTTTGCTTACAGTTATAAAGATTTGAAAGGAATTGACCCTAAAATCTGTGAACATAAGATTCCTGTTACTCCTAATGCAAAACCTAGCAAACAAAGACACTATACATTTAATGACAAATACTCTGCTAAAATAAAGGAAGAAATTGACAAGCTGCTGGCTGCCAATTTCATCTATTAGATAGAGTATACAGAATGGATATCTCCTATAGTTGTGGTACCTAAAAAGAATGGGAAACTTAGGGTATGTATCAACTTGAAAAAAGTTAATGCTACAACTATAAGGGATAGCTATCCATTACCCATAACATACCATCTTTTAGAAAGAGTTGCAGGTAAAGAGGTCTATAGCTTTTTGGATGGTTTTTTAGGATATAATCAGGTACCAATAGCTTTGGAAGACCAACATAAAACTGCCTTTTCCATAGAATGGGGAATCTATGCCTTTAGGGTTATGCCCTTTGGTTTAACTAATGCCCCAGCAACTTTTTAAAGATTAATGTGTCACATATTCAAAGAATTCCTTAGAAATATAATGGAAATTTATGTGGATGATCTTTGTACTTTTTCATTAAAAAGACAAGATCATTTGAAGGATCTGGAAAATATATTCAAAAAATGCAGAACATACAGAGTATGTTTAAATCCAGAGAAATGTGTGTTCTTTGTGAGGCAAGGGAGAATGCTAGGTCACATAGTTTCCAAAAATGGAATTTCAACTTATGAAAGAAAAATTAAGGCCATAGTGGAACTTCCAAGACCAACAAATGTAAAAGAACTTCAAACTTTCATGGGACATTGTGGGTATTATAGAAAATTTGTACACAAGTTTGCAGACATTGCAAAACCTTTGTATGCATTGATCACAAAATTTGAGTGGACCAAAGAATGTGACCAAGCCTTTGAGACTTTAAAAACTTGTTTGGTAATAGCACCAATTCTAAAAACCCCACAATGGAATATAATTTTTCATGTTCATGTGGATGCTTCAAATTATGCTTTGGGATGTGTGTTAGCACAACCAATAGAAGGAAGCAAATTAGACTTTCCAATTGCTTATGCTAGTAGGCAATTGAATTCAGCAGAAAAAAATTATACAACCACTGAGAGGGAAGGGTTGGGGATTATATTTGCTGTAAAGAAATATAGACATTATCTTTTAGCAAACAAGTTTAAATTCTTTGTGGATCACCAAGCTTTACTCTATTTAGTAAACAAACCATGTCATATAGGTAGGATAGTCAGATGGTTCCTCCTACTGATGGAATTTGAATTTGAGGTAGTGGTCAGACAAGGAAAAACTCATTTAAGAGTAGACCATTTGTCCAGAATCCAAACCAGAGAGCCAAGTTCACCTTTAGATGATGACTGACCAAATGCATATCTATTCAAAATAGAAAGTATTCATGAATGGGCCATGACTTTAGTACCTTTGTTAACCACGGGACCTTGTAGAACATCTCGAAACAACACACATCTGGTATTACAAAGTAGGAATTTTGTGCTACTAGCTGGAAATTTGTATCATCTCAATCATATGGGTATATTGGAATATTGTACTCTAGAAGATGAGCAGCAGGAGTATTTAAGAAGAGCTCATTGTTGGAATCCCTGTATTCATGCTTCCATGATAGTCACCTTAAACAATCTCAATAGGATGGGAGTACATTGGCCTAATAAGATTCAGGATGTAAAAAAATATATTTCCAACTACTGGTTGTTGTAGAGGCCTCTACACCCAAAAGAAAGTCTACTAATCTTATGTAGAATGAAGAATGGGCAGTTACTACTGCTTGTAGTTATGATCCATCTTCTCATGAATAATGTATGTTTTCAATAGATGCTGATGTTTGGTACTTTGATAATGGGAAAACCAAACATATTACCTCACAACACACTTTTTTTTGTTCACACCCTACCCCTATAGGGAAAATTGTCACATGAGCTAATAACTCCTCCCATCCTATAATGGGAACTATTGAGATCGTTTTAACTACTACTAATGGTAGCTCTTTCACATTGTTAGATGCTAGGGATCAAGAAAAATATGTTATTAGTTTCAATATTAGCCAAGATTGGCTTGGTTGTGAAATCTTTTGATGACAGATGCACAATTCATGATATGTCTAAAGGTGATGTTATAATTGCTCTTGGTATTTCATGTTGTGGATTATATAAGCTCATAGATTATGCAAAATCTATGAATGATTTAGCATGTGCAATTCAAGATTCTCAAGTAATGTTGGATGCAAAGCTTTGGCATGCACACTTTGATCATCTAAATTTTTCTAGTTTGCTATGCCTCCAGAAATCTGAAATGGTGTCCTCTCTGCACAAACTTGAGGCACCCGATAAACATGTCTATGAAGGTTCTATATTTTGGGAAAAATGTAGTGTTACCCATTTCCCAAAAAATGGTTCAGTATGAGCTATTGGTACATTTAGCAAGCCTAAGTGCATTGCCAAAGCCTAAGTACTACACATTCTACTTGTCCTCTCACATGAAGTCATACATGTGAGCCTATGCTAGTCAATTTGGGCATAGTTACCTTGGATAAATGTAAATGTCAAATGAAGATGGAATCACATGGATTTAGGAGAGTCAAGCTACAACTTATTTGGTGAACGAATCAAATCAATTAAGTTCCTAAAGTATAGGATCACTATTAGGTGAGGAAAAATTCAAATTCAAACTCAAATTACAAGTATAAATGGACTTGCCATTCATCATAGGATATGTGAGCTATTCTGAGAGACATTGAGATACATCCGTGAGCACACATTGTCCTCACTTCATGTATGTGTAGTCTACACCTCCCTTGTATCGTATGTTCATTAGCATATACATTTTAATACATTTCTTCAAGTACAAATCTCTCTATTGTTCTCTGTTGCATCGTCATCATTATAGTGATATTGTGGAATCGATTTCTCATGGTATACTAGCTTTTTTGCCATGCTTTAACTTTATTTAGTTAGGTTAAAGTGTGCATTATTTAGATATCATTTTTCATTACATTTGGTTTAGGGCATCTTGAGATATGAATCATAGAAGGTGACTATGTCTACACATGCTCTAGATCTTGAAATGACAAGATAACCCCCCGAACTTGTTAGAATCATATCTCAATGTATGGTGTGGATAAATTGATGAACTAACTTGTTTTAGTTAGCTACACACTCCAATTAGATGTGTGCAAAAGATCTCTGTTCAATACATATGAGGTTGTGAGCTCTAAAGAAAATATTGAGCACTACTATTCCAAAAATAGAAGGTTTCTTCACATTTCTAGTACATCCAAATTATTTGTCTTGATGAAAACTTTTGGGAATCATGTCCAAAAGCACTTGGTAGTTCAAAATGCATTAATGTGAAGGTAAAGGAGTATATTAAGCATCCATGGAGTAAACGTGGTAGGTGTAGAGCAAGTTTTTTGCAACACTAGCTCATCTTTGGAACCTATCTATCAATCTCCTGAGAGTGGTATAAGAGCAATAACAAATCATCATGGGAGATGGATTTCCTTCATCTATAGATAGACTAAATCCAGGTAACTACTCAATTTGGTCACTTAGAATGGAAGCTTATCTTCAAGGGAGAAACCTCTATGCTGCCATACTTAGAAGCAAAGGACAACCAGCTCAAGAAGAATAAGAGAGGTTAACCACATGGTGCTCAAAGAATGCTCTAGCTAGGTCATATATTCTTAACTCAATCTCTGATTTTTTTACTTCCACACATCAAGAACTAGAAGACTTCACAAGAGACTTGGAATGCTCTTGAAGCATTCTTCTCATCAAGTACCAAGGTAAGAAAGAATCAACTATGGATGGAGTTCACCACACTCAAGAAGATGCCCAAGCAAAGTGTGACTAATTTTGGCACCAAGATGAAGGACATTGTAGATCAACTTGGAAGCATTGGGGAGATCATTCATGAAGAGCAGATAGTAAGGCAAGTGATCAATGGAATAAAGGCAAATGACAAATGGGAAGCTTTCACCACATTCATAGACTTCTACATGGACATGCAGGTTCCTGATTTCAACACCCACATGGGACAATTGTTCACACATGAGGCAAAGCTTATGAAGAATGGCGAAAACTCAAAAAGTAATTAGTCCTTTCATCTCTATACAGATAAAAACAAGAGTAAATATATAAAAGGAAAATTTAAAAAGTCTGATGATGAGGGCAACACCTCTCAAGCAAACTTTGCAGGTAGAGGTAGAGGCTCAAGAGGAAGAGGCAGAGGAGGAATACAAGGTAGGGGGAGATCTCAAAGATCCTCTCCATGTGCCATATGTGGCTTAACTGATCACATTATTGAGAATTGTTTCAAGAATCCTAGAAACCAAAGAGGAAGAGGCTACAACAAAGAAGGCTATGGAAGCACAAGAGATAGATTGAACAACAACTATGGTTACAACAACAACTCATACAACAAAAACTCATACAACAACACTAACTATCAAGGAGGATAAAGAGGAAGGAGAGACTACAACAATTATGTAGATGCTCAAACTCAAGAGGATTCATTACTTCTGATGAACATGACCATGAAGCAAGGTAAAGGAGATGACCATGTATTCTATATAGACTTCGGTTGCTCAAATCACATAGCAAGGAATGTAGCTCTACTCTCAGACTTGGAGGATCCAAGGAATAGACATGAATTCCAAACAATAGATGACACAAGGCATACAGTGGAGAAGATAGGAAATGTGAAGAATTTAGATGGCAATATGAATCTATTGAGCAAGTTATTGTATGTACCAACAATCACCAAAAATCTCATAAGTGTAGGCCAAATTGTTGAGAAAGGATTGCAGGTCAGATTTGCAAAGAATGGAGCATTTGCTGAGGAACCACATCAGGGATTCAAGAAGATAGCAAAAGGAGGAAAGTCAGGTAGAATATTTAATTTTTAGCTCCAAGATACTAGGAACATTGCATTGTTCAATTATGGTGGTCAAATCTTATTGGAATTGGAAATTCGGCCCAAGAGGTTAGCTCATATAGCTGAAAGTTCTGTACATTTGGCAAGTCTAACAGAGAGCCATTAACAAGGAAGGGATACATTCATGGAGAACCTTTGGAGCTAGTCCATAAAGGTGTATGGGGGCCAAGAAAGGATCCTTCAATCTTTGGATCCAGGTATTATGTTTCATTCATTGATGATTGTAGGAGATGGACAATGCTAAGTTTTACGAAGCATAAAGATGAAGGGTTTTCATGCGTTAAGAAGTATCTAGAACTTGCAAAAAATCAAACATGTAAAACTTTGAAGAGGCTAAGGTAAGATAGATGGGGAGAGTATTTCTCCCATGAATCTGATACTTTATCTCCAAGAGAGAGGAATCAAAAGAGAGATTACAACTAGGTATACCCCATAGCAAAATGGAGTGGTAGAGAGAAGAAATAGAACCATAGTGGAGGTTGTAAGATCACTGCTAAATGAGAAGAAGTTTCCCAATTACCTATGGGCAAAAGCTATATCCAAAGCCACCTATCTGATGAATATTATTCCCATAAAACGCATTGGATGGGATGACACCTTATGAAGCATGGAATGGAAGAAGGCCTAGCCTTGATTGTTGCCGGATCTTTGGGTGCATAGCATATGAACACATACCTTCACAAATTAGAGGCAAGTTAGATCCAAAGGCAGAGAAAAGCATATTCATTGGCTATGACCTTAATCAAAAAGGTTATAGGCTATATAATCCAAGCAATAAAGATTTCATTGTAACTAGATATGTTTTTCTTATGAAACCAAATCTTAATTTGAAGATGATTGCAAGAAAATCAAACTTTCCTATGACTTGAGAAAGACTTTCCAAAATTGCCAAAGAGAAATGAACATACACATGAAGAATCAAGTGCCTCCGAAGATGACCAGAAGACTCCAAGAAGGGAAATTAATTCTTTGAACTCTAAAGGCAAAGCCAAAGTGCAAGAAATGAAAGATTTAGCAAAGTCATCTCACCAAACTAGAAGAAGGTCTACTAGAGAGAAACGAAAGCTAGAGAGGTATGGTTATGACACTTCTTTGGTCACTAATGGAGAGATGCCATGGAGGAAGAAATAAAGCTCTACAAGAAAATCAGACTTGGGACTTGGTTCCCAAGAAACCATCTATGAAGGTCATTGGCTCAAGATGTATTTACAAGGTAAAAAAGAATTTTGATGGCTCAATTAATAGATACAAAGCAAGGCTTGCAGCCAAAGGGTTTGCACAAATGCAAGGCATTGACTATGAAGATACATTCTCACCTATGAAAAAAAATGCCCATAATTAGAGTACTCATGAGTGTTGCATCTTCCAAGAATTAGGAGATATATCAAATGGATTCTAAAAATGCTTTTCTAAATGGTAGGATTTTAGAGGAGGTATACATGGCTGAACCTCCTGGTTTTGAAGGTCAATCATATCCAGAATATGTATGCAAGTTAAGAAAATCCTTCTATGTATTGAAGCAAGCTCCTAGATCTTTGAATCATAGACTTGTCACTTACTTGCAGGACAAAGGTTTTATGGTAAGCAATTCAGATCCTCCCCTCTTCATTAAGAGGAACAACTCACAAGTCATATACCTTTGTGTATATGTGGATGAAATAATCATTACAAGTAATGACGCAGATGGAATTAAGAGGATCAAAGCTCAAATGAAAGAAGAGTTCAAGATCAGTGATCTTGACCTTCTCACATACATCCTAGGTTTGGAAGTGGTATACAGAGAGAAAGGTATGTTCCTTACTCAGAGAAAGTACATTGGAGATATGATTACCAAATTCAAGATTCAAAATACAAAGGTTACAGGCATTATTGGAACAACAAGCTTTCATTATGCTTAAGGTGGACATGATCTTCTTCAAACTCATCATTGAAATGATGCCACATATACTACTTGTAGAGTTTTATTTGCATTCATTTGTTGTATTGAGAGTTTGATCATAGGATCATCCTCTTATTTAAGTTGCAAAGCATTTAACTTTGTAAAAGGGAAAAGTAAAAGTTCTAGAATCCATGAGTTAGAAATGGTTGGGATTGATTCTCAATCAATCAATCAAAAGGTAGGTGTGATTTCAAATTTCCCTTTTCCTAGATTGTAGGGAAAGATGCCAATCAATATAAATTAACAAATCCACCTAAATTCGGATCCAAATGGATGAAAAAAAGGCGTGGTCATGTACTAAGAGTCTATACAAAGACTCCACAACCTTTTTACACTAAGTAGCATGATGATTTGAAGAAATACATATAGTTCTTGTTCATTGCTTGGTGCCACTTCTGTTTATTGCTCCTTCTTCCTCAGATTTATTCAACTTGCAAAGAGTGCTACTCTGTGTACAAAGCGTCAACTCTAGTGTTTAAGGTCTTATTGGAAAGATATTACTCTCTAGTTTATGCCTACAAATGTTCATATCATTTGGTTAAATACGTTTAGAGATAGTGAAGATGTTCAATCTCGGGGCCATTCTCTACAACTCCCTAAAATTTCAGGCTAACACCAGTTTAGTATTAAGGTGATTGCTCCTTGTATAGTTCATATAAATTAGGGATTTTATGCATCATAGCAAGAAAACCATATGTATGACTCTCCCTTAAGAGGAATGTTTCCAATTGTTACTCTGTTGGATGCTCTCAGTGTTTGAAGTCATAACTTCCATCCATTTTTAGAAGGTTCTTGTGAGCTAGTCAAGGTGAAAGTTATCTATTTTGCATCAACTTGTTCTTGTTGATGTTCCAAAGCACGTATAGAGTTTTATTGCACTAACCACAAGTGCACAAGGTCTAGTTTAGATATCCAAAGAGCTAGGGCTGGTCCTATGCTGGTTTGTTGGACCAAATTCACCACTTGACAACTCATCTTTCTAAGCCTCTCCAAGCCTCTCCAACTTCTTCCAGTAGTATGAGAGCAACTTCAATATGGGAGATGGCTTTCCATCAATGATTGAGAAGCTTCATAGAAATAATTATTCTGCTTGTCAAATAAAAAATGGAGGCTTATTTGCAAGGAAGAAATCGATGCGGGATTGTATCAAGTGATGAAGCAATGCTTATTCCAAGATCCAAGGGAGGTCCCATTCAAGAGGAAATAGATAGGCTCATACATTGATGTGCAAGGTATGCTCAATCAAGGTCATAGATACTCAAATCTATCTCTAATTTTCTATTATCTTATATTAGAGGATGCAAGACATCTCAAGAGACTTGGGATGCTCTAGAGACTTTCTTTTTTGCCAATACAAAGGCAAGGAAGAACCATCTTTAGAATGAGTTCAACCAAATGGAGAAGAGTCCAAAAACAATCATCATCGAGTTTGTTACAAAGGTCAAGGACGTTGCTGATCAATTGGAATCCATTGGAGAGCTGATTGAAGAAGAAGCCATCATGAGGCAAATTCTCAGTGGGATTAGAGGTGAAAAGCAATGGCAATCTTTCACCATAGCCTATGATCTCATCATGGATGTGCAAACTCCAGACTTCAACATCTTTCTTGACAACTTCAATCAAGAGGCCAAGAGTAGCATAAATGAAGGTAACTCCTATCATGGTAATTCAACTAGTGCTCTATATGCAGATAAGCAGGACAAGAAGCTGAAAGGCAAGAAGAAGGAAGAAGATGAAGAGAGGACTTCGCAAGCCAACTTTGCAGGCAAGAGCAAGTGAAAAGGGAAGAAGAAAAGACCAAAGCATGACAACAAAAAAAGCCAAAAGGTTAAACCTTACTCCATTTGTGATAAGACCAACCAAACCACTCAAAACTGTTGGTTCAATAAAGGAAGTAGAAGAGGTGGATATGGCAGCAATAGAGGCAAAGATGGACACAACTTCAACAATAACAAGAAGCTGAAAGGCAAGAAGAAGGAAGAAGATGAAGAGAGGACTTTGCAAGCCAACTTTGCAAGCAAGAGCAAGTGAAAAGGGAAGAAGAAAAGACCAAAGCATGACAAGAAAAAAACCCAAAAGGTTAAACCTTATTCCATTTGTGATAAGACCAACCAAACCACTCAAAACTGTTGGTTCAATAAAGGAAGTAGAAGAGGTAGATATGGCAGCAATAGAGGCAAAGATGGACACAACTTCAACAATAATAATGGAGGTCATAATAGAGGGGACTACAACAATTATTATGAAGATCAACAACATGAAGACTCATTGCTCTAGATGAACCTAAGCCACAATGAAGGTAAAGAAGATGATCATTTATTCTACATAGATTCAGGATGCTCAAATCATGTTGTAGGCAACATAGATCTCTTATCTTATTTGGAAAGTCCAAAGCATAGATATGAAGTTCAAATAGGGGATGATAAAAATCATAGTTTGGAGAAGATTGGTAATTTCAAAGCTTCCAATGGTAGGAAAAATATTTTGAGCAAGGTACTCTATGTTTCCACTATTACAAAAAACCTAATAAGTGTAGGCCAAATAGTTGAAAAAGGCTTGCAAGTAAGGTTCACCCAACATGGAGCTTTTGTGGAAGATCCATGTCAAGGCTTCCAAAAGATAGCGAGAGGTGAGAAGCATGGTAGGCTCTTTACTTCTGAAGTAGGAGATGTTGATATATTTAGGTAGTGATGTGTGTGAACACTCTAGGACCGCCGGGGCACTTTTTTCCCTCTTTAGGAGGTTTTTTTCCCCCGGCTTGTATATACGCCTATTGCCCTAATGGGCTACTTATCTTTGTACATTCTCTAGTAATACATTCAGTCTTGTGTGTTGTGCTCCAAGCTTCTTCTTCTTCCTTGTGCTGTTCGCGTGCTTCCGCAGACGTCTAACTCCAACAATTGGTATCAGAGCAGGTCGTTGCTTCTTCTAGGGCGCCGTCGACACTCCTCCGTTTGCAGTCTCAGATTCGCACAAAATTTGGTGAGCATACTCAGGGTGTTTCCGAGATCAAAACAGCTTCGCCGTGTGGTGCCGAAATCGCGATCTGAGCTCGTTTCGGCCTCCGAACGCACTATCGTAGTGCTTGTGCAGGCTATTTCGTCCTTTTGTGCCAAAGGTATATACCAGTTTCTGTTCGCCAGTTTAAGCGTCTCGAAGTCTGCTACAGGTCTAGCAGAACTCGTCTGGGCAGTTCTGTTCAACTTTTTGAGATACAGTCAATTTTCTGCATCAAGGTATTTTAGTCACCGGCCATGGCTGAAAGCAGTGATGTATTCCGTATGTTGGCTGTTGAGGATAAGTTGGATGGTACCAACTACCCATTATGGGCTTATATGATGCGACATGTACTGGTTGCAAAAGGATTGTGGAACATTGTGCAGGGTGTTGAAAGACGTCCTGTTACACCTGTAACGACAGGTACTGCAAATACAGGTGTTGGAGCTGATGAAGATGGTGTCGAAGATGATATTCCGCAGATTCCTGTTCGTGCTGCTGTTTCTGTTGCACCTACTGCAGAGCAGATTTGTTGGGATGGCAGAGATGCCCAGGCACATGCATTGATAGCTTTGTCTGTCAAACGTGCCATTATTCCTCACATTCGCTCTTGCAGAACAGCAAAGGATGCTTGGGATACACTTACCACTTTGTACCAGGCTAGGAATGAGGCTCGTGTTGCTTACCTCCGAAAACAGTTGGAGAGTGAGCACATGAATGAAGGTGATTCGATGGACAGTTTTCTTACAAAGATCAAAGACCTAAAGGAACAATTGATTTCTGCTGATGAGGTTATACCAGATAGCTCACTTGTGCAGACCGTTCTGAATGGCCTTCCTGATTCATATCAAAGTTTTGCCTCTACTCTTCGATTGATGATGAAAGGCAATCCAAATGCCTTGTCATTTTTGGAATTAGTCTCTGTTCTGTTGCAGGAAGATCAGTCGAGGCAGAACAGGTCCATTATGCGTGTTGCAGATCAAGCTTTCCTGGCTAGTCAGAAGGGCAAAGGAAAATGGAGCTCTTCTACTAGTAAGCAGAAATCTGCAAATGCTGCACAATCGAAGAACCAGGATAAAGATGAGAAGAAATCAGAAAAGCAGAAATTGTTCTGCAAGTACTGTAAAGGAAATGATCATATTATAAAGAACTGTCCAAAACTGGCTGCTAAAGAGGCAAAGAAGAAAGAGGCTGGAATGGTTGTTGCAGAGGCCTCTACACCAAAAACAGAGTCTGCAAATCTTGTGCAGGAAGAAGAATGGGCGTTTACTACTGTTTGCAGTTTTGACCCATCTTCTCATGATCAGTGCATGTCTGCAGTAGACTCAGATGTTTGGTACTTTGACAGTGGGGCAACCAAACATATTACCTCGCAACGCAGTTTCTTCTCTTCACTCGAGCCTGCCCCTACAGGGAATACTGTCACATGCGCCAATAACTCCTCTTATCCTGTTATGGGAGTTGGTAAGATCATTCTGACTACTACTGATGGTAGTTCTTTCACTTTGTCAGATGCTTTATTTGTGCCAGGGATCAAAAAGAACCTGTTATCAGTTTCTGCATTAGCCAAGATTGGCTTGGTTGTGAAATTCGTTGATGACAGGTGTACAGTCCATGATCTCTCAAATGGCGATGTGATTATTGCTTCTGGCATTTTATGTCGTGGGCTGTATAAGCTCATAGACTATGAAAAATCTGTGAATGATTCGGCATGTGCAGTTCATGATTCTCAGGCTATGTCAGATGCAAAGCTTTGGCATGCACGCTTTGGTCATCTGAATTTTGCTAGTTTGTTACGCCTGCAGAAATCTGAAATGGTGTCCTCTTTGCCCAAACTTGAGGCACCTGGAAAACATGTTTGTGAAGGCTGTATTTTGGGCAAAATGCAGCGTTCTTCCTTTCCAAAAGATGGTTCAGTTCGGGCTATGCAGAAATTGCAGCTTGTACATAGTGATGTCTGTGGTCCTATGCAGACACCCTCTTTTGGAAATTACCTTTACTTCGTGACTTTCATTGATGATTTTTCCAGGCATGCATGGGTATATCCACTCAAAGCAAAGTCCGAAGTGTTCATGTGCTTCAAACAGTTTTTGGTTTTGGCTGAAAATCTGTCAGCATGTAAAATGGGCACCCTCCGTTCTGATCGAGGGGGGGAATATATGTCTTCAGATTTTAATGCATTTCTGGCTGAACGTGGGATAAAACACCAGTGTACAGTGCCGTATACACCTCAACAGAATGGAGTTGTTGAACGAAAGAACAGGTCACTCATGGAGATGGCGAGGTGCATGGTCAAAAGCCAGGCTTTACCACATAGTTTCTGGCTTGAGGCTGTCATGTGTGCAGCATATGTACTGAACAGGTGTCCCACGAAAGCGTTGCAGTCTATCACTCCATATGAGGCTTGGCATGACCGCAAGCCATCTGTTGCTCATCTGCGTGTTTTTGGTTGTTTGGCATATGCATTAGTGCCTGAACAACATCGCAGAAAATTGGATGATAAGGCAGTAAAATGTATTTTTGTTGGGTACAGTTCTAAAAGTAAAGGCTATCGTCTGTATCATCCACAGACTAAACGCATTCTGGTTAGCCGTGATGTTGTCTTTGTGGAAGATGCTATTCAGCCATTGCTTTCATGTACTAAGGAGACATCTGTTAGCTCCAAAGACATGTATGATACTTTGATGCCTCTTTTTACAGGTGGACAGGCTAGCGCTGGTCCTAATGAGGCAACTTCTCAGCCTTTGCAGGTTTCATATGATGATGCAGATCATGCCATTTCTGATGCAGATTTACATGATGCACTTGTTGATGAGAGAGCTGATATTGAACAGGCAAAAGCTATGCCAAAATGGCTGGTGCAGACTTTGCGTGACAGCAAATTAGATGCACCTTTGTCATATCGTACTTGTTCAGGCTCTCATAGTACCTCCTTTGCATCAGATTGCTATGCTATGGCTGCATCTAGTCTCTGTGATGAGAATGAGCCTGTTTCTTTTGATGAAGCACAAAATTCAGAAAATTGGATGGCTGCTATGCAATCTGAATATGATGCTATAATGAAGAATGGTACATGGTCTTTATGTGACTTGCCTCCTGGCAAGAAGGCCATTGGCACTAAGTGGGTATACAAGCTGAAGCGTAAACCTGATGGTACAGTTGACATGTATAAGGCTAGGCTTGTTGCAAAGGGTTATGCGCAGGAAAGAGGCATTGATTTTGATGAGACCTTTGCACCTACATGCTGTATGACTACTGTTCGGAGCATTTGTGCACTTGCAGCCCATCATGGTTGGAATGTACATCAGTTGGACATTAAAACAGCATTTCTGAATGGTGACTTGCATGAAGAAGTGTATGTTTTTCAGCCCCGTGGCTTTGTGCAGAAAGGGCATGAAAACCAGGTGTGCAGGTTAAAGAAGGCATTATATGGTTTAAAGCAAGCACCACGTGCTTGGTATGAGAAAATACATGCCTATCTGATTGCACATGGTTTTGAGAACAGTCCAACTGAAAGCACCTTATATGTTAAGCGTGCTAATGATGTGCTTTTGATCATTGTTGTCTATGTAGACGACATGCTGCTCACTGGTCCTCTTGAGAAGCATATTGCTGATTTCAAGGCTGATTTGCATGCCTCATTTGAGATGTCTGATTTGGGGCATTTGCATCACTATTTGGGCATTCAGTTTATGCAAGTTGATGGTGGAATGGCTTTGTGTCAAACGAAATATATTGACACATTATTGCAGCGTTTTGGCCTTGAAGACTGTAAGCCTATTGCCACTCCTATGGAGACAGGTTTACGATTGAGTCTTCATGATGCTGGAGATGCATTTGATGCTGTTCTCTATCAGCAGGCTATTGGATGCTTGATTTACTCATGCATTACTCGGCCAGATATTCAGTTTGCTGTCTCACAGATGAGCAGGTTTATGCATTGCCCAGGAGTCACGCATTGGAAAGCGGTTAAGCGCATCTTTCGCTACTTGAGTGGTACTCGGCTACTTGGGTTGTTTTATCCCAAGGGGGGATCACTACCGCCAGATTTGCATGCTTTTTCTGACTCAGATTGGGCTGGTTGCTATGACACTCGTGTGTCCACCAGTGGTTTTTGCTTCATGCTTGGTAGCTCATGTATATCTTGGTTGAGCAAGAAGCAGCCTACTATGGCCACTTCCAGTTGTGAGGCTGAGTATAGGGCAGCTTTCACAGCGACTGTTGAGTGTGTGTGGCTCAGACGCCTTATGGCTGATTTGGGTGTTGGCCAGTCTTCTGCCACCACCATCTTCACTGACAGTCAGAGCGCATTGGCAGTTGCGAGGAACCCTGTGTTCCATGCTCGCACTAAGCACATTGAGGTGCATTATCACTATGTCAGGGAGAGGTTCTCTGCTGGGGAGATCAGCTTGGCATATGTGCCCACGCAGGAGAACATTGCAGACCTTTTCACGAAGGCTCTGCCTAGGGAGAAGTTTGAAGCTTTCCGCAAAGCTTTGGGCTTACTTCCTTTTGTGGAGTGGAGTGATTTCCACATAGCTCGGCACTTCCTTATACATGAGTGCCAGCTCCTTGTTCACCGCATCACTCCCAGGGGGGATTTGTTGATATATTTAGGTAGTGATGTGTGTGAACACTCTAGGACCGCCGGGGCACTTTTTTCCCTCTTTAGGAGGTTTTTTTCCCCCGGCTTGTATATACGCCTATTGCCCTAATGGGCTACTTATCTTTGTACATTCTCTAGTAATACATTCAGTCTTGTGTGTTGTGCTCCAAGCTTCTTCTTCTTCCTTGTGCTGTTCGCGTGCTTCCGCAGACGTCTAACTCCAACAGGAGAAACCAAAAACATAGCTCTATTCAACTTTGGGTCTCAATCCCTTAGTGAGCTTGAAGTGTGGCATAAGAGGCTAGATCATGTGAATGAAAGAACCTTGAAAGGTATATGCATGGATCAAAGTGTTCTAGGACTGCCAAACATATCAAAGCAACACATGATCAACAGATGTGATGCATGTCAGATTGGGAAGGAACAAAGTCAACCATTCAACCACAAAGGCTACATCCACAACAACTTATTGGACTTAGTACATACATATGTATGGGGACCAAGTCAAGAACCTTCATTGGTAGGATCAAGGTACTATGTCTTATTTATTGATGATCATAGTAGATGGACTATTATATACTTTGTCAAGAGTAAAATGAAGTGTTTGAATACTTCAAAAAGTATCTAGCACATGTGGAGAATCATATAGGTAGATCACTAAAGAAGCTCCGATATGATGGATGGGGAGAATAATCCTCCAAAGAGTTTGATGAGTTCTTGCAGGATAAAGGTATCAAAAGGGAAGTGACTACTAGGTACTCTCCTCAACTAAAGGGAATTGTAGAGAGAAGAAATAATACATTGGTTAGATCAGCTAGAACAATGCTTGAAGAGAAGAATTTTCCACATTATCTATGGGTAGAGGCTATTGCAACTACTATGTACCTTGTCAATAGACTACCATCCAAATCACTTCAAGGTATGACTCCTTATGAAGCATGGTCTTGGACATTGCATGGTGTTTGGTTGTTTAGCTTATGTTGATGTACCATAAAAAATAAGAGGTAAGTTAGATGAAAGGGCAACAAAGGCACTGTTTATGGGGTATGACTCAACTCAGATGGGTTACAGGTTCTATAATCCTTCAACCAAGCAATTCACTAAAAGTAGGGATGTTGTGTTGTGTCATCAAATAGGAAGCAAGCATGATACACATGTCTAGGATCCAATAAGTGATACATATGATGACCAAGATGAAAGGGAAAATTATTACAAACTATGGAAGTCAAGAGGCAAAACAAAGATGCAAGAGTGTGAAGAATGATCCAAGCAGGCACCTAGAAGATCAATGAGAGAAGAAACAACCAGAAAGGTATAGATATGATTCCACATTTGTTACAAAGCATTCAATCTACTTAGAAAAAGAAGCAATTTGAGAGGAACCCTCAACCTATGAAGAGGCAAAGGGAAACCCTAATTGGGAAAAGGCCTTGAAAGAAGAAATAGATGCATTAAAGGAGATGGACACTTGGGATCTAGTTCCAATGTCACCCAATCAAAAGGTAATTGGTTGCAAATGGGTATATAAAGTTAAAAGAAACTCAGATGGATCAATTCAAAGGTACAAGGCAAGATTGACTATGAAAGTATGCTCACAAACGCATGGTATAGACTATGAGGAAACATTCTCACCAGTTGCAAAGATGACTACAACCAGAAGAAGAGGTATAACCACCAAGTTTTGAAAACCCTAATCATACATCTTATGTTTGCAAGGAATTGGAGACTCCTCCAACTTGATGTGAAAAATGCATTTTTGAATGGTTGGATAAGTGAAGAGGTATAACCACCAAGCTTTGAAAACCCTAATCATACATCTTATGTTTGCAGACTTAAGAAAGCATTCTATGGATTGGAACAAGCTCTTAGAGGTTGGAATTACATGTTGGTTATATACCTTCAAGATCAAGGGCTCAAAGCTAACAACTCAGATCCTTCTTTATTCATCAAAAGGGATCACAATGAGGTTATCTATCTATGTGTATATGTAGATGATATTATTTTGACAGGTGATGATCTGAATGGCATTCAAAGGATCAAGAGACACATGCAAGAGGACTTCAAAATAACTGACTTAGGTGAGCTCACATATTTCCTGGATATGCAAGTGATTTATAGATGAAGGGATGTATCTAACTCAGAGAAGATACATTCAAGGCCTACTTCTCAAGTTCATAATGGAGAACATAAAGCTTGAAAGTACACCTTTGGAATTGAACCATAAACTAAGTGTTTATGAAGGTGAACAGATTGATGATCCTAGAGAGTATCAAAGTTTAGTTGGTAGCTTGAAATATGCTACTCACACAAGACCAAACATATCATATAGTGTGGGAGTGCTTAGTCGGTTCATGCACTCACCAAGAAGGCTACACATGGATGCTACAAAGAGAGTACTCAAGTACATCAAAGGGACACTTAATGAACGTATCTACTATCCTTACTCTTCAGATTTGGATATCAAAATCTATACAAATGCAGATTGGGTAGGAGCTAAGGATTATAGAAGAAGTACCTCTGGTTACTTAGCATTTACAAGTTCAAAGCTAATGTTATGGAGTTCCAAGAAGCAACCAACAGTTGCTTTATCTTCAACTGAAGTTGAATATAGAGGTCTAACCATTCCAAATCAAGAAGCAATATGGCTCAAGGAGTAGTACTCAGATTTGGGACTTGTAAGTTCCAAACCTCACTTACTTGGAGATAATGTAAGTTCCATGCATTTGGCTGCAAATCAAATTTTGCACGCAAGGACAAAGCACATACAAGTCCATTACCACTTTGTAAGAGATAAGTTTATGGCAAAGGAAATTGGCGTTTCATTTGTTTCTACTGAGAAGCAAATAGCACACATGATGACAAAGGCACTTGATGGGATAAAGCTTCGCAGATTCGAAGCTATGGCAGGTATTTAAGCTATCAAAGAATGAAGACTCAAACATAATCTAGCTTGAAGGGCCTTGGAACAACAAGCTTTCCTTATGCTTGAGGTGGACATGATCTTCATCAAACTCGTCATTGAAATGATGCCACATATGCTCCTTGTAGAGTTTTATTTGCATTCATTTGTTGTAATGAGAGTTTGATCATAGTATCACCCTCTTATGTACATTGAAAAGCATTTAACTTTGTAAAAGGGAAAAGTAAAAGCTCTAGAAGCCATGAGTTAGAAGTGGTTGGGATTTATTCTCAATGAATCAATCAAAAGGTAGATGTGATTTCGAATTTCCCTTTTCCTAGATTGTAGGGAAAGATGCCAATCAATCTAAACTAACAAATCTACCTAGATTAAAATTCAAATTGATGAAGAAAAGGTGTGGTCATGTACTCAAGAGTCTATAGAAAGACTCCACAACATTTTTACACTAAGTAGCATGATGATTTGAAGTAATACATATACTTCTTGTTCATTGCTTTGTGCCACTTTAATTTACTGCCCCTTCTTCCTCAGATTCAATCAATGTGTAGAGAGTTTTGCTCTCTCTATAGAGCTTCAAATCTAGTGTTTGAGGTTGCATTGGAAAGGTATTACTGTCTAATTTATTTCTTCACATTCTTAGGTCATTTGGTTTATTACTTTTAGAGATATGGAAGATTTTAAGTCTTGAGGTCATAATCTGCAACTCCTTGAAATTTGGGGATGGCACTAGTTAAGTGTTAAGGTGATTGCTCCTTTTATAGTTCTTATAAATTGGGGATTTTATTCATTATAGCAAGAAAACTCTATGCACAACACTTCCTTAAGAGGAATTTCTGCAATTATTACTATGCGGGCTGCCCTCAGTGTTTTGAAGTCATAACTTCCATCCATTTTTAGAAGGTTTTTGTGAGCTAGTCAGATGCAAGTTATTTCTTTTGCATCAAATTGTTCTTGTTGATTTTCCAAAGTACCTATCAGGTTTTATTGCACTAACCACAATCCCACAAGGTCCATTTTACTTATCCAAAGAGCTAGGGCTGGTCCTATGCTGGTTTGTTGGACCAACTTCACCACTTGACAACTCATCTTTCTAAGACTCTCCAAGCTTCTCAAACTTCTTTCAGGTACACCCATGGAGGTAAATGTGAAGCTAATTGCTCATGAAGGTGAGTTAATTGAATATGCTACTAGCTATCAAAGATTAGTTGGAAGCTTGAATTATGCTACTCTAACTAGAGTAGATATTTTCTATGGAGTTAGTGTGCTAAGGCAATTCATGCACACTCCAAGGAAGCCTAACATGGAAGCAATCAAGAGAATATTAGAGTATTTGAAGGGCAAAATCAATGAAGGATTATACTATCCATATAAATTTGATATAGATGTCGAGCTCTTTTTTTATGCAGATTGGGTAGGCTCAAAAGATGATAGGAGAAGCACCTTAGGCTATCTTACTTTCATAGGTACCGAATTCATCTCATGGTCTTCCAAGAAGCAACCTACAGTTGCTCTTTCATCAACAAAAGTTGAATATAGAGGACTTGCAAATGCTACTCAAGAAGCTATGTGGATTAGGACCCTATATTCAAATTTAGGGTTGAATACTTCAACTCCACACATATTTGGAGACACTATTAGTTATTTAAATCTTGTTGCTAACCCTCTCTATCATGCCAAAACTAAAAATATAGAAGTTCACTACCATTTTGTCAAGGAAAAGATCTTGAGTAAGGAGATACAACTCTCATATATATCTACACATCAAGAATGTGCAGATATGATGAAAAAAGCATTGGATGGAAGCAAATTGAATAGGTTCAAATCAATGATTATATTCCAAGAGATCATGAAGAATGAACTCAAGCATCTTAGGCTTGAGGGGGAGCTATTGGTACATTTAGCAAGCCTAAGTGCATTACCAAAGCCTAAGGAATACACATTCTACATGTCCTCTCACTTGACGTCATACATGTGAACCTATGCTAGTCAATTTGGGCATAGTTACCTTGGATAAATGTAAATGTCAAAAGAAGATGGAATCTCATGGATTTAGGAGAGTTACGCTATGACTTATTTGGTGAAGGAATCTAATCAATTATGTTCCTAAAGTATAGGATCACTTTTAGGTGAGGGAAAATTCAAATTCATTAGGGGGAAAAATGAACCTTGCATTGGCCTTTTAGAGTAAGGAGTGATTAGTGATGGACCAATCAAAAGAGGGTGGTGGCCATAGTCTATGCTCTATAGATTACTACGCTGAAGGGGGAAGAAGGGACAAACTTCTCCCTTATTTAATGAGTTGCATCTAGATAGAGAAGGAATCTCATAACTTGGCTAGGCGAAAAAATTCAAAATTTCTAAAAAGTTAAAAAAGTCATCATAACATGTGAGAATGGCCTCTCATTACTTTTTATGGTCAAAAGTACTCCTTTTGACCCTAAATTCAAAATATGTGCATGTTTTGAGCTAAAAACATGACTTTTTTCAAAAATACTCCAAAAAAAGTTATTTCCCTCCTAAACCTCACATTTTCAAACCCAAGTGCCAAAATTTCATCTTTTTCCACTACTTTCTCTTTGTAGCATACCATTGAAGCTCTTGTTTCTACATTCCAACCTATCTACATTTCCTATCTTGAGCTACTGTTGTAGCTTGAAGACCTTCAACTTTAATGGCAACATCCAACGCTTCTAGGCAACCAAAAGGTGAAGTCATCACATTAAGATGTTACAATATCAAAGTTATATATGGACAATGGCTATCACAAGAGTACTCCAAAGGTGCATGGGTGTACATGAAACCCTCTAGAGTTGGGCCTCATTGAGTTAGAGATTGTGGGAACTTGGATCTTGATGGGAAGGGAAAGCTACTTGTCTTCAAGAAGCACAAAGAAAATGGGATGGTTACTATTGTACAACATGTTTTTAAAATGGCAACTTTGAAACTTGAAAGCTCCATAGGAATGACATATCCTATGAATTGTAAGTATTGATCTACAATATTCTATGTTTTATAGTGTTGAATATATTTTTGAACTATTTAGATATGCTCTTGTTTGTTTCAGATATAGTTCCTTCTATTTTGGTGGAAGAGGAACCAATTCATAGTCTCACAGGTACGTTCTAGGCATTACATGTAGATGTTGATGCACTAGTCTTTCCAAAAATATCTCTTGCTCAACTTTACCATGATAGAGTTTTCTTTTACACACATAGATATGTTGTACCCTCTACAATAAATGGTTTTTCAAGGTTAGAGAGAATTGAAGTACATTTTCTTCTTAGCTTGGAGTGGCCAAAGCCTAATATATGGTCCATATCATCTTTGAAGCACAAGATGGTAATGGATATATGTAACTCTTTGAAATTCACAAATCTAGATCTAGGTTTGCACGAGTCTTTTCCCATCCATTGTTTTGTATATTTATATCAAGGATTCTCATTCCAAGAGACTTCCACCATGTTCATGTGTAAAGATATCACATATGAGCAAGTCAAAAGTCTTCTAGGTGAAAATTGGGGTTTGATAGAAGGAAGTGCAAAAGGTGATAAACATCTTTATAAAATAGCTGGAACAGGTATAGGATTTCAATATTTGAAACAATGTACTTCATTATACATTAGATTCTACTATGATCTTTGGATGTGCAAATTTGGCCGATGGATACCATTTCAAAGTTCAAAGGGTCTTTACATTCATTTTAAATAAATGTCAAATTGTCCAACAATGAAATGGAAACTAGTTTAGTGAATCATCATTGGACCTTCGATAATATGAGAGAACACTTGGTGACTATGGGTTTTGAAGGACTAACTCAATCCAAACTGGAAATACAAGGACATAAGGTGAGAAATGTTTTGTGCTTTTGTAAAAGTAATCTTTTCATTATTGCTTTTTTTAGTTTTATAACTTTGATTTCTTGTAAATTGATTATAAGTGGGAAGAAGATTCGAATAAAAAATGAAAGTCTGTGTAGATGGGAGTAAAGATGGAAGTAAACTCTCATTGTCATAGTTCTTTTACAACCTGATGATATCACTTTTTGGGTCCTAGTCATTGTACATCATGGCTTTTGCACTTCCAAGAAACTTGTAAAAATTAGGATAAACAATACATGTTAGATATTGTATATACCTTCTTATTTGGTAATTTTGAAACTTTTGGAATGTCAAGAGTCTATGTTCACTACTTTGAAACGTGGTTGTTCATGTTGTTTTTTGTTACGTTCTATTTAAACATTTACTTTGATGCAAAAATATTCATATCGTTTGGTGTTCTGTGCATTATTTCGTCATCAGAAGCTTATTTTTTTTTTAACTTTCACTATTTTAATATGTACTTTTAAAAGTGTGCCTAGACACTTTAAAAATTTGAAACTGCTAGAAAAATGGGTTTTATGTGATCATTTCTCACGTTTGTGTTTGGAGATGGTTGGATACACTCCATAGATGAGGTAATGTTGCACAAATCTTGCTCTACACATGCCAATGTAGCTTTAGAGTACCTTAGTAGAAATCTTTAGCTTCCCAAATATGCATTTGGATCCATAATGTACTTTGGAGAATCACCTTCAAATAGTTATGTCAAAATAGATAATGTTCAAGATTGAAGACTTCCAAAAACTTGCTATTTTGGGACTTTGTCCTGCTCGGTAAATCATGCACTGCTCACTTACTGATTGCAATTGACTTGAGAGCTTTTAGACGTGAATAATTGGAGTCCTAAGCTTGCTTTAGTAAGTTATTCCAATAATTTAGATTTAGTAAATGATGACAAATCACATTAAGAAGTTAGGGGTGTAATCCCGACTTTTTAGGAAGATGATAGTGAGCAGACATAGGTGACTGCCAGAGAACTTATCTCACAATATACTAAATCAAATGATATGAAAATTGCATTATGAGAACTAGAAGGTCTAAGCTACATGTCTAAAGTTGAATCGCATCAATTGAATAAGTATTCACAGAGAAGTCCTCAAAACAATTTCACTAAAATGAATACTTGACAACAGAAAACAGTAGATACCAATTGACTTGCACAAACTGAATTAAATGTATAATATTATGAATGTATGATACAAGGAAGATGATGTGTCCCTCTTCATCCTCTGCTATCTATGACTAAAAGTTAGGCTTTTTTATAGATGTGTCTTCAATTTGAATTTGAATCTGCCACCTAAAAGTTGATCCTACCTTTTAGGGTTCTAATTGATTTGATTCGAACTACTTCTTTGGTATGAATTAAAACTCATAAAGTCATGAGATTCTCTCTGTTACTCCCTTTTCCAATTATCTTGCATTAAACTCATGGATTTTACAACAGGTGTTCATATGTGACTTATGGATAGTCACATCCATGCTATGAAGTAAACATTTGATATTTGGTCAAGCATCAAGGCTTGCCAAATGTACCAATAGCTCCCCCTCAAGCCTAAGATGCTTGAGTCTTCATTTGATAGGTATCTCCTGCAAACCGATCATTGATTTGAACTTGTCGAGATTGCTTCCATCAAGTGATTTGTTCATCATGTCTACACATTGCATCTGCGTAGATACATAGGACAATTGTATTTCCTTCCTTGCAATATTTTCTCTAACAAAGTGATAATGAACTTCTATATGCTTAATTCTAGCATGGAATATAGGATTAGGAGCTAAATGCAATGAACTCATATTGTCTCCAAATATATATGGAGTGCCAAAATCCAACCGTAAATGTGTATATAGGGTCTTGATCCACATTCCTTCTTGCATTGCATTTGCCAATCCTTTGTATTCAGCTTTGGTTGAGGAAAGTGCTAGTGTAGGTTGTTTCTTGGAAGAAGAAATGAGCTTTGTACCTACAAAAGATAGATATCCAGATGTACTTCTGCTATCGTCTTTTGATCTTGTCCAATTTGCATCAGTGAAAAGCTTTACAATTAAATCAAATGTATAAGGATAATATAAACTCTCATTGATTGTTCCCTTTAGATACTTCAATATCCTTTTGGCTACATCCACGTGAGGTTTCCTAGGAGTGTGCATGAATTGGCTAAGCACACTTACTCCATAGCAAATATCTACCCTAGTTAGGGTGGCATAGTTCAAGCTTCTAACTAGACTTTGGTAGCATGTAATGTCTTTAATTGGTTCTCCTTCATGAGCACTTAACATGTGATTGACCTCCATGTGAGTACCTGCAACCTTAGTTTCTTGCATTTTGAACTTTGCAATCATATATTTAATGTACTTCCTTTGTGTAAGGAACATCCCTTGATCTGTATGGACAACTTCTAATAAGTGAGCAATCCAAGGTCACTTATCTTCAATTCTTCCTGCATTTGGGATTTGATCTTCTTAATTCCATTTGCATCATTACCTATAAGAATGATATCATCTACATACACACATAAATATATAACTTCTGTTAATGAAGAGTGAAGAATCAACCTTGCTCAACTTGAATCCTTTGTCTTGCAAGAATGTAACAAGTCTATGGTTCCAAGCTCTAGGAGCTTGCTTGAGTCCATAGAGAGCTTTCCTGAGTTTGCACACATACTCAAGCTGTGATTTATCAACAAATCCAGGAGGTTGTGCCATGTACACCTCCTTTAAAATCCAACCATTTAAGAATGCATTTTTTACATCCAACTAATAAATGTTCCAATTCCTTGCAGCAGTTATACTCATTAGAGCTTTGATTGTTGGCATCTTTGCCACAAGAGAGAATGTCTCTTCATAATCAATTCCTTGGGTCTAAGCAAACCATTTAGCCACAAGCCTTGCTTTGTACCTATTTAATGATCTTCATGGATTGTTTCTTGGGAACTGGGTCCCAAGTCTGATTCTCTTGGAGTGCTTGTATCTCTTCCTCCATTGCTTCTTTCCAGTCTGATTTCTTGTTTGCTTCTTCAAAGGTTGATGCCTCCTCTGAGTTGATATCCTGAGCAATATAGATTGAGTGTTTAATGACCATTGAGGTGTCAAATCCATAGCTTTCTAGCTTCTTCTTTTCCCTAATTGATCTACTTATTGTTTCTTGAGAGAATTCTACAATATCCCTCAAATCTTGAATCTTCTCTTTACCTTTGTTGTTTCATACTTTGAAATTCCTTCTCGCTATCTTCTCATCATCATTAGAGTCACTTGAATCTTCATGTTGTTGATCATTTGCCTTTTCAAGTGTTGGAGAGTCCTCCTCTAGGTCATAAGGTAGCTTGACTTTTCTGCAATCATCTTCAAACCACAAGTTGTTCTCATAAAAAACAACATCTCTACTAACAATAAAGCCTAGCTCCAATAGATCACCATGAATGTAACCTTTCTTCATAAAGGGTTGTCTGTGAGACTTCCTAAATTGACATGCACTACACTTATATATCATGTGTTGCTTGGATATGTTTGGAAAACCAAGCACACTCTGATCCCTGCATATTTGTTTCAAAATACTTTCACCTATGTGAGCTAATCTTTTGTGCCACATTACTTCTCATAAAGTTTGTCCTCCATAATTGAAGAGTGCTATATTTCTAGTATCTTGTAACTCAAATGTAAAGATTCTACCTATCTTTTCTCCTTCTGCAATCCTCTTGAACCTTTGTTGAGGATTTTCAACAAATGCTCCATTTCTTGTGAACCTTACCTGCAACCCTTTTTCTACAATTTGTCCAACACTTATCAAGTTCTTGGTTATGGTAGGTACATACAATACCTTGCTGAGTAGATTCATATTTCCATGTAGTCTTCACATTTAAAATCTTTTTAACTAAGTGCCTTGTGTCATCTCCTATTCGTATTGAAGTCATTGTTCTTCACAAGCTTGGCTTCATGAGTGAATAGTTGTCCCATTAGAGTATTGAAGTTAGGTACCTGCATGTCCATGTATAGATCCATTATTGTGGTGAAGGCTTACCATTTATCATCTGCCTTGATTCCATTGATCACTTGTCTTACCATTTTCTCCTCGTCAATGACTTCTCCAATGCTTCCAAGTTGATCAGCTAGGTCCTTCATTTTAGTGACATAATCAGTCACATTTTGCTTGGGCATCTTTTTGAGTGTTGTGAATTCCATCCATAAATGGTTCTTTCTTGCTCTAGTGCTTGAAGAAAAGAATGCTTCAAGTGCATTCTAGGTCTCTTGTGATGTCTTAGAGTTCCTAATGTGTGGAAGCATCAGAGACTAAGTTGAGAAGATATGACCTGGCCAAAACATCCTTTGAGCACCATGTTGATAACCTTTCTTGTTCTTGAGTTGGTTGCCCTTTGCTTCTGAGTATTAGCATTAACTCATCTCCAGAAATGTAACCATACAAATTTCTACCTTGTAGATATGCTTTCATTCTAATACACCAAGTAGTTTAATTACCTCAATCCAATTTGTCAATTGATGATGGGAATCCATCTCCCATGTTGAGTTGATGATAGCTCCGATACCACTGTCTAGAGATGGTTGGATACAATCGAGAGATGAGGTGGTGGTGCACAAATCCTGCTCTACACCTGCCAATGTAGCTTTAGAGTACCTTAGTAGACACCTTTAGCTTTTGAAATATGCATTTGGAATTATCATGTACTTTGTAGCATCACCTTCAAATAGTTATGTCAAAACAGATAACTTTCAAGATTGAAGACTTCCAAAAACTTGTTATTTTGGGACTTGATCTTGCTGAAAAAATCACTTAGTTCTCACTCACTGATTGCAATTGACCCGAGAGCTTCTAGAAATAACTAATTGGAGTCCTAAGCTTGCTATAAGAAGTTATGTCACTAATTTAGGATGAGTATATGATGCAAAATGAGATTAAGAAGTTAGGGGTGGAATCCCCACTTTTAGGAAGATGATAGTGAGTAGACATAGGTAACTTGCAAAGAAATTATCTCAAAATTTAATGAATCAAATGAAATGAAAATTGATATCTGAAAACTAGAATGTCTAAGCTACATATCCCAAGTTGAAGCACATGAATTGGATACGTATTAGCAGAGAAATTTGTAAAACAATTTCAATGAAATGAACACCTGATAGCAGACAATAGTAGATACCAATTGACTTGCACAAACGGAATCAAATGTATAATATTATGAATGTATGATACAAGGTAGATGATGTAGGATTACTCATACATGTGGCGACTTATTGTACCCACAAGTGTGAAGCTCAATGTGTCCCTTTTCGTGCTCTGCTACCTGCGACTAAAAGTTAGTCTCTTTTATAGATGTGTCTTCAATTTGAATTTGAATCTGCCACCTTAAAGGTGATCCTACCTTTTAGGATTCTAATTGATTTGATTCTAACTACTTGGTTGGTATGAATCACAACTCGTAAAGTCATGAGATTATCTATATTACTCCCTTTTACAATTATCTTGAGTTAAACTCATGGATTTTACAAGAGGTGTTCATACGTGACTTATGGATAGTCACATCCAAGCTATGAAGTAAACCTTTGATATTTGGTCAAGCATCAAGGCTTGCCGAATGTGCCAAAAATTTTCACTCACAAAGAGCTAGAAAATCTTGCAAGACAATAGAATACTACATCGGCACACAATGGATCCCATCAAATCTCCTCAATATTTATTCATGGAGTTCTTGGATAGTATAGACTACATCGGTGTTGAAGCTCAAAGTCAAGGACAAAGCATGGAAGCACATCAAAAGGTGGAAACACAAGGAAATGGAGCAATTAGGGAGCTCCAAGAAGTGTACGTCAAATTTTCAGAAGAATCCCCTACAAAAATAGTGATTTTCATCACTAAAAACCATTGTAAATACCATTATCTATTTTTATAACTCCATTTTGTTCAAGCCGAGGAGTCCTTGAGCTTGAAGAGTGTTAGAACTATCATCCTACCAATTTTCATAATTTTTAGACTCCGTTTGAGCCCTCAAATAAGCCCTGGAACCTAATTTTTAACTAGGCCGAACACTAGGTCTGGACAGGGCCAAAACTAGTCAAAAAACTATAAAAAGAGCTAGAGTGCTCATTTTTGAGGTTAGCTTGTGAGAGAATAGAGCTTTTGTAAGAGAACTCTTTTGCAATCGAAGCTTTCCATTATTCCTCTCTTTGATCTTACTTTGTGCACGTGTGTGTGTATGTGTGTGCATGTTTGTGTGCTTTCACTCATGCACTTGTGCCTTCACTTGCTCGTGGTCTTCATACCGGTCCTCATGTCTCCGCGGATTGACAAGTAAAGGAGGTGGTGCTTACGCTTGAGCTACACCAAATTTTGGCGCCGTTGCCGGGGAGAGAGCTTCGAGGACGAGTGTTGTGATGGTAAGATCATAGATTTGCGACGTTGGAAGGTAAAAAAACTGTCATTTCAGTTCATTTTCTATTTTTTTTTCTCTTCATCTTCATCATCATCATCATCTCCACCTTCTCCCATCTTCTTCTTCATAGAAATTTCTTGTTTGTTAGTGCATTTTCACCATTTTCATACCATTTTTCATGCATTATTGTGTGGGAAGGAGTTAGGAGGTGCAAGGGAGAGCAAGCGCTGTGTTTTTTCATGATTTTCTGCTCATACGGAGCTCGCCATTGCCGGCGCTCAAAAATTTGAATTTCCCGCCAAAAAACGCGATTCTGTAATGAAAATCGCGATTCTGTGAAAATTCAAAATTTTTTGAAAAATCACGATTTTCTGTTTTCCGCCTAAAAGTTGGCTGAAAGAATCACGATTCTGTGGTCATTCTCAGAATCGCGATTCTGTGGTTGTGCTCAAAATGGCGATTCTCACAAATCACGATTTTCAGCCAAAAAAAAAAAACGATTCTGTGAAAACACGATTCTCTGCTCAAAATCGCGATTCTCACCAATCACGATTTTCAGCCAAAAACACGCTTTTGTGAATCACGATTCTCTGAGACAACATCGCGATTTTCAAAAACAGGATTTTGTGCTCAACATCGTGATTTTCAAAAACATGATTTTGTGCTCAACATCGCGATTTTCAAAAACACGATTTTGTGCTCAACATCGCGATTTTCAAAAACACGATTTTGTGCTCAACATCGCGATTCTTTGACTTCACAGCATCGCGATTCTCTTGAAGTTCACAAAATCGCGATTCTCTTGAAGTTCACAAAATCGCGATTCTCTTGAAGTTCACAAAATCGCGATTCTCTTGATTTCACAAAATCGCGATTTTTTCGAAAAGGACTTGTTTGCCTGTTTTGACCCCGAGGAGCCTGATTTGACATAACTTTTTCATCCAAAGTCCATTTTTTGAGCTCTATAGCTCGTTGGAAAGCTCGTTTTAAATCCTACACGGCCTCAACTGTTTTTTATAAGAATAACGCGTTGATTTTCAGATAGGATAATTTGAAGTTGACCTTCAAGTGGGACCTGGAACCCAAGGGGACTCCAAAGGATTTTTGAACCATACCAAGGGGAAATTTTGGACTCTTAGCCAAAGCTTATGAACTTGAGATCTGGTAGACACCTAGGCAAGGATAGACAAAGCATTAGATCTTCTCAGTCCAGTGTCAACCATACAGCTAAGTCTTGGGCACAACAACTAAGTGGTCATCCTTACGGACTAAGTTCAAACACAAGTGACTCAAAAATGTCTTTTAGCATGGGGAAACATGCAGGTGGCTCAGGGACTGCCTATCTACAAACACCAGAAGGTCCCTATAAGACACAGTTGGAATATATTCGGACCAACCGATTAGGTGCTCGCATCTATGAGGATGGCCTGAGGCGATCAGTGGTCCAACTCAAAAATCCAGATCAATCCTTTGGACTTGAACACCCGGTGGTCAAGTTCGAAGAGGGTTCATACATTGATAAGGAAGGAACCATGTATGTGGTTACCAACCAACTAGATAGGACCAATGAGCTTGGAAATATCATTCATGAGAATGAGATAGGAGACCTAGAACAAGGAAATGTAGGACAAGGACCCCAGACTCCTAGAGGCAAGTCAGTTTTGACCAGAGTGATCACTCCAGACTGGATCCCTCAAGACAACAAAAGCATAGAACTATTTTTGAATAGAGAAACAGAGAAAGCCTTTTGGAGATTCAAGCCAGATCAACCTAGCCAATTGGGCATAGTTATCATCTATGAATTCAAAGATCCTGAGATACCAGGCAAAGTTGTCTACCTCGATAACACATCAGAGAAGATATTCTTGGTAACAGAACATGATAGACATGCATATACTTGGAAGAATGAATTGATTTTCCCTCCACCAAGATCCAATGTTTCCCATGGCCTCCAAGGAGTAGGATCATCCCAAGCTCATGAAGCCCAGAGAGAAAGAACTAGAGAGAGACCTGAGGTAAGTTTTGCACATACGGTGGGCAGAAACAGAGCAGGATTTGAAAATGAAAGACCTGAAAGAGAGAGACATCAAGCACATAGGCAACAAAGAGATGAACATGATTTTCCATTGCCTAGACCCCGAGAGCACCCAAGAACCCTTAGACCCACTCAAGTGATCAAGGCAATGAAGAATTATTTTGACGGGTCAGGAGATCCTTATGATCATGTGGCCGAGTTCAAACAAGTGTTAAGAGCTGAACAGGTTGATTTGTTCACCCAGTACGAGGCATTTGGTCTGACTCTTAAGGGCACTGCCTTAGCTTGGTTTCAACCACTGAGTAGTCGCAACTATCATGATATCGGTCAACTGCTACACAAATTCATTGTAGAATTTTCCAAGAGTGGTATCAGGCATAACACATCATCCTTGATCCATAGTTTCAAGCAGACACCCCAAGAAACAGTGCGACTAGCAGGTAGAAGGTTCAGACAGTACCTAGAAAGATGCCCTACTCTAGAGTTACCCACACCAGCCAAACAAGTGGCTTTGTTCTTAGATGGCTTACTGAGCACAAAGTTAAGATCATATGTGTACTTGAAAGAGCCTAGATCCATAGAAGAGTGTGTGCGGACGTGCATTGACATAGAAGATAACTTGGGTGAGGAGTTAGGATTTTCCAAACTCTACAAGGACTCTGATAGTTCTACTAGTCATACTTCAAAAATCTCCACGGAAATAGAGGAGATAGTTGAGCAAGAAGCTGGGAGTCCAAAACAAACAAATACAGAGAGTCACTCCATTGAATTGGTGTTATACTTGCGGAGGCGACCACATGGCTAATGTATGCCCATTGGACAACCAGAACATGAGAGAAAGGAATGCTCCGTATTGCACTATTGAGAGAAAATATACGAACCACACGGCTCAAGATTGTCCCTATAATAGGCAGGCTGTTAGACAAAATTATCAACAACCTTACCAACCAAGTAGGTATCAAAACTAATACCAACAGCCATATTATAGACCACAACAGCAATATCAGGCACAATATAGGCCACAAACAGTCTTGAGAAACCAACCACCAGCTCCTGCCAACGTGATTCCAGTCAAATATGTTGTGGGAGAGGAAAATCCAAATAGAGCATTGGTGCCACTAACCCCATTGATACCAAATAATGACTCTCATGCTCATAGTTCAGACTACTCCCATGAAGGTAGTCCACATGCTTATTACACAGAGTCACCTGAACATAGTGAGATTTACTCGTATCAATATGAGGCACCACTTATGGAGCAAAATTGGGAGCCAGAATACTCCAATGTCATGTACACAAATCCTAACCCTAGGCCCCAGTTGAGACAAATGAGACCACAAGCCCCTAGAGGATCTTGTTTCAGATGTCAAGGTGATCATTTCATTCGTGACTGTCCCCACCCACCATCTCCGAGTCAAGGACAGGCTATCACAATACAGGCTTTTTGTTCTGATTGTGGCAAAGACCATCTCCCCAGAGATTGTCCAAGAAACCCCTCCAGTGCACCCAAGATTACACCCATTAATGTGGTAGGCTTAGTGGCAGATTCAAGTTCAAGTAGTAGCAATGTGGCTCCTATACAAGCTGTCACTAGGGCACAAGCCTTAAAACAGGATAAACCAGCAGAACAATCAGAGTCGAGTGAATCAGGAGAGCCAAGTAAGAGGAAAACAAGAACATGGAAGGATACCAGAGAGAAGGCCAATCGCAAGTGGAATAAAAAGTTATCGAAACTAGAAGAAAGCTTAAAAGAAGCGAAAACAAATATAGAAGACATTGCATCTCAAAGCCCCTCGCATGCCAAAACTCCATCCACTCCACCTCATCCCACCCCACCACCCATTGTAAATAGGCCGCAATCAGGGTCTGTTCTTGCAAATCCAACCCCTGAAGGCTTGGACATGATGTTCAAGGCCTACCAAGCTCGTCTTCAAGAAGGGCCAATAGCTACAAATCTAGACAAGAGTTACCCTAGAGCGGATTTAGAGATTGAACGAATGAAAATGTGCATGAAAATGGTAGAACAAGCTCAAGCTATACTTGAGACTAGTCAAAAGTTCAATCAGACAAACTCTGTCAAACCAGATTTGCATTTCCAAGGGTTACTAGAAAGATTAGAGCAGTTGGTAAACAAACCACAAGTTTCTTTACCTCCACAGGCTCAACTAGTTATTGAGAGAGGAAGCTCACCACCAATGGGAGCTTAGGTTCCTAATTCCACAGATGTTGGAATGCCTCCTTCAATTCAACAGTACTCTCAAGAGTTCTTGCGGGAAATACAAGAAGAGAAATGGGCCAAGGAGAAGGGTAACTCCCCTCCTATTCCTGAGATTGATGATCTTCATGATCAATTTCCCCAAGACATTCCATCTATTTACGGAGATGAAGCAGAACAACAAGAAGACGAAAGATTAGATTTTGAATCTAATACCCTAGAAGAATTGCCTCAATTTCCAGGCCCATGGGAATCTGAATCTCTCCAGATTAGAGCTCCCACAATACTAGTAAGAAATGAAGACTCAGTGGTCCCAAGGAACACGGATGTCGTGAAGAATACTAAGGTTCAGTGTCATCTCACTGTAGAAGAGCTGCTCAAAGCGAAACCCGAGCTATGGAATCATGTGAAGGATCAGGTCAGAACTTGATTCCAATATGCCAAAAACATGCTCTAAGCAAAAATTTCCAGAGATACCTCTCGATAAAATAGGAGACATGTGTGAGGGTGAAGAAGGTAATACTTATCTTCCAATCACCTACCAAGGTTACACAACCAAAGCAATCATAGATTCAGGTGCGGGTGTTGCTATTGCGACCACCTCTTTGTGGAAGCAATGGGGCAAACCCACATTAAGACCAACTAGAATGAAGCTTCAAATGGCTGACGGCCATTTTGAAAGACCTCTAGGATTGCTCGAAGGGATAACTCTAACCACTTGTGGTGTAGAGTTTGAGCACACATTTTCTATATGTGACTTTGAGAAAAATAATGTTCATGAGATGATCCTAGGAAGACCCTTCCTATGACAATTGCAAATATTACAGGATTGGGGAACCAACTCCTTGTACCACCAAGGTCAATTTGAAGGATTACTCCTTCAGAGATGTACCACCCCTACAGTGGAATCCTATCCACAAAGCGAATGAAGATTCCATCTCTGTGCATTCTGAAAGTTCACCAGATCCATCATGGTTGCATGAAGATACTCATTTGTGGATGTGCAAGGTCACAGAGGAAGAGGAAAAACGCTTGAAGGCAAGAGAAGAAGGAACTTCGCCAGGAGATAGACCAGTTAGAGACCCAGCCTACACACCGATGATCTTTCCAGATGAGGAGTTTGAGCCTCATGGCTGGCCAGAAATCTTAGCCACCATGGACATTGCTGTCAATGAGGAACAGTGGACACCTCATTGTGATGAGGAGGGTTATGATATCTCAGTGTTCATGTGTCAGCCCTTGCTAGAAGAATGTGACCCTAGTGATGTCATAGAAGAAGAAGAGAATGACGATGATCTGGAGTCTATGGTGATGGATAGTTGCTTTAACTCAGAGCAGCACTATCTACAAGATATAGGAGTGTTCACCCAGAAAGAAGAAGAACCTCTCACAAGTATTAAAACAGTAAATTCAAAGGATGGAAGTGAGAGTAGTCAAAAGAAAAAGAAAAGAAAAGCAGTGAAATAAGAAGAGGAGGAATCATTGTTTGAAGTACCAGAAAACTTCAAGAAATATGAAGTTGACGACCGCAAAATTTTGGTACGAATGCCTAAGAGAGAGGCCATCATAGGAGAATCATATGATAATAAAGAAAAGACCAAGAAGATTGTAGTGACCATCGAAGAGAACGAAGAGAGATGCACATATATAGGAGATGACCTAAGTGCAAGAGAAGAAATGGAGCTTGTAGCGCTATTAAGGGAATATAGGGATGTGTTTGCATGGCACTATAGAGACTTGAAAGGGGTAGATCCAAGAATTTGCTCTCATACTATCCCCATGACTGCTGATGCCAAGCCCACCAAACAGAAGCCCTACACATATAATGATACCTATGCAGCCAAAATAAAAGAAGAAATTGATAGGTTGATTGAAGCTGGATTCATCTATGAGATTGAGCATACTGAATGGGTGTCCCTTATTGTAGTGGTGCCCAAGAAGAACGGAAAGTTGCGAGTGTGTATTAACCTTAAAAAAGTTAATGCCGCTACTATCAGAGATAGTTATCCACTTCCAATCACGGAACACCTTTTGGAGCGTGTTGCAGGCAAGGAAGTTTATAGCTTCCTTGATGGGTTTTCAAGTTACAATCAAGTAGCCATTTCCCCATAAGATCAACACAAAACAACTTTTGTTACAGAGTGGGGAATCTTTGCATTTCGTGTGATGCCATTTGGGCTCACCAATGCACCTGCAACATTCCAAAGGCTCATGTGTCATGTCTTCAAAGAGTTCTTGCGAAAGAGCTTAGAAGTGTATGTGGATGATTTATGTGCTCATTCCCAAGAAAGAAGATTTCACATCCCTGAGCTCAGACAAATCTTCAACGAATATCGAGTGTGTCTGAACCCAGAAAAGTGTGTGTTCATGGTGCGTCAAGGTAAAATCTTAGGTCATATTGTTTCTAAGAATGGAATTTCAACAGATGAAGATAAGGTACGAGCCATAGCGGAGCTACCAAGGCCAAGGAATGTTAAAGAGGTACAAGCCTTTATGGGCCATTGTGGAGATTACCGTAGGTTTATCCACATGTACGCGATCATAGCTAGACCCCTCTATGCCTTGTTGTCTAATTTTGAGTGGAACAACGAATGCAAAAATTCTTTCAAAGAACTGAAGAAACGTTTGTGCACAGCACCAATACTCACCATTCCTGATTGGAATAAACCATTACATGTCCATGTGGATGCATCCAATCATGCCATCGGATGTGTGCTTGCACAACCCACAAGTGAAGGAAACTTAGATTTGCCCATAGCATATGCTAGTAGACAGCTCACTACAGCTGAACGGAACTATACCACAACTGAGCGAGAGGGCTTAGGCATGGTATATGCTGTGAAGAAGTTTAGACACTATTTATTGGCCAACAAGTTCAAGTTTTTCACTGATCATCAAGCTTTGTTATATTTGGTCAATAAACCTTGCAATACTGGACGCTTAGTAAGATGGTTCCTCTTACTAATGGAATATGACTTTGAAGTTGTTGTCAGGAAAGGTAGAACCCACCTTCGAGCAGATCACCTTTCTCGCATTACTTCAGGAGAGTCACCACAAGGAGTGTCTGATGAACTACCTGATGCTTATCTGTTCAATTTGGAAGTTGTTCCCGAATGGGCAAATAAGTTGGTACCAGTCCTAACCTTTGGCCCTGCAAATAAGAATGTGAAAACATCAGAAGAAGAAATTGTAAGATCACAAAAATATCACATATTGGCAGGAAGCATGTACAAACAAGATACTGAGGGTGTATTAGCTTGTTGTGTCGAGGATGATGAACATAGTAGTTGGTTGCAGCAAGCTCATGAAGGATTGCTAGGAAATCACTATTCTAAACAACGAACATTGCAGAATCTGAAGCGTCTAGGAGTGTATTGGCCTAGCATGGACAAAGAAATACATGAGTGGATTAAGAATTGTCCAATGTGCAGAGAGAGACCCCCAGTGGAGCATGCGACCCTTTATCAAGTGTCCTTAATTCCAGATTGGGGTGCTCCATTGGTAGAGTTTATGAGGTTGGGAAGATTAACCAAAGAGGCTAGTCTAGCAAGAAGACGAAACATGGAGCAAGAGGCTCAAGGCTATGCCTTAGTAAGAGAGAACCTATACCGAAGAGGCAAAGATGGTTACTTAAGACTGTGCGTTCATGAATCAGACTATTTAAAGGTCTTAGAAACTGCACACAGTGGTGTTGTAGGTGGACATTTTGGTCCTGACCGAGTGATCAAGACCATTCTATTCTCAGGACTTTGGTGACCCACTCTTCATATGGATGCACATACCTATGTGAAGAAATGTGACACATGCCAACGTGCACAATATCCAGTTAGAAAAGACGAGATGCCCTTGAGGCCAATGATGGGAGGGTGTGCATTTTCCAAGTGGGGCATAGACTTCATAGGTCCTATTAACTCCCCAGCTAGAAACTCCCATGCAGAGTATATTATTGTAGCCACAGATTACCTTACAAAGTGGGTAGAAGTCAAAGCCACAACAAAGAATGATGCTCAGACTACGGCTAAGTTCTTATTCGAGAATGTGTTCACGAGATATGGGCTACCAATAGAGTTAGTGAGCGATAGAGGCACACACTTCTTGAATGAAGTCATTGAAAATCTTCTCCAAGAATTCTTGGTGATACATAAGAAGTCTGCCCCCTATCACCCACAAGCTAATGGACAAGCTGAGAGCACCAATAAGATCCTCTGTAACGTATTGACAAAACTGGTAAATAATAAACGCTCTGATTGGGACAAACAACTTCATCATGCTGTTTGGGCTTATCGAGTTGCCTACAAAACGGTACTCAACGCCACCCCATTTCAGATGGTCTTCGGATAGAACGCTGTGCTACCATTAGATTTCTTAATCCCTGCCTTAAAAGTAGCACAAGAGTATGGGTGGAATGGGCATGAATTGTCCTCTAGGATCTTTGATCTCGAACGCTTAGGTGAGACGAGGCTACGAGCGGCAGCAGGCATCTACGCTGCAAAGAAGAGGCAAAAGGTGTAGAGCCCTAACCAGTTGAAACTAAAGGTGCAAAGTATTTTTTCTCTTAAGGTTCAAAGGATGAATTTAAAATCTTAAGGTGCAAAAGTAAAGAATTAAAAGGAAAGGTGAAGGTATGGAAGGCCGCGTACGCAAAGGTGGAAATAGGCCGCCCAATCAAAAATTTTATTTTGAAAAGTCACTCTTGTTCTAAAGTCACTACAGGACAAAGTAGCGAGTCGTTGAGGACCAGTTCAAAAAGACAATCTTGGGACATTGAAAGGACACCAAGATTGTATTGCAGTTAGAGTGCGCGAACCGGCGGACTCAACAAAAGAAGGACAAAGGCTATTCTTGGAGACATTGAGAGCTAGGAGAAGAGAGAGCTTCAGAGGAAGCAAGAGAGGAAGCAAGAAGAGCCTCCAGTGTGCGACGACACTCAAGAGTGCAAAAGGTGTCAAGAGGAAGGTGTGCAGAGAAGGCGGGTTGGATTCCAAGAGTCCCAAGGTCTATTGTGTGTGTGTGCCGTGATACCAATTCCTTAGCTTGGTGGAAGCTTAGTGCAAGGTGTGCACAAGGGAAGCGGGAAGCAAGTGAAGGATTGGTGCAGGAGAGGCCGCTGCCAGAGGACTTGAGATAATTGGTCTTCAGTAATTGATATTCTCCGAAGTTGTATTTAGTCATTGATTAGACTGTGTGCAAGTCATTGTAATTGTTGAAAGATAATCAATATTCAAGGTTTCCAAGAGTATTCCTTTGCAGAAGTTCTCACTGTTATTCCATTTTCATCATCTCCTTTTTCTCCTACAAACCCTCAAACTCCTTCTTGTCCACGAATCCCCAACAAATTTGGCACGCACGGTGGGACATCCAAGGAGCTTTGAGCATAGGAGACTATATATTGCCATTGGAGGACAATATTCCAGTGTCGACAACATTACTCCAGTGGGCCAAAAGGTACATACTTTTATCAAGTGTCTCATTTTAAGTGGACTATGAATAGCTCATGACCGCGACCCGGTCACAAACCTTGAGGATCAAGTGCAAGCAGACAAGAAGAAAGACGAACAGAAGATCATCGAGTCCACTTTCATCGACTTCATCGGTAGGAAGCATGGCAGGACAGGTGGACCTAGAAATCTTGCTCTCCAGATTAAACATAAAATTTCCCTCCTTCAGAGGTTTAGCCCATGAGGACCCAGATGAGCACATTCGAAGATTTCTTGCATTATGTAAGACTAGGGGGCTAATGGGTAGGGAAGATGCTTTCTTGATACTCTTCCCCGCCACATTGGAAGGTCTGGCAGACAAGTGGTTTAGCCAGTTTGCTGAAAATCACTTTACCTCTTGGGATTTGATGAAAGAGGCCTTTAAGAATCAATTTCAGCATGGCAACACGGCTGAGATTATTATAGAAGAATTGGAAAACTTGAAGTTGGGTCCAGGAGAGAAGTTCCCCGAGTTCGTGACCAGGGCCAAAGCACTAATGGCTAAACTACCGGATCCACCACACGACTTCTTTGTCAAGAAGTGGTTAGCCAAACCTCTACCTGTGGTCACCCAATGCAAAATAAAAGAGTTAGTGCTACCTACTGCCTCTGTTGAGGAGTTCATCAATACGGCCACCCGCTTGGAACAGATAAGGCACCAGTATGGTGCAACTTCTTCCCAACCATCATATGGTACAGAACTGGAGGACCCAGTGAGCCAGTTAAGAAGGGAACTGGAGGGCTTGAAAAGGAATAAGCCCTACACAGAGGAGGAGACTACTGTAGCTCAGCTGAGAAGAGAGATTGAAGCCCTCAAGCTCCAAAAGGAAGAGGAAGCCCAAGCAGAGGAACTAGCTCAGCTGAGGCAGGAGTTGCAAGAACTAAAAGGAGGCGGCATTAAGAACGGACTCTGGTGCTCCATGTGCAGCAAGCAAGGACACATAGTAAGTGAATGTCCTTTGCTAAATGTGACTTGTCAATTATGCAGGAAGATTGGGCATGAGGCCCATGAATGCCAAGTAAGGGGAATACCGACAACGACATATTGGACACAAGGAGGACTTTTGCCACCAGCAAATGTAATGGCAGCAGCAGCAAACCAAGGTAATAACTATAATCCTAGACCGAGATCTAATTTTGCAAATGGGCCTAGAAGGCCAATTATTTGCTTCAGGTGTGGAGAATGTGGGCACTACCAATCTAGGTGCACCCTCCCAGAAAATGCACCTCCTTGTAGGAACTGTCCAGAGGCCAGGGATCACTATACAAACTGTTGTCCTAAGAATCAAGCCTCTACTTCCGGACCCCATCTCCAAATGATCTCTGTATTCAAGGAGGACACACTCCCTGAGGTGAATGAACCTTCACCATCTACTAGAGTGGTACAATTAGAAGAACTGGAATCTTTTGCAGTACAGACAAGAAGCAAGGGAACGGCAAAGGTGGTAGAAAATCAAGAATTGATAATTAAGGAATTGAACAAAGACAGAGTTGCGATTGAAGACAAAGATACTACAAGTGCAGACACAAACCACAATGAATGTCTCATAGGCACCAGTGATGCCATTGGGCATGCCTTCAACAGGGCTCAAGAAGAGTTTGGCAAAGCACATGAAGCTCAATCTCTTAAAGAGTCAGAGGCTTCAAAACTACTTAAGTCAATGAAGAAGGAGGTTAGTATTTTTGATTTAATAAAGATGGATGGGAAATTCAGGTCAGAATTATTGCAGATAATTGATGAGGCTTCTACTACAAGCTTAGTGGCCAAGACTGCTATCTTACATAAAGGGATAATTAAGGGGGAAGCACCCCTTATAGATTATAAAAGTCCTCGGCTTACAATATCAATCAAGGGTCATGAATTTCAAGGTGTTATTGTAGATGGTGGTTCTGGCATTAACCTGATGCCTGAACATACCATGAAAAGGATTGGACTCCACCCTTCAAGACCTGCAAATTTCACGGTTACTTTGGCAGATCAGAGCAAAGTAAGGCCCTTGGGGGTAATCCCAAAAGTTCCACTTGAAGTACAAGGTAATCTATTCATTCTAGATTTTGTGGTTTTAAGATTGCCCTAGGTTGAAGGAGGATTTCCTCTCTTAATTGGAAGACCTTGGCTGAGGCATGCCAGTGTCATCCATGATTGGGGTAAGGACACTATGTGGGTACAAAAGGAAGGGCAGGAGCTGACCCAAATTCATTTAGAAGAAGGCCTAGACAATCAAGGAAACACTAGTATGATGCAAACAGTGAGCATTTGCATGGAAACAGAAGCAAAGGATCAACCCCAAATAGATTTTGAGGAAGAAGAGGATATTCTAAGTTGGCTCCATGCAGGCAACTCTTCTTCTTGTTTTGGAATCTTTCTTGATAATCCTGGCACGACTGAGGATTATGATGAGGACAAAGAAAAGGTCGAGGTTGATGGATTAGGAGAGCCCATCACTGACCACAGAAGAGGCAGGAAGATACCCCTCAAATACAAATTGGAGGAGGATGTGTCAACAACCGATAACGAAGTTTCTAAAGCTAAAAACAAGGTAAAAAATTCTGAGGTTGAATGTTCTTTCCCAATTCAAGAAATCCTTGCATGATGGATGCAGGACAAGGAGGAACACATCGTAGTCCAAAATACACCTGCTTATGAAGCAATGCACGAAAAGCTAGTAGAAGAAGACAAGGAAGCAGATGCACACGAAGATAATATGGTAACAAGAAATCCGGTCCAAGAAATACACTTATGCACTCAAAACAATAATCAACCAGTTCTGGTGGCCACTTGGTTGTGGAGCCACCCACAGCTCCTGGAAAAGGTAAAATCATTCTTGACCCAGTATGCAGATGTTTTTGCCTGGCATTATAAAGACTTAGAAGGAGTGCCTGCATCTTATGGAGAGCACAGAATTCCTCTGGTTGATGGAGCCAGACCCATCAGAGGAAGGAGTTATAGACTTAATCCAAAGTATGCCGAAGCTGTCTATGTGGAAATCCAAAAGATGGAAGATGCGGGAATCATCATTCCTGTGGAACACTCAGAGTGGCTCTCGCCTATGGTTATAGTACCAAAGAAGAATACTAATAAAATCAGAATTTGTGTGGACTTTAGAGCTCTCAACAAGGTGACCATTCCAGATGGGTTCCCTATGCCTTTTGCAGAACAGGTCATTGAAGAAGTGGCTGGGCATGCATTATATAGTTTTATGGATGGATTCAGTGGCTATAATCAAATATCAATACATCCAGAGGATCGTGAAAAGACTGCTTTTATCACACCTTGGGGAACATATGTGTATGTAAAAATGCCATTTGGGCTCAGAAATGCTCCAGCCACCTTTAACAGAACGGTCAATCTCATTTTTGGCCCCCTATTGCTGGAATCACTTAGAATTTTCATGGATGACTTCTCTTCATTTTCAGGATCTCAAAAGGAAACTCATCTAGGTTGTTTGGACCAGCACTTGAGGCAGCTGCAGAATATTTTCCAAAGATGCAGAGAAACTAAGTTAAAGCTCAATCCAAATAAATGTCATTTCCTTGTGTCAGAAGGAACCCTTTTAGGACATGTGGTATCGGCTAAAGGTATGGCCCCAGATCCTGACAAAATTCTTTCTATATTAAAGTTACCTAAACCTAAATCTCCTAAAGAGATCCAGAGTTTCTTGGGGCATACCGGTTATCATAGAAGGTTTATAAAAATGTATGCAGAGATAGCTAGACCTCTGACTAGACTCACAGGTAAGGAAGTACCTTTCAAATGGGAAGAAGAGGAGGAAACGGCATATCAGACATTGCGGTCAAGGTTGGTGTGTGCTCCTATCTTGGTCACACCCGAGTGGTAAAAAATCTTTCATATACATGTCGATGCCAGCGCATATGCGGTAGGGGCAGTTTTGACCCAACCTAGTGAAGAATTTAAAGTGGACAGGCCAATTCAATATGCAAGTAGAATCTTGACCAAAGCTGAGAGGAATTACAGTACTACTGAAAGGGAAGCCCTGGCAATGGTCTTTGCCGTCCAAAAATTCCGTCATTACTTACTGGGGGTAAAATTTATTATTATATCAGATCACCAACTACTAAAATATCTACTCAACAAGCCCCAGGCCACCAGTAGAATATGGAGGTGGTTATTGTTGTTCCAAGAATTTGATTTTTCTGTAGTCCATAAACCAGGGAAAGACAATGTTATGGCGGATCACCTATCCAGAATAAATATGATGAATCAATCTAGTGGAATCAATGATGACTTTCCAGATGCTCATTTGTTTGCTGTAAAAGCTCACGGTTGGTATTACGACATTAAAAATTTCATTAAAACTGGATTGTATCCAGAAAAGGCTAGTGCTGTACAAAAGAAGAGCCTGCTCATCAAGAGTAGACCATATACCTTCATCGGGGATAAATTGTACAAACAGGGCAAAGATGACTGGTTCAGGAAGTGTTTGGAAGAAGAAGAAGTGAGGGAAGTCCTTCACTCTGCACATGAAGGAACAGGTGGTGGGCACCTACCAGGGCATATTATGAGTCAGAGGATACTGGATGCGGGTTTATGGTGGCCTACACTTTTCAGGGATGTAGATGAATGAGGTAAGGCATGTGATATTTGCCAAAGGTGTGGACCTAAGCCAACAAAGCAGAGAAATAACCCCTTGGTTATTTCCACCTCCTGGCAACCATTTGAGAAGTGGGGGCTAGATTTTGTAGGGCCCATCTACCCTCCCACCTTTCCAAAAAGAGAAAAATATCTCTTGATAGCTACAGATTATGCAACAAAGTGGCCTGAAGCTATTGCCTCCACAGATTGCACTGCCCAAACTGTTGCTGATTTCATTTATAGTAACATCATTTGCAGGTTTGGTTGTCCACTTGAAATTTGTACTCATCAAGGTACCCATTTTGTCAATAAAGTCCTGCAAGAAATCTTCAACAGGTATAGAATTCTTCATAGGACCTCTTGTGCTTACTATCCACGAGCAAATGGTCAGGCTGAGTCCACAAATAAGGTTTTAATTGCAATGTTAAGAAAGGAGTGTATGTTGCAACCCACTTCATGGGGCATTGCATACCTAGGTACACTTTGGGCATACAGGTTAGCCTACAAAGAGGCCACGGGATATTCCCCATTCCAATTGGTCTATGGCATATTACCCATCGAGCCCTTTGAATTTTTACACGGATCACCTAAGATAGCGTTCATGCAGGGAAAGAAGGATTGTGATACCTCTCAGAGGTTAGGAGCACTACATAAAATGGAGGAGACTCGTCTACTTGCGACCAAACAATTGATAGAGACTCAGATAAAAAGAAAGGAGGCTCATGACAGAAATTTATGGCACCACAACTTGAAGCCAGGTGATTTAGCTCTATTACACAGGCCACAAATTTATAATCAAACCAAAGGGAAATGGATCCCTCAATGGGAAGGGCCTTTTCGCATTACAAAGATGCTACAGTGGGGTGCTGTGCAATTAGAAACTCTGGCTGGCGACACCCTACCCTTGGTAAACATCTCAAGACTCAAGGGTTACCACCAAAAGCAATAAACCTTGCATTTTCATTATTTTGTTCCTAAGTGGTTTGGAATGCTTTATAGGTACAAATAATAGGTTGTTTGTCCAATAAAATGCTCACGGATTTTTCTTTTTGGGCGCCATTATCTTTGTTGCTGAGTGCACCACTCAAAATTAACCAAGATTCGTTGTTAAATAAAGTAGGCGCATAATTTTGGATGGCCTTTAGATCTGCAAACTACTTTCAATCATACCCCTATCTTTGTTCACTTCTTGAGCGGATGTTAATTAAAGTTTGCTTCTCCACTCTTTTGGAAACTCTTTTATGCTGATCCATTCACTTCTGAGAGGTCATTCTTCGTTTCCCCTAGCTATATAATATGGCCTTCTCTTCATACCTGCTCCCCTCAACATCAGAATTCCGAAAATCATCCTTGCTCAGGCCAATTTGTGTTGTAGAAGAATAGGCTAAGGAAGAAGGAAGAATCTGTATTTACCCCCCTCACCCCCATAACCCCCTCCATCACCCCCTCCATTATCCCCTCGGCACCCCGCAGCGCCCACCCCCCCTCACCCCCCCAACCCCCTCAACCCCCCCGCACACCCTCCGCCTCCAACCCCCTCAGCCCCCTCCACACCAACCCCCTCAACCCCCCTCCACACCCTCCACCTCCAACCCCCTCAACCTCCCTCCACACCCTCCGCCTCCAACCCCCTCAACCCCCCTCCACACCCTCCGCCTCCAACCCCCTCAACCCCCTCCACACCCTCCGCCTCCAACCCCCTCAACCCCCCTCCACACCCTCCGCCTCCAACCCCCTCAACCCCCCTCCACACCCTCCGCCTCCAACCCCCTCAACCCCCCTCCACACCCTCCGCCTCCAACCCCCTCAAACCCCCTCCATCCCCCTCCGTCACCCCCTCTGCATCCCACAATTCCCCTCCATCACCCCCTCCATCCTCCCCTCGGCACCCCGCAGCGCCCACCCCCCTCACCCCCATAACCCCCTCCATCACCCCCTCCATCCTCCCCTCGGCACCCCGGAGCGCCCAACCCCCCTCACCCCCATAACCCCCTCCATCACCCCCTCCAGTATCCCCTCGGCACCCCGCAGTGCCCACCCCCCCTCACCCCCCCCCAACCCCCTCAACCCCCCTCCACACCCTCCACCTCCGACCCCCTCAACCCCCCTCCACACCCTCCGCCTCCAACCCCCTCAACCCCCCTCCACACCCTCCGCCTCCAACCCCCTCAACCCCCCTCCACACCCTCCACCTCCAACCCCCTCAACCCCCCTCCACACCCTCCACCTCCAACCCCCTCAACCCCCCTCCACACCCTCCGCCTCCAACCCCCTCAAACCCCCTCCATCCCCCTCCGTCACCCCCTCTGCATCCCACAATTCCCCTCCATCACCCCCTCCACCCTCCCCTCGGCACCCCGCAGCGCCCAACCCCCCTCACCCCCATAACCCCCTCCATCAACCCCTCCAGTATCCCCTCGGCACCCCGCAGTGCCCACCCCCCCTCACCCCCCCCAACCCCCTCAACCCCCCTCCACACCCTCCACCTCCGACCCCCTCAACCCCCCTCCACACCCTCCGCCTCCAACCCCCTCAACCCCCCTCCACACCCTCCGCCTCCAACCCCCTCAACCCCCCTCCACACCCTCCACCTCCAACCCCCTCAACCCCCCTCCACACCCTCCGCCTCCAACCCCCTCAACCCCCCTCCACACCCTCCGCCTCCAACCCCCTCAAACCCCCTCCATCCCCCTCCGTCACCCCCTCTGCATCCCACAATTCCCCTCCATCACCCCCTCCATCCTCCCCTCGGCACCCCGCAGCGCCCAACCCCCTCACCCCCATGACCCCCTCCATCACCCCCTCCAGTATCCCCTCGGCACCCCGCAGCGCCCACGCCCCCTCACCCCCCCCAACCCCCTCAACCCCCCCCCACACCCTCCGCCTCCAACCCCCTCAACCCCCCTCCACACCCTCCACCTCCGACCCCCTCAACCCCCCTCCACACCCTCCGCCTCCAACCCCCTCAACCCCCCTCCACACCCTCCACCTCCGACCCCCTCAACCCCCCTCCACACCCTCCGCCTCCAACCCCCTCAACCCCCCTCCACACCCTCCGCCTCCAACCCCCTCAAACCCCCTCCATCCCCCTCCGTCAACCCCTCTGCATCCCACAATTCCCCTCCATCACCCCCTCCATCCTCCCCTCGGCACCCCGCAGCGCCCAACCCCCCTCACCCCCATAACCCCCTCCATCACCCCCTCCATCACCCCCTCCAGTATCCCCTCGGCACCCCGCAGCGCCCACCCCCCCTCACCCCCCCCCAACCCCCTCAACCCCCCTCCACACCCTCCACCTCCGACCCCCTCAACCCCCCTCCACACCCTCCGCCTCCAACCCCCTCAACCCCCCTCCACACCCTCCGCCTCCAACCCCCTCAACCCCCCTCCACACCCTCCACCTCCAACCCCCTCAACCCCCCTCCACACCCTCCGCCTCCATCCCCTCAACCCCCCTCCACACCCTCCGCCCCCAACCCCCTCAAACCCCCTCCATCCCCCTCCGTCACCCCCTGTGCATCCCACAATTCCCCTCCATCACCCCCTCCATCCTCCCCTCGGCACCCCGCAGCGCCCAACCCCCCTCACCCCCATAACCCCCTCCATCACCCCCTCCAGTATCCCCTCGGCACCCCGCAGCGCCCACCCCCCCTCACCCCCCCCAACCCCCTCAACCCCCCCACACCCTCCACCTCCAACCCCCTCAACCCCCCTCCACACCCTCCACCTCCGACCCCCTGAACCCCCCCCCACACCCTCCGCCTCCAACCCCCTCAACCCCCCTCCACACCCTCCACCTCCGACCCCCTCAACCCCCCTCCACACCCTCCGCCTCCAACCCCCTCAACCCCCCTCCACACCCTCCGCCTCCAACCCCCTCAAACCCCCTCCATCCCCCTCTGTCAACCCCTCTGCATCCCACAATACCCCTCCATCACCCCCTCCATCCTCCCCTCGGCACCCCGCAGTGCCCACCCCCCTCACCCCATAACACCCTCCATCACCCCCTCCATCATCCCCTCGGCACCCCGCAGCGCTCACCCCCCCTCATCCCCCCCCAACCCCCTCAACCCCCCCCACACCCTCCGCCTCCAACCATCTCAACCCCCCTCCACACCCTCCGTCTCCAACCCCCCCAACCCCCTCCATCACTCCTCGTCCCCCTCCGTCACCCCCTCTGCACCACACAACGCCCCCTCCCTCACTCCCTCGGCCACCGGAACGCCCACCCCCCCTCACCCCCCCAAACCCCCTCCATCAACCCTCCATTCCCCCCTCTAACCACCCCCATCGGCCCCCTACCTCCCCCCGCACTCTCCCTTTCCCCTCAGCAACCCACTAAATTACACTCTCAGCCCCCCACTCATCTCCCTCGCCACCCTCCCCCTCGCCTTGCGCCCACACTCCGCCATCTCCCCCTCTGCCTCGCCGCAGCCACCACCCGCTCCTCCATACAACACTATTCGCACTATTCGCCTTCAAACGACTACACGCGCCCTTCTTCGTCGACAACTATGGCCGACCCCTCCGCTCCGGGTGATATTTCTGATCCTCCGTCCCAGCTTCCTCCAAACTATCAAAATCAATCCTCTCCCACTTCCGAGATTCCTTCTGACCATCCCAATCCACATCCTCCCTCATCGGCAGAACAATCTGTTCAAGCTAACCCAACGCCTCCTACTGCCATTCTTGATAGTCCTATTTATTCCATACACTCTGATTCCACCGACCTTTATTCCCCACCTCCCCTCCCGCACCCTCCTTCTCCCTCCCCATCTATGTCTCATTCATCCCACCCATCTTCACCAACCGGGGATTATATGCGCCTGTTTCTTCCACCTGACTTAAACCTGCAAATCCGAATGCATTTATCCCTACCTACCATTGCCCTTCGTCAAATGTTTTCCATTGAGGATATTCAGCAGGCGGGCTTGTGGGGCTTGGCTAATGTTTTCTTCAATAACCCGGCCAATTTTACCCAGGTTTATGAAGCTATCCGCCTCTTCCCTCATTTTAGAACCGGTACTCTCTTCATCCCAGACATTGCCGCCAGTATTGGGTCCCCCCTATTACATTTTCGTGCTCCCCCTTTCCTATACTCTGGACTGTCCGCCTCGGCTACTATTGCCTTTTGTACCACACACTTTCAAAGTAATGCTAGGTTTTCACTCCGCATGACCACCCTTCTCAATGCGTTCATCTTTTTCTTCTTACTGCGTAGTCAAACTTCTTCGCTTCCCTGGTCAGATATTCGTATCGCCGATCCGCTTTTCTGCTTTCTCCATAGCCATCCTTACCCTTACGCAACCCTCATTTATAGTTCCTTGACTTTGCGCTCCCGTCGACTCCGCGAGGCTATCTCTAGAGGCTCTCATGCATTTTCCATCTATTCTGCACCCTTCTTAGCTTGGCTCTATCAGATTCCCGCACAATCTGCCCACAATGTTGCTTATCTCCCTACCCACCCTGGGCTACCGTCCATTGCTCCATCTCCCTCCCCCCCTCTAATCTCAATTGACTCAGCTTCCGCCTCGACACCCGCATCCGCACCCCCTGATGTGTCCTCCTTCCCTCCCCAATCTTCTTCACCTATCCCTCCTGCATCTCCCACTTCTCCATTCATGACTACCCCCCCTGACGTCCCCTCCTTCCCTCCCCAATCTTCTTCCCCTCTCCCTCATGCATCTACCACTTCTCCATCCATGCCTACCCCTCCCCTTATACCTAGACCTCCCCTCTCTTCAGCTTTCACGCCACTCATTCAAACACAGCTCAACCCTCAAAACCCCACCTGTATGCCCCCACTTCCCCCGGATTCCACCTCACCCCCTATCATTAATATCCCTGTCAGTCAACCACTTCCCTCCCCCAATCCTTCCCTTCCCAATCCATCTTCCATTCCAACCCTTCCTCCTCCTCCGCAGGTCATTTCCCATTCCCCTCCCCCTCCTACTCCAACGGCCAATCCCCCTCTGCATTTTGACCTCCCATCAACCCCTTCCTTTTTGGAATTACTACAGGACGCGAGTGTAGTCGCTCTCGGCAATGCTCAGGCCTCCCAGATTTCCTTGGATTCGGTATCGGCCGCCGCTTCGGTTCATCAACAGTATATCTCAACAATAGAAAACATCAATCGCATGGCCAACTCTCAATGGCACTCTCTCACCGAAACGGCACGATTGCTCAAAGAAGAGAGAGATCATTATTGCGATATGGCCGACTCTGCGATGAAAGCCTTAGAAGATCTTCAAAATCGCTCCAACTTAGGGCTTTGTGCTAATGCTGCATGCCGACGTATCCGCAGGGAAAGGGATCATCTTAGGCAAGCCTTAGTTCGCTACAGCATACGATCGAACAAGCTTCTGCTCCTTTGCCCCCCTCTCCACCTACCTCGGCTGACAATCTCAACCATCCTACACAATAAATTGCCATCCACATAATAATTGCTCTTATATTCCATTATCGCTTTGTCAATAATTTACTCCTCCCTTTGATTTCTAAATAATTCTTGTAAGGTGCCTTATACTTTTTCTTAATTAAATAATATACACACCCTTTATCTCTTTTCTTGCCTCCGTTTCTCGTTGTTTTCATATCTGTGTCCTTGCAATTTCTCAGCTTTGTATTGTTGTTGTCTCTCCGGGACGGAGAGATCTTTAGGTGGTGGGCATCTGTAGAGCCCTAACCGGTTGAAACTAAAGGTGCAAAGTATTTTTTCTCTTAAGGTTCAAAGGATGAATTTAAAATCTTAAGGTGCAAAAGTAAAGAATTAAAAGGAAAGGTGAAGGTATGGAAGGCCGCGTACGCAAAGGTGGAAATAGGCCGCCCAATCAAAAATTTTATTTTGAAAAGTCACTCTTGTTCTAAAGTCACTACAGGACAAAGTAGCGAGTCGTTGAGGACCAGTTCAAAAGGACAATCTTGGGACATTGAAAGGACACCAAGATTGTATTGCAGTTAGAGTGCGCGAACCGGCGGACTCAACAAAAGAAGGACAAAGGCTATTCTTGGAGACATTGAGAGCTAGGAGAAGAGAGAGCTTCAGAGGAAGCAAGAGAGGAAGCAAGAAGAGCCTCCAGTGTGCGACGACACTCAAGAGTGCAAAAGGTGTCAAGAGGAAGGTGTGCAGAGAAGGCGGGTTGGATTCCAAGAGTCCCAAGGTCTATTGTGTGTGTGTGCCGTGATACCAATTCCTTAGCTTGGTGGAAGCTTAGTGCAAGGTGTGCACAAGGGAAGCGGGAAGCAAGTGAAGGATTGGTGCAGGAGAGGCCGCTGCCAGAGGACTTGAGATAATTGGTCTTCAGTAATTGATATTCTCCGAAGTTGTATTTAGTCATTGATTAGACTGTGTGCAAGTCATTGTAATTGTTGAAAGATAATCAATATTCAAGGTTTCCAAGAGTATTCCTTTGCAGAAGTTCTCACTGTTATTCCATTTTCATCATCTCCTTTTTCTCCTACAAACCCTCAAACTCCTTCTTGTCCACGAATCCCCAACAAAAGGCATACTTTGATGCACACATCAAGGATAAGGGATTGAAAGAGGGAGATCTAGTGTTGGTTTACACACTAAAACAACGTGCCCATAAGTTGGAAAAAAGAGGATACGGACCCATGATCATTAATAGAATTTCCACTAGTGGTGCAGTTCAGTTGGCCACTCTAGAAGGAGATATCTTGCCAAACTATATTAGTGGTTGTAGAGTCAAGCTATATCAAGAACCTCTTACTGAGGATATGCTAATGAGACTCAACACTGCTAAGAAGCGAAAAGAAGAAGAGTTAAGAGTGAGAGAAGAAGCTCAGGCAGAGGCCACAGAGCGTATTAGGTGAAATAAGTTAAGGCGATTAGGCCTAGATGTCAACTCAAAAGCCCCAAAATATCACATGGATATGTGTCAAAAGTCAGGCATAGCGACTTCTCAAGTCATTGACCGAAGACCCTTTGTGAACATAGAGATAGGACAAGGGAAGGGTGCAAGGACGGTGAAAGCATTGATTGACTCAGGTGCAGCAAGTAGTGCAGTTAGACTTTCCTACTGCCAAGACTTGCTGTTGAACATCAATCCCATAGAAGCTTATCTTATAGGATTGGGAGGTGTGGAAACCCCTTGTTTGGGCGAGGTGGAACTTCCCATCTACCTGCAAGATGTTCCAATGAAAGTCAAAGTGCTAGTGTGTCAAGATAAGAACCTTACAGAACCACTTGTCTTAGGACAAGATTGGATTTATGAGAATGCAGTCCACTTAAACCTAAGAAGTCAAATTCTTCAAGTTTGGGTACATGAACAATGCATTACATTAGAATTAGAGAACTGCATGCTCCCGGATCATGGTACCACACACTCTCTTAGCTCTTCTAAGAATAATCATATGGAAGAAGATGTTGTATGTGTCAAAAGCTCTATGATGTAGAAGGAGTCAATTGTGGAAGAACAGGTTCGAAGGCGGGTGGATCTTTCTTCTTCTCCAAAGAATCAAGTAGCCACACTAGTAAGTCCACCACAGAGGCAAACACAACCGATCACAACAATTGCTACATCAAATAGAAAGACACCATTCGATAAGAAAGCAGACCCGAGCATGACGCAGATCTGGGTACGCAAAGGAGAGAAACCACCAGCCTTGCCCCCACAAATCCCATCCAGGAAAGCCAACCAGGTCAGAAGACGAAGGAAGCAGCTTGGCCAAGCTCAATCACAAGGTATCCAACAAGTTTGGGTGCCTAAGAAATTAGCTGCAGCTCAACAAGGGTGATTACAGATGTGGGTACCTAAGAAGCTCTTACATCTACAACAACCTATGTTCTCCCACATGCAAAAGGTCTCAACAAAGAAGCCAAAAAGAGAAGAGGGTAAGAACCACATACAGAGACCGAAAGAAGATCAAATCAGCTCTTCAACAATAGTAGGAAGACGTGCAAAAAGGATATGGGTTTGGAAGCCAAAAGTACAAGTAGCCTCCATCGAACCAAAGCGCCAACCACACTGAATACCACAGTTCAGAACGCATCCAAAGAGGAAGACGCCTGAAGTTATCTGTACAGTGCCAAATGCTGTTCTAAAATGGATCCCTATAAGGAGGAAGGATCAGTTGTCATCTCAAGATCCAATGGATACCTCCATGATAGATGGCATTAACATCTGCAAATAACATCGAAAAGCCTCGACGAGTGAAAACCATGTGCTCCTTGCACAACCCAGTCTTTTGCACCATTCAGGTTATGCATTTCCAAAGTATGCATTAATATAGGGCCACATTACAGGGCCGTGCATAGACACATTGGAGAGTCCCATGCACAAGAGCACATTGACATATGTCGACTATTTTTTCTGATACTAACATCTATCTTCTTGTTTGGTGACATTGTTCCTTGCAAAAAAAAAAAAAAAAAGGAAGCACTTGTTCCCAGGTTTGGCTCATGAAACATGAATGAGTCATGCTTGGTTAAAGGTGGAGCTGTTGATTACTGGGCATTTATCAGTTTGGATAGAAGTGTGTCTTGGCTAGCAGATGCTTTAATTGCTGCCTTATCTCATAGATGTCAAGAACTTGGCATGAGCATGGCATCCACAACTATGGTTTCCTCTTACTATGGTAGGAGTGAAGAGCTTGAAGGTCTGCAACTTGAGTGATGCATAACTATTGCATGTACGAGAGCATCCAGGGAGATATCTGCACGGGGTAGCTCTGGTACCCTGCAAATCTTTGTATGTATACTGGATGAGAAGACTCCTGCTTATGGTGAGCTAGAGAGAATATGTGAAACTAAGCTTGGTGTAGTTATCGAATGTTGTTGGTCAAGGAATATAAAGAAATTCAATTCTCTGTATTTGGAAAATGATGCTTTGAAAAGAGGAGACATGATCAGTCATTCAAAAAGATCTCATCAGTGGACCATCAAGACGGACATTCATCAACAATGTTCCATCCCAAAGGCCGAGTGTACAACACGAAGAGATGAACATCCATCGACCTTCTCCATGGTAAGTATCTTTACCTTGGAAACATCATAACCATGATAGCTTAGGAAACCTCTTCGTCGGCATACCCTTGAGCACTTAGCTCAAGACCCCCAATTTTTGCACCATACTTCTTCCAATGCATTTCCCAAGTAAGCATTCATAGGGCTACATTACAAGGCCATGCACAAGGCACATATTTTCCTCAACCCATGCACGAACACACTTACCCATCACTCAATATGGGTTATGAGTACTTGGCATGACTACTATGAACATCAACTGTGGAAGATCTAGAAAACATCAACGGAGACTCACAACAGTCATGCTGGAATCCAAGGAAGAAGCACATACCCAGAGACTACAACTTGCAAAGACTCGCAGTGATAGATGAAGAACCAGACACATCTGGAAGTCAGACGACTTTTGTTCATACAGAAGGGACACTCCCTCTCAAGGCACTACTTGGAACAACCACTACAACAAAGGTCTGTCAGGGAGGACAGACTCGAGAGGGGGGGGAGTGTTGAAGCTCAAAGTCAAGGACAACGCATGGAAGCACATCAAAAGGTGGACAAGGAAAGGGAGCAAGTAGGGAGCTCCAAGAAGTGTACGTCAAATTTTCAGAAGAATCCCCTACAAAAATAGTGATTTTCATCACTAAAAACCATTGTAAATACCTTATCTATTTTTATAACTCCATTTTGTTCAAGCCGAGGAGTCCTTGAGCTTGAGGAGTGTTAGAACTATCATCCTACCAATTTTCATAATTTTTAGACTCCGTTTGAGCCCTCAAATAAGCCCTGGAACCTAATTTTTAACTAGGCCGGACACTAGGTCTGGACAGGGCCAAAACTAGTCAAAAAACTATAAAAAGAGCTAGAGTGCTCATTTTTGAGGTTAGCTTGTGAGAGAATAGAGCTTTTGTAAGAGAACTCTTTTGCAATCGAAGCTTTCCATTGTTCCTCTCTTTGATCTTACTTTGTGCGCGCGTGTGTGTATGTGTGTGCATGTTTGTGTGCGTTCACTCACGCACTTGTGCCTTCACTTGCTCGTGGTCTTCATACCGGTCCTCATGTCTCCGCGGATTGACAAGTAAAGGAGGTGGTGCTTATGCTTGAGCTACAATCGGTCATACAGATCTATATGACAAAGTCTATAGAGTTTGTAATCTTGAAGGGATGCTAGCCATGATCTCTGATGTGCTCAATGAGATTAGTGATTTCCTGGAGTTCTATATCTTATGATATAAACCAGTAGAACAATCTGAGTCACATGAGTTCGGAGATCCTAGTAAGAGAAAAACAAGAACATGGAAAGATACTAGAGAGAAGGCCAATTGCAAGTGGAATAAAAAGTTATTGGAACTAGAAGAAAGCCTGAAAGAAGCAAAAACAAAAATAGATGACATTGCATCTCAAAGTCCCTCGCATGCCGAAACTCCATCCACTCCACCTCATCCCATCCCACCACCCATGGTAAATAGACCACAACCAGGGTCTGTTCTTGCAGATCCAACCCTAGAAGGCTAAGACATGATGTTCAAAGCCTACCAGGCTTGACTTCAAGAAAGGCCAACAACTGCAAACCTAGACTAGAGTTACCCCAGAGCGGATTTAGAGATTGAACGGATGAAAATGTGCATGAGAATGGTAGAACAAGCTCAAGCTATACTGGAGACTAGTTAAAAGTTCAATCAGACAAACTCTGTCAAATTGGATTTGCATTTCCAAGGCTTACTAGAAAGATTAGAGTAGTTGGTAAACAAACCACAAGTTTCTTTACCTCCACAGGCTCAACCAGTTATTGAAAGAGGAAGCTCACCACCAAGGGGAGCTGTTGGCAGTAGTCAGAGGCATAGAAGATGCGGAAGCATGTGAAGACAGAGCATAACAAGGAAGCAGGGAGTCACTGAAATCATTTTTTCAAAGACTTATATTTTATAAATACTTTTTAAAACCTTCAACAGTGATTTTCATCACTTTTGTACCATATGTAACATAGAAAAACCCTTTTTGTAATTTATAGCTCCATTTTGTGCAAGCCGAGGAGTCCCTCGAGCTTGAGGAGCTTAGGTAGAATGAGCATACCAATTTTGGTTATTTTTAGACAACCTTTACCCCTTCAAATAGCATTTAGAACCTATTTTTTAACTATGCCGGTCACTATATGTGAAACCGGTCAAAACTAGTCTAGAATCTATAAAAAGAGCTAGAGAGCTCATTTTTGAGGTTGGTTAGTGTGAGCTTAGAGCTATTTTGAGCTTGTAAGATTGGTCTTGAGTAATAGAGTTTATTTCCTACCTTCCATTGTGTCTTGCTTGTCTCTTCGTTGTGTGTGTATGTGTGAGTGCATTTCTATGCTTCTCACCATCATTCTCACTTCATCTCATATTCACGATCTTCATATCACTCCTATCTCTTCGTGCATTGACATTAAGGAGGTGGAGCTTCTTAACATGGTTCTCACCATTGTGCTAGAGCAACACCGAATTTGGTGCCGTTGCCGGGGATCGAGTCTAGGACAAATACATGATGGTAAGAGTATAGCAAGAAGTGGCGTTGGAAGGTAAAAATTTTAGTTTTGTTGTTGTTTTTAGTTAGTTTTTAGTGTTTTTCACCTCCCCCACACTCCATCTTCATCACTGCATCATCTTCTTCCTCTCCAAAAAAATCAGAAAATTCACCATATCCACCCATTCTCCTCATTTCCCCTCATTTGTGCATGCAAGAGAGAGAGAGAGAGCTTTTGTGCTTGCATGTGTTTTTGTGTTTTTGAGTTTTCTTGCAGGTATAGTGCTCCAGTGCATCAGGAAAGCTTACAAAAGGTAAAATTTCACTTTCTGTCAGAGATCTACCGTGTGTGTCAGACCATCGCGATGGTCTGCCAAGTTCGGCATTTTTGGTAAGCGAGTTCACCACGAGGTAGGCGACACAAGCACATACACGAATCCACACTTGCATTCAAAAAATTTGCATTTTGGTGGACCATCGTGATTGGCTCACGCCATCATGATTATGTCACACCATCGCGATTGGCTCACGCCATCGCGACGGCTCAGCCGGACCATCTCGATGGTCTCATGACATCGCGACTGTTCACTTGAATCATCGCGACGGTCCTTTACCATCGCAACGATCCCGTCGACCCCATGCCATCGCAATTGGCTCATGCCATCGCACCGATGCTGCCACGTGGCAAGCTAGACCATTGCGACGATACCCTTAGACCATCGCGATGCCTCGACATTTGAATCATTGCGATTGGCTCACGCCATCTTGCTTTCTGACCATCACGACGGGCTCACACCATCGCGATTGTCCCGTTGACCATTGACCGATGCCAGGCCGATTGCTCGTTGATTAGACCATTGCGACGGTTCATTCACACCATCGTGGTTGCCCACATTTACGCCATCGCGATCATACTTCACACCATCGCAACAGTTCGCTCCTTCGGACCATCGCAATTGTGCCACGCCATCGCGACGGTTCACCTAGACTATCGCGACGGTCCCAGACCATCGCGATTATCTCAGACCATCGCGATTGCTCACCCCAAACACAATTTTTAGGGTTTGATTTTTTGACCAATTTTGGGGCTATTTTTGGCAAATTTTTGGGTGATTGCACTCATAGGAGACCCCTTAGCTCATATTCGAAGAAAAACCTGTTTGTCAGTTTTTACCCCCGAGGGCCTAAACGGTCATATCTTTTTCATCCGAAGTCCGTTTTCTGAGCTTTATAGCTCGTTAGAAAGCTCTTTACGAGTACTACGTGACCATTTGTGGTTCAACCATCTGTGGGACTAGGACAGAAAGGGGGCCTTGGAAGAAAATTTTGCCAAAGGTTAAGGGACTTAAAAAGTGTATATACTCAAGTGCTTGATCATCCATTTGGGAATTGGTCTAAACATTGAATTTTTACAGGTCTAGCAAGGGCAATCAAGGGCAAACAAAGCAAGGTAAGGCAAGGTAGAGAAGAACGCAGGGCTTGGGAAGTGTGGCTTCTTGGGGATTAGAGCAACCAACAAAGTTGACTCGAGTTTGGAAGATTACTCAACCCCCTCAGTCAATTATTAGCTTAGGCTAAACGATAGCATTGTGGATTAACGACGATAGGAACGAGCAAGTTCAAGAGATTAAATTTCTTAAGTCCATGACTAAAGTAAAGGTGTGTGATACGAAAACCTAAAGGAAAGAATTAAAGTCTAACGAAAAAAGAACTCAAAAGTACCACGGAAAGTCGATTCCTGACGCAGACATCTAGACAAGAATTTAAAGGAATTTAAAAAGAATCAAGAAAGTAAGAAAAAAGGAACCATTGACGATCAAAGAATGCCGCGAGGTAAATTCATGAACCTTAGATCGGGCAAGCATATAGGTAAGTCAGACCAACGAAGCCTTAGATCATCAGAAGCAAGTGTAGGGACTACTGCACGATCGTGGGCACAACAATTGAATAATAGCTATCCCTACGAGTCGAGCACAGATACAAGTGAATCAGAAATGGCTTTCAGCACAGAAAGACCAGAAGGAGGGTCAAACGTAGCATATTTGGAAAGACCTGAAGGACCCTATAGAACTCAGTTAGAATTTCTCCGAACCAACCGCTTAGGTGCTCGCATCTATGAGGATGGTTGCGAAGACAAGTGGTGCAGATGCACAATCCTAATCAATCCATTGGATTGGAACGTCCACTGGTGAAATTCTAAAGAGACGCATACATAGACAAAGAAGGAATGATGTACATCATAAGTACTCAGCCAAACAATACCAATGAGTTTGGTGTAATTCAGTTAGAGACGGAAGCAATAGCCCAAGGAAAAGAACCATTAGAAGAACCTAGGACACCTAGAGGGAAATTTGTACTAACAAAAGTACTAATTCCAGAGTGGATCCCTCAGGATCACAGAAGCATAGAGTTGTTTGTAAACAAAGAGACAGATGAGGCATTTTGGAGGTACAAAACGGAACAACCTAGTGAGTAGGCTCCATCACGATTTATGAATTCAAGGACCCGGATACACCTGGAAAGGTGGTATACCTGGATGAAACTTCAAAAAGAGTATTTGTGGTACCAGACCACGCAAGAAATACCTACGCATGGAGAGGTGAGTTGGTATTCCCTCCATCGTGAACAAACATAAGCACAAGCCATCAAGGGGCAGGAACATCCTCAGCCCATGGCACTTAAAGAGAGAAAAACAAAGAAAGACCTGAAGTAAGTTTCAATCATCCCATAGGGAGAGATAGAACCACCATAGACACGGACAGAGTGGATAGACAAAGAGAACCTAGAATACCAGGTGGTAGAGATAATTTTCCTCTACCTAGACCACGTGAACACCCAAGAATATTAAGACCCACTTAGTTAGTAAAATCCATGAAAAACTACTTTGATGGGACAGGAGATCCCTATGACCATGTTGTAGAGTTTAAGCAAGTGCTAAGGGCAGAACAAGTAGAAGACATGTTCACGCAATACAATGCATTTGGACTAACGTTAAAGAACACAACTTTAACTTGGTTCCAACCATTGCAACAAAGGCAATTTAGAGACATCCGTCACTTTTTAGATTCATTCATCACTCAATTCTCTAAAAGTGGGATCAGACATGACACGTCTTCATTGATTCATAGTTTCAAACAAACCCCTCAAGAAATAGTTAGACTCGCAGGACGTAGGTTTAGACAATATGTGGAAAGATGTCCTATGCAAGAGCTACCCTCACATGCCAAGCAAGTGTCATTGTTTCTAGATGGCCTGTTGAGCTCTAAACTACGCTCCTATGTATACTTGAAGGAACCCAAAACGCTAGAGCAGTGTGTAAGGATTTGCATCGACATTGAAGATAACTTAGGAGACGAGTTAGAACTCTCAAAAGTCTATAAGGACTCAAATTGTTCATCTCTAGCATCCACAAAACTGTCTAGTTCGATAGAAGACCTAGCAGAAAAAGTGGCCCAGAAACTAGGTGTTTCTAGTAAACAGATGCCTAGGTTAACAACAAAAAAGCGTTGTTACACCTGTGGTGGTGATCATATGGCAAATGTGTGTCTCAATGTAAGAAAACTGCAAGCCAACCCTAGTGGCCAATACTGTACGATTGAGAAAAGATACACAAATCATACAGCACAAGACTGCCCATACAACAAACAGGTAGTGAGAGAGAACTACCGGCAAGCATGTGCACAACCAGGTAGATATCAAGCTCAATATAATACTCAGCCTCATTACTATAGGCCTCCTCAGAACTATCCTTATCAAGCTCAACAGAGACCATAACCTGTCTTAGCTCAACAGCCACCTGCACCAGCTAATGTCATCTCAGTTAAATACGCTGCTGCAGAAGAGAACCTAAGTAGGGCTTTAGTGCCTTCATCACCCTTGATCATAGAGAGTGACCCAAACTCTAACAGTTTTGACTCTACTCATGTAGATAGTCCACCCGCTTATCACACAGAGTCACCAGAACATGTGGAGACATATCAATACGATAGTCCACCATTAGAACCTAGTTAGGAGCCCGACTACGCTAACGTGATGTATACGAACCCTAATCCACGGCCCCAATTGAGACAGCAAAGACCACAGGGCCCTAGAGGACCATGCTTTAGGTGCCAAGGAGATCATTTCATAAAGGATTGTCCACATCCTCCGATAGCAAGACAGTCACGATACTATAATATCCAAGGCTTTTGTGACAATTGTGGTAAAGAACATATCATCAAAGAGTGCCCTAAGAGCCCCGCTAATGCTTCAAATGTGACACCCATCAATGTGATAGGTATTGTAAACATCGCAGATGGCTCCAACCCTACATACGTGCCTATCCAAGCTATAACAAGAGCCTAGGCGCTCTTACAGAATTAACAATGTAATCATGAGAAAGTAGTCAAAACTAGTGAATTGGGAGAATCCAGCAGTAAAAAGACAAAATCTTGGAAGATTCGAGAGAAAGAATCAAGAGAAAGTGGAGTAAAAGGATAAAAAAATTGGAAGGAAGTCTCAAGGAATCTAGAGCCAAAATCCTAGAATTGACTTCAGAGGAATTGAATCATGAGAACCTAGCTCAAAAATCAGGATCAGTTTTAGTGGAACCCATACCAAAAAACCTAGACATGATGTTTCGCACGTATCAAGCAAGAATAAAAGAAGGACCCCAGATAGCTGAAATGAGCAAGAACTACCCTCGAGCAGACTTAGAAATTGAGAGAACTAAACTTTGTATGAAGATGGTAGAATTAGCACAAGCAATGTTCGAAGCCTCTAGATATCTCAATTGGAATAACATGGCAAAACCAGAATTACACTTTCAAGGACTAATGGAGAGGCTAGAATACTGGATAGAAAGCAAGGAGAAAAAGAATCAGCATAGGAACCCTATTACCTCGGAGACACAAGAAAGGAATGCACCATCCCTGTCTCAAGTACGAGATACAGAAGATGAAGAAAACCTGTATTCCATACATAGGTATTCACATGAATTTCTGAGAGAAATCCAAGAAGAGAAATGGAGAAAAGAACAAGGAACCCATCCTCCTATTCAAGAAATAGATGACTTGCAAGATCAATTTCCCCAAGACATCCCCTCTATTTACGATGATGTAGAGGAAGAGCAACTGAGTGAACACACAGGTTTTGACTCCAATTCTTTGCAAGAATTACCTCAGTTCACAGGACCTTGGGAAGCAAAGTCTATCAGTATGAGAGCACCCACGATAATAGTGAGGAATGAAGAATCAATGATCCCAAGAAACACGGAAGTGATCAAGAACACCAAAGTTCAATGTAATCTCACCCTAGAGGCGTTGTTGAAGGTCAATCCAGAACTATGGAAACATGTAGCAAATCAATTCCATGAGCTTGCTACTACTTTCTCACAGATAGGATCACACAAGAAGGTACTAGAGATACCCATAGAAAGAATCGGAGATGTAAGTGAAGGAGAGGAGGGTAACACTTATCTTCCAATAACCCATCAGGGCTACACCACGAAAGCCATCCTAGATTCAGGAGCTGGAGTAGCCATCGTTACCATCGCTTTATGGAAACGTTGGGGTAAGCCAGCATTAAGACCTACCAAGATGAAACTACAAGTGGCTGATGGACATATAGAGAAACCATTAGGCTTACTAAAAGGCATATCTCTCACCATTTGTGGTGTGGAGTTTGAGCATACTTTTTCCATTTGTGATTTTAGTAAAAATCATGCATATGAGATGATTTTAGGATGACCATTCATGTGTCAGTTACAAATTGTACAAGATTGGGGAACAAATTCTTTATACTTGCAACATTTAGGAGTGACTACTAAAGTCAATCTTAAAGACTATTCACATCAAGACATACCCCCAATACAATGGAATACCATCCATAAGACACAAGAAGAGACAGAGTCAATACATGCATTGGAATCAGACCCCTCATGGTTGCACAAGGATACTCATTTATGGATGTGTAAGCTAGCATAACAAGAGGAAGAAAGGTTAGAATCCAGGACCTTAGGTGCAGAACAACATCCACGAACCCTTCAAGACCCAGCTTACGCACCTGTAGTATTTCCAGATGAGGAATTTGAACCCCATGGTTGGGCAGAAATCCTAGCAACCATGGATGTAGCCATCAATGAAGAACAATGGACACCCCACTACGACGAGGATGGCTATGAAATTTCAGTCTTCATGATAGAGCCAATCATGTGTGATTCAATTATAGAGGAATGTGAACCTAACACTGATGCATTTGAGGATGCAAGTGATTTCGACCTAGAGTCAATTATTATGGACCCACCCTTTGCATCAGACAAAGAATACTTCTACGAAGTAGAAACTTACCCTTAGAGGCATGAAGAAATTATGAATGAGGTGAGGTTAGCTACACAAGTGACTGCCAAAAGTGAAGGAAAGAAAAGAAAGAAGAAAGAAACCTTGCCAGAAGAAGAAGAATCCTTGTTTGAGGTTCCTGAGAACTTCAAGAAGTATGAAATAGAAGATAGAAAAATCATGGTATGAATGCCTAACAGAAAAGATGATGTTGGAGAAGTATATGATAATGGAGAGAAAACCAAAAAAATCATAGTTGCCATAGAAGGAGAAGAAGAAAAATGTACATACATAGGGCATGATTTGACGAATGAAGAAGAAGAAGAATTAGTTGCCCTATTGCGCGAATATAGAGATGTGTTTGCCTGGAGTTACAAAGATTTGAAAGGAGTAGACCCAGATATATGCTCCCATAGAATCCCCATGACTCTAGATGCAAAACCTACGAAACAGAAACCATACACGTACAATGATAACTATGCTGCGAAGATTAAAGAAGAAATAGATCGTTTGATAGAAGCAGGATTCATTTACGAAATTGAGCATACCGAATGAGTATCCCCCATTGTGGTTGTGCCCAAGAAGAATGGAAAATTGCATGTGTGTATTAACCTTAAAAAAGTTAATGCCGCCACGATTAGAGACAGTTATCCTCTTCCTATCACGTAACACTTATTGGAAAGAGTTGCGGGCAAGGAAGTTTACAGCTTTCTTGATGGTTTCTCAGGCTATAATCAAGTAGCCATTGCTCTAGAAGATCAACACAAGACTGCTTTTGCCATAGAATGGGGCATTTTTGCATTTTGTGTGATGCCATTTGGCTTAACAAATGCACCCGCCACTTTCCAGCGACTCATATGTCATGTTTTCAAGGAATTCTTACGAAAGAGTTTGGAAGTTTATGTTGATGACTTATGTGCTCATTTGAATATCAGGTAGACGCATATTCCATAATTAAGGCAAGTGTTTGACAAATGTCGAGAATATCAAGTTTGTCTGAACCCAGAAAAATGCGTTTTCATGGTCAGACAAGGAAAATTTCTAGGACACATTGTGTCAAAGAATGGAATCTCTACAGATGAGGAAAAAGTGAAGATAATTGCCGATCTGCCTAGGCCAAATAACGTAAAAGAGGTACAAGCATTTATGGGTCATTGTGGTTATTATAGACGATTCATACACATGTATGCAATCATAGCTAAGCCTTTGTACTCTCTTTTGACCAAGTTTGAATGGACAGATGAGTGTGAGAATTCATTCAATGAACTTAAATGACGTTTGTGCTCAACACATATATTGACAACCCTGGATTGGAGCAAGCCATTCCATGTACATGTGGATGCATCCAATTATGCCATAGGATGTGTGTTAGCACAACCCACGAATGAAGGTAATATAGACCTCCCCATAGCTTACGTGAGCAGACAATTAAACGCAGCAGAAAGAAATTACACCACTACGGAACGAGAAGGATTAGGAATGATCTACGCGGTAAAGAAATTCAGGCATTATTTGTTGGCAAACAAGTTCAAGTTCTTTATAGATCATCAAGCGTTATTGTACTTAGTCAATAAACCATGTAACACGGGAAGATTTTGGAACACATCTATGCAAAGTTGGTAGTGGTTCTCATTGTTAATAGTGTCTATAAACACTATCTTGCAGCAACATCATTTTTCATCCCATTGAAGGGGCCATTGCATTTGATTACACATTGTGTCTACTCTACTTGCTTTCCAAGCTGTGGTAGAGAGCACAACTCCAAAATCTTTTGTGTTTCACATGCTGAATCTACATCGTTGCATTCCATAATATTAATTATTTCAAGATCTCAAGTGTTCACTTGGGGAGCCTTGGTCTCAACAGTAAAAGTGACGTGCATGTATTAATCAACCTCATAATCCGTTTCTGATGGGCGACAACATAAATGAGCTTTATTGCCTGCTTCTTGGACTAGTTGCTTGGTCTTCGTCACAATGTGTAGCCACTAACACAAAGGAGTTGCTCAGCAAATCGGGCATCTGCTTGACTTTGTGCAGATTTTGAGTGTTCTCTCTCTAACAGACCAAACAGATTTCAAGCCCAGTTCGAAGCTTCTGGCTTGGCTGTGGTAGCTGCATGCATATACCCTCCCTACAAGCATGACGGTCCTCTCTCACCGTAGTCCCTTCCTCCTTTCTCAGTGCAGATATCTCTTGAACACGAACATTGTTCGCGAAATACTTCACGGAATTGGGCTTTGTTTCAACTCTCCTGGCACAATTCTCCTCTGACGCTAATAGGTCGTGAGGTTCGGCCGTCTGAGTTTAGTCCGTCAAGATGAAGGTTCATAGCAGATCTACAAATACTTTGGCCACGATTTATAAGGGCACAGATTAGTGAATTTGCATTTGAGGTGCTGTGCAGAATCGAACCCTCCTTCAACAACCTTCCCAAGACTCTGTGCCATATCTCGTAGAGCTAGAGAGAGAGAAAGAGAGAGAGAGAGAGAGAGAGAGAGAGAGAGAGAGAGTCTCACTTTGTTCTCTACCTCCGCAAGCTTCACAACAGGATGGGCTGGAAAGATCAGCACACTCTGTCGCAACTCGCCATACTCTGATAGAGAGTGTGTGAAACGTTTAGTGAGTGAACACAGAGAACAAGGGTATTTGCACCGACACCTAAAGAACAGGCTCAATCGCATTGATATGACTTGGCTGCCATCATCGCTGATGTTTTCTCTACTATCTCCTATCTGGCAACTGACAGGAGCATATCAGTCTGCTGATCGGTGCAATTTACTTGGCATATCTACATGGCAATATTTCGCTCTACAATAATATACGATTTTGGCCCTATAGATCGCTTGTCCTTTCGGTGACTTCAGCAACTAAATTTGGCGTAGCTTTATTGGTAACTAGCCTTTTCTCTTCTCTGACACTAGACATAGGTAACCCGTGGCCCCAATATAGTGCATTCGATTGAAGGAGATTCCAAATGCTTCAATGAGCCACTAACAACTCATGAGGGCTGACAGGTTGCATCAGTCTATAGATGCCAAATTGGCGCTGCATGTCTTATGAATATCCAGGAGGTGAAAGGGGAAAGCTAATTATAGCGCTATCATTCTTCATCAATCTCGAGTTTTCACTAGAGTTTTCACTAGAGTTTTCACTAGAGTTTTCACTCACTCTAGTAGTGCCACATATCAAGAACTCTACTGCATTTTTCATCGACCATTTTTTGGTAGATCATTGACTTATTTTGTGGCAGATTTAATTCAAAAGAAGGATGCATTGAATGATATACATCATACAGTAATATCATATCACGTAGTGATCAAAGGCACTAAGCTTACTTTGTGAACACCTCTCTTCATAGTAGAATTGTACCTTACACATTACATTTTGGAGTCTTACTCCGATCGGATTATAAAGTTTCTTTTACTTTTTATCTTGCACAAGATTTTGAAACACATCGCAATTCTAAGGGGTCTAGTGTCAAGATACTTTGCATTTTGTGAGGGTACCAACTTTCCTATAGGCATATCATTTGCATCTCCAATCCTCGACATATCCATTTTGTAAAAGGACAATTTGTATCCTCCAAAGGGTTCTTAAGGGTACTACACCACAACAGTTAGCACACTCCCTTTTGGCACTAAGTGGCCATTGTTGTACTATCAAATATATAAAGAGAAGCAGTATTGCGTGTGTGTACACTTGTGGGTTGGAGGCTCGTCTAAGCCCACCCACAAACTTCTTTAGGTCTCTAAGCCTACTCTAAGGCTCCATTGGTGCACAACGGGCTACTCTAAGCCCTCCTCTCGCGTCGACTTATCTTGGTGTTGTGCAAGTGCAGGGCTACTCTAAGCCCCCCCCCCTCCCCAAGAATTTTATGTGTGGTGTCTAGTTGTTCATTTCAATCTTTGCAATTATTTTGAAGCGGTGTCTTTGATAGTGTTTCTAAACACTTTATCCTCAAAGCTTTGTAATGACCAAAAGTGAAGGTAGCTCATCATCTATGGCTAACTTCTTACCCTCTTTCACCCCTATTTTTATGCCTAAGGATGAATGCCTCAATGGACAAAATTACAATCTATGGAAAGATGTCATGTGCACATATCTCTACACGAATCTTCTTCATGAGGTAGTAGATGGGTCAGACCCCGAACCCAATAGGGATACCAACTTAGACAATTGGCATGCGTGGAATGTCAAGGACAAACACACTTTAGGTCACCTCTTACTTGCCTGCGACGAACTGACAAAAGGACATATCATGGCCTGTAAGACGTCCAAGGATGCTTGGGATACATTATCTGCTTTGTATAAAGACAAAACCCCTTCAAAAATATATGCATTAGAGGCCGAGTTTCATAATTTGACCATTCGACCACACGACACAATTACCAAGGTCATAGCCCAATTAGAGGACTACCAGTGTAAATTAACACTATGTGGTAGGCAGATCTCTAATGAAGACATGGCCATTAGGCTTCTTAATAATTTGCCTAAGTCGTATGAGACATATGTCACAACTTTGTATAATGGTGGCCAAGTCTTAAGTTGGGAAGAGGTTCGTCGACTATTGTTCCTCCACGACTCGTGAGCCAAATCAACTTCCTCCCAAGAGTCTACCATGAAGGCCAAAGGCCCATTCAATAAGGGCAAAACCACACGTCATCATGCTAGCAATGGATCTAAGCAAGGATCGCATAATTCATCTACGAAGTTCACCTGTAATTTTTGTGGAAAATCAGGACACTTAGAAAAGTTTTGCTATAAAAAGAAACAATCATAGAAGGCTTCTACGTCTAGGCAAGCATCCAAAGGATCCCAACATAGATCCCACTTCTCTAGTGAGGAACTCTTCATCTCCACAGAAGCCAATGCCCTAGTTACTTCTAGCTCCCCCCATGAGTGGATCTTTGATAGCGGAGCTACCTCCCATATGTGCAAAGACAAGGACTCCTTTCAAGAACTCGAAGAGCACATGGGAGAATTCTATCTTTGCAACAACAAAAGTTTACCCATCGAAGGAAAAGGGAAAGTTCAAATTACCAACAATCAGGGGGAATGCAAGTCTTTATCCAATGTTCTTTTTCTTCCAAATTTATGTATGAATCTACTTTCCATCAAGGCCATTACAGATCAGGACAAACAAGTATGGTTTGATAACACCTCAGTTAAGGTAGTTGATCCCCATACAAAGGATGTCATTGCTCAAGGTATTGAAGAAAAGGGCCTCTACAAACTATCTTGCTTTGTATCCAAAGAATCAACCTCAAGTTTGTGGCACCAAAGATTTGGCCACACTTCTTACTTATCAAAAATCTCTTCATCCCAACTTGTGAAGGGATTGCCAAAGATAGGGCAACTTACTGATGTCTGCCAAGCTTGCACCCAAGGCAAGCAACATAGGGCCCCAGTTCCCAAGGAAGCTTCAACATGAGCGAGGAACCCTCTAGCCCTTATCCACATGGACTTATGTGGACCTATGAACAACCCATCCCTGAGTGGATCCCTCTACTTCTATCTTCTAGTAGATGACCACTCTCGCTATATTTGGGTGTACTTTTTGAAGTCAAAGGCAGACACATTCTCTAAGTTTAAAACTTGGATCAAGGAACTTGAGAATGAAGCTTCGACTAAAGTTAAAACCATCAGATCAGATGGAGGTGGTGAATTTATCAATCATGAATTTGATAACTTTCTCAACCAAAAAGGGATCAAAAGACAAGTCACTCAGCCTCATACTCCATCTCTAAATGGAGTAGCTGAAAGAAAGATACGCAATGTGATGGAAATGGCAAGAACTATGCTTCATCACAAGGATCTACCCTACAAGTTCTGGGCAGAAGTCATGCATACTGCCGTTCACATTCTTAATCGAGGATTTACAAGTCCATTACACAACAAAACACCCTTCGAAGCATGCTATGGAAGAAAACCAAATGTGAATTACTTTCGAGTCTTTGGTAGTGAAGCTTTTGTCCATGTACCAAAAGAAGATAGAAACAAGTTACAATCAAAGTCGAAGAAACACATATTCATAGGGTACAGTGACCAATCAAAGGCATACTGTCTATATGATATGGAAAACCACTCCATCACCATTTCAAAGGATGCTATCTTCAATCAAGCTTCCTCATACTCAAGAAAAGATTCAAGTACAAGTCTTAGTCCAAATCTCTACACTTCAGAGGGGGACTCAGTATTTCCAAACTCTAACTCAGAAGCAAGTACTTCAAGTCATCCGAGAAGATCTCAAAGACTTATTGACAAGAGACAGTGAGAACAAATTCATTATGTCAATTATGCCTTAATGCATCAAATTCAACAAATCTTAGAACCATCTAATTACAAAGAAGCTCAAGGACACCCTGAGTGGGAAGAAGCTATGCAAGTAGAAATGGATGCAATCGAAAAAAACAAGACTTGGACTCTTGTACCTAAGCCCACAAATCATCAAGTCATAGGAGTTAAGTGGCTTTATAAAGTTAAGTACAAGTCAGATGGCACATTAGACAAGTACAAAGCAAGGTTGGTAGCTAAGGGATACAAGCAACAACATGGCATTGACTATGAAGAAACCTTTGCTCCTACTGCAAGATTCACAACCATAAGAATCATCTTAGCACTAAGTGCTCACTTTAAGTGGCCCATTTACCAACTGGATGTCAAAAGTGCATTCCTCAATGGAGATCTTCAAGAAGAAGTATAGGTTGAACAACTTGAAGGCTTCAAGATCAAAGGCAAAGAAGATCAAGTCTACAAGCTTCACAAGGCACTTTACAAGCTTAAGCAAGCTCCCACGGCCTGGTATGAAAAGATTCACAAGTTCTTTGAAGAAAAGGGATTTCACAGAAGCAATGCTAATGCTAATCTCTATATCTATCAAAAGGAGTCTTTACTAGAAATCATCATTCTCTATGTAGATGACTTGATCTTGACAGGCTCAAACGAAGAACACATCCAATTTATCATCACACAACTTCAGCTTGAGTACTCTATGACAAATCTTGGCTTCCTACACTACTTCTTGGGTATGGAAGTTTGGCAAACAAAAGAAGGTATATTCCTATCACAGAAGAAGTACTGCTCTGATCTACTTTCCAGATATAACATGGAGCAGTGTTGTGTGCATACCTATCGATAGCTTGTTGGCTCATTACTCTATCTTGCGAACACTAGACCAGATGTTGCTTATGCAGTTGGTATACTCAGTCAGTTTGCACATCAGCCTCATCAAACTCATTGGGATGCTGCTCAGAGACTACTTGGATACCTTGCCCTCACCCGACATCATGGTCTTTGGTATAGAGGGGACATCAAACTCGCAGGATATTCAGATTCTAATTGGGCTGGTGATCTTGATTCTTGACGGTCTACTTCTGGGTATATATTCTTGCTTGGCTCAGGACCTATCTCTTGGGCAAGTAAGAAGCATCCTACAATTGCTCTATCATCTACCGAGGCCGAGTACCGAGCATCAAGCTTTTTAGCATGTGAGGCCATCTGTCTTCGACGTTTATTATCTGACATTGGTGTCCCCAAGAAGAAAGACAAACTATCAAACATGTCGCAGACCACAACGACCACAATCTAACATCCCTCCAAATGCATGAACACCGCAAAGGTGTAGAAAGCAAACTAGAGCCTTTGCAAAGATTCAACATTATCAAAAGTCTGTGGAGCTTCTTATTCCACAAAGGCCATTTGCAAGAGTTATGAAGGAAGAGCTCCAAAGCTATTGCATCGGACTTCGTATCTAGGGATAGCCATTGAGGCCCTCCAAGAAGCTGGAGAGGCATATCTAATCTCAATGTTGGAGGATTCTAACATGTGTGCTATCCATGCAAAATGAGTGAGAATACAATCTAAAGGTATGCAGCTAGCTAGAAGGGGGAATAACCCTTAACATTTGTAAACTCTCTTGTTGACAAAACTTTCTGTATATCCCAAATGATCAACATAATCTTCTTCTTATTATATTTGTTCTCCAAAGTGTTTGTCTCTTAGTGTACATGTTTTGAAGCCTATCTCTCCTAAGTATCTAAAAGTGTCTCTTTGTCATTACACATGAGTGTCTTAGTCTTCCACACTGTTTATCAAGTTAAGAAAAATTTTCATGTACATGGGGTGTGTATTTTGTGCTTAGGGTGCTTGCAATGGCCAAGAATAGCCGAAAAAAAAAGCTTGCCACAAAACATGGGATTGGGCCTTGCAAAAGTTCTGTAGGGTCCCCAATCTCGCATTTTTGTGGCAGTATTCTAGGACATCAATCCACAAGGCATGGACATTGGAAGATAGGGTCTCCTTTATCTAAGGTGCAATTCATGCAAACCCTTTGTACAAGAGAGCAATAAGCTTGATGCATACTTACATGTACTAATACCTTGATGCATGTTTATATGCACCCATAGGAGTCCAAATGTTCTCTACTCATTGCACATAAGAAGAGTCTTCCACACTGATCATCAAGTTTAGCTTATAATTGATGTACATGGAATTTATATTTTGTCACCATAGTGCTTGCAATGGCCTAGGAATGCCAAAAAAAGGCCTGCCACAGAAATGCGGGATTGGACCCTGCAAAACTTAAAGGAAACACTAATTTAACTATGCAAAACATATTAAGTTTTCAAAAACAAAGACACAATAAACAATTGAATGCACATGGGAATCGGAAAAAGCATAATTGATATTTGAATTTTTACAATTGGCTCTTGGCCTTGAGCCTCTCCACTACATTCTTTCTTCTTTGAAAAGATACTTGCAATTGGCAAGTGAAAATTGATTGGGATATTAAATGGGGGTCTGTCAATACAAGACCGAAAGCTATTCCTATTTGACCTAATATTTTTCCTCTAAAGTTAATTCATACAGTAGTAAGAGCAAAGGACTTTGTAACCAAAATTACACAGCTAGTCCCTTGCATTATTGTACATAGGCACAAAAGTTTTTCTCAAGGCCTTAAGACAACATGTCATAAAGTGTCTTTGAGGGGAAAACTCTTTGTGGATAACTACAAAATCTTCATTTGGAAATTTTCCAATGTAGTTTTCCAAGGAAGAGCCACTGCCATGGGCAACCCAATCACCACCACTCCTTGCTATGAATTTATCCACTTTAATTGCTTCTTGCACATAGACATTTATTGAGTACAAATATGAAACATAGTCAATCATAAATGTCATTAGATATTTACATCTTGAAGCCTATCTTCATCCTCTCCTCTTCTCATTGCATCTAGTGCAGTGGAAGAGTGATCCATGCCAATTTGCTCCACAACAGTGGATGCTGGAATATTGTTCTCCAAAAGTCTTTCCCTTGTTGTGTCGAGAACCTCTTCAGTGGCATTTTGGTAGGCATCACTCAAAATCTCCTCACACAAATGCAATGGTGTTTGCAACTGAATCACGAAATGGAATGGTTGATTTTTAAATTTTGTTAGAAGCATTGTCCGTGGGAACATCCGAGGTTGAGCAAACAATACTTAGTCATTTGTCAAGGCGTAGAGCAAATGCCTTCTCAATATCATGTACGAATAAGAATTCTTCTCCATTGACAAGCACCATGGAAAACATTTCCATCTCTACCTTTGGTAGAGTGGGTTCCAAGGGATCCAAGTTGGAGGGTGGACAATTTTTTGAACTACTAGCTTCCTTCAATTTGTTCACTACACCATGGGGAAATTGTTTACAAATTTTTTCACTCTCTTTTAGTAAGTTGAGAGCTTCTGTTTGGGGTTCTTTTTTATAATCTACAAAACCCCTAGTAACAAGATGGGGTAGGTCCATGGTGTAGGTTTGGGCTCCTCATTGACAAAAAATATTGATGTTGCAACATAGGATATATATTTTCTTACCATCTTCCTCTTCCTATTTAGTTGCTTAATTAATGGCACTGTGTCATCTAACAAGTGCCATGCATCCTGAACAATAGCCATGAAACACTTTAGGGGCTTTGTAAAGGCCTCATCTCCTTTATGGATGTAAAAAAGTAATTCACAAGGGACTCATTTACACTCAAATGCTAGAATATTTTGCGCTCTAGTGACAGCTTGTATAGGAGCCACATTACTGCTACTAGCACTTGAATCTACCACTAAGCCTACCACATTAATGGGTGTAACCTTGGGCACACTAGAGGGGCTTCTTGGACAATCTCTAGGGAGATGGTCCTTGCCACACTCAGGACAAAAAGCTTGTATTGTGATAGCCTGTCCTTGACTTGGAGACGGTGGGTGGGGACATTCACGAATGAAATGGTCACCCTAGGGGCTTGTGGTCTCATTTGTCTCAATTGGGGCCTAGGGTTAGGATTTGTGTACATGAAATTCGAGTATTCATGCCCCCAATTTTGTTCCATAGGTGGTGCCTCATATTGATACGAGTAACTCTCACTATGCTCAGGTGACTCTATATAATAAGCATGTGGACTATCTTCATAAGAGTAGTCAGAACTCTGAGCATGATGTTCATTCTCTAAGACCAGAGGGGTCACTAGCACCAATGCTCTATTAGGATTCTCTTCTCCTATTGCATACTTAACTGGGATCACATTGGCAGGAGCTAGTGGTTGGTTTCCTAGGACTGGTTGTGGCCTATATGGTGCTTGATATTGCTGTTGTGGCCTATAGTATGGTTGTTGGTGTTGGTTCTGATACCTACCCTGTGGGTAAGGTTGTTGATAATTCTCTCTCACAGCCTGCCTGTTGTAGGGACAATCTCGAGCTGTATGGTTTGTGTATTTCCTCTCAATAGTGCAATATGGAGCATTAGGGTTTCTTTGAGGTTGAGCCAACATTGGGCAAACATTAGCCATGTGGTCTTCTCCATAGGTATAACATCGATTCAATGAGGTGACTCTTTGTGTTTTTCTATTTTGGACTCCTAGCTATCTCATCTATTTCCGTGGAGACTCTTGAAGTATGATTAGTAGAACTATCAGAATCCTTATAGAGTTTTGATAGTCCTAACTCCTCACCCAAGTTGTCTTCTATATCTATGCACATTCGCACACACTCTTCTATGGATCTGGGCTCTTTCAAGTACACATATGATCTTAACTTGGTGCTTAGTAAGCCATCTAAGAGCAAGGACACTTGTTTGTGTTGGGAAAGATGGATGGATGATCTAAGAGACTGAGTAGGTACTGCTAAACCTGCTTTGTACCAGCCCTCTTTGGCTTCAGACTTGATTAGTAGACTTCCGTAGCATTCCAATGACACCAAGAAATGGCCTATGTTCTTGGAAATGATATGTGCAATGATTGAATCAAAACAGATAACTTTGGAAATCACAAACTCAAGAAAACCTTCTATTTATGTCTTGACACCTGCTGAATGTTTTGCTAAGTGTGACCAGCACAGTAGCAATTGATAAAATTCCTTCTAGGGGTATTTAACTAGCTTAGTAAGCTACCATTTTCAAGTGGAATGATGTAAAAAGATAAACTATGCTAAGAGAAATCAATTTAGCAAGATTAGCTATACCCCCGACTTTTTAGGACTGTAGCAGAAATAGACCAGTGAGCACCTCGATGCAAATTTCTCTGCATTGGCTGAATAGAATGTATTCAAATTTTGACAGCATGTAGTATGCTTTAAGCTGAATCCAACAAGCTTTGAATCACTGAATTTGGTGGAGTATTGATCGCGATATGCCCTTACCAAGCTGACAGACTTCTGAGTAGACTAGCAGAGAACACAAAGATGAATGATGTAAATGTATCTATAAATTAACACTTGTGTACAATCCCATTGGCATGAATAAAATTTCCTAATGGTGTAGAGAGGTGTAGGATATGGTATAGTCCTCGCACACACTCAATTACAGTAGAATGAAGCTCGAGAGAGAAGTGATCTACCCGTGACTTTTCATATCCATTTTTATAGGAAATGACTAAAAATTTGAACTCAAATTCAAACTTTTGGCTCCCTATGATCAAGCTCCTAAATGCTTGGAGATATTCTCTCAATCAAGTGAGTTACTTTTTCCACGAATCACTTAGGTAGGTGATTACAAAAGATTCTAAGTCAATTTGACTTTTACAATGAGATAAAGTGGTAATTAACCACTAGCATATGTTCCTATGATTCTTCATGTATGTAGAGTCTTCATGATATCTTGCAAGCCAAATGTGTAGGCTTGTGATTTACACCAACAGCTCCCCCTCAAGCCAAACATTTTGGCTTAAGTCTTTGTCTTCAATCTTCAAGAATATCCTGCAATCCAATCATGGATTTGAACCTGCAAAGTTTTGTTCCATCCAAAGCTTTAGTCAACAAATCTGCACATTGCATGTTGGTTGATACATAGGTAAGTTGAATATCCTTGCTTAGCAACTTTTCTCTCACATAATGATAATGAAATTCTATGTGTTTTGTCCTGGCATGATAGATAGGATTAGCTGCAAGGTGAAGAGAACTTGTATTATCTCCAAAGATAATTGGAGGCCTAGTATATAATCCCTATTCTGTATACAAAAGCTTAATCCAAATTGATTCTTGAGTGGCATTAGCTAGCCCTCTATACTCTGCTTCCGTAGAAGACAATGCAATAGTTGGTTGCTTCTTTGCAGACCATGAAATTGGTTTGTCACTTGCAAAAGAAATATATCCAGAAGTGCTTCTCCTATCATCCTTGCATCCTGCCCAATCTGCATCTGAATAGACTTTTATGTCAATATCTGAAGTGACAGGAAAATACAAACCATGGTTCTGTGTACCCTTGAGATACTTCAAGATTCTCTTGGCAGCCTCTAAGTGAGGTATCCTTGGCTTGTGCATAAATTGACTTAGCACACTAACTCCATATGCAATATCAATTCTAGTTAAGGTAGCATAGTTCAAGCTACCCACCATACTCTGATAACCTGTAATGTCCTTGACTTCATCACCTTCATGGGCACTTAGCTTTAGGTTCACCTCCATTGGAGTGCTTGCTGCTTTAGCATCCTGCAAGTGAAACTTCTTCAACATATCTTGTACATACTTTTTCTGAGTAATGTATATCCCTGAATTAGTGTAAATTAATTCAAGCCCTAGAAAATACTTCAGTAAGCCAAGATCATTGATCTTGAACTCCTTCATCATCTGGTTTTTGATATATCTAATTCCACTGACATCATTACCTATAATGATGATGTCATCAACATAAACACATAGATATATTACCTCTGAATTACTTCTCTTAATGAATAGGGAAGTATCTGCCTTGCTCATAACAAATCCTTGGTCTTGGAGGTATGTAGTTAGCCTGTAATTCCATGCCCTAGGTGCTTGCTTCAATCCATATAAAGCCTTCTTTAATTTGCAAACATAAGTTACCTTCTTAGGGTCTTCATAGCCAGGAGGTTGTGACATATAAACTTCTTTTGAAATCCATCCATTCAAGAAAGCATTCATGACATCCAATTGGTACATGTTCCAATTCTTTGATGCAGCCACACTTACCAACACTTTGATTGTTGGCATCTTGGCCACAGGAGAAAATGTCTCTTCATAGTCAATGCCTTGGGTTAGTGCAAAACCCTTGGCTACCAATCTGGCTTTGTACCTATTAATTGTTCCATCAGAATTTCTTTTCAACTTATAGATCCATTTGGATCCTATTACCTTCATAGAATCCTTCTTGGGTACTAACTCCCATGTGTCACTCTCCTTGAGTGCTTAAATCTCCTCATCCATAGCTTCTTTCCATTCTGATTTGGTTATTGCTTCTTCATATGAACCTGGTTCTTCATTTGACAAATCTTTTGCAAGATAAACTGAATGTTTAGTAACAAGAGATGTATCATACCCATATCTGATAGGTTTCTTGCTTCCTCTTTGAGATCTTCTGATTGATTGAGTTGATGATTCTGGTATGTCCTCAAGCTTCTTCATCTTCATTTTGCCCTTGGACTTCCATGCTTTGAATTCTTCAAGGTTGATAGTGTCTTCATCATCTGAACTTGAGTCTTCATTCTGAGTAGGTTCCTCCTTTGCAAGTTTTGGAAATTCCTCTTCCAAATCATAGTGGAGTTTGACCTTCCTGCATTCATTCTCATACCAAGAATCATTTTCATCAAAGATCACATCTCTGCTTACCATAAATCCCTTGTTGGTAGGATTATAAAACCTGTAACCTTTTTTATTTAAATCATACCCAATGAAAATGCATTTTTCAGCCTTTGGGTCTAGCTTACCTCTGATCTGAGAAGGAATGTGCACATATGCTACACATCCAAATATTTGCAAAGATCCAATGATGGTCTCTTACCATGCCATGCTTCATAGGGTGTCATACCATCAAGTGATTTAGATGGTAACCTGTTTATGAGGTAAGTGGCAGTAGAAACACTTCTACCCATAAATAGTTAGGTAACTTCTTCTCATTAAGCATAGATCTGGTTGTCTCAACAATTAACCTATTTCTTCTTTCAGCTACCCCATTTTGTTCATGACAATACCTTGTGGTTATTTCTCTTTTGATGACTCTCTCCTGCAAGAAATTTTCAAACTCATTGGAGAAGTATTCACCTCCTCCATCTGACCTTAGCCTCTTCAAATTCCTTCCCGTCTGATTTTCAACTAATGCAAGATATTTCTTAAAACAATTAAATACCTCATCCTTGTGCTTCATAAAGTATAATACAGTCCATCTGCTATAATCATCAATAAAAGACACATAGTACCTTGAACCTGAGACTAAGGGGTCTTTGCTAGGTCCCCATACATTTGTGTGTACCAGCTCTAGGTAGTCTTCATGCATATATCCTTTCCTTGAGAAGGGTAACCTGTGAGACTTACCAAATTGACAAGCGCCACACTTGTAAATCATATGTTGCTTGGATACATTAGGTATCCCAAGCACACATTGGTCCCTACACATTTGCTTCAAGGTCCTTTCTCCTATATGTCCTAACCTTTTGTGCCAAATCTCAAGCTCTGAAAGTGTTTGATCCTTATAACTGTATAGTGCAATATTCTTTGTGTCTTCTAGCTCAAAAGTGAAAAGTCTACCTGATTTTTCTCCTTTAGCTATCCTTTTGAATCCATGTCTTGGGTCCTCCACAAATGCTCCATATTGATTGAATCTGACTTGCAAACCTTTCTCTACAATCTGATCAATGCTCATTAAGTTCTTTGTAATTGTTGGTACATAAAGTACCCTGCTCAACAAATTCTGATTACCATCACAAGTCTTCACATTTCCAACTTTAACCACAAAATTCTTTGTATCATTACCTGTTTGGACTTGGTGTTTACCTTTTGGTTCCTCAAGATCAGAGAGTAGTGCCACATTACCAGCCACATGATTTGAACACCCTGAATCAATGTAAAATAAGTGATCATCATCTGTACCTATCTTTGAAGTCATGTTCATGATCAGAAGAGAGTCATCCTGCTCTTCTGTGTAGTTGTTGTAGTCCCTTCTAGTTTTGAATCCTCCTTGGTAGTTGCCATTGTAATTGTTGTTGTAGTTGTTATTGTAGTTGTTGTTGTGGCCTTGGTGATTGTTGAACCTTCGTCTTGACTGTGAGTATCCACGTCTTTGGTAGCCTCTTCCTCTCTGATTTTTGTAATTCCTGAAACACTCATCTGTGGTATGATTTGATAAACCACAAATGTTACATGGTGATGAATTATAGGGTCTCCCCCTACCTTGCTTACCTCCTCTGCCCCTTCCTCTTGAAGATCTACCTCTCCCTGCATAGTTGGCTTGGGAGGTAGAGCCTTCATCTTCCACCTTCTTACTCTTGCCTTTATCCTTAGATTTCTTATCAGTGTATAGGGCAGAAGAGTTGTTACCTTTGGATGTATCTCCACTCTTGGTGAGCTTTGCTTCATGTGTAAATAGTTGACCCATGAGAGTTGTAAGATCTGGAGTGTGCATGTCCATGTAGAGATCCATTGCAGTGGTGAAGCTTTCCCACTTGTCATCAGCCTTGATTCCATTGATTACCTGCCTCACAATTTGTTCTTCTTCAATCTCTTCTCCTATGCTTGTTAGCTGATCTGCAACATCTTTGATCTTGGTCACAAATTCTGAAACAGCTTGCTTAGGTTGCTTCCTTAGTGTTGTGAATTCAATCCACAACTGATTTTTCCTAGCCCTTGTATTGGAGGAAAAATATGATGACAGAGTTTCCCAAGTCTCTTGGGAAGTCTTGCAATTTTTGATATGTGGCAAAAGAAAATCAGATATAGAGTTGAGTAAATAAGACCTTGCCAATGCATCCTTTGCACACCATGTGTTGAGCTTTTCTTGTTCTTCCTTGGTTGGCAATCCTCTTGCTTTGAATGAGGGCAATTCCTCATCTCCTAAGATGTATCCATAGAGACTCCTTCCTTGTAGGTAGGTCTTCATTCTTAGAGACCAAGCTTGATAGTTGTTCCTGTCCAATTTATCAATAAATGAAGGAAAACCATCTCCCATTTTACCTTATTTGCTCTGATACCACTGTTGGGAAAGATGGATGAATGATCCAAGAGACTGAGTAGGTATTGCTAAACCTGCTTTGTACCAGCCCTCTTTGACTTTAGACTTGATTAGTAGACTTCCATAGCATTCCAATGACACCAAGAAATGGCCTATGTCCTTTGGAAATGATATGCGCAATGATTGAATCAAAACAGATAACTTTGGAAATCACAAACTCAAGAAAGCCTTCTATTTATGTCTTGACACCTACTGAATGTTTTGCTCAATATGATCAACACAGTAGCAATTGATAAAATTCCTTCTAGGGGTATTTAATTAGCTTAGTAAGCTACCATTTGCAAGTGGAATGATGTAAAAAGATAAACTATGCTACGAGAAATCAATTTAGCAAGATTAGCTATACCCCCGACTTTTTAGGACTGTAGTAGAAATAGACCAGTGAGCACCTCGACGCAGATTTCTCTGAATTGGCTAAACAGAATGTCTTCAAATTTTTACAGCATGTATTATGCTTTAAGCTGAATCCAACAAGCTTTGAATCACTGAATTTGGTGGAGTATTGATCGAGATATGCCCTTGACAAGTTGACAGACTTTTGAGTAGAATAGCAGAGAACACAGAGATGAATGATGTAAATGTATCTAAAACTTAACACTTGTGTACAATCCCATTGGCATGAATAACATTGCCTAATGGTGTAGAGAGGTGTAGCCTATGGTAAAGTCCTCACACACACACTCAATTATAGTAGAATGAAGCTCGGGAGAGAAGTGATCTACCCGCGACTTTTTCATATCCATTTTTATAGGAAATGACTAAAAATTTGAATTCAAATTCAAACTTTTGGCTCCCTATGATCACGCTCCTAAATGCTTGGAGATATTCTCTCAATCAGGTGAGTTACTTTTTCCACGAATCACTTAGGTGGGTGATTACAAAAGATTCTAAGTCAATTTGACTTTTACAATGAGATAAAGTGGTAATTAACCACTAGCATATGTTCCTATGATTCTTCATGTATGTAGAGTCTTCATGATATCTTCCAAGCCAAATGTGTAGGCTTGTGATTTACACCAACAGTTTGGTAGGTGTGGGTAACTCTAGAGCAGGGCATCTTTCTAGGTACTATATGAACCTTCTTCCTGCTAGTCGCACTGTTTCTTGGGGTGTCTGCTTGAAGCTGTGGATCAAAGATGATGTGTTATGTCTGATACCGCTCTTGGAAAATTCTACAATGAATTCGTGTAGCAGTTGACCTATATTGCGATAGTTGCGACTACTCAGTGGTTGAAACCAAGCTAAGGCAGTGCCCTTAAGAGTCAAACCAAATGCCTCGTATTGGGTGAACAAATCCTAAATCTGTTCAGCTCTTAATACTTGTTTGAACTCGTCCCATCAAAATAATTCTTCATTGCCTTGATCACTTGAGTCGGTCTAAGGGTTCTTGGGTGCTCTCGGGGTCTAGGCAATGGAAAATCATGTTCATCTCTTTTTTTCCTATGTGCTTGATGTCTCTCTCTTTCAGGTCTTTCATTTTCAAATCCTAATCTATTTCTACCGACAGTGTGTGCAAAACTTACCTCAGGTCTCTCTCTAGTTCTTTCTCTCTGGGCTTCATGAGCTTGGGATGATCCTACTCCTTGGAGGCCATGGGAAACATTGGATCTTGGTGGAGGGAAAATCAATTCACTCTTCCACGTATATGCATGTCTATCATATTCTATTACCAAGAACATTTTCTCTCATGTGTTATCTAGGTAGACAACTTGGCCGGGTATCTCTGGATCCATGTACTCATAGATGATGACTATGACCAATTGGCTAGATTGATCTGGCTTGAATCTCCAAAAGGCTTCCTCTGTTTCTCTATTCAAAAATAGTTCTATGCTTTTGTTGTCTTGAGGGATCCAATCTGGAGTGATCACTCTGGTCAAAATTGACTTACCTCTAGGAGTCTGAGGTCCTTGTCCTACATTTCCTTGTTCTAGGTCTCCTATCTCATTCTCAGGAATGATATTTCCAAACTCATCTGTCCTATTTGGTTGGTCGGTGACCACATACATGGTTCCTTCCTTATCAATGTATGAACCCTCTTCGAACTTGACTACTCGGTGTTGAAGTCCAAAGGGTTGATCTGGATTTTTAAGTTGGACCACTGATCGCCTTAGGCCATCCTCATAGATGTGAGCACCTAATCGGTTTGTCCCCGGCAATGGCGCCAAAATTTGGTGTAGCTCAAGCATAAGCACCACCTCCTTTACTTGTCAATCAGAGGAGACGTGAGGACCGGTATGAAGACCACGAGCAAGTGAAGGCACAAGTGCGTGAGTGAAAGCACACAAATATGCACACACATACACACACACGCGCACAAGATAAGATCAAAGAGAGCAACAATGGAAAGCTTCAATTGCAAAAGAGTTCTCTTACAAAAGCTCTATTCTCTAACAAGCTAACCCCAAAAATGAGCTCTCTAGCTCTTGTTATAGTTTTTTGACTAGTTTTGGCCCTGTCCAGACCTAGTGTCTGGCCTAGTTAAAAATTAGGTTCCAGGGCTTATTTGAGGGCTCAAACAAAGTCTAAAAATTATGAAAATTGGTAGGATGATACTTCTAATACTCCTCAAGCTTGAGGACTCCTTGGCTTGAACAAAATGGAGTTACAAAAATAGAAAATGGTATTTACAATGGTTTTGAGTGATGGAAATCACTATTTTTGTAGGGGATTCTTCTAAAAATTTGACATGTACTTCTTGGAGCTCCCTACTTGCTCCTCCTTCTTGTGTGTGTCCACCTTTCTGATGTGCTTCCATGCTTGTGCTTCACCTTGAGTTTCGACACAAGCCAAAACTTGTATATATCTCTCGCACAAAAAGACGAAATAGCCTACGCAAGCACCACAATAGTGCATTTGGAGGCCAAAATGAGATCAGATCATGATTTTGGTGATTTTGGTGATTTTGAGACTATGATCAGAGGGGTGTTGATGATGCCCTAGATGAAGCGGTGACCTACTCTGATACCAATTGTTGGAGTTAGACATCTACAAAATCATGTGAACAACACAAGGAAGAAGAATAAGCTTGGAGCACAACACACAATACTGAATGTATTACCACTAGAATGTACAAAGGTAAGTAACTCATTAGGGCTATAGGCATATATACAAGCTGGGGGAAAAAACCTCTTAAAGAGGGAAAAGGGTGCCCAATGGACCTAGTGTCTTCATAAACATCACTGCCTAAATATATCAACACCAACCTGAGGTACAAAGTGAGCTTTCCCTTCCAAGTGAGGAACAAAGAGGCACACAACCCAAAATAGAATTACCACATAGTTGTCTACCAGCAAGAAAGGGAATGAAGCAAATATGGATCCATAAGTATCAGTTAGACAACTACAAGTATCTGACTATAAGTAATCCAAAGGAGGTTAACAGAAGGCAATAGAGATCAAAACAACTAATTAAAGATTGCACTCAACAAATAGTACATGTGTGGATACCAAAGAAGTTGATGGTGGCTCAACCGTCAAGAAATCAAATATGGATACCCAAGACAACATTCCACATCACCAAGGAGCAGCCATAGATACTACACGGAGGTAGAAATCCATCTAGGAAACCCTTTAAGAGCCAAAGAAACCACAAGAAGAGAAGATCACCCTGCAACCAAATAGAAGCTCCACCAACGATATGATACATATGGAGAGTGAAAGAGAAGAGAAATTGAGCAACTCCGGGAGGCACAACTAACTTCAAGAATGGCACTCAAAGCACCAAGGCTAGGAAGATGTGGATCCCAAAGTCAAAACTAAAAATATATATTTGTGTGTGTTTGTGCATACACATACACACATAAATGCATAGAAGAATAGTCACACATACACATGCATGCATGCATACATATATGCACAAACTACATAAACATACTTACATGTGCATAAACATTTATGCATGCACACATGCTTACACACAGCAAATAAATTTATACATATACACACACATACACTCACACACACACACACACACACACACACACACACACACATATATATATATATATATATATATATATATATATATATATAGATAGATAGTTATATAGCTATATATACATACAATGCATACCTCTACACATATGCATACATGCATACACCAAAAAACACACATACATGGGCATGAATAAACACAAATATCCACTAAAAAGATGAACATACTCACACATGCATACACTTTTAAGCATATACACACGCGCAAAACATACAGACATAGCCATACACATACACAGATGCATATGAAAATAAAGATATACACACATACACTCAATACACACGCATACACAACACAAATACACACACATATGGATGCACACTGCGCACAAATATTTCTTTTAAATGTATAAATACGATGGTTGATACAATGTGCAAGACAAAGTTAACTCTCATAAAGAGCCTTATGGAGAGAGAGGTACGAACTGATTGCACAGCAATAATAATGGAAGATTTTTATGAATATGAGGACTCTTTAGTTGGATCTCAATATTCGTATGATTACACACTGAACAATGAATTTCATGTATTACATCGAAGTATGTTTTTTGATAAATAATTGTTGTTTTCTATAAAATAGTAACAAATGCTCTTAGTTATTTCAACTGTAGTCAATTTGATAATAAAGATAAAATATATGTAATTGGTTGCTTGGATTCTGATTTCCGCACTCGTTGGTCTCGTAAGTCTTGTATTAGACCAACCTATGTTACTTGTATGTGATGTGTGAAAGCTGATGTCACACCATTATGACAATACATGATAACCATAGATTATATATATATATATATATATATATATATATATATATATATATATATATATATATATATATATATATATATATATCAAAATGAATATATATACATTTTACGGATATGTTTAAAAGAACTCTATTTTTTATTATTTCATCAAACTTTTCACCAATCTCTCTCTCTCTCTCTCTCTCTCTCTATATATATATATATATATATATATATTTATATTTATATATATGTGTGTGTGTGTGTGTGCGCGCGCGCGTGTGTCTATGCGTGTGTATGTGTATATATGCACAATCATACATACACGCAAACATACATACATACACACACATATATATATATATATATATATATATATATATATATATATATATATATATATATATACATATATATATATATATATATATATATATATATATATATGTATGTATATATATATATATAGAGAGAGAGAGCGAGAGAGAGAGGCTTTAGGAAACTATATTTTGATCACTGTTAAGACTTCTGGCATCAATCATCATGCATATTCATGAATATTTGTAATATTTTAGGTCAAGACAAAACATTAGGGTTATCTAAAACTTCTACTGGTTTCTTTATCATTAGGGTTATACACACACATACATATATACACACACAAACATATATATATATATATATATATATATATATATATATATATATATATATATATATATATATATATATATATATATATATATATAACCAAGAAATTACGGTAGGGGTTTTTATGGACTCTTGCGTCTTTGATGATGAAGTGCTAAATACATCATTAGATAGATCTTGATAAGAACTATCAGAATATGTTCAAACATTTCTTTACCATTCTCATCATTTTTGAGAATCAAGGTTTTTTAGAAAATAGGGTTATGAGCTCATGATTGTGCATTAGGATTATGCATCATCAGGGTAAGGCTTATACATATAAAAGTAAAAGTTAGCATTAAGGTTTTGATGGACGTTTAGCTATCTAATAGTCTTAGATTGCCATTTTTTAGTGTACTTCTGTGAGTAAGATAATGTGTGTCACGAAAACCTTTATGCTATGAATTATGAAGAATCACGTAGGAGTTTCACAAGTACGAAATCAAGTGAGAACAATATGATTTTCAGTGCTCCCATTATTGAAGGAGAGAGAGCACATACATTCATGTGTCATTTGTATAACTGCGTAAAAGAGAAAAAATATGCTCTTGTGTCAAGATGACCAATTTAACTCAACTAAAAAAAGCTCTTAAAGATCATCAACATACTCGAGTGTGAATAAAAGGGAAATTTAATGGAGCAAATAGTTTGAAAGGAACAAGGCCCCACATACTATAAGGAATGATTGCAACTTCTGATCTTCCGTTCAAGGGTCAAATGCATATCAAGTCACATGCATACATACAGAGTTATACACACACAAGCACACACACTTAAGAACACACGCATATATATATATATATATATATATATATATATATATATATATATATATATATATATATATATATATATATATATATATATATATATATATATATATATATATGTGTGTGTGTGTGTGTGTGTGCCAAAAAAGGACTTAAGTGGTTTAGGAAATAAGTCACCATATAGGAGTATAATTGATCATCTTTGAAGAGCTTCAAGATAAGAAAAGTGTTGGAGTTAGGCGTGTGCAAAAGCACGCGAACAACACAAGCAAGAAGAAGATGCTTGGAGCACAACACACAATGTTGAATGTATTACCACTAGAATGTACAAAAAATTAGTAGCTCATTAGAGCAATAGGCATATATAAAAGCCGGGGGAAAAAAACCTCCTAAAGAGGGAAAAAAGTGCCCCGATAGTCCTAGAGTGTTCACACACATGACTATCTAAATATATCAATTGAAATCCCCCTTGGGAGTGATGCGGTGACCAAAAGCTGGCACTCATGTATAAGGAAGTGCCAAGCTATGTGGAATCAATCCACAAAAGGAAGTAAGCCCAAAACTTTGTTGAAAGCTTCAAACTTCTCCCTAGGCAGAGCCTTTCTGTAAAGGTCAGTAATGTTCTCCTACATGGGCACATATGCCAAGCTGATCTCCCTAGCACAGAACCTCTACCTGACATAATGATAATCCATCTCAATGTGCTTAGTGCAAGCATTGAACATAGGGTTCCTCACAACTACCAATGCACTCTAACTGTCAGTGAAGGTGGTGTGTTGCAAAGAAAATAGGCACAAAAGAGGAGCCCCAAAATTTTCAAACTAATGGGCATAAAATTTCTTCTTCAAAATCCTAGGAAATTCCCTCGAGGCTATGTAAATGCACTAGAGGAGTCCTCTAGATGCATAAGCCCCAAATCCTTGTAGCATAACTCTTGTAAAATATTAGGAAATTAGAGATTAGTCAATAAAATGCCGGTCTCTTCTGTGAAAGGACCATTTTTAGGGCACATGTATATAAGTCACTTTGTGACTCTTTGTAAAGACTTTTTGCCATTGTGAAGAAGGAGAGCTGAAAATTCGAATTTGCTTCTTCCCTACTGATTTACATCTTCTCTATGATCTTTTGTGTGTGTATGATGCTTGGAGTGTGTGTAGGGCAGTTAGCTACTCCTTCCCACCATTTTGAAATGGCTATTGTGTGTGTGAGCCACCACTAGTTTTAGAACGAGTGTTGGTGTTTCTTGCCATTCACTATTTTGCATATAACTTGAAGAGCATTTGTCAAATTCAAGTGAAAATACAACCAATAGATGCATCTCATCGAGACTTCGAAAGAACTTGCTATTGGCCATATTCAGATTTTGGAACTGGGAGAAAAGTTTGAATTTGTGCTTACTACTGTAAGTGGTATCACAACATGCATTTTCAGAGAGTTGGTGAGTTGGACAGGTAGATAAGTCCTTTCCCATGAATTGTAGCTCAGTCACCTCATTTTCCATCATGTGCGCACACGTCCTCATACACTTCGTTCATGTGGTTCTTCGGATTGATAATTAAACATGTATCGACCCATCACTATATGCACTTGTGGGGCGATTGAGATCTAGTCTCATCGGCACAAGTCCCTAAGGCTTCATGACTTAGGTACACATGTTTTTGGCGCTCTTGCCAGGGAACAAACTTATCCAAGGTGCCTTCATGATGGCTATATCTCTACAGTGAAGGAATCGTACTTGTAGAGGTGAATTTGTTCAGTGGCAAGTAGTCAAGCACTTCTGCACTTGTTACTTCACATCTTGGAGGTGTGTGTAATGAGTTTTTAGGTTTACGGTTAAGAGAAAGGAAGTAAGGGAAGAGTTAGGGTTAGGTTAAAGGGAGGAGTAGAGTAGGAAGAAGTTGAAAACATCAAGAAAAATTCCAAAAACTTTTGCCAAAATTAGTGTAGAATAGGTCTCAGGCATCACAAAACTATGAAAACCAAAAAAATTAGTTCATTTGACACAAGTGAGAGAACTGGTATCATGGGCAGAACAATGATCGGTATCACCTAAGTGGTATCGCGCTTGACAAGAAAAAAAGCGACCCAGAGAGCTCAAATCTTAGGCATGAAATTCTTGAAGGTAAGCTATAACAAGTTTTTGATTTCAAAATTACTTCAGAAATACATTTGCATGTGATTTGAATCGTTTCCATTATCGCGGGGTAGAACAGAGAGTTTATGGAGATTTTTTGAGAGAGAGAGGGTCAAGACTGAGGAGGGGTGAGAACTAAACACATTGATACAAAATTTTTTGAGTTTAGAGCGATCTTGGCTGAAGTATCACGATCGGTTGAGTTTTGTTATCGCGATACCAAAATTCCCTAGTATCATGATTCTCGCGTGGTATCGTATCGCTGCATACCACTTGAGGTATCATGATACCATTCTAGTATCGTATCGTCAAGTTGGTATTGAGATCACGATCAGCCAGTGGTATCGTATTGCGGTCCACTCGGTATCGTATCGTCCCGATCACGGTATCGTGTCGTCGATCGAGTGGTATCGTATTGTGCCCACTGCTGGTATTGTATCATTTGAAAAGTGGTATCATATCGCCCGTTATTCTAGTATCATATCATGAGGGATTCGGTATCGTATGGTCAGTTGCACTAGTATCGTATCGCGGAAAATTTGGTATCATATCGTGCTGTGGACAAGTATCATATCGTGCAAAGTTCTAAAATCATATCGCGAGGAATCTAGTATCGTATCATCTATTATTCCAGTATCATATCGTCCACTAATTTAGAATCGTATCGTCACATTCAGAGATATTGTATCGTGCTAATGATGGTATCATATTGTTTTATTTCGTGGTATCGTATCACCTAAAGTCTTTGGTATCATATCGTGCTAAACTAGTATCGTATCGTCTGAGTTGTATTGCCCAGAGTGGTATCATCCAGAACTTATCAAGCTATTTGAGGGAAAAATTAGAGGTAATTAAGGAGCCAATTGTGGGGAAGTAGGAAGCCATCACAGGCCCAGAAGAATGGATGAACTTGAGATCAAGGCGTGTGCTAAATAGCCAGATGAGTGTCATTTCATTTGTGGGAAGTGCAACCCAGGCAAGTCATCACTCTATCTATACTAACACCTCTAGTGACTCAGAGGAGGAGATACCTATGGCTTCAGAAGACATGCAAGGTTATGTTCCTAGGGAGAACTTCATGTCAACGGTAGAGGGGAAATATTGCACCTCTCTGCAATATGGGTCCACTAATCCCCAAGGGATCCCTATCTACCTGGATGGTTTAAATAGGTCAGTAGCCAGGATGGTGAGCTCCACTGAATCAGCAATAGTGCGGACGACTTATGCACATACTCAGATCGGAGATAGGAACATATTCTGGAGTTGTGAAGAATATTTGAAAAATATCGACAATATAGAGTGTGCTTGAATCCTGAGAAGTGTGTATTTATGGTGAGACAAGGAAAAATCCTAGGACAAATTGCCTCTGGGAATGGAATATCCACTGATGAAGGCAAGATCAAAGTAGTTCTAGAACTCCCAAGACCAAAAAATGTAAAGGAAGTGCAAGCATTTATGGGTCGTTGTGGATACTATCATCGATTTTTTATCCACATGTACGTGATAATCGCCAAACCATTATATGGACTATTGACCCAATTCACATGGAGGGATGAATGCGAGAAAGCATTTAATGAACTGAAAAAAAGACTGAGCACAACACCAATTCTGAAAACACCCAATTGAAATAAGCCTTTTCATATTCATGTAGATGCCTCCAACTATGCAATAGGTTGCATTTTAGCTCAACCAGTAGATGAAGGAAAATTGAACCATCCTATTGCATTTGCAAGTAGAAAATTGAATCAAGCAGAAAGAAACTATACAACTACGGAACGAGAAGGTTTAGGGATGGTGTAGGCAATGAAGAACTTCAAACACTACCTTTTGGCCAACAAGTTCAAGTTCTTCATAGATCATCAAACCTTATTGTACTTAGTCAATAAGCCTTGCAACACGGGAATTCCAGTAAGATGGTTTGTGTTATTGATGGAGTTCGATTTTCAAGTGATAGTAAAAAAAGGAAATACCCACATGAGAGCTGATCATCTATCTAGATTAACACATGGAGAACCACCTAACAGAGTATCAGATGATTTGCCAGACACTTACTTGTTCAATTTGGAAGTATATCCTAAGTGGGCAGAAAAGCTGATTTCAATACTCACTCATGGACCTCAACACTCAATTAACAAGGAGATTAGGAAGGAAATCTTGCAATCGCATAACTTACACATTGTAGTTGGAAATGTGTACCATAAAGAACCCAACGGTGTATTGTCTAGATCTGTAGAAGAAGATGAACACAAGAACTTGATTGAACAAGCACACGTAAACAAATGGAGAATGCACAAGGGAACTCATGGAACTCTAAGAGAATTAAAACGATTAGGAGTCGATTGGCTTGATATGCCTAAGGATGTTCATGAGTATTTTGGTAGTTGCATGGAATGTCAAGAAACCAGTCTATATGACCATACATCATTACCCTTCTCTACAATAGCACCCAACTGGAGTAAGACGTTAGTGAAATTCTTAAAGACACGAGAGCATGAGGACGGAACCAGTTTAGCAAGGAAACGATCCCTATAAGAAATGAGTAAGGAATATGTTATCATGGGGATACAATTATTCAAGAGAGGGAATGACAATCAACTACGACTATGTGTGCATGAAGGAGAGTACTTACCCATATTAGAAATGGCACATGCACATGCCACAGGAGGACATTTCTCAGCCGAAAGAAGTGTAAAAATGATTCTCTTCGCAGGCTTGTGGTGGCCAACTCTACATATGGATGCAGACACCTATGTACGAAGTTGTGAGGCATGCCAAAGAGCTAAGTACCCTATTAGATGAGATGACATGCCTTTGAGACCTATGGTTTGCACGAGAGCCTTTTCCAAATGGGGTATTGATTTCATAGGACCCATTAATCCACCAGCCAAAGGATCACACACTGAGTACATAATAGTGGTGATAGATTATCTAACTAAATGGGTAAAAGAAAAAGCAACTAGAAAAAGCGATGCATAGATCACAACTAAGTTTCTTTTTGAGCACATCTTTACTCGCTTTGGACTACCTATAGAGATAATAAGTGACCGAGGAACTCACTTCATTAACGAAGTAATAGAGTCCTTGATGAATGAGTTCTTAGTGATTCATAAAAAATCAGCCCCTTATTGTTGGTGCAGAGCAATCAACAATTGAAGTTTTGGAAGTCAAAGAATGAAGACAAGATCAAGTTATGAAGCATGGAAGAAGTTTACATTCAGGAGTTGAAAGATATGTACACATATGTACATTAGCTCAGATATAGGTCACTTATACTTTTGAATAGTCATAAGCTTGTAAATTTTTGTCTATATATACTTGAAAATGTCGGGACAAGTATGAGAGAGATTGTAGAGCATGAGAATTGAGAAGATTTAGAAGTCATTAGACACTCATGAAGAGATTAGAATAGCTCTCTCATCCAGATGTAATTTCTGTCAGAAATGAAGAGAAGTTGCGCCCGACATTTCTGTGCATTCTCCATCTGTGCTTGATCATTTCAAGAATCCTTTTGTAGATGTCTAAGTTTATAGTTAATGATTCTATGGTTAAAGTTTGAGAGCCTAATTGTAAACAGGCTGTGAGAATTATGAGTAGGAACATTCATATGTAAAAGAGTGTTCACAGTTTTCTGAAATAGGTGCATTTTCGGTGGTCAATGATTTGATCAATTCTCACTGCACAGATTAAAGTTTTGCATGAATGAGGACTCAAAATCTAAGTTGAGAGGTAAGCCATCTATGGCTAAAAGAATTTGCTTAAACGGGTTCTAGTTTTGGAGAACCATGTCTTAGAAGTTGCAGGTGTCAAAGTCGACTATACAGAGAGATAGTTTCAGACATAGGTAGATTGTTTGAATCATTTCTCATAATCTATTCAAGCTTTTGAAGTGTTTTAACTTGGACGAGGTGCGCAGTCACTAGGCAAAACATTCTACAAAGTTTTATCAAAAACTTTACACGAATGATTATTCAATGAGTGATTAAGGTGCAACAGACTTTTCTGAGAAATAACTTTCTTCACAGTTAGTTAATTTCTTGATAATTTGGTGCTTGTCTTCCAAAATTGGTTGGAGTTTAAAGTTATTCTTGATATAGAGGTGGTATAACATCAAGGATAGCTTGTTCTTTTGGAGATTAACACTCTCCATCAGTGGTATCAGAGCAGGAAGTATCAAAATTGAGGAAAGCAAGACTCCGACTGCGGTAGACATACAAAATTCAACATCTGAAGGTTCAAAAGGTGAAAGCTTGAGAGCAAAGCTTGAGAAGGAGGTCATACAACACCAAGGAAGACAAAAGGAGTGTCATTCGAAGTAAAGGTAATCTTATACTTTTTAAAGATTTAAGAATTCAATATAGAGGTGAAGAAAAGATGGGAGATTCTCTTCAGATAGAGAAATTGGATAGAGAGAACTATCCAGCATGGTCAATGAGGATGGAAGCTCATCTAATGAGCAAAGAGTTGATAGGTTATATTACAGGAGAAGAAGAAAAGCCTCAATTCAGAGATCCTAGTGTTCCAACTAGGGAGGAATTATCAGATTTGAAGAATTGGATGAAGAGAGATGCTCAAGCTAGGAGCATTATCTATATGGCAGTCAATGATTACTTACTACCTCACATTAGAGGTCTTGAAAGTGCAAGTGATATATGGAATGCTTTGGAGGAGCATTTCCAAAATACCACAAAGTCTAGAAAGGCATCCTTGTGGGCAGAATTTACTACATTCAAGAAGAAGGCCTCTCAATCCATATCAGATTATGTAACAAGAATGAAGGACATTGCAGATGCATTAGGAGCTGTTGATGAAGACATTGAGGAGGATAAATTGGTAAGGCAGATCCTCACAGGTTTGAGAGGTGATGACAAATGGAAGCCATTCATTCTATCTACTGAATTATCACTTGATCATTTTACTCCTGACTTAAATCAGTTGCTAGGACATATGTTAACCTTTGAGCAGGATGTCAAAGGTGAAGGTGACAAGAGTGCAGGTCATGCAATGTACTCAAAGGATAAGAAGAAAAATAGCAAAGGAAAACAACAAGCAAATGAAGATGAAGGCACAACTAGTCAAGCCAACTTCCTAAGAGGAAGAGGAGGCGGCAAAGGTAGAGGAAGAGGCAGGAATAATAAAGATGGAGTCAAAGCTTGCTGGATTTGTGGTAAGACAAATCAATTAGCTAATGATTGTTGGCATAATACTCAGAGTAATGGTGGATATAATCAGAACTTTAATTCAAGAGGAAGAGGTGGCAAAAATCAAAGAGGTAACTTCAGAGGAAGAGGTAGTAGGGGTTACTTTGGAAGAAATGCAGGTAGAGGATTCAAAAGTCAACAATACAATAATACCTACTACAATTATGCTTCAGATCAGAAGGAGGATTCAACATTGATAATGAATGCAGCTTGTGAAAGGCAAAGTGAAGACCAAAGAGTCTTCTACATTGACTCAGGGTGTAGCAATCACCTGAGTGGTAACATAGCATTGATGACTGATTTGGAAAATAAGGTATCTAATCATGTTGTTCAAACAGGTGACAATACAAAGCACAATGTGAAGTCAATTGGATCAGTGAAGGCCAAGGATGGAAGTAATCTTTTGAGTAAGGTCTTGTATGTTCCTACAGTTCCTAAGAATCTGATAAGTGTAGGACAAATTGTTGAAAAAGGTTATGAAGTTAGATTCACTAATGAAGGAGTGTTTGTGGAAGACCCTAGCAATGGGTATAAACAAATTGTTTCAGGGAAGAAAGAAGGAAGGTTGTTCACATTGAAGATTCAAGGTAATGTTGGTCATGCCTTGTTCACTTATGGAGGACATAAGATCTCTGAATTAGATCTTTGGCACAAGAGGCTTGGACACTTCAATGAAAGAGGTATCAAGGATATGATTAACAATGGTTCAGTGCTTGGATTGCCTAATGTTGCAGGTCAACATATGACATACAAATGTGAGGCATGTTGATTAGGTAAGGCTCATAAGCAATCTTACTCCAAGCATGGTTTCATGTATTCAGAGAAGCTTGAGTTGGTACACACAAATGTGTGGGGACCATCAAAGGATTTCAGTATCAATGGTTCGAGGTACTATGTGATATATGTTGATGATGCTACCAGATGGATCACTATCTATGTGATCAAAGATAAGTCAGAAGTGTTTAATACATTGAAACACTATCATGCATATGCAGAAAGAATTACAGGTCATAAATTGAAGAGACTAAGGTCGGATGGAGGGGGAGAGTATTTCTCTAATGAGTTCAGTGATTACTTGTGGAATGTAGGTATAAAAAGGGAAATTACTTGCAGGTACTCTCCTCAACAAAATGGTGTAGCAGAGAGAAGAAATAGAACTCTTGTTGAGTTTGCAAGGTCAATGATGAAGGAGAAAAATTGCCCAAATTATTTGTGGGCTGAGGCTGTAAATACAGCTACTTATTTGGTTAATAGGCTACCATGTAAAGTCTTGCAGGGTATGACACCATATGAGGCATGGTGGGTGTTGAGGGAGAATCAAGCAAAAAGAAGAAAAGAAGAAGACAACGAAAGAAGCTTCACTAAAAAGGTAATATCTGAAGACATATCTCTGCAATTGAATGGGGAGTATACACCTTTAGAGTCATGCCTTTTGGTCTAACTAATGCCCCAACCACCTTCCAAAGATTGATGTGCCATGTATTCAAAGAGTTCCTGAGAAAGAGTATGGAGGTATACGTGGACGATCTATGTACTTATTCAGCTATACGATCAGAGCACATCCGTGAAGTAGAAAAGATCTTTGCCAAATGTCGACAATATCGAGTATGCCTCAACCCAGAAAAATGTGTCTTCATGGTTCGACAAGGAAAAATATTAGGACATATTGTCTCTAAAAATGGAATTTCAACTGATGAAGACAAAATCAAAGTAATTCTGGATTTACCAAGATCAAAGACTGCTAAAGAAGTACAAGCATTTATGGGACACTGTGGATACTACCGAAGATTTATACATATGTATGCCATAATTGCTAGACCTCTCTATGCACTCTTGTCTCAATTTAATTGGACTGAAGAATGTGAGAAAGCCTTTAATGAGTTAAAGAATCGATTGAGTTCAACACCAATCCTTCGAGTACCTAACTGGAATAAGCCATTTCACATTCATGTGGATGCTTCCAAGTTTGCCATTGGTTGCATCTTAGCTCAACCTGCAGATACAGGAAAGCTAGACCACCCTATAGCCTATGCCAGTAGACAATTAAATCAAGCAGAGCGCAATTATACCACAACTGAGAGAGAAGGCCTAGGGATGGTGTACGCAGTGAAAAAGTTCAGACATTACCTGTTGGCAAACAAATTCAAATTCTTCATTGATCATCAAGCCCTACTGTACTTAGTCAATAAACCTTGCAATACAGGAAGACTAGTACGATGGTTTTTATTGCTAATGGAATTTGATTTTGAGGTAGTAGTCAAGAAAGGAAATACCCACATAAGAGCAGATCACTTATCAAGAATGACCCATGGAGAACCACCCATAGGAGTACGAGATGATCTGCCAGATATGTACCTTTTTAACCTAGAAGTATGTCCCCAATGGGCAGAAAAGTTGATCCCTATACTCACGCATGGACCTAAAGATGGGATCACACCAAACCGAACCCAAGACCTTTGGAAGACTAAAAACCTTCATATCATTACAGGAAGTTTGTATCACCAAGATTCAAGTGGATTACTAATGAGATGCGTTGAAGAGGAGGAACAAGAAATGTGGCTTCAGAAAGCACATGTAAATCAATGGAAAACTCATTTGAATGCAAACGGAACATGGCAAACCCTGAGGAGATTAGGCATATATTGGCCAACCATGCAGAGGGATGCGCGTAACTATGTATCAGCCTGCCAAACCTGTCAAGAACAAAATCCAGAAGAGAACTCTACGTTATGCTACTCCACTGTAGCACCGAGATGGAGCATGCCTTTAGTAAAATTCTTAAAGACTCAAGAATACCCAGAAGGAGCCACTTCAACAAGGAAACGTGCACTTGTAGAACAGAGCAAGGATTATGCCATTATAGGAAAACAACTTTTCAAGCGAGGGAGAGATAATCAATTAAGATTGTGTATTCATGAAGACGAATATCTTGCTGTTTTATAGATGGCACATATAGGAGCTGCAGGAGGACATTTCTCTACAGATAAAACAGCAAAAATGATCCTCTTTGCTGGAATGTGGTGGCCAACTCTACATCAAGATTCCGTAACATATGTGCAACGATGTGATACTTGTCAACGAACAAAATATCCAATTAGAAGAGATGAGATGCCACTAAGACCCATGATGAGTGCCAGAGCTTTCACTAAATGGGGAATAGACTTCATAGGACCTATTAGCCCACCAGCGAAAGGATCCCATGCCGAATATATAATTGTAGCCACAGACTATCTGACCAAATGGGTTGAATCCAAAGCAACCAAGAAAAATGACGCAAGAACTACGGCCAAGTTTTTCTTTGAGAACGTTTTCACTAGATTTGGACTACCGATAGAAATTGTGAGTGATAGAGGTACGCACTTTGTGAATGAAGTTATAGAAGCCTTACTGAATGAATTCTTGGTAATTCATAAGAAATCAGCTCCTTATCACCCACAAGCCAATGGACAAGACCAAAGTTCGAATAAAATCTTGTGTACAGTTCTCACAAAAATTGTTAACAATGGTAGATCTGATTGGGATAAGCAATTACATCATGCTTTATGGGCATTTCGAGTAGCCTACAAAACCCCCATAGGCACTACTCCTTTTAACTTAGTGTATGGACAAAATGCTATTTTTCCAATTGATTTCTTAATTCCCACTCTCAGAGTAGCAACCACTTACGAGTGGACGGGACATGAACTATCAGCTCAATTGGATCAAATAGAAAAGCTTCACGAAACTAGGTTACAAGCAGTAGCAGGCATTTATGCTGCTAAATGGCGACAGAAAGCCTACTTTGATGCTCACATTAAAGACAAAAATTTGAAGGAAGGAGATTTAGTTTTGGTATATACCTTGAAACAACACGCTAAGAAGTTGCAGAAGAGAGGATATGGCCGATTAATCATCAATCGTATATCGACAAGTGGAGCCATCAGCTTAGCAACCCTAGATGGGGAAGTATTACCAAACTATATCAGTGGATGTCGAGTGAAAAAATATCTTGAACCGTTGACTGAAGAAACAATGTCACGATTAATCAAGGGCAAGAATAGACGCATCGAGGAGGAAAGGATACGAGAAGAAGCGAGACAGGAAGCACTAGAACGAATTAAGAAACGGAAAGAGTGGATGAGAGAGAGAGAGAGAGAGATGAGAGATATCGACTAGGAGAAGAACTCATCCCAATGGCTAATTTTAGAGCCACTAAAAACCTAGGCCCACAGAGAACACAACCATATTTGAATTTGGGAGCAGGTAAAACGGAGTACCACTTAGTAGATGCTCTCATTGACATAGGAGCCGCCATAAGCTGTATCAAACTTTCTTTGACTCAGAAACTCAAGGAGGAATTACGTCCATCGATGGCACAATTGATAGGAATAGGAGGAACAATTACTCAATGTATAGGTGAAATCACCTTACCTCTGCATCTTGGCAACAACACTATGGAACAGAAGCAATTAGTGTGTCATGATCAAGATTTACTCGAAGATGTAGTGTTAGGTCAAGACTGGATATACGAATATGAGGTGACCATTCAATTGGCTTTAGGATACATCTCAGCCAAGATAGGACATCGTGAAGTATTCAGTTTGCTAGACGAACGACCAATCAAAGCCGCAAGCACTATAGAAACCCCTTCATCAAGTACTTCATGTGAGGACACACTGAATCCTGCTTGCATACCATCTTCTAATCTAGCAAGTCACAAGAGTGTCATTCTATCTGAAAACAGCCGTAGTGAAGAACCATGCACAAGAGAGACTAGTCCTCTGAGTAATCCAAAGTCTGTACCTATTAGAATATACCCTATTCCGTACACTAAACAAGCTTGGATAAGAAAGGATCAAACGGATGCATATCTTCAACAACAGAAACATCTTCGACATCAGAACAACCAATCAAACAAGAAGGCAAATCATTTTGAACACCAAAGTCAACGACGAATTGCTAGGATATGGATTCCAAAGAAAGTAGTAGCCGCCCAACCGAATCAAGTGCAAATATGGATTCCAAAATCATGTGCTCCAAAGACGCTAAACCAAAACGATGAACAACTGCACAAGGAGAACCAATATGGTCTAAGGGCAAAACAGCCAAAGAAGAATAGCTACATGAAAGAGAAGGAGTCTGCAGTTGCAACACAAGCCAGTCCGAGATTCAAAAAGTAGATAGAGCATACGTACAACATGAGAAGCACCACATTCATCAGGAATGTTCGGGATACAATACGTCCCAATAGAGTAAAGCAGATTTGGTTGCTGAAAGACAAGACAAACTGCATGCATCATCCAACTACTTCAAGTTGCACACATTTGGAGTTATCAGGACCCAAAGTATGCATGATAGGGCCACATTACAAGGCCAAGCATTCGGCACATCTTTCTTCTATTTCAAGATAGTCGAGCACATTTTCCTCTTGAGAAATAGGAGAGCACTGGTACATACATTAAGAAAATCACTCAAAAAGTAATAACCGCTTCGGCTATGACCTAACTTTTCTGTTTCTCTTTTCAGATGAAAATATAAAAATATCTAAAAATATGGAAAAAATCTAGGTATTACCTTTCTCACACCCACGGGGAAAGGAACGACACCATTCACGCGGAGAATTGCCAATCTAATAAAGGATAACTGAAGGATGATTCTAAATACTATTCGGTGACTAATTACTGCCCTCAATTGAGTGTAGATGGCATCTCCCAATTTTGAAGCTATGCAAGGGGAAGAGGTGCAACTTCTTCCACTAGAATCCATAACAAAAGCAAGAGGCCATCGGTTTCTAGATGACCAACCGGTGTCGAACCTCATTTTTATGGCTACTATCAAGATTATGGACAGGGATCACTATTTCCCTATTATGTCGCAAGACTTCAAGACTATAATACAAGGATTAGCGCATATAGAGGATGTATGGACACAAGCAAGAATAGATGCATTTCTGAGGATACCTATCTATCTGCCAGATTTCCAAAGGTGCACACAAGTGATGAACACACTACAGCCTGCATCAAATAAGGCATCAGTTCCTGAAGCATGAGTATTGGACAAAGTAGGTACCTGGAAAACCATTCAATTCACACATGAGATAATCAACAAAGCCTTCGGATGGAATCAAGAAGGAATCACTAATGTCAAAGAGGAATGTCATGATCCTAAAAAGAGGTCCTTTTTGGATATCAACAGGACTGATATTGAAGATGTTGTCCCCCTAGTGCACCAACACTTTTGTTTCCCAAGTATGCATAGATATACTGCACCACAAAAGATTGTTGTACAACTACTCTCGCATGCAATGAGACAAGTCGGTAATAAAGTAAATATGACTCCATATGTTCAAGAACGTCTATTTGAAGCCAAGAAGAAGTGGGGTCAGAAAAAGTTTCTCAATGGCAGTTCAACTTTGACCTTACTTATCTATGAGGCACTCGAAATGAAAAACTGCTTGCGTGAGATGCCAACCTCAAAAGGGCTAGCACAATATGCAAAGTCAGCTACAGTCCCAAAGAAAAAGAAAACAGTCATTGCTGTAGAAGAAGTAGGAACGAGTTCAAGGACACCTATGAAAGGAACTAAACGCTTAAGAGAGGAAGAAGCTCAGGAGACACCCACTTCAAAGAGGACACACATCTTACCAAAGATTCCTGGAAGTCAACAACCAATTACGAAAAGAGACCTCTCTGCTGCCCTAGAAGAAACACATAAGTATATGCGGGGGCAGATAAATTTGAATATTCAAGGTCACCATTACAGGCAAGCGAGCCAGGAAAAGAAACAGAAGAATAAAGCAACTTGTCAAGTACCTTCTAGATACAATGAAATAGGATTGGAGGAATCAAGCTCTAATGAAGAATCAAGCTGTGAGAAGGACACCCTGGATACAGATATGCAAAAAGAAACACACAATGAAGATTGGACAGAGATCAATCAAGTTGAAGTCACGCCAGATAATGAACAAAAACAAGCAAAGAACATAGAAGAACCAAAGGAACCAGAGCACGTCATTCAACTGAATGATACAACAAAGATTAGTATCAAAGAAGCTACCATATCAAATAAAGAAGTAATGCAACCTATTAAGGAAGAAATGCAAACTCCAGTAAACACAGAGTCAGACCTACACAAAAACAAAGAGCCAATTGTATTCGAGGTGCCAGATGACACAACTCAAGGCAAAATCAACCACATGGAGGCTGAGCCAAGCATACAAATCCACATTAGGCAGCCCCATGACACTACATTACACATAGCACAAGGAAAAGATGTGACAACAGGAGCAGAACCAAATATTCCTAAAACCTGGTTAAATGTGGATGTTACTCAGTTAAAGCCTGTGGTCAAACAAATGATCCAAACGGCCATGGACACACAACAAGAGATGATGGATATAGATGCAGACTATGATAAGGCCATGAGGGAAAAGAGTCAATTCCCAATCATGAGTGAACAATTGTCATCACAACTCATCCAGGCCCAGAAAGAAACGGCAACTAAGGAAACGGAGTTACTCAATGTAAAAACACAATGTGATACATTGATCGACCAGCATCACCAACTCCAGGCACAATTAATAGATCTACAAAGATTACATGAAGCCAGTGAAGCAGACAAGGAGAGAATAAAAGCTAGAAGCAATCTGCTTCAAACACAACTAAAAGTGTACATGGAAGAGAATGACAACTTACGCAATAGAAATAAAGAACTGATGAAGTCATTATTATATGATCAACCTATTGAACAACAGGAGATATCCGAAACTAAAGAGAAAGAATTAAGAGATCAGGTGGCACAATACGCAAATTTCCTGAGACTAGAGCAAGAATTGAGAGAAGAATGGGAACGTAAGTACATTCACGAAACAAATGAACTAAAAAAGCAGTTGAATACAGCACATGGGAAACTTGCAGCAAGCTACAGTGAAAATATGGATCACGTAGCAGAAATTGGAAATGAATTGCTTGCAGCCAAAGAAGCACTCAGAGCAGCCATGCAGGAAAGTAAAGAGAAAACTGAACGTATAGCGCAATTAGAAATCCAAGTCAAACAAAGCGCAATGATCGGGACACCAGTAGAGCCAGCTAAGGAAACTCCTACTGACGAGGTAGAGGTACGTCCTCTATCTCCCCCGATTTATCATTCTCCAATACATGAGCAGATGGCGGATATACATGATGATCATCCAATGCCATACACTGCAGAAATAAGTCAGAAGGAACAGGCACTAGTGGTGTCCCGATTGACAGAAAATTTTGAAAATGAATTAATCAAAGTAATGAAAGAAGCAAAGATCAAGGGTAAAGACTTGGAACAGATCATGAAGCCTTTCAACATTCCGTACGGATTATATGAAGCGTTCAATTATACTCAGGAAGAGTTCGACGCTGCACAACCGGTTTGGAGAAGGAAGTTTTTGGAGAAACATCCTACACTACGGGTGCATTGGCAAGCAACACCGTATTTCCTACAGGTAAACCCTTCATTTTGTCCCATACCACGTCGAAGAGAAACCAGAGAATTTTTGGAAATGCAGAAGAACGGTGCTGTAAATAAATAGTGGCTAAATTACCCTCTGCTTCCAAGCCCGCCACATAATTATCTACCAATGGAAGATTATATGGTCAAGTCCATCGAATTTTGGTTGCAGAATTATGCGACAGTACCCGACTTAACTGTCAAAATGACAAATAAAATACTCAGTATGATACTTACAGTATTGAAGGTCTTCAAGCATGCGGCCTACACATTTTTGAATTTCATTGGTATTAATCAGGGCACATAGATCCTCATTTTTTATCTGTCTGTTATGCCTAGCCGACCAAGCATAATGGCCTATTATTCCAGGTTGATGTTCTTGCCCAGTACATATATGCAAACATTCGAAGAAGCATTCTTTACATGATTTTTTGAAATTGATTCAGAAGTCTTTTTAAAGATGTCCTCCAACCTGAATGCCAGATTAGTGGCATACGAACTGAGCTTCTTCGCGGACCATAGACAGCCACCCCATGACGGTATAAAGGCAGAATAGTGGAAACAGCTAATGATACGTTGAAGCCAATCTGCTTAATGACAAAGAGCAAAAAGTATATAGAACATACACCCGTCGATTGTCCAAGCCTGTCGGGGACGACAGAGTCCAGGAGGGGGGTAGTGTTGAGGGAGAATCAAGCAAAAAGAAGAAAAGAAGAAGACAACGAAAGAAGCTTCACTAAAAAGGTAATATCTGAAGACATATCTCTGCAAGAAGCCTCGCAGGGGCGCAACACCCATCTCTGCACAGAGCCACGCAGGGGCACATATCAAGGAAAAAGCACGTAGGTGGAAGGAAGAACCAGGGCCAACATGTATCCATGAAGAAGTGCAAGAAGATATCCAACGGTTCCGAAACCACAAGAGGGTGCTTCAACCTCTTGATCTTTGGAAGGTCCAGATCGAAGACTAAAGCATCACATCCTCATACCTTCCACTGGTGGTGTGCGTGGCAACCCGACTTATAAAGCAAAACAAATGCATCAGGCCCATAGAATGTAAAATAAGAATTAAGAAGAGGCCATCAAAACTGAACACCTGTTTAACAAACAGGCAGAACTGAGCAAGGTTTGCGAGTGATGAAAAGAAAAGAACAGGTAGCACAAATGCATCAGGCCGAGAGGATGTAAAAGACAAAATCAAGACTAGGGCCATTAAAACGTAATGCCAGTCTAACCAATAGGCAGAACTGACCGAAAGATGCATGCGGACAACAAACTGAAGACAAGAAGTAAAGCCTGTCAAGGGACGATAGAGACGAAGAGGGGGAGAGTGTTGCAGAGCAAAGATACCACAAGGCAGAGAAAAAGACGGGCCCCAAAATTTTTTCAATTTGGACACCTTATTTTTTGTATTATAACCATTCTTGTAATATATTTTCCGTTGTAAATGCACTAGAGGAGTCCTCTAGATGCATCCCCACAGAAGATTAGAAGCTTATCCATGTAAATTAGTAGGAAATTAGTCTTTTAGTGAATAAAGTGCCGGTCTCTTGTGTGAAAGGACCATTTTTAGGGCACAAGTATATAAGTCAATTTGTGCCCCTTTGTAAAGACTTTTTGCCATTGTGAGAATCAAGAGCACAGAAATTCGAATTTGTGTCTTCTCCTCTCTGTATCTTCTTCTTTGTGCACCTGTGTACATGTGTATTGCTTGGAAAGAGTTTTAGGAAGTGTTGTCTATCCATGAAAGTATTTGTTTGCTGTTGTTAAGGTGTGTGCGAAGTGTAGGAAGTGTTTAAGTGTAGGAAGATTTCCCCGTGACTCAGTATTTTGCTCATAACTTGAAGTAGGAGTGTCAAAATTGAAAGAGACTACTGCCATTGGGTGCGTCTTCTCGAGAGCTTCGAAATGCATATGCTATTCACTATATTTGGAGTTCGGAGCTGAGAGAAAAGCTCAATTTATTGTTGGCTGCTGTTCCAAGTATCGTGACACCATAACTGACAGTTGAAGCTTGTTTGGATCAGTCTTTACCTTGTTTGCACTCTTTGAGTAGTTCATTTGCATTGATCATCATTTGAATGCATGTCCTCATACACTCGGCTAGGTTTGTATACTCATCGGATTGATAATTAAAGCGTGAATCCCCACTATATGCACTTGAGGGGGATTGAGGTATAGTCTCTTTCTCCACAAGTCCCTAAGTTGGTGCTTAGGTCAACAGTGGGGTAAGAGACCTACCTTGGATCATTGCAAAGTATTTGGATGTTTGGCATATGCATATGTGCCATCACAATTAAGACACAAGTTAGAACCTAAAGCTGAAAAGTATGTATTCATTGGTTATGATGACAAGCAGATGGGTTATAGATTGTGGAGTCCATCCACAAAGCAATTCATTGTGTCTAAGGATGTTACGTTTGATGAGCAAGGTACTTGGTATGCAGGTACAATCAATATTAATACAGGTGATGAAGAAGTTGTGAGTCAAAAGAAGGGTAAATCAAAGGTTCAGATATTTGATGAAGAGGAGAATAATGAAGTGCAGGTTGAAGTTGAAGAAATGCCAAGATTTGATCCTGAGTGTGAAGAACCAGAAACCTCAAGGAGTGGAGAACTTAGAAGGTCATCAAGACACAAGTGGCAATCTACAAGGTATAGCTATGATACTTCTTTTTTGGCTACCAAAGATTATGCTTACATGATAAAGGCAGATGAAGACCCTTCCACATATGAAGAGGCAAAAGGTAAGGAAAATTGGGAGAAACCTATGCAGGAAGAATATGATGCATTAATGGAGAATCAAACATGGGATTTGGTTCCTAAACCAAATAGTCAGAAGATCATTGGATGCAAATGGGTCTACAAGACTAAGAGGTTTGCAGATGGAAGTGTGTCTAGGTATAAAGCTAGAATTGTTGTGAACGGGTTTGCTCAAACATATGGTATTGATTATGATGAAACTTATAGTCCTGTGGCAAAAATGACAACCATCAGGACACTCATAGCTATTGCTGCATGTAAAGGTTGGAAATCATGTCAATTAGATGTGAAGAATGCTTTTTTAAATGGTTACATTTCAGATGATGTTTTTTTCATGGAGCAACCTCAAGGATTCAGAGATAGAAGGTATCTAGATCATGTATGTAAGCTCAAGAGAGCTGTATGGGTTGAAGCAGGCCCCAAGGGCATGGAATTATAGACTTGTGAAGTTCTTGAAAGAACTTGGATTTCAAGTATCTAAAGCAGATAGTAGCTTGCTTGTTAAAGCAAGTGATGATGGGTTCATTTATATGTGCATATATGTTGATGATATAATTCTTATAGGTACAGATGAGAAAGGCATTCAAAGCCTAAAGAAGCAAATGGAGAAGGAGTTCAAAATCAGTGACTTGGGAAACTTGTCATATTTCTTGGGCATGGAGATTTCATATACTCAACATGGAGTGTATGTGAGTCAAGAAAGGTATTTGAGAAACTTGATAATCAAGTTTAAAATGAATGATTGCAGGGTAGCACCTACTCCAATGGAGGTAAATCACAAATTGAGCAAATATGGTGGAGAAGAATTCAAGGATATGAAGCTATATCAGAGTTTGGTTGGTAGTCTTATCTATGCTACATTAACTAGGCCTGATTTATCATATGCAGTTGGAGTTTTGTCCCAATTCATGCATTGTCCTAGGAAAGAACATTGGATTGCAGGTCAAAGAGTGTTGAGGTACATTAAGGGTACACTCAAAGAGGGTTTGTATTATGGTTTTACATCAGATACAAACATCAAAATATATAGTGATGCAGATTGGGTAGGTAATCCTGATGATAGGAGATCAACATATGGATACTTGTGTTATGTGGGAGATAAGTTAGTCTCTTGGTGTTCAAAGAAGCAACATACAGTTGCTTTATCATCTACAGAAGCTGAGTACAAAGGTATGGTTGAAGCTGCAAAGGAAGTTATATGGCTTAAGACTCTCATGAAGAGTTTTGACACCATACAGAGCACACCTATCATTTATGGAGATAACATGAGTTCATTGTATTTAGCTGTTAATCCTGTGTTTCATGCAAGGACTAAACACATTGAGATTCAGTATCACTTCCTGAGAGAGAAGGTGATGGATAAAGAGATTGAAGTCATACCTACTTCAACAAAAGGTCAGATAGCTGATATGCTTACCAAAAGCTTGGATGGACCAAAGCTACAGAGATTCAAAGACATGGCAGGCATAAAGAAGATAGAGAAAACCTCAATTGATGATTGAGGGGGAGCTGTTGGTGCAGAGCAATCAACAATTGAAGTTTTGGAAGTCAAATAATGAAGACAAGATCAAGTTATGAATCATGGAAGAAGTTTACATTCAGGAGTTGAAAGATATGTACACATTTGTACGTTAGCTCAGATATAGGTCACTTATACTTTTGAATAGTCATAAGCTTGTAAATTTTTGTCTATATATATACTTGAAAATTTCGGGACAAGTATGATAGAGATTGTAGAGCATGAGAATTGAGAAGATTTAGAAGTCATTAGACACTTATGAAGAGATTAGAATAGCTCTCTCATCCAGATGTAATTTCTATCAGAAATGAAGAGAAGTTGCGCCCGATATTTCTGTGCATTCTCCGTTTGTGCTTGATCATTTCAAGGATCCTTCTGTAGATGTCTAAGTTTATAGTAAATGAGTCTATGGTTAAAGTTTGAGAGCCTAATTGTAAACAGGCTGTGAGAATTATGAGTAGGAACATTCATATGTAAAAGAGTGTTCACAGTTTTCTGAAACAGGCGCATTTTCGGTGGTCAATATTTGATCAATTCTCACTGCACGGATTAAAGTTTTGCATGAGTGAGGACTCAAAATCTAAGTTGAGAGGTAAGACATCTATGGCTAAAAGCATTTGCTTAAACAGGTTCTAGTTTTGGAGAACCATGTCTTAGAAGTTGCAGGTGTCAAAGTCGGCTATACAGAGAGACAATTTCAGACATAGGTAGATTGTTTGAATCATTTCTCATAATCTAATCAAGCTTTTGAAGTGTTTTAGCTTGGAGGAGGTGTGCAATCACTAAGCAAAACATTCTACAAAGTTTTATAAAAAAATTTACATGAATGATTAGTCAATGAGTGATTAAGGTGCAGCAGACTTTTCTGAGAAATAACTTTCTTCACAGTTAGTTAATTTCTTGATAATTTGGTGCTTTTCTTCCAAAATTGGTTGGAGTTTAAAGTTATTCTTGATATAGAGGTGGTCTAACATCAAGGATAGCTTGTTCTTTTGGAGATTAACACTCTCCATCACTTATAATCCTCAAGCCAACGGTCAAGCAGAAAGTTCCAATAAAGTGTTGTGCACTGTATTGACAAAGATAGTCAATAGTGGAAGGTCAAATTGGGACAAACAATTGCATCACACAATTTGGGCCTTCCATGTGGCTTACAAAACAGCCATTGGAACTACACCATTCAACCTAGTGTATGGACAAAATGCAATCCTGCCAATCAATTTTTTGGTGCCTACCTTAAGAGTAGCACAACAATATGAATGGAGAGGACATGTGTTTTCCAAGAAACTCGAGCAGATTGAGAAGCTACACGAAACAAGACTATAGGCTGTCATGGGAATTCATGCCACGAAGAGGAGATAGAAAGCATATTATGATGCACACATCAAAGATAAAGGCCTAAAAGAAGGAGATTTAGTCTTGGTGTATACCTTGAAGCAACATGCCAAGAACCTATAGAAATGCGGATATGGACCCCTACTAATCAATATGATTTCAACAAGTGGCACACTCAACCTAGCCACATTGGATGGAGATATACTTCCTAATTACATAAGTGGTTGTCGGGTAAAGCGATATATGGAACCATTGACAGATCAGATGTTAGCACGACTAGTAGGCACACAAAATCGAAAAAAAGAAGAAGAGGGGATTAGAGAAGAAGCAAGGCAAGAAGCCCTAGAGCATATAAAGAAATGAAAAGAGTGGATAAGGCAAAGGGATGAACGATATTTACAAGGGGAAGAACCAATTCCCATGGCCAATTACCAAGTTCAGCAAGCCAACACAAGGAACCTCAACGTATCTCAACCCTACTTGAACCTAGGGATTGGCACTATAGAATACCAGCTAATAGATGCATTGATCGATTCAGGGGTGGCACTAAGCTACATACAAATTATGCTTATCACGTATCTTTGAATGATCATAAAACCGACTAAAGCTCACATGATAGGCATTGGGGGCCACGTCATAGAATGTATTGGAGAAGCCCTAATATCCCTCCACCTAGGAAATTCCACTATGAAACAACGAGTTTCGGTATGTAAAGATGAGGACTTAATAGAAAAGCTGATCCTAGGGCAAGATTAGATTATTGAGAATGAGGTGAGCATTCATCTAGCTCAAGGATACATCTCAACAAAAATAGGGCATAAGGAAATCTTTAGCCTGTTAGAAGAAAGACTTCCTCACATGCATGAAATCATCAACTGTGAGGAAGACACCCTAGAGGAAGAACTAGAAAATGAATCAATCAAGAGCACACCCAAAGAATGCCCTAGGTTAGAATCACCAACAAATATGAATGTGTCAATTGACCATGCGCCTTCTTTTCCCACGAGAGATGAACTGACGAGAGCAAGTGAGGACAATACTCCTAAAATTATCGACACCAAAGGGAAACCAAAGGATACATGTACTTCTGAAAACAAGGCTAGAAGACATTACCCCAATTACAGAAGTGGAACTAACCAAAGCCATGGAGGCAACTCATCAGTACATGGAAGGTCAGGTCAACCTGCCAGTACAAGGACATCATTACCAACTATCTCATGAAAACACTGAACAAAGAAAAAGGTTGACTAAGGTTCATAGATATAGAGAGTTGGGATTGGCCAACTCTAGCTCATCATCTGATATGCAAGAAGAGCAAGAACCATCTATGTTGAATGTGGACATCAAAAGTGACTCAAAAGATGATGGTCATTGGGAGGAATTGAATCAAGTACTAGATGACTTTGGGTTGGAAGGTACAAAGATAGATCCGATTTGGGATGACACTAATAAAGACGCAACGAAGCAGGAGTCACCTAAAGAAGGAATTCATATATTTAAAATGAATGAAGAAGCAAATATTCAGATCACAGAGATGTATTTAGAAGGAGCAGCTCCAATGAAGAGACCAAAGGAAGAGCACGAACAGAAAAAAATAGAGGAAATAGTGGAGGAGCCCAAGCCCTTTACACCGATCAAGTTCGTAGCAAAGACCACTCCTTTGGATGTCACTTTTCAAGGCAGTGCTACCAAATGGACCACTAATGAAGAGGAGGAAAGAGAGCAAGCGATACACCTGCAAATAAGACAACCGCACAATGAAACCATACACGTGGAACAAGGAAGAGACATACAAACGGGGGAAGAACCAAGAATCCCCAAAACATGGTGGAATGTGGATGTCGCTAAATTAAATCCGTTCTTCCAACAAAAGATACAAAATGCTATGGACTCTCAACACTTAATGCTTGAAGTAGATGCAGATTATGATAAGGCCATGCGAGAAGAAAGTCAATTCCAAGTAATAAGTGAAAGCTTATCTGCAAAATTAATTCAAGCTCAATAGGCACTCTCAGTCAAGGAATTAGAGGCTGAAGAAGCAAAAGGCAAAAATACCATGCTAGTGACGGAGAACCAACGGATTCGTGATCAACTTAAAGAATTGCAAAGAAAATACGAAACTGGCAAAGCAGAGAAAGTAAGAATGAATGCACAAAGTAAGTTGCTCGAAGGTCAAATCAAAGTATATATGGAGGAAGCAGACACTTTAAGGAATAGGAATAAAGAGCTCATGACTGACATATTATGTAATCAACACATCGAACCAATTGACGTCAACACAAGCAACACCAAAGAATTGGAAGATCAACTTGCAAAGTATGAAGACCAGCTCACAAAAGAGCAAGCCATCATAAAGGAATGAGAAAAAAGATATATGGATGATACCAATGAACTAAGGAAAAAATGGAAGATGGCAGAGAATAAATTCCTTGTACAATGCAATGAAGACGCCAATCAACTTGCTGCTATAGGAGAGGGACTCCTGAAGAACAAGGACGTAGTCATGCAAGCAACTAAAGAAATCAAAGCGAAGGATGAACTCGTCACCAAATCAAAGGCTCAAATACCAGTAGTTCCAAGCTCCATAGCGGCTACTGAGGAGACTGAGGTATGTCCTCTTTCTCCCCCCATGCATCATTCATCGATAAGGGAGGAAACAGAGACCCACACTGAAAGACATAATCGGGCTATTGTAGAACTAAGCCGACATGAGGGGGCACTACTCGTGTCCCAACTTACGGAGCAATTTGAAGATCGGGTGGTCAAAGTAATTAGAGAGGCAGAGATTGAGAGTAAGAGCTTAGAACAAATTTTGAAACCTTTCAATATACCCTACGGATTACTTAAAGAAAAGACATGCCAGTATATAAAGAGGACCACCAATAAAGAACCAGATAGCAACTTGCAATTCAACATGCAAACATTTACCTATACACAAGAAGAATTTGATAAAGCAGATCCTATCTAGAGATGTAAGTTTTTTCGAAAAGAACCCTACGTTACACGTGCACTAGGAGTCGGCACTATATGTGCTTCAAGTTAACCCATCTTTTTGCCCAGTACCTCGAAGACGCTCCTGGATGCAATGTTGGGAAGCATAGTGCCAGGGAAGCTTAAATAACCAATGGTTAAATTATCCACTATTACCAAGCGCACCTCGCAACTACTTACCGATGAAAGAATACATGGTGAAGACTATAGAGTTTTGGATCACCAGATATGCCACAGTACCGGATTTAGCGATCAAAATGACAAACAAAATTTTGAGTATATTACTTATGGTGTTAAAGGTATTTCAACACGTGCAATATACCTTTTTGAACTTCATCGAAATTAACCAAGGATCAGATGCACTAGTTTTTTATTTATCTACTATCCCTAGTCGCTTAACGCTAATAGCAATATATTCAAGACTTATGTTTTTGTCGAGTCCGTACATGCAAACCTTCAAAGAAGCATTTTTTATAGGATTTTTTGAAATGGACTCAGAAATATTTGTCAAAATATCTTCTAACTTAAATGCAAGACTAGTGGACTATGAATTAAGCTTCTTTGTAGACCATAGATAGGCACCCGATGTCGGAGTAAAGTCTAGCCAATGGAAGGAACTAATGATATGTCAAGCAAATTTTCTTAACCATAGAGAGCAGAAAGTCATACAAACATACACATGTTGCCACAAAAAGCTTGTCGGGGACGACAGAGTTCAGGAGGAGGGACGTGTGGAGGGAGAATCAAGCAAAAAGAGAAGAAGAAGAAATCAAAGACCAAAACAGATCAATGAAGAAAAAACTAATCAAGAAAAGAACAACCCTTTGCCCAAAGCCCTGCAGGGGCACGCATCAGGCGACAACACCAAAGAACCAGGTCCCGAAGAGTGGAAATAAAGAACAACGTCTAAGACCTTTTAAGGGAAGTTGCACACAGCTTCCTCATCCACCAGGTGCATGCGGTAGAAAGAAATGAACAAGCAAAGAAATGCGTCAGGTCCCAGAGGATGACAAAGAAGATTTAAGAACGGGACCTTTAAAATGTAACACTAACTTACAAGAGAGCAAAGGCCTGCAAAGTAAGGTGTGCAATAGAAAGAAGTAAACATGATTTAGAAAACACAACGGTAGGAAGCACGCCACAAGCAAGGATGGTTCAAGGCCAACAATTATCCATGAAGAAGTGGAAGAAGATATCCAGCAAATCTTGAGCTCAAGAAGGTGCTTCAACCTCTTGATCTTCTGAAGGTCAAGATCAAAGGGTGTAAATCCAAACCTTCATACCTTCCGTATGGTGCTTGCAGTGCAGATACAAAGAGGAGATTGGAAAATTAGACTACAAAGTTATTGTAGTCCATCTTCACTGGTTGTGTGCGTGGCAGCCCGATTTAACACAAAAACCCAAAGTTAGAGAGGCTATTGGTGAGCTAGACTACAAATCGATTGTAGTTCATCTCCAAGGGTTGTGTGCAGTCGAAAGAAAAGAAGAGGCCAGATTGACTACAGCTATAGACAAGCTACAGACAAAAAGCAAAGCTTGTCAAGGGACGACAGAGAAAAAGAGGGGGAGAGTGTTGCAGAGAAAAGAGGCACAAAAGAGGAGCCCCAAAATTTTCAAACTAATGGGCATAAAATTTCTTCTTCAAAATCCTAGGAAACTCCCTCAAAGCTCTTGGAGTTAGACGTCTGCGGAAGCGTGCCAATAGCACGAGGAAGACCCATTAGGGCAATAGGCGTATATACAAGCCAGGGGAAAAAACCTCCTAAAGAGGGAAAAAAGTATCCGGGCGGTCCTAGTGTGTTCACACACATCACTACCTAAATATATCAACAAATCCCCCCCGGGAGTGATGCGGTGAACATGGAGCTGGCACTCATTTATAAGGAAGTTCCAAGATATGTGGAGCTTTAACAATGTGTCAATATATTTCGTTTGACACAAAGCCATTCCACCATCAACATGCATAAACTGAATGCCCAAATAGTGATGCAAATGCCCCAAATGAGACATCTCAAATGACGCATGTAAATCAGCCTTAAAATCAATAATATGCCTCTCATGAGGACCAGTGATCAGCATGTCATCAACATAAACCACAATGATTAGAAGTACATCATTTGTACGCTTAACATATAAGGTGCTTTGAGTTGGACTGTTCTCAAAACCATGTGCAATCAGATAGGCATGTATCTTTTCATACCAAGCACGTGGTGCTTGCTTTAAGCCATATAATGCATTCTTTAACCTCCACACCTGGTTCTCATGCCCTTTCTACACAAAGCCATGGGGCTGAAAAACATACACTTCTTCATGCAAGTCTCCATTCAAAAATGTTGTTTTGATATCCAATCGATGTACATTCCAACCATGATGAGCTGCAAGTGCACAAATGCTATGAACAGTAGTCATTCGACAAGTAGTTGCAAAGATCTCATTGAAATCAATGCCTCTTTCCTACGCATAACCCTTTGCAACAAGCATAGCCATATACCTGTCAACTGTACCATCAAGCTTACACTTCAGCTTGTATACACACTTAGTCCCAATGACCTTCTTGCCAGGAGGCAAGTCACATAAAGGAAAAGTACCATTCTTCATTATAGCATCATATTCGGATTGCATAGCAACCATCCAATTTTCTGAATTTTGTGCTTCATCAAACAAAACAGGGTCATTCTCATCACAGAGACTAGATGCAGCCATAGCGTAGCAATTTGATGTAAAAGAGGCACTATGAGAGCCTGAACGAGTACGATATGACAGAGATGCATCTAATTTTCTATCACGCAAAATTTACACCAGCAATTTTGGCATAGTTTTTGCCTGCTCAATATCAGCTCTCTCATCAACAAGTGCATCATGTAAATCTGCATCAGAAATGGAATGATTTGCATCATCACATGAAACCTGCAAAGGTTCAGAAGTTGCCTCATTAGGACCAGCACTAGACTGTCCACCTGTAAAAAGAGGCAGTAAAGTATCATACATGTCTTTGGAGCTAATAGGTGTCTCCTTAGTACATGAAAGCAATGGCTGAATAGCATCTTCCACAAAAACATCACGACTAACTAGAATGTGTTTAGTCTGTGGATGATGCAGAAAATATCCTTTACTTTCAGAACTATACCCAACAAAAATACATTTTACTGGTTAGTGGTGGATTCAAGCTTGAATAGCAGTAATGTGGCTCCTATACAGGTAGTTACTAGGGCACAAGCCTTGCAACTAGCAAAACCAACTGAACAATCAGATTCAAGTGAATGAGGAGAACTTAGTAAGAGGAAAACAAGAACATGGAAGGATACCAGGGAGAAGGCCAATCGTAAGTGGAACAAAAAGTTATCTCAACTAGAAGAAAGCTTCAAAGGTGTAAAAACAAAAATAGAAGATATTGCATCTCAAACCCCCTCGCATGTCGAAACTCCATCCACTCCACCTCATCCCACCCCACCTATCATTATAAATAGACCATCCCACCCCACCTATCATTATAAATAGACCACAACCAGGGTCTGTTCTTACATATCCTGCTCTAGAAAACTTGGACATGATGTTCAAGGCATACCAGGCTCGACTTCAAGAAGGGCCAATAGCTGCAAACCTAAACAAGAGTTACCCTAGAGCAGATTTAGAGATTGAAGAGACAAAAATGTGCATGAAAATGGTAGAACGATCTTAGGTACACTTGGGACCAATCAATCATTCAATCAGACAAACTTTGTTAAACCAAATTTGCATTTCTAGGGCTTACTAGATAGATTAGAGCAGTTGATGAACAAGCCACATGTTGCTTTACCTCCACACGCTCAACCAATTATTGAAAGAGAAATCTCACCACCAACAAAAGCTTATGTTCCTAATTCCATAGATGATGGAGCACCTCTTTCAATCCAACAGTACTCTCAAGAGTTCTTGCAGGAAATACAAGAAGTGAAATGGGCCAAGGAGAAGGATAATTCCCCTCCTATTCCTGAAATTGATGACCTTCATGACCAATTTCCCCAAGACATTCTATCTATTTATGGAGATCAAGCAGAGCAACATGAAGATGAGAGATTACATTTTGAATCTAATTCTTTGTAAGAATTACCATAGTTCACAGGCCCATGGGAATCTGAATCTCTTCAAATCAGAGCTCCCACAATATTGGTAAGACATGAAGAGTCAGTGGTTCCAAGGAACACTGATGTCATGAAGAACACTAAGGTTCAATGTCATCTCACCGTAAAAGAGCTGCTCAAAGTAAAACCAGAGCTATGGAAACATGTGGCGAATCACGTTCTAGAACTGGAGTGTCCAAAGCACGCTCTAACCAAAAAGTCCCAGAGATACCTCTAGACAAAATAGGAGACATGAGTGAAGATGAAGAAGGTAATACTTATCTTCCAATCACCTACCAAGGTTACATAACCAAAGCTATCTTAGATCCAGGTGCTGGTGTTGTGATTGCTACCACCTCCTTGTGGAAGCAATGGGGTAAACCCGCATTAAGACCAACTAGAATGAAGCTTCAAATGGTTGACGGCCATGTTGAAAGACCTCTAGGATTTCTAGAAGGGATAACTCTAACCACTTGTGGTGTAGAGTTTGAACATACCTTTGCTATAAGTGACTTTGGTAAAAATAATGCCTATGAGATGATCCTAGGAAAACCCTTCCTACGTCAATTGCAAATAGTGCAAGATTGGGGAACCAACTCTTTGTACCTGTAGCACTTAGGGGTCACAACCAAGGTCAACTTAAAAGATTATACATTTAGAGATGTACCACCCCTACACTGGAACCGTGTCCACAAGGCACCAGAAGATTCAATGTCTCTGCATTCTGAAAGTAATTCTTATCCATCTTGGGTGCATGAAGATACTCACTTGTGGATGTGCAAGGTTGTAGAGGAAGAGGAAAAGTGCCTAAAAGCAAGAGAAGAAGGAACTCCCTCAGGAGATAGACAAATTAAAGACCCAACCTATACACCGATGATATTTCCAGATGAGGAATTTGAGCCTCATGGCTGGCCAAAAATCTTAGCCACCATAGACATTGCTCTCAATGAAGAAAAATGGACACCTCATTGTGATGAGGAGGGTTATGATATGTCATTGTTCATGTGTCAACCCATGCTAGAAGAATGTGACCCTAGTGACTTCATAGAAGGAGAAGAGAACGATGACGATCTAGAGTCCATTGTGATGGGTAGTTGCTTTAATTCAGAGAAGCACTATCTAGAAGATGTAGGAGTGTTTATCCAAAAAGAAGAAGAAACTCTCACAAGGATCAAAACAATAAACTAAAAGGATGGAAGTGAAGGTGGTCAAAAGAAAAAGAAAAGAAAAGCAATAAAACAAGAAGGGGAATCCTTGTTTGAAGTACCAGAAAACTTCAAGAAATATGAATTTGAGGATTGAAAAATTTTGGTACAAATGCCTAAGAGAGAGGCCACCATAGGAGAAGCATATGAAAATAAAGAAAAAACCAAAAAAATTGTGGTAACCATTGAAGGGAATGAAGAACAATGTATGTACATAGGAGAAGACCTAAGTCTAGAAGAAGAAGCAAAGCTTGTAGCTTTATTAAGGGAATATAGGGACATGTTTGCATGGCACTATAGAGATTTGAAAGGAGTAGATCCAAAAATATATTCTCATACGATCCCCGTGATAGCAGATGCCAATCCCGCCAAACAAAAGCCCTACACATATAATGACACTTATGCTGCAAAAATAAAAGAAGAAATTGACAGATTGATTGAAGCTGGATTCATATATGAGATTGAGCATACTGAATGGGTGTCTCCCATTGTAGTGTGCCCAAAAAGAACGGGAATTTGCATGTGTGTATTGACCTTAAAAATGTTAATGCTGCTACGATTAGAGATAGTTATCTGCTTCCAATCACTCAACATTTATTGGAACGCGTGTAGGAAAGGAAGTTTATAGCTTCCTTGATGGATTTTCAGGTTACTACCAAGTAGCCATTGCCCCAGAAGATTAACACAAAATGGCCTTTGCCATAGAGTGGGGAATCTTTGCATTTTGTGTGATGCCATTTGGGCTCACCAATGCACCTGCAACATTCCAAAGGCTCATGTGTCCTGTCTTCAAAGAGTTCTTGTGAGAGAGCTTAGAAAGTATATGTGGATGATTTATGTGCTCATTTTGAGGAAAGAAGATACCACATCCCTGAGCTCGGACAGATCTTCAACAAGTGTAGAGAATATACAGTGTGTCTGAACCTAGAGAAGTGTGTGTTCATGGTACGACAAGGTACAATCTTAGGTCATATTGTTTCTAAGAACCGAATATCAACAGATGAGGACAAAGTCAGAGCCATAGCTGAGTTGCCAAGGCCAAGGAATGTTAAAGAGGTACAAGCATTTATGGGCCATTATGGATATTACTACAGGTTTATCCACATGTATGTGATCATAGCTAAGCCTCTTTATGCCTTGTTGAAAAACTTTGAGTGGAATAATGAATGCAAAAATTCCTTCAATGAGCTGAAGAGATGTTTGTGGACAACACCAATACTAACCACTCTTGATTGGAATAAACCGTTCCATGTTCATGTAGATGCATCCAATCATGCAATAGAATGTGTGCTAGCACAACCCACAGGTGAAGGAAATCTAAACTGCAACTATACCACAATCGAGCGAGAAGGTTTAGGCATGGTATCTGCCATGAAGAAGTTTAGACACTATCTATCGGCCAATAAGTTCAAGTTTTTCACTGTTCATTAAGCTTTATTATACTCTTATCAATTAATCTTGCAATACAGGATGCTTAGTAAGATGGTTCCTCTTACTAATAGAGTACGACTTTGAAATTTTTGTCAGGAAAGGTAGGACCCACCTCAGGGCAGATCACCTTTATTGCATAACTTCAGGAGAGTCACCGCAAGGAGTGTCGGATGAACTACCTGATGCTTATCTCATCAATTTAGAAGTTGTTCCTAAATGGGCAAACACGTTGGTACCTGTCTTGACCTTCAGACCAACAAATAAGAATGTGAAAACGAACAGAGAAGAAATTGTGAGATCACAAAAATATCAAATATCGGCAAGAAATATGTACAAACAAGACACAGAGGGTGTATTAGCTTGTTGTGTCAAGGACGATGATCATAGCAGTTGGTTACAACAAGCCCATGAAGGATTGCTAGGAAGTCACTATTCAAAACAATGAACATTGCAAAATCTAAAACGTTTAGGAGTGTATTGGCCTAGCATGGACAAAGAAATACATGAGTGGAGTAAAAATTTTCTAGTGTGCCAGAAGAAACCCCCGGTGGAGCATGCTACCCTTTATCACATGTCATTAGTTCCAGATTGGAGTGCTCCATTGGTAGAATTTATGAGATCGGGAACACTACCTGGTGAGGCTAGTCTAGCAAGAAAACGAAGCATCGAGCAAGAGGCTTAGGACTATGCCTTAGTTGGAGAAAACCTATACCAAAGAGGCAAAGATGATTATTTAAGACTGCGTGTTCATGAATTAGATTATTTGAAAGTCTTAGAAACTGCACATAGTGGGGTTGCAGGTGGACACTTTGGGCCTGCTCGAGTAATTAAGACCATTCTATTCTTAGGACTTTGGTGGCCCATTCTTCATATGGATGCCCATACCTATGTGAAGAAATGTGATACATGCCAACATGCACAATATCCGGTACGAAAGGACGAGATGCCTTTAAGACCAATGATGGGAGGTCGTGCATTCTAGAAGTGGGGTATAGACTTTGTAGGTCCTATTAATCCCACAGCTAGAAAATCCCATGCAGGGTACATTATTATAGCCACAAACTACCTTACAAAGTGGGTACAAGTGAAAGCCACGACAAAGAATGATGCTCAAATGACAGCTAAGTTCTTATTTGAGAATGTGTTCACTAGATATGGGTTACCAATAGAGTTAGTAAGTGATAGAGGCACACACTTCTTGAATGAAGTCATTGATAACCTTCTCCAAGAATTCTTGGTGAAAAATTGGTAAACAATAAATGCTTTGATTGGGACAAACAACTTAACCATGGTGTTTGGGCTTCTCAAGTGGCCTACAAAATGGTACTCAATGCCACCCCATTTTAGATGGTCTTCGGATAGAATGTTGTGCAACCATTAGATTTTTTAATCCCAGCTTTAAGAGTAGCACAAGAGCATGAGTGGGATGGACATGAGTTGTCTTCCAGGATCTTTGATCTAGAATGGTTAGGTGAGATGAGGCTATGAGTGGCAGCAGGCATCTATGCTGCAAAGAAAAGACAAAGGGTATACTTTGATGCACACATTAAAGATAAAGAATTGAAAGAAGGAGATCTAGTAATGGTGTATACACTAAAACAACATGCCCGTAAATTGGAGAAAAGAGGATATGGACCCATGATCATTAATAGAATTTCCACTGGTGGTGCGGTTCAATTGGCCACTCTAGAGGGTGACATCTTGCCAAGCTATATTAGTGGATGCCGAGTCAAGCTATATCAAGAACCCCTTACAGAGGATATGCTAACGAGACTCAACACTACTAAGAAGCGAAAAGAAGAAGAGTTGAGAGTTAAGAAGAAGCACAGGTAGAGGCTAGAGAGCGCATTAGGCGAAATACATTAAGGTGAATCGGCCTAAATGTCAGCCCGAAAGCCCCAAAATATCACATGGACATGTGCCAAAAATCAGGCATAATTACTTCTCGAATAATTGACCGATGCCCCTTTGTGACTATAGAGGTAGAACAAGGAAAGAATTTAAGGATTGTGAGAGCATTGGTTGACTCAAGTGCAGCAACTAGTGCTGTTAGACTTTCATACTGCCAAGACCTGCAATTGAACATCAAGCCCATAGAAGCCTATCTCATAGGTTTGTGAGGTGTGGAAACCCCTTGTTTGGCCAAGGTGGAGCTTCCCATCTACCTTCAAGATGTTCCACTAGAAGTCAAAATGCTAGTATGTCACGATGAAGATCTTACAAAGACATTCTTCTTGTGTTAAGATTGGATTTACAACCATGCAGTCAACTTGAACCTAAGAAGTCAACTTCTTCAAGTTTCAGGACAGGAACAATGCATCACATTAGAATTAGATAATTGCATGATCACAAATCCAAGTAGCACACATTCTCTCAGTTCTTCTAAGCCTAATTTTTGAAAAGAAGATGTTGTATGTGTCAAAAGCTCTAGGGTCCAGAAGAACTCAATCATGGAAGAACAATCTCAAAGGTGAGCAGATCCCTCCTCTTGTGCAAAGAATAATGCAGCCACAACAACTCAACCAAAGGGGAACGTAGAAAAGTACAAGACCACCGCTATATCAAATAGACAAAGAGGATTCAAGGAGGTAGTCCCGAGCATGAAGCAAATTTGGGTATGAAAAGGAGATCAGCCACGAGCTTTGCCACAACCAGTACCATCCAAGCAAGCCAATCATGCTAAAAGAAGAATCCAACAACTAGGGCAAGCTCCACCACAAATTATCCGACAAATTTGGGTGCCTAAGAAATAAGTTGTAGCTCAACAAGGAAAATTACACATGTGGGTACCCAAGAAGATCATACATACACCACAATCTATGCTCTCCCACACGCGAATAGTCTCAAGAAAGAAGCCAAACAACAGGAAGGGCCAGAACCAAGCACCAAGATTAAAAGAAGATCAAATCACCTCTTTGATGATAGTAAGAAGACATGCAAAAAGGGTATGGGTGTGGAAGCCAAAAGTACTAGTAGCTTCCACGGAACCAAAGAGCCTATCACACTTGATACCAAAATTCAGAAACCACCCAACGATGAAGAGGCCAGAGCTTTTATCTACAGGGCCAAATACTATTCTAAAATGGATCCCTATAAGGAGGATTACATCATTTCAAGACTCAATCGACACCTCCAAACAAAGATTGCATCAAGTCTGCAAGTAACATCAAAAGCCACAACCAGCAACAACCATGTGCCTTTGGCATAACCCTATCTTTTGCACCATTCCGATCATGCACTCATAAAGTATGCATCAATATAGGGCCACATTACATGGCCATGCATAGACACAATTGAGAATCCCAGGCACATGCGACACATTTGACATTTGTAAATTATTTTATTGATACTAACATCTTTCTTCTTGTTTTGCGACATGGTTCCAAAAAAGAACCAAAAAAAAGAGGAAAGAAAAATGGCAATAGGAATATATACAAGCCGAGGGAAAAAAACCTCCTAAAGAGGGAAAAAAGTGCCCTAGCAGTCCTAGAGTGTTCACACACATCACTACCTAGATATATCAACAAAAAGTACTCACAAAAATAGATAATAAGAAAGTAATGAATGCAATAAAAACAAATAATTTTTTCATCTCTTTGGTATTGAATATTTTTCTATCTTTAATCTGTTATCATTCAAGTGCTACAAATGAAATTTCTTCCCTCAATTTATGGATGACTTCATACCTTTCTTCAAAACTCTGTACACGATCTTTGGAGATAGACTCTTGAATTAACTTTTTTGTAGATTCTCATGAGATTTCTATTTAGTTTGGATATTGCTATAATTTGTTCAATTTAAAACTCTTATCTTTGTTAATCTTGCAATCTTCATCATTAGGTGCTATGAAAGCTCTATTATTGAATGACTATCTATATAACTATCTATAAATCTTTCTTTCAAATGGAATGACTCAGAATGAACCTACTCTTAGCAATGGAACATATTACTAGAAATAAGATTTATTTATTGGTGGCACCATGATGGGTGTTCATGGTTGCGTATTGTTGATATTCTTTATGCTAAAAAAAAATCTATATCACATCTATAAATTCTTTACCAAGAGTTAGATCATATTTTGTAGTTTGTGTGCTGATGGAATTAGTGTATGTTTTTGGTAGTGAAAATACAAGTTTGTGGCTCAATACAGTGAAAATGTATAATTATAACAAAAATGAATGGATTTTATGTTCTCTAGAGTCACAAAGGAAGGGAACCTTTGCTATAACTATAAGATATAGTATCGGATTAGAGGTGCGAACATTATATTATTTATTTCTAGTGTTGTGATATACATCAAAGAACATGGATTGTAGTAATTAATATTAAATACGTATAGTTTCCCAAATCCACCTCCGATGGCATTGATTCTATCTCCTATCATTAGATAAATAAAGACTTCCTCCTCTCTTACTAGAGAATGTAGCATCCATTAATCTTTATCATGATTATTCATTATGCTAGATTGAAGTATAACATCTATTTCACAAATAAAATTCTATTCTTATCACCAGATCAACTAGGCAATGTCAACCAGGTCGCCAGAAAGGAGCTAAAAATCTAATTTTATTTTTTCCAACATAAATAATATCAACACTAGATAACCATGAAGACCTATCAGGGTCACTAATAAGATGAATTTCTTGACCCTAATATGATCCATTGATTAAAGCCATTTTATTTTTAGACATTCCATTTGAAATATAGATAGAAAGATCAATAGATATACATCTACTAATAGAGCTTTCATATAACGTATTAATTTAGCATGTAGTGAAGAGAGAACAGGAATTTGAGTTGAATATGTTATTTCCCAATGGCAATCATATAGTGCTTCACGAAATGCCTGACCAAAAGCTAAAAGCACATGACTTTGTGTACATAGTCTATGAAGCAACTCGAAAGAAAGATATTAATTCATATTTAAAATAGAGGAACGGATCTTCATTTATATTTCTACACGATTACTAATCATTTATTTGCATCGCTGAGGTATGATATGTGTATTGAAGGTTAAATGAATATGTTTTGAAGTCCATCTATATTTGTATTCAAAATAATAACTATAAGTTAGAGGTATACGTTATGTGAGTGGAAAACATCTTAGCCAAACAAGTTAGAGATAAAAAGTGCGTTTTGAGGACACACCATATTATGGAGGTAGGCTATCTGTGACCCTATATAATGTTAATGTTAGGGTTGTAGATTAATAATTGTTAAATAATTATATTTAGTAAAAAATACATATGAACCTTTACAAATAGAGATGGGACCCCTTCAACGCGATAAGATTTAAGCTATATATATATATATATATATATATATATATATATATATATATATATATATATATATATATATATATATATATATATATATATATATAGTAAGACAATAGTTACACAATATAACATAGGAGCAGTAGCAGAGAAGATAACAGATATAGGAGAATCTCAACAATTTTCTAATAGTAGCAAGTACAAATATGATGGCGTTGTCCACCCGTGCGCTCTTAAGGTAGAGTTTAAATGGTGATCTATACAACTCTAGATAGGGAGATACAAGGTAGAGGTATGTTGGCTCAATTCGATATCTCAGGTAGTGCAGAAGTCATGTATATATAGGATCATTTGTGGCCTTTCCTGGACGGCTATACATGGGCAGTAGAGTGTGGGCGGCCATCGCCCATGTAATTTCCATACACGGCTTTGACCGGTTGAACCGACCTAACAATTATAAATGATTTTTGACTCTGACAGGGAATATTCCATGGAATATTCCCTTTACCATCGCGCCAGGGGACGCTACCCCTAGACCCCCACCAGGGGGCCCGCTGGCCCCGTGGGACCCCCACCTAGGGGGCTCACTAGCCCCCTTGGACCCTCCAATCGGGGCTGCTCATCGTTGCCCCGGACCCCACAATTGGGGACCCTGGTAACTCCCTTTCCTTACAATACCTTACATGGTCCAATATGACCTTCATCCAACATGCAAGTTGGGATTCCCATCAATTGGGTAATGCACGCTTGGCTTCTCCTCATAATCGGGGCCTTACAAAATGTGCATACAATCATGAGGGGTAGATATTGATCATATCCTAGCATCCCCCCTCAATGTTTACCGATGATAAATCAAGTAGGTCTTGGTGCTATGCCCATCTGTTGAAGATGCCTGTTGAGCTACTCTCTTCCAAGTGCTTTAGTGAATATGTCAGCACAATTTGCCTCTATTGGGCAATATTCTAGCTCCACAATTTCATCTTCAATTATCTCACAAATGTAATGGTATTGTACTTCTATGTGCTTGGTGCGAGCATGAAATACTGGGTTCTTTGTAGTAGCCATACAACTTTGATTAGCACACTTGAGTACAATTGCCATATTTGATGGAAAGCCTAGATCTACAAGAATTCTCCTTAAGCAGACTGCCTCACAAGAAGCAAAACAAGCTGCTTTTTACTTTGCTTCAATGGAGGAGAGTGTGAGAGTTGGTTGCTTCCTACTTACCCAAGAAAATATTCCTGAACCAAGTGAGAAACAATATCCAGAAATTGATTTTCTAGAATCACAATCTCCAACCCAATCTGAATCACAATCTCCTTGAAGTGTATCACCTGTGGTATAAAAAATACCAAAATCCAAGGTTCCTACAATGTACCTTAGAATTCGCATTCCAACATTCCAATACCTCTCCTTAGGTTTGTTGGAAAACCTGCTTAACACTCCAACAACATAGCAAATGTATGGTCTAGTGTTGGATAGCAAAATAAGACTTCCAACGAGCTTTCTATACTTCTTAGCATCTACAATAGGCATGTTATCATCCATAGATAGCTTATGATTTACCTCCATAGGTGTGCTAGTTGGTTTGAAGTCCATCATTCCAAATTCCTTGAGAATTTCTTTGGCATATTTTTGTTGTGAGATGAAAATGCCATCCTTCCTTTGCCATACTTCAATTCCCAGACAAAAATGGAGTAGACCTAAGTCTGTCATTTCAAACTCAGTTCCCAAGCTGATCCGAGTTTGATTGATGAGATCCTGATGATCTCCTGTAATGATCAAATCATCTACATATACAATGACAACAACTATCTTGCTATCCCTTTTCGTTACATACAAGTTAGCATCAGAAGTACTTCTTTCAAAACCCATATTTCTGAAAAAAATATCTATTCGTTGGTACCAAGCCCGTGGAGCTTACTTAAGTCCATACAAAGCTTTCTTCAACCTGCAGACTTTATTTTCTGAATTGGGCACCTCAAAACTTGGTGGTTGAGATATATATACCTCCTCCTTGAGGTGACCATTCAAAAATGCAGATTTGACATCCATCTGGAAAATAGGCCAGACCTTTTGTGCAGCTACTGCAAGTATCGTCCGAATAGTTGTCATGCGTGTTGGTGCAAAAGTTTCTTGAACATCAAATCCTTCGATCTATGAAAAAACCTATGCAACTAATCTTGCCTTATACTTTTCTAATGTTCCATCTGCTTTATATTTAGCTTTCCAAATCCATTTAGTACCTATTACCTTCTTCTTTGGCGGCAAGTCGACTAGATCCCATGTATCATTTTTGAGTATACTATCATACTCAGACTGGATTGCCTCTCTCCAACCTGGATCATCAAGGGCTTCTTCAATGGTGGTAGGTTCCTTTATTGAGCCCATGATATTTTCCATTAGAGCCATGTTAACAATGTGTTCTGAGGCTCTTCTTTGCTCCTCTATGATCTTCGTAATCCTTTTGAGGATGATTCTGGTACATCTACATGTGGATTGTGATCATCAAAGAGCTGTTTTTCCCACTTCAATAGTGGCTTACACTATGTAGCTACAATTGGTTGGCTTTTTATTGAGGAAATTTCTCCATCAGATGTTTCCTCCTCCTCAAATTTAACCTGTCTTTTGATAGGCACAAGGTGAGATATTTCTCTATTTGATGAGATAGTAGATTTACCTTTATCTTCTACTAAGTGTGGTCGTTCATCAAACACCACATCTCCACTGACAAAAATCTTCCTTGCCTCAGGATCCCACAACCTGTATGCTTTAGACTCTTCACTATATCCTAGGAAGACACACTTTTTGCTTTTTGAATCCAACTTTGATCTTGTTGAATCAGGAATCTATGCATAATAGAAACAACCGAAAATTTTGAAATGAAAAACTAAAGGCTTTTTACCAGAATATGCTTCTTGAGGATTCATCCCCTTCAGTGCTTTTGTGTAGCTTCGATTGAGGATGTAGACTGCTATATTGATTGCTTTTGCCCAGAATGAATCAGGCATGTCTTGAGCCTTTAACATACAATGAGCCATTTCAACTAATGTCCTGTTCCTATGCTCAACAATGCCATTTTGTTGAGGTGTATGAGTTGTGGTAAGTTTCCTTTTCACACCATGCTCCTTATAATAATTGTTGAATTTTTTTGACAAGAATTCACCTCCTCTATCTGTTCTGAATTTCTTCAGTTTCCTTCCTGATTCATTTTCCACATACTTATGCCACGTTTTAAATTTTTCAAAAGCATTAGCCTTCTCTCAAATGAAATAAACCCACATCTTTCTACTGTAATCATCGACTAACAGCAAAAATTAGAAAGATCCTCCTAAAGCAGGTGTAGACCTTTTACCGCAGAGATCATGTGCCAACTCTAGAGGAGCTTGAGATCGATTGCTCGTCTCTCTTGGAAATGCCTTTCATTGTTGCTTGCCCATAATACAAGCTTCACAAGGTTCTTGCAACTCTGAAAATGTAGGGAAATGAGCAACAATCCGAGATGCCCAAATCGTTGGTGCCATAACCTGCTTACATCTTTATCTTTTGTAGTAGTTAAGGCACTTAACTCATACAAGTTATCACATCTTATGCCTTTACCTACAACATTACCTGATGAATCCATGATTTCTGCACCACTCTTATTGAAGTGAACTTCGAGTCCACGATCTGATATTGCAGAAACTGGCAAAAAATTTCTTTTAAGTGTAGGTACATAGAGAACATCGGATAACTTTTTCTCAACACCTAGAGAAGTGATAAAAGAGATGGTTCCAGTTCCTTCCGTTGGACACTTGGAGTCATTTCCCACCACTACATTGATGGATTCCCGTAGAGGCACTAGGGAACTATACCAATCCTTTTTACTGGTCATATGGTGAGGAGCTCCACTATCTAAAATCCATGGTTCATCAACACGATCTTGAGCAGATGAGCATAACTCTTCAATAGCTACCCATAGTTCTATCTGTGTGTTGTTTGCAGACTCTTTGTTCTTCCACGATGATTTAACAATCCCATTCCGTTCATCAGCTTGCTTCTTTTTGCAATCCTTGATGGCATGGCCTTTGTTTTCACAATAGAAGCAACTTCTTGTGAAGGTTTTCTTCTTTGGTTTCTTCTTTGATCCATCAAAAGAGCCTTTACCTTTTGCATTTGCTGAGAATGTAGCATCACTTGTACTTTGCCAATCCTTCAACCGCATCTCTTCTTCTAAAAGCATGGCACAAAACTCTTAAAATGTGAGGGGAGTTGGTCTTACCTGAGTGTTAAGGGCTATTACGAATCCATCATACTTTGCTAGAAGAACACGTACACATCTTCGAGCCAGCTCTTCTGGTGTTATAACAACACCAACTGCAGCCAATTGATATTGAAGATGTTTTATCCGTTTGATAAAATCTTCAGCCTTTTCAGAATCAGATGTTTTTCATTTGCCAACTGATTTTCTAAATTCTATATCATGTGTGGTTCTTGGTCTCATATTGATGAGCCAATACGCCCCAAGACTCGTGTGATTTAGTAGTATGTTGTAAGCACAAAATCACTTACACTAGTGATAATTTTACATAATGCATCAGCATTCCACCTCTTCCAAGCTTGTAGAAGATCTGGATCTGGCAGAATCATCAATCTTGAATTTGCTGGATCTTCAACTTGTATAGGCTCTAGATCCAATCCCATCGGTCCCACGACAGTGTCAAGTAATTCATAGGGGTCCAAAATTGCAGAAATTTTGAAGTTCTAGAGCGTATAGTTGGTTCCATCCAGCCTCCCTTCAGTGAATGTAGGTGGGCGAATTCGAATAGGTGCAGCATTAACATTAGCTGAAGCACCAAGACCACTGTTTGATGATGAAGCCATCATGTAATCACTCGAATAATCTACTGATAATCTAGTCTGCTAGTAGGCTAAAATAGTGATACTTCTCAAGCTATTGGAACCTTATGGCTTTGATACCATGTAAGACAATGGTTATGCAATATAACATAGGAGCAATAGCAGAGAAGATAACAGATATAGGAGAATCTCAACGATTTTCTACTAGCAGCAAGTACAAAGATGATGGCGTTGTCCACTCGTGCGCTCTCAAGGTAGAGCTTAAATGGTGATCTAGACAACTCTAGATAGGCAAGGTAGAGGTATGGTGGCTCAATTCGATATCTCAGGTAGTGCAGAAGTCATGTATATATAGGATCATATGTGGCCTTCCGTGGATGCCTATACATAGGCGGTAGAGCATGGGTGGCCATCGCCTGCATAATTTCCATACACGGCTTAGACTGGTTGAACCGACCTAACAAATATAAATGATTTCTGACTCGGATAGGGAATATTCCATGGAATATTCCTTTACCATCACGCCGGGGGCACTGCCCCCTGGACCCCCACCAAGGGGCCCCTGGCCACCTTGAACCCTCGAGCTGGGGCTGCTCACCGTTGCCCCGGACCTCACAATTGGGGACCATGGTAACTCCCTTTCCTTACAATACCTTACATGGTCCAATATGACCTTCATCCAACATGCAAGTTGGGATCCCCATCAATTGGGTAATGCACGCTTGACTTCTCCTCATAATGAGGGCCTTACAAAATGTGCATACAATCATGAGGGGTCAACATTGATCATATACTAACACACACACACACATATATATATATATATATGTATATATATATATATATATATATATATATATATATATATATATATATATATATATATATATATATGTGTGTGTGTGTGTGTGTGTGACTTGATATAAATTTGACCTTTCAATGGAATTCCACAAGTTGCAACCTCCATGAAATCATTCCTTATAGTATATGGGGCCTTGTTCGTCTCAACTTATTTGCTCCATTAAATTTCCCATTAAATTTCCCATTTAATATGTTGATGATCTTTAAGAACGTCTTTTATTTGAGTTACAATGGTCACCTTTACACAAGAGCATAGTTTCTTCTCTTTTACGCATTCATAGAAATGATACATACTTGTGCTCTCTCTCCTTCAATAATGGGAGCATTGAAATTTATATTATTGTGATCACTTTTTTTCCAAAACGGAAGTTCGGCCTTGGCTTACTTTCCTCGACTTTAATTTAAAAAAAAAAAAAAGAAGAACAAATTACAAGTGAATGGGACTAGTGCCCTTGGGACCCCCTGAATCCCACAAAGCAGGGGTACAACTTGCAGATCTAGAGAGTGTTACAAAGGAGGTTAAAACCCTCTCATCCCCCTCATGTGGGGCCCACTTGGGTTTAAGCTTGTTGTTCTCGATGACAAACACTTTATAATGCCTAAAGGGTGGGGACCTCTTATAGTTGGAGATTCCTTTGCCAAGGAGAAACAAAGACTTCTCAATCGACCATTCTTTAGGAGGGTGCCCAAAATTGTAGGCACACCGTTTCCTCCCAATTTGTTGAGGGTTTGCCCTCTTATAGTGTTCCACAATGCTGCTGAGAAGCCAATCGCTTCACCTAGAAGCACTTGCTTCCAGATGATTTGTTCCTGCAATCTCAAAATATTCCCAAGGGTCCGCTAGAGCGGGAGAGACTTGGGGCATGTGAAGAAGCTGTGACCAAGATCCTCAATGTTGCAGTGGCATCGCTTGAACCATGGCGGAGCCCCACAAATTTCGCTAGCCTTTAGATTGGTTCAGATATCATAATGGAGAATTCGCCACATTAGAACCGACTTTTTGATCTCGATGAAAGGATGCCAAATAAACATGTATTTCCAATCCCAACGAAGCCTTGTCCAAGTTAGGCACCACTTGTGAACATCCTTTACGATTCTTCATTTCTCGTGACACATCCTTTATTGTTGTTAATTGATTTCCCACTTGTGAACATCCTATATGATTCTTGATTTCTCGTGACACATATCATGTTACTCATAAATGTATACTAAAAAATGGCCCTCCGAGACTATTAGAGACCTAAACATCTATCAATACCTTAATGCTAACTTTTGGTTTTATATGCATAACACTAACCCTTCAGATAGGGAGGGCACATGTATTTTTTTGGGGTGCTCGGATTACAGTTTTTCGGTCAACCAAATTTTGACCTAAATTTCTAGATTTGAAGTTCCTATAGATAAATTTATTATCTATCGATTGTCCTAAATATTACATCGAATATATAAATAATCAAGAATTCCCAATGCTAACAACTTAGTGATAGACAATTCCAAGACTACCTCCATGCCAATAGATATATGTCTACTCAATAGCAAAAAAGAAAAAATCAAGGGTCTAGCTTAAGTAGGATTCTTGCTTAATTCATCTATAGACCTTAGTGCTAGAAATTTATCATGCTCTAAATATTTACATGATACACTTGTTGATGAGAGGCTTGGCATACAAGAGGCAAAAACTATGCCTAAGTGGTTGTTGTAGGCCTTGACAGATAGAAAAGTAGATGCACTGTTGACATATCATGGTCGTTTTGGATTTTGGAGAGCGCAATGGCTCTTACTAGTATCTGTGATGAGAATGATCCTATTTCTTTTGATGATGTACAAAATTTAGAAAATTGGATGGCTTCTATGCAATCACAACATGATGCTATAGTGAAGAATAGTACTTGGTCTTTATGTCATTTTCCTCCTCGAAAAAAAGCCATTGACACTAAATAAGGATACAATCTCAAACATAAGCATGTTGGAATAGTTTAAAGTTATAATGCCAGGCTTCTTGCCAAAGGTTAATATGGTCAAGAGAGAGGCATCGATTTTGATGAGAATTTTGGTCCCACATGCCAAATGGCCACTATTCGTAACATCTCTACCCTTGCAGCTTATCATGGTTGGAATGTATATTAGTTGGGCATTAAAACTGCTTTATCCCATGTTGATCTATATGTTAAGCATGTAGATGATGTACTTCTGATAATTTTTGTATATGTTGATGACATGGTGCTCAGTGGCCCCAATGACAAGCATATTGGTGAATTTACGGTTGGTTTACATACCTCTTTTGAGATGTCAAAATTGGGTATTTTCATCATTATTTGGGCATTCAATTTATGCAAATTGATGGAGGAATAGCTTTGTGTAACAAAAAATTGACACATTATTGCAATGATTCGGCCTTGAAAATTACAAATCTATTACTAGTCCCATAGAAAGAGGTCTATGGTTGAGCTCACATGATGCTTGAGATGCATTTGTTGTTGTTCTCTATTAGTAGGATGTTGGATGCTTGATTTACTTATGCATAACCTAGCTATATGTACACACACACACACACACATATATATATATATATATATATATATATATATATATATATATATATATATATATATATATATATATATATATATATAATCATTTTATAGGGAGAGAAGCCTTAACGAGGGACATTTGCAATCGCCCATTAGATCAACCTCATTCATGCTCTTTCAAATTTACCATAAAGTTTTTTCTCTAATAGCACTGCATATCAAGTGAAAACATGACCCATTATTCCATTTGAAAAACATCATTGTGCCACGAGATTTTATTTTCTGAAAAAGACGAAGAATGCTTATCAAGTGTATTCAAACTTTAATGCTGGAAAGGCAAGAGGAAAACAGAATCTTTTTGGATTTTGGAGTTTGTTCCCTTTTTTGCAGGAGGGGGATCCGATATTCAATTTAAATGTCACTACCTTTTTGTGAGTTGTGGATTTTCTACAATCAAATGTATTACAACATGTGATAGGTTATATGATCTCGAGTCTCGTTTGTCATGCACAAAGGCAGCATGAGGTTATACATATGACGGACAAAACAGGACACATCACTTGTGAAAACACCTCAACCAACATAGTACAATAATCTTATAGTACAGTAAGTAATCTTATGAAAATCAGTTCATTTTGTCCAAGCGACAACCCTCTCTCTCTCTCTCTCTCTCTCTCTCTCTCACACACACACACAGCCAGAATTGCGAGAATTTATTATGTAGTTGTGTGCGCACTTCTGTCAACTTCATGTCTCGATTGCAGGAATCACATGGGAATGAAAATCGAGAACGGCTTCTTTGTTTCTATTCGAGCATTAGATTTCTGATAACATTGACAAAGAATGGCTGGGAGATGATGCCTTGCGATATCACGGGAAGATATGAGTGTGTCTGTTCATCGTCGTCTTCGCGTGGAAGCTGGCTGCAAGTGATACAATGTGTGTGTGTTAGAGAGAGAGAGCATTCCGAACATCTATGCATCACAGTAACCGTCACAATAGTGTGACCTTCCATGCCGATGTAGCCATCGATCGCTGCATGCATCCTGAAGACGGAGGCGTCCGCTTAGCTGCATTCAGGCTTTTCCATGGACTTGAGCAAGTGATCGCTAATACGCTACAGGGAATGATCACTTATAATTAAGCCGAGATCTCCTGTCGGCTCTACGGTCGACAGCACAATCATCAACGACGACAATAACAACAGAAGTGAAAAAGAACCCATGATTTTAGAGGGCATCGCACTGCTTGTTTTCGTCTTCAAGTAGCCAACGCTACAAGATGAGCAACACCTTCGACAACGAAAGTATATCAAAACCTTGCAATTTTAGACAATGGGCCGAAACAGGGGACATTCAATGGACATGACTGCTGAATTTTATTTGTTACAAAGACACAACAACAAGACCGTTTGTTTGGGTGGTTGGGGCTTTCGCTTCTTGAGGCGGGGCAAGGGTTCAACTCCCACCGGAAACATGTGAGGGACATGTTAACATGGAAACTTGTATCTTGTGGTTGATGTGCCAACGTTTGTCCTGCCCCGTGAGAATTGTGACCGCATTCTAACCCAATTATGTAAACCCCAGTTCTTGTAGGATAAGGGGGGTCCCAGGGGTACTATGCCCTTCCTTGTACAGTTACAATTTAAAGCTAAAGCCTGGAGGAGAAGATCTCGACCGAACCTCCATTAAAAAAAAGAACAACACTGCTGCATGAGTTCCCAAAGATGGGTGTCCATGAAGTTCCCAAAGATGAGTGCCTCTACCTTACGAGGTCAGGTGTGTGTGTCTTTCCAATTCATTGTACTATAAAAAAAAAAATGTGCAACGTCAAATGTTGCTCTAGCACAATGGTGAGAACCACGTTAAGAAGCTTCACCTCCTTAATGTCAATCCGCGGAAGAGATAGGAGTGATATGAAGATCGTGAATGTGAGATGAAGTGAGAGTGAAGGTGAGAAGCATAGAAATGCACACACACATGCACACACACTACGAAGAGACAAGCAAGACACAATGGAAGGTGGGAAAAATAGCTCTATTACTCAAGAACACTATTACAAGCTCAAAAGAACTCTAAGCTCACTCTAGCCAACACTAACCAACCTCAAAAATGAGCTCTCTAGCTCTTTTTATAGTTTCTAGACTAGTTTTGACCGGTTTCACATCTAGTGACCGGCATAGTTAAAAATTAGGTCCTAGATGCTATTTGGAAGGGTAAACGGTATCTAAAAATAACGAAAATTGGTACGCGCATTCTACCTAAGCTCCTCAAGCTCGAGGACTCCTCGGCTTGCACATAATGGAGCTATGGATCACAAAATGGGGTTTTCTATGTTACATATGTTACAATAGTGATAAAAATCACTGTTGGAGGTTTTTGGAAAGTATTTGAAAACATAATTATTTGAAAAACGATTCGACTGGCTCCCTGCTCTGTCGTTACATGCTTCCGTGTCGTCTGTGCCGCTGGCTGCTTCCAACACCCCCCTCCCTCTCGCTTCTGTCGTCCCTGACAGAACCTTGCTGTGAGGTCTGCCGGATATAGTTCTGTAGGAGGTCTTGAGCGAGGGTGTGCTCGGAGATACGAATGCCTCGGGCCAGGTCTGCCTCGAGTTTCTCCCAGTCGATTGGTTGCGGTTCTTCCGGTGGCGGGAGCTGATAGTGTGTGGAATAGACCATTCGTTCACAGGCAAATAATTGTAATAAATGTGTAGGCCTGCTTATGAATACCTCTGAATGGTATTCCCAGAAGCCGATTGTGAACATCTCTTCAAACGTCTGCTTGTAGCACGCCGGTAGGTACTTTATTCTGCAGTGCCAGGCATAACATACCCGTAGCGATGGCGTTGTACTCATATCATATACCAGATCGAAATTGCCATGCTCAAAGCCCAGGGTGTTGACATGTGGTGCCTTGACGCGTCGGAAGACTTTAAAAATCATTTGCATCATGTCAAAGATTTTGACAGTCATATGTGCTGCTATATCATCCATATACTTTAATCTAGGGAGCCAGTGGCGAATTGTAGCCATCATGTAGCCAACAGTTGGTAACTCAATGGGTGGCTTAAAATAGGGGTAATTCAACCAGTCTTGGCACTGCTTATTGTTTTGTACCTTAATAGCAAAGGCAGTCCAGGAGCGGCGTCGTGGCACTGGTCCCCAACATGGATTGTACTTCAAATGCAAAGGTGCCTTTACCCATGTACTCATCATCTCTGGATACTGCTGTAGTAAATTTTTTCGCCACTCTGGTTGATAGATCCTTCCTTTCTGTGCATCTGGTGGTAGATCAGCCGCCTCGAATTGAGTTGCATGCGATGGTTTCTTACCTGTCTCTTTCTCAATGGCTAACTGGTATTCGGCCATTAACATGAAATACGGTTTATACTGTAGCTCATGCCCAGATATGTATCGTTGCGGGGCCAATTGAGCAAAGAATGGAGACTGTAATATTCTTTCTTCTATCATCGCCATGGCATGTAATTGTGCCTCTACTCTCGCTGAGTGCGTTGTTCCAAGTTCCTCAATAGTCTTCATCCACGCGGGGGTCGGAAGTTCGTACGTCATCTGACCTTCAGCCGTGACGCGTTTGCCTGGGATGGGTTGTGGCTCGTACGCCTCTTCAAACGTTTCCTCCACCGGGATGGTGATCGTTTCTTCCTCAGCTGGAAGCTCAGGTGGGGAATCTGGCCTTGGTGGCGCTTCATATACTGCAATCCTTGATTCAAGGGTCGATACCTGGGCCTGTAATGAGTTGAGTTCCTCTAGGAGGTCAGGAGAGGGGTCCACAGGTGTTGGTATGTCTTGGTGTGCCGGTTCTCGTAACTGGAGTAATTTGTGATCTTCTTTGAGTTTCTGTAACTCCTCGTTCATGCGGTCGTATTCATCTAGTAATCTTACATGATCGTCTAGCAGCATCCTCATCGAGTCTGAAGGAATGGCTTTGAACCTGCTAGGACTGAGTGGTTGGTCTGGGTGATCGAGCGCTGCTTCTAAGTTTTCCCGGTTCTGGTCCTGTAAGCGCTGGTTTTCTTCCTTGGCGGCTGCTAGGTGTCTTTGTAGTAAGCCCATGTTTCGTGTTAGCGTTGCATTGCGGACTGTCTGGGCTCTTAATGAATTATCCAGGTCAGCAGTGGCTTCCTTGGTCTTTTCTTCGCTTTCTAGTTCCAATTTGTGATAAGCCTCGCGTAATTCTTGGTAGCGGGTGTTCAGAGAGGCATTCTCAATAGACAATAAATTAAGCTGCGACTGTAAGTCATTGGTTGTCCTCTGCAGCTGCTGATAATTATCACCAAGAGATGTGAACTCATCTCTTACTTGCGTCATACACATGAACATCTGTCGGAATGCATTATCTACAGTGGGTGATAGTATTAATGGGGTGCTAAATGAAGATGCAGTTGGTGTAGATGCAACGGGAATGGGGAATGGGGATGGGAAGGTGGATGATGTAGTGATTGTTGAAAATTGTGATGTGCCTAAAAATGTTTGTGCCGGGAGTGAAGTGAGTGATGGTGCTGTGGTGGTGAGATGTCCATGTCAGTGGACGTATCTAGTGCGGTGACCGTGAATATGGGTGTGATCGTGGGTGCGCGTGCTGGTGTAAATACGGGATTTACAAATGTTGAGGGGTAATTTATAGGGGGGCTAGCTGGAGCAGCTTGGTGGAAAGGGGAAAGAGGGGTTATAGTGGGTCGAGGAGGTGAGACGGGGGAGAAGGTTAATGGCGGGGGGAATGGGAAAAGGGGTCTTGGAGTTGTGGGGAAAGATGGAAAAGATTGATGAAGGAATGGGTTGGATAGAAAGGTGGGTGTGGGAAGGGGTAGATTAGGGCTAATGGGCGCGGGAATTGTGGGGTGAGTGGTCGTAAAGACGGTTTCTGCAACACCACCGGCGAATGAAGATGTGGGTCTGGGGGAAGGAGGGTGAAGAGGGGAGGCTGGATGGACGGGTGGTGAGAGAGGAGCGGTTGGGGTGGTCGGTACTTCAGTGACTACTGAGGTAGGTACAGTTGTAGCGCGGGGTGGGGAATCTACAATGATGGTTTCTACGGCCAATGAACGTTCGGGGACGAGGCGTGCCTCCCTGGCTTGTTCTGAAGATTGTGCTCCGGTTGGTACACGAATGTATTCGCCGGGCTTTGAAAGTAGTCGTACTCTGCGGGGGTCAAACTGTGGCAGTGGCTTTCGTTGCAAGTACCTGAGTGCCTCGTTGGAGCCTATTGATTGGACTAGTTCTTTGAATCCTTTGATATATGCGTCTTCGAATCCGCCTGTGACAAGTTCTTGTTCTATTATTTTTTGGCTCTCTTCCTCTGTCAGCTTCTTGCGTGCCCAAACTTTTTCCATAGTTCTATACAGCTTCTTGATAGCTAGAGTGTAAGCTGCTGCCTCATAAGTTTCATCTTCATGGGTACTTGTATCGCCATGTGTGTCGGTTTGTTGGCCTTGGCCATCTGTCTGATCCTGCTCTTGGGATTCATGTGTTCCCTGGCTAGCTTCGTCGTCTCCTTCGTCGTCATCGGTTGCTGTCCTTTCGTCATCAGAGCTGGACACGACCTGTCCTTGTGGCTGATCCCTGGGTGTGGTAGGGTAGCTAGGCCTTTCAAATTCTTGAGAAAACATTTGCCCTTCTGAAAAGTGGAACTCATTGGAGAATGCATCGGGCATCTCAAAATCAAAAGTTTGGTCCAGTGGCTCTGCTTGTCCTGGTTCTAAATGCGGTATTGGAAAAGAGAAAGCTTCCGCACCGATAGTGGTGGGAAGTTCAGCTGTTGTGGTGATAGGTTCTGTGGTTGTGGCTGCTTGAGGTGCGACAGTACTGGTGGTGCCCTCCGTTACCACTGGTCTAGATAACCTTATGCGAATAGGTTGTACTGTGGGAGTGGCTGCTGTTGGTGACTGCTCTGGAGATGGTTGTGGCGAGGGTGATTCTGGGACTTGTAGGCACGGGATAGTACCTCTCATGCATTTTCCGGCTCTGCCTTTGCTAGACTTTCTAGCCTTCCTAGTGGTGCCTTTAAATGGTTTCAGTTCCTCACTGGTCATGGCACGCTCTACGGGTAAATCATATGCCAAGCACATATATATGATCCTGGTAAGGGCGCAGCACCCATTGATTACCTTCTTTCGCTCCCATCTATGTTGTGCCAAATAGAGCTGATCAATGATCCAGCTGGCTAGATCAACTGTTTGCGGTCCAGTACATGCTAAGTATAATCCAAACCAGATTCTCTTGTGGGGCATGGTAAAACGATCCTGAGCTGGGAAAACAAAGTGCTGCATGCATATCCGTAATGGCTTAGAGAGCTCAGGTGTTATAGCAGAAATATCCTCCCACTTAGTTACGTCACCACGCTTCATCTGCTCTGGGACTAGCCGTTCTTTCTCCGTTGGAGTGTGTGTTCCATGAATCTTGATGGCCGCTCTGTTTAAATCCTTCGAAAGATAAAATCTTTTGTAAGGTGGATCATCCACTAAAGAAGGCAAAATAAAGGTTCTTGGGATGTCCTTATTCTCTGAGGCCAGCAAAGTGGTGATTAAGTAATAACACCTATAAAAGTCAGGTTTGGGCAGAGGATCACTGAAATACTCCGTGAAGCTGGCTCTAGCCCAAACATGAGTTAAGTCTTGGGTGTTCTGTAGGCCTTCGAATTCTCTTGAGAAGAATTGATACTTGCCCCATGTGCGGTCATCAAATGTCATATTTGCTTCAAAAATGAAGTCAGCATCAGCTAATGGTCCTGCTAGGCCTTGGAACCAGTGAGAGTTACGGTGTATCTTCTCTGTGTATCCCATAGGTGGGTTATCGATTGGCATGGGTCCCGGAAATCCTTGGAACTCTGGCGGTGGAGCGGTCGGGTGGGATTCTGCGCGTAAAACATTGAGGGGCACCGCAGCCACGCTGGGGCCTGCTTCCGATGGTCCTGCTTCGGTTTGCATGATGACTGATGAGCTAATGGAAAAGATCTGCTACAAAAGATTAACACATTAGTATGGAAATTAATTATGATCCCATTAAGGTGAGACCGCAATCCCTTTCCATAACCGATGTGTAACCCGTGTAGCCAAGTGTCGTGAAGTGATTGATGCAATGATTATTTTGCAGAGCTAATGCATGTCTCTAGACACCTACATAGTTCAGATTATGCATACATTTCTTGATGAGCTTTTATTATGCATGATGTGGGGTTTGGGTGTATGAATTTATACAAGGTTTGGTTGAGGGTGAATTATTACAAGGGTGGAGTTTAAACGGGGTGGGAGAATTGTTAGATACGATGGTACAAGAAGACGTCTGGATACGTTTCGGTATCCATTTCCTAAGAGTCTTTGAGTGGGTGGTGTGTTTCTGCTGAGGGACAAAAAGTGGTATCGGGTTTGGTGGTATTGAAGGATGAAAAGGTTTCTGAGGGGTATATATTACATGGCTTGAGGGTTGGGATATAATACATTGTTTGGGTACCCAAATCTGCATGGGTGTGGGTCTATGGATAAGATATTTCTTGGCGATCCAAATCTGTCGAGTACTGGTACATGTAGAAGAAGATCGAGGGGACTTTGGATGCGAACTCTGCTTCTGTTGCAACTTTATCCTGTTCTCGTCTGCAGTGTTGCCAATAGCCTGTGGTTGCTGTCCTTTTGGCACCCATATTTGTCTCGTGCCACTTGTTCTGTGATGTTGATACTTCTGCTTTCTTTGCCTTGTCTGGTGGTGTCGTCGGTCTGGGTTCCTCTGTTGTGGTTGACTCCTTCGAGGTTGGGTTTGAGAGGTCCATTGGACTCTCTGCTTTGGAAAAGAAGGGAGATCCAACACTTGCGTGACCTGCCCATTAGGAAGTGATTCGGTATTTATCTTTAATCTAGGCCAGTCCGCAGCAAGTTTGGAAGGATGAGCACCGCAGGGTGTTGTGCTCATTTGGCCGCTGATGCAACCCACCTGACCGCTGATTGTATCCATCTGCCCTAGCGGTTGGGTAGCTGCCCCTTCTAGTTTGCAGGAAGCCCCAGGGAAGATCTCCTATCGTTCTTCTGATTGACAATTGTCCCTACCCAAGCCCGAGTGGGTTGGAGTAGACGTAACGTGACTGGTCTGACCCAAGATCTTCCGGTCTTCCGTCGCATGTGTTTCATAGGGTCTAAGGTTACAAACCTCAATCGGAATGCCGTTAGGGAAGTCAAGCGGTATCACTCGCTTCTGTTCTAAGGTTCCAATCTGTAAGGAGCCTTGTCTAAGATTTAGGTCCACTGAGTGCTCGTATAGCCAATCTTGGCCAAGGATTAGGGGTTCTATCAGGTCGTCATCATGGCACACTAGTAGCTTCGCTGTCATGGTCACATCCTTAATGAGGATAGGAAGGTCCACCTCACCCATGCAAGGGGTTTCCATGCCTCCTAGCCCTATGAGGTATGCCTCAATTGGCCGCATTTCTATTCCTGAATCCTTATAGTGGGACCATCTAATCGCACTAGTCGCAGCACCTGAGTCGATTAAAGCCCTGAGCTCTTGGCAGGGGTTGCCGTGCTCTAGTCTGACTGTAATGAATGGTCTCCTGTCCACTATACTAGGATGAGTGGTTGACTTTACTTGGCACATGGCCATGGGATATCTGGGTGTAGTTTCCAGAGGGTTATAATGTTCTCTCCCTAGTCCTTGTCTTCTTAACTTCATGCGTTTAATGCGTTCTATTGCTTCTGCCTGAGCTTCCGCTCGTATTCTATTTTCTTCCTCCTTACGCTTCTTTGCCAACATGAGTCGTCTAAGCATATCCTCAGTAAGAGGGTCCTGATATAGCTTGACTCTACAACCACTAATATAATTAGGCATTATATCTCCTTCTAAAGTGGCTAACTGTACTGCTCCACTTGTTGAGAGTCTGTTAATGATCATAGGTCCATAACCTCGCTTTTCTAACTTACGTGCGTGTTGCTTTAGCGTATATACTAGAACTAAATCTCCTTCTTTTAGGCCTTTATCTTTCACATGTGCATCAAAATATGCTTTCTATCGCTTCTTCGCTGCATATATTCCTGCTGCTGCCTTGAGCCTGGTTTCTCCTAATCGTTCCAAGTCCATTATTCTCGCTGATAATTCATGGCCGGTCCACTGATGTTCTTGTGCAACCTTAAGGGTCGGTATCAAGAAGTCCAAAGGAAGCACAGCATTCTGACCAAAAACCATCTGAAAGGGAGTTGCATTGAGTACGGTCTTGTAGGCCACTCGATATGCCCAAACAGCGTGGTGTAACTGTTTGTCCCAATCTGAACGTTTGTTGTTCACGAGTTTCGTCAGTACGTTACAAAGGATCTTATTAGTGCTTTCAGCCTGACCATTGGCCTGAGGATGATATGGTGCAGATTTCTTGTGAATCACCATAAAATCCTGTAACAAATATTCAATGACTTGGTTTAGAAAGTGAGTGCCTCGATCACTCACTAACTCTATAGGCAATCCATATCTTGTAAAGACATTCTCAAATAAGAATTTTGCAGTTGTGTGTGCATCATTCTTTTTCGTGGCTTTTGCCTCTACCCATTTCGTAAGATAATCTGTGGCAACAATAATGTATTCAGCATGTGTTTGCAGGGGGGTTAATGGGTCCTACAAAGTCTATACCCCACTTTGAAAATGCACGTCCGCCCATCATGGGTTTCAATGGCATTTCGTCTCTGCTAGTAGGAAACTGAGTTCTTTGGCACACATCACATCTCTTTACATAGGTATGAGCATCCATGTGAAGAGTGGGCCACCATAATCCTGCAAAGAGGATGGCTTTGATTATCCTATCAGGTCCAAAATGACCTTCTGCAACACCTTGGTGTGCAGTCTCTAGTATGCTCAGATAATCGCTCTCATGAACACATTGTCTTAGATATCCATCTCGTCCTCTTTTGTATAGGTTATCGCCAATAAGTGAATAATCTTGAGCTTCCTGCTCTAGACTGCGTTGTCGTGCTAAAGTCATTCCTTGAGGGAATGTGTTCGTCCTCAAGTATGTCACTAACTGTTCACTCCAATATGGTGTGAGAGACATGTGATATAGTGTAGCATGCTCTACTGGTGGTCTTTCACAACAAACATGGCATTCTTTACACAACTTGTAGACATCTGCTTCCATCGAAGGCCAATATACTCCTAATCTATGCAGAGTCTGTAATGTTCGATGTTTTGAATGATGTTGCTTTAAGGCACCTATGTGTGCTAATTGCAACCAATTCGCATGTTCTAATTCATCTACACAACAAGCAAGAATCTTTTGATTATCCTGTTTATATATGCTTCCTGCCATTATCTGGTATCTCTGAGACTTGGTAATCTCTCCCTCTTTGATCTTTATCCTAGGATTCTTGGGTCCATATGTGAGAACGGGACTATAGGCTTAGCCCATTCTGGTGCTATCTCAAGATTAAACAAGTATGCATCTGGTAGATCATCCGCTACTCCTTGAGGAGCTTCTCCTGAGGTTAATCTTGAAAGGTGGTCAGCTCTAAGATGTGTCTTTCCTTTCCTGACTACGACTTCAAAGTCATATTCCATGAGTAATAGAAACCAACGTATCAATCGTCCGGTGTTACATGGTTTGTTGACTAAGTACAATAGTGCTTGATGATCTGTAAAGAACTTGAATTTGTTGGCCAACAAATAGTGCCTAAACTTCTTTACTGCGTAGATCATCCCTAATCCTTCTCGTTCCGTCGTGGTGTAATTTCTTTCTGCTGCGTTCAATTGTCTGCTCGCGTAAGCTATGGGGAGATCTATGTTACCTTCATTCGTGGGTTGTGCTAACACACATCCTATGGCATAATTGGATGCATCCACATGTACATGGAATGGCTTACTCCAATCTGGGGTAGTCAATATAGGTGCTGAGCACAAGCGTCGTTTGAGTTCATTGAATGACTTTTCACATTCATCTGTCCATTCAAAATTGGTTAAAAGAGAGTACAAAGGCTTGGCTATGATTGCATACATATGTATGAATCTCCTATAATAACCGCAATGGCCCATAAATGCCTGTACCTCTTTCACATTAGTTGGTCTAGGTAATTCTGCAATTACCTTCACTTTTTCCTCGTCTGTAGAGATTCCATTTTTTGACACAATGTGTCCTAGAATTTTGCCTTGTCTGACCATGAAAACGCATTTTTCTGGGTTCAAACAAACCTGATATTCTCGACATTTGTCAAATATTTGCCTTAACTCTGGTATATGCGTCTGTCTTACATTTGAATGAGCACATAAGTCATCGACATAAACTTCCAAACTCTTGCGTAAGAATTCCTTGAAGACATGACACATGAGTCGTTGGAAAGTGGCGGGTGCATTTGTTAAGCCAAATGGCATCACACGAAATGCAAATATGCCCCATTCAGTGGCAAATGCCGTCTTGTGTTGATCTTCTGGAGCAATGGCTACTTGATTATAGCCTGAGAATCCATCCAGAAAGCTGTAAACTTCCTTGCCCGCAACTCTTTCCAATAGATGTTCCGTGATAGGCAGAGGATAACTGTCTCTAATCGTTGCGGCATTAACTTTTTTAAGGTTAATACACACACGCAATTTTCCATTCTTCTTGGGCACTACCACAATGGGGGATACCCATTCGGTATGCTCAATTTCGTAAATGAATCCTGCTTCTATCAAGCGATCTATCTCCTCTTTAATCTTTGCAGCGTAGTTATCATTGTACGTGTACGGTTTCTGTTTTGTCGGTTTTGCATCTGGAGTCATAGGGATTCTATGAGAACATATGTCTGGATCTACTCCTTTCAAATCTTTGTAACTCCAAGCAAACACATCTCTATATTCACGCAATAGGGCAACTAATTCTTCTTCTTCTTCCTTCGTCAAATCATGCCCTATGTATGTACATTTTTCTTCTTCTCCTTCTATGGCTACTATTACTTTCTTGGTTTTCTCTCGGTTATCATATACTTGTCCGTCATTCGCCTTTCTATTAGGCATTCGTACCATGATTCTTCTATCTTCGATTTCATATTTCTTGAAATTCTCGGGTACTTCAAATAAAGACTCTTCTTTTTCTGACATGGTTTCTTTCTTCTTTCTTTTCTTGCCTTCACTCTTGTTAGTCACTTCCGTGGCTAACCTCACCTCATTCGCAATTTCCTCGTGTCTCTGAGTGTGAGTCTCTACTTCGAAAAAATATTCTTCTTCTGATGCAAAGGGTGGGTCCATGATAATTGATTCTAAATCAAAATCACTTGCATCCTCAAATGCATCAGTGTTAGGTTCACACTCTTCTAAAATTGCATCGCACATGATTGGCTCTATCGTAAAAACTGAGATATCATAGCCATCCTCGTCACAGTGGGGTGTCCATTGTTCTTCATTGATGGCTACATCCATGGTTGCTAGGATTTCTGCCCAACCATGGGGTTCAAACTCTTCGTCTGGGAATACTACAGGTGCATAGGCTGGATCTTGAAGGGTTCGTGGATGTTGTTCTGCACCTAAGGTCCTGGCTTCTAACCTTTCTTCCTCTTGTTTTGCAACTTTACACATCCATAAATGAGTATCCTCATGCAACCAAGAAGGATCTGATTCTAATGAGTGCATGGATTCTGTCTCTACTGGTGTCTTATGGATGGTATTCCATTGTATTGGGGGTACGTCTCTGTGTGAATAGTCTTTAAGATTGACTTTGGTAGTCACCCCTAAATGTTGCAAGTACAAAGAATTGGTTCCCCAATCTTGTACAATTTGTAACTGACACATGAATGGTCGTCCCAATATCATCTCATAAGCATGATTTTTTGCAAAGTCACAAATGGCGAAAGTATGCTCAAATTCTACACCACAAGTGGTGAGAGATATGCCTTCTAGTAAGCCTAATGGTTTTTCTATGTGTCCGTCAGCCATTTGTAGCTTCATCCTGGTGGGTCTCAATGCTGGCTTACCCCAACGTTTCCATAAAGCGGTGGTAGCAATGGCTACTCCGGCTCCTGAATCTAGGATGGCTTTCGTGGTGTAGCCCTGATGGGTTATCGGAAGATACGTATTACCTTCCTCTCCTTCACTTACATCTCCAATCTTTTCTACGGGTATCTCTGGTACCTTATTTTGTGATCCTATTTGTGAGGGAGTAGTAGCAAGCTTCGGGAATTGATTTGCTACATGTTTCCACAATTCTGGTTTTACCTTCAACAATTCCTCTAGAGTGAGATTACATTGTACTTTAGTATTCTTGATCACTTCCGTGTTTCTAGGGATTACTGATTCTTCATTCCTCACTATTATCATGGGTGCTCTCATACTAATAGACTTTGCTTCCCAAGGTCCTGTGAACTGAGGTAATTCTTGTAAAGAATTAGATTCAAATCTTGTGTTTTCACTCAGTTGTTCTTCCTCTACATCATCGTAAATAGAGGGGATGTCTTGGGGAAATTGTTCTTGCAAGTCATCTATTTCTTGAATAGGAGGATGGGTCCCTGGTTCCTTTCTCCATTTCTCTTCTTGTATCTCTCTCAAAAATTCATGTGAGTACCTATGTATGGAAGACAAATTGTCTTGACTTTCTGTATTGGGTACTTGAGACAGGGATGGTGCATTCCTTTCCTGTGTCTCTGGGACAATAGGGTTCCTATGCTGATCCTTTTTCTCTTTGCTCTCTATCAAATATTCTAGCCTCTCCATTAGTCCTTGAAAGTGTAATTCCGGTTTTGCCATGTTATTCCAATTAAGATATCTAGAGGCTTCGAACAAAGCTTGTGCTAATTCTACCATCCTCATGCAAAGTTTAGTTCTCTCAATTTCTAGATCAGCTCGAGGGTAGTTTTTGCTCATTTCAGCTACCTGAGGTCCCTCTTTTAATCTAGCCTGATATGCACGAAACATCATGTCTAGGTTTTCTGGTATGGGTTCCGCTAAAACTGATCCTGATTTCTGGGCTGGATTCTCTTGATTCAATTCTTGTGAAGTCAATTCTTGGATTTTGGCTCTAGATTCCTTCAAACTTCCTTCCAACTCAGTTATCTTTTTACTCCATTTTCTCTTTATCCTTTCTCTAGAATCTTTCCAAGATTTCGTCTTTTTACTACTAGATTCTGCAACTTCGCTACTTCCGGCTATTTTCTCCTGATTAAGCTGTTGGTTCTGTAAGAGCGCCTGGGCTCTTGTGATAGCTTGGATAGGCACGTATGTAGGGTTGGATCCCTCTGCGTTATTTACAATACCTATCACGTTGATCGGTGTCACATTTGTAGCATTAACAGGGTTCTTAGGACAATCTTTGATTATGTGCTCTTTGCCACAATCAGCACAAAAACCTTGGATGTTATAGTACTGTGATTGTCCTGCTATCGGGGGGTGTGGACAATCCTTTATGAAATGATCTCCTTGGCACCTAAAGCATGGTCCTCTAGGGCCCTATGGTCTCTGTTGTCTTAATTGGGGCCGTGGATTTGGGTTTGTGTACATCACATTAGCATAGTCGGGCTCCCAACTAGGTTCCACTGGTGGACTATCGTAATGATATGTCTCCACGTGTTCTGGTGACTCTGTGTAATATGCGGGTGGACTATCTACATGCGTAGAGTCAAAACTGTTTGAGTTCAGGTCACTTTCTGTGATCAAAGGTGAAGAAGGCACTAAGGCCCTACTTAGGTTCTCTTCTGTAGCAGCGTATTTGACTGAGATGACATTCGCTGGTGGGGGTGGCTGCTGAGCTAAGACAGGTTGAGGTCTCTGTTGAGCCTGGTATGGGTAGTTCTGAGGAGGCCTATAGTAATAGGGTTGAGCATTGTATTGGCCTTGATACCTACCTGGTTGCGGGTATGCTTGTGGGTAGTTCTGTCTCACGGTTTGTTTGTTGTATGGGCAGTCCTGAGCCGTATGATTCGTGTATCTTCTCTCAATTGTACAATATTGGCCACTAGGGTTGGCTTGTGGTTATGGTGCATTGGGACACACATTTGCCATATGGTCACCACCACAGGTGTAACAACGCTTGTTCGTTAGTACCCTAGGTTTGCTAGAAACTCCTAATTTCTGGGCCACTTTTTCTGCAAGGTCTTCTATTGAGCTAGACAATTTTGTGGATGCTAGAGATGAACAGTCTGAGTCCTTATAGACCTTTGAGAGTTCCAACTCATCTCCTAAGTTGTCCTCAATGTCTATACAAATTCTTACACATTGCTCTAGCGTTCTGGGTTCTTTTAGGTACACGTAGGAGCGTAGTTTAGAGCTCAACAAGCCATCTAGAAACAATGACACTTGCTTAGCTTGTGAGGTAGCTCTTGCATTGGACATCGTTCAACATATTGTCTAAACCTACGTCCTGCCAGTCTTACGGTTTCTTGAGGGGTTTGTTTAAAGCTATGAATCAACGAAGACGTGTCATGTCTAATCCCACTTTTAGAGAATTCGGTGATGAATGACTCTAAAAAGTGATGGATGTCTCTAAATTGCCTTTGTTGCAAAGGTTGGAACCAAGTTAAAGCGGTATTCTTTAACGTTAGTCCAAATGCGTTGTATTGCGTGAACATGTCTTCGACTTGTTCGGCTCTTAGTACTTGCTTGAATTCTACGACATGGTCATAGGGATCTCCTGTCCCATCAAAGTAATTCTTCATGCATTTTACTAACTGTGTGGGTCTCAATATTCTTGCGTGTTCACGTGGTCTAGGTAGAGGAAAATCATCTCTACCACCTGGTATTCCATGATCTCTTTGCCTATCTACTCTATTAGTGTCCGTGGTTGTTCTACCTCGCCCTATGGGGTGATTAAAGCTTACTTCCGGTCTCTCTTTATTTCCCTCTCTTTGATTTCCATGGGCTGAGGATGTTCCTGCCCCTTCTTGACTTGTATTCATGTTCGTCCTAGATGGAGGGAATACCAATTCACCTCTCCATGTGTATGTGTTTTTAGCGCGGTCAGGCACCACAAAGACTCTTTCTGAAGTCTCATCCAGGTATACAACCTTTCCAGGTGTATCCGGGTCCTTGAACTCATATATAGTGATGATACCTACCTCACTAAGTATTTCGGTCTTGTATCTCCAAAAGGCTTCATCAGTTTCTTTATTTACAAACAACTCTATGCTTCTGTTGTCCTGAGGGATCCAATCCGGGATTAGTACTCGTGTCAGTACAGATTTCCCTCTAGGTGTTCTAGGCTCTTCTAATGGTTCTTTTCCTTGAGATTTTGCTTTCATCTCTGGTTGAATCACGCCAAACTCGTTGGTATTGTTTGGCTGCGTACTTAAGATGTACATCGTTCCTTCTTTGTCTATGTACGCGTCTCTCTCATATTTCACCACTGGACGTTCCAATCCAATGGGTTGATCGGGGTTGTGCATTTGCACCACTTGCCTTCGCAAACCATCCTCGTAGATGCGAGCACCTAATCGGTTGGTTCGGAGAAACTCTAGTTGCGTTCTATAGGGTCCTTTTGGTTTTTCTAAGTAGGCTACATTTGACCCTCCTTCTGGTCTGTCTGTGCTAAATGCCATTTCTGATTCACTAGTGTCTGAGCTCTCGTAGGGGTAATTACTATTCAATTGCTGAGCCCACGATCGAGCAGTAGTTCTTACACTTGCCTCTGATGATCTAAGGCTTCGTCGGTCTGACTTACCTATATGTTTGCCCGATCTAAGGTTCATTAATTTTCTTCCTTGCACACTCGGTACACGCTCAGATCGTCACAGATTCTTTGTTATTACCTTCTTGATTCTTTTTAAATTTCTTTAGATTCTTGTCTCAATGTATGCGTCAGGAATTCGACTTTCCGTTATAATTTTGAGTTCTCGTTCCGTCAGACTTATGTTCCTTCCTTTAGGTTTTCGTGCCACACACCTTTACTTTAGTCTTGAACTTGATAAATTTAATTCTCTTGAACTTGAGGCATTCCTATCGTCTTAATCCACAATGCTAACGTTTATCCTAAGCTAAGAATTGACTGAGGGGGTTGAGTAATCTTCCAACCTCGAGTCAGCTTTTCTGGTTGCTCTGATGCCCAAGAAGCCGCGCTTCCCAAGCTTTATGCCCTTCACTGCCTTGCCTTGTTTGCCTTCGATTGCCCTTGCTAGACCTGGAGAAATTCAATATTAGACCAATTCACAGTTGGATGATCAAGCACTTGAGCATATACACCTTTTAAGTCCCTTCCCTTTTGCCCAACTTTTTAATGCTTGCCCCTTGGCTTTCTAGCCCCAAACTAGGTCAACCTCAAAATAGCTTATCTAAAAATAGACGTATCCTTTAAGAAAAAAACAGTTGAGGTCACGTAGTGCTCGTCAAGAGCTTTCTAACGAGCTATTAAGCTCAAAAAACGGACTTCGGATGAAAAAGTTATGACCGTTCAGGCCCTGGGGGGTAAAAACTGACAAACAGGTTTTTCTCCAAATATGAGCTAAGGGGTCTTCTATGAGTCTAATCACCCAAAAATTTCCCAAAATTAGCCCCAAAATTGGCCAAAAATTGAAACCCTAAAATTTGCGATGGGGGTGCACAATCGCGATGGTCTGAGATGATCGCGATGGTCTGGGACCGTCGCAATGGTGAGGGTGCACCGTCGCGATGGCGTGAATTTGCACAATCGCGATGGCGTGAAAGTGCACCGTCGCGATGGCGTGAAATTGCACAATCGCTATGGTCTGAAGTGCACCGTCGCGATGGCGTGAATGTGCACAATCGCGATGGCGTCAGTCAACGGTCAACGTGGACAATCGCGATGGTCCAAAGTGAACCGTCGCGATGGTCTGGGCGCGATGGCGTGAGCCAATCGCGATGGTCTGGATTTTTGAAGTGTCGCGATGGTGTAAGGGTGTCGTCGCGATGGTCTGAAATGCACCGTCGCGATGGTCTAGATTGCCACGTGGCACCGTCGGCGCGATGGCATGAGCCAATCGCGATGGCGTGACACAATCGCGATGGTCAGAGACCGTCGCGATGGTCTGGCCAAGCCGTCGCGATGGCGTGAGCCAATCGCGATGGTGTGACACAATCGCGATGGTCTGAGACCGTCGCGATGGTCCACCAAAATGCAAATTTTGTGAATGCAGCTATGGATTCCTGTAGGCGCAGGTGTGCTCTTCACGTTGGTATGGTCGCCTTCTCCAAATTCCGAACTTTGCAGACCATCGCGATGGTCTGACACACTCGGAAATTTCTGACAGAAAGTGATTTTCTTACCTTTTTGCAGCCTTCCTGATGCACTGGAGCTCTGTACCTGCAAGAAAACTCAAGAAAACCAAAGTACACACAAGCACAAAAGCTCTCTCTCACTCTCTCGCATGCACAAATGAGGGGAAATGAGGAGAATGGGTGGATATGGTGAATTTTCTGATTTTTTTGGAGATGAAGATGATGATGCGGTGATGAAGATGGAGTGTGGGGGAGGTGAAAAACACTAAAAACTAAGTAAAAACAACAACAAAAACTGAAATTTTTACCTTCCAACGCCACTTCTTGCTATACTCTTACCATCACACATTCGTCCTAGACTCGATCCCCGGCAACGGCGCCAAATTTGGTGTTGCTCTAGCACAATGGTGAGAACCACGTTAAGAAGCTTCACCTCCTTAATGTCAATCCACGGAAGAGATAGGAGTGATATGAAGATCGTGAATGTGAGATGAAGTGAGAGTGAAGGTGAGAAGCATAGAAATGCACACACACATGCACACACACTACGAAGAGACAAGCAAGACACAATGGAAGGTGGGAAAAATAGCTCTATTACTCAAGAACACTATTACAAGCTCAAAAGAACTCTAAGCTCACTCTAGCCAACACTAACCAACCTCAAAAATGAGCTCTCTAGCTCTTTTTATAGTTTCTAGACTAGTTTTGACCGGTTTCACATCTAGTGACCGGCATAGTTAAAAATTAGGTCCTAGATGCTATTTGGAAGGGTAAACGGTATCTAAAAATAACGAAAATTGGTACGCGCATTCTACCTAAGCTCCTCAAGCTCGAGGACTCCTCGGCTTGCACATAATGGAGCTATGGATCACAAAATGGGGTTTTCTATGTTACATATGTTACAATAGTGATAAAAATCACTGGTGGAGGTTTTTGGAAAGTATTTGAAAACATAATTATTTGAAAAACGATTCGATTGGCTCCCTGCTCTGTCGTTACATGCTTCCCTGTCGTCTGTGCCTCTGGCTGCTTCCAACATCAAACTTCTTTTACACATGAAACAAAAGAACAACACCTCTTGGTCTTTTGAGTGCATATACTTGTTTTCTTTGAGAGTATAATGAATTGGAAATACACACTCACACACCCAAGATCATAAGATAGAAGCACCCATACTGAGAATCTCATGGATATGTCTAGCCAAAACTTGAACTCAGTACTTCTTCTTACAGCTTTATAGCTTCAAGGCGTCAGCACAGTCATGATTCATGGCATTAGGTTGCAACTTGCAATTGCATAAAGCTTAAGACTATTGATGAGCAAGCTGCAACTGTGTAGAAGTAACGATGACAACGATGCCACCATCTCCGAGAGCAGAAAAAAAAGAGTAATCTTTGACCTTTGCTTAGGAAAAACTCAAATCTCATCTTATTTTATTTCCTATAATATTTTCGAAAGATAAGGTTTATATGTTCCATGGAAAATATATTTGAATTAGTGTTGCCAAAGAGGTCACATAATTTTCTAAAGAAATGATTTAGGTAATGACAGTAAAGGATGCTTGAATTGTGGTAAAATTGGACACTTTGAACGTGATTGCAAGTTGAAGAATCAAAATAACAGAAGGCAGCAAAACAACTATGCATCCACGTGCAGATGATTCTGAGACGTTGTTCATGGTTCAACATCACATGATGAATACGATGTCTACTGGTGTTTCAAAATCAAAAACACCTCCTTAGACCCCATCCTAATTCCATATACCTCTTTGGTCCCCACCTCACGCACCCCCTGCAACTACAAGTGAAACTTCACAAGATAATGTGATGGATTCCCAAATACATCCACCTATTAGCACTACTTCCTCAACCATTTCCCTCATCCAATTGACAATAGCCCCTATTCCACCACGAAGTCTCCCTTCAACTTTGATCTTCTCAACACCATTAGAGCATCCCACCACCATCATAAATCCTTGGGCTAACATTTCTTCATCCATCCTTGAAATTATCTTATAGCCCAGACCTTAGACTATCTAGATATACAAACCTCAACGCCAATTTCTTCAAGTGCCACACACACCAATACCACTCTTCACAATCACCACGACACACATGCCCACATCCAAACCTATGTACATCTCATATCCAACAAAGAAAACACTACTACCCACAATAACACCATTCTGAATCCCACCCATCACCAACATCATCACCAATCACTAATGTATTGACGTTCACATCCACTCTCCTCATCCCATCCCCTTTCCCCTTGCATCAAATTTCATTCAAACTACATCTATGGATTAGGGAAAAATATACAAACCTAGGACAAAGATACAATCATCTTGAAGATCAATCTAGTCAAATAAAGTCACATATTGATTCTTTGATGGTTGAAAAATGTTTCACTCATTTCAAAATACAATAACTTAAAAGAAGCTCATAATGCATTAGATATGTAGTTGGAAGCACAAAATAAACAAGCAACAGAGGAGATAAAAGAAAAAAATCATAGTACAAATGGATCCTAATGCTAAATGCACTCAAAATATGGGCCTAATAAGAAGACATTTGGCTACTGCAAAAGAAAGAGAACCAAAGGTTGTAGGTCCAAAATACATAAAACTTTGAAGTAGTGCTAGACATGCCTGGTACCCTTGTGAGTCCGTCATGCTTCAAAATAGTAGCACCTAAGAGTAACAGGATAATTTTAGAAGATTACATGAACATTGCTATGGTGTAGTGCCTCATGGACGTACTTCTGTGGCTTTCACAATTAAAGTGAAGAATTTCAAGAAACACTAGGATTAGCTTAATTATCATACCTTGCACCATCGCAAGGGCCCCATACTCTTTCATATATGATTGCCATGATAGGAAATTCGTAGACCCACTTACACAAAATGCCTGACATGTTGCATGCATGCAATTCAAGGTATTTGATATGACACTGACCACTTTTAAAGTCTTTAGAAAGGTGAAAGTGTTGCATGTCTCTACAGCGGGCTCAAGCATAGAAATTTGGATTTAGTCTACAATATGAGCTCGACATTTTCACTGAAGGTATGCTATGCATGACATTTTATTGAATATCTATTGTCTTTACAAACAAAGATTTGAAGAAATGTTTACAACTAGATTTTGGGAATACGACTCTCAGCTGATCAAATTTAAAACCCACTCACCTACTGCACGTTTTCACCTCTATGAACCTTCAATATTAAACACACTATTGAATACAAAAACGTGACACTTTAGGCACCATCCATTGGCCCAAACTTCATGCTAAATTGGCAAAGGGCATCCGCCTAGTAGAACACTCCCTAGCCATTGATATTTTATAGAAATATATTGAGTACTCTTTGAAAGTGCTTAAGAGGTTAAGGATGGAGGTAATGTGTAGCTTGGAGTGATGAGGAGTGATTCAAGTTACCAGTAGAGAATCAACCTATTATCACTTGGAAAGTTTGATTTACCTTTGATTGATTTAATGTGTAGATTGTGAGAAACCTTCTATTTATTGATGGAAAGATCAACTTCAAACACTTAGTGCTCTCACCCTAATTACAATTGATCTAATTCCTCGTAGAGGATGTTTTCTAATTTTGTAAAGACTCTATTGTGCACAAGAATTGGAATTATGTTCAAAGCAAGCATTGAATATGTGCTTAACATCAACATGGCGTCACACCAACTTTTTAGGAAGAGCAGGTACAGACCGTGATGCAAACTTAAACTAGTCTAGCACACAATAGGAGACTCCAAATGATACAAAACTTGTACCCATCCAAGTAGACTCTAATACCTAATCAGTGAGTGCTTGTGCATGAAAATTAGAATTATGAGCTGTGAGAAGTAGAGTGTATGACTTTGCTGGCTTGGAGAAGATGACATAGAGAAGAAGGGTGAGCAAGAAGAGGATATAACTTGATTGTATATTTATTTATCATGTAGTACAAGTCATTGGAGTGATTACAGATAGCCCTTGGATTCTCCTCGTGGTTTTCCATGACTCCTAATATCCAATTTGAGTTCAAATTCCTCATAGGATGAATTTGGTGAGATTCATTCTCTTTTCCCATAATTTAGGATTGAAGATTTCAAATCCAAATTTGATTTGAATTGTTGGTTGAACAACAAATTTTTAGCTTCTGGCTTTTAGTTTGTTTATACTCATCCTTTAAAAAGACTAAAGAAAAAGAATCCATAAATAATCATGGATGTTCACAAATATAGCGAATCTCATGAACCACCATGAGACTATGGTTAATTCCAAGAAAGAAAAATTCTTCTTCCCAGCATGGTGAATGCTTGATGTTCTAATAGCTCCCCTTCAAGCTAAAGCATGCTTAAGTCTCCAATCTTGCATGATTCAAATACCTGCAATTGCTTTGAACTTGCAAAGTTTTACTCCATTTAGGGCTTTGGTCATCATATCTGCCACTTGCATATTTATTGGAGGAAATGACACATTAACCTCCTTTGATAAGTGTTTTTCTCTAAAATGAATTTTCTATATGGTTAGTTCTTGCATGATATACAAGGCTTGCAGATATATGCGTTGAGCTTATATTGTCCCCAAATATGTGAGATTTAGAACTCACAAGTCCCAAGTTTGAATATAGCTCTCTTAAACATATAGCTTCTTGTGTGGCTATTGTTAAGCTTCTATACTTAGCTTTAGTTTACAAAAGTAGAGTCATAAGCATACCTTTCAGGTTGACTTCTTTCCCTTGATGATCTTCTAGGAGTGTGTTTGGGGCATTATCCACATTCTTGTATCTTGGCCTTCCCTCTAGGCTTCGAAAGTTTGTAATCTCTTTCCTTCTCATTTTTCTCATATTCTGATTCACTTCTAGATTCGTGCACTTTTGCTTCATGCTTATTTTCTAATGGAAGAAAATATGTATCAAGATCAAAGGGTAGCTTTACCTTTTGCTTGTCTTCTTCATACCATGATATGTTTTTTTCAAATACATCCTTACTTGTAATGAATTTCTTTGTGGTTGGATTGTAGAATATGTAACCCATCTGAGTTGAGTCATATCCAATGAACACAACCTTGATTGATCTTTCATCCAATTTTCCTATGACTTATGATGGTATATACAAATATGCGAAACAACCAAAGAATTTGCAATGACTGAGACTTGGTTTCTTGACATTCGAAGCCTCATAGGGAGTCATAACTATAGGAGGAGATGGTGGACACCTTCCAGAGATGAGATGATGCTGCAAAATCGTGCTTCACACCAGCCATGCAAAGTAGACATCTTTAGCTTTCTAGGAAGCACAAATAATCACCCAAGTACTCTAGAAGATGATCCTAAAATCATTTTATCAAAACAGATAACTTGGAGTTTTGCTGTGAGCCAAAAAACTTGCTATTTTAGTCACCACACCTATTAAGATAAATGAGTAGTACTCCTTCCCTGATAACAACTTGAAAAAATCCTTTTTGGAATATCTAGTTGACTAAGATTTCTAACTTTCACAAGTTATTTCACTTAAAATGATCAACTATGCTAAGAGAATGATGCTTAGCAAAACTGAGATGCATCCCGATATTTTAGGGAGTTAACAATATGCAAATCAGAGAGCAATGTTTTGCACATATGTCGACAATGGCTGAGGCAATTGAAATGAAACTTTTTAATATAAAAATAGACTATCTTAAACCACTAAAAATGATCAAGTAAAAGCTAAGAAATAGATCAAAGAAGTTCACTTTTATGAGTAGTATATGACAGAGTAGAAGAGATGAGACGTAGGAGCATTATATGTATTAATGCACATAAATTACATTGACAATGGCAACAAATGATTGCACAATGTGAGAGCAATAGAAGAGCTATAATGTGAGCTCAATATGCCACACAAATTCCTCTAAAATATCTACTATATCTCCCTCTTTTCCACACGACTAGGTAGTCCTCTTTTATAGCCTTTTATTGGAGCCAAGATTCAAGTTTGAATTCAAATCTTTACCTAACAGTGTTCCAAAGTTCTAGGACTTGATTTGCCATATCTCCTCACCAAGCAATTCTTGGAAAGATTATCCTACGAACTCGTAATTTGAGGTGATTCCACCTATGCACTTTTACAAGAAGTAAAAATCAACCTTTTACAAGAGATCAATCATGTGCTGATACATGAATGGATATATGAACTTTTAGGATAAGTGATCAAGCATTTAGGCTTGGAGTAATTTCACCAATAGCTCCCCCTCAAGCCTAATATGCTTGGGCTTCAACTCTCTTTAATCTCCTGCAATCCAATCATCATCTTGAACCTATTCAATTTAGTTCCATCCAAAGATTTAGTTAGAATACCTACACATTGCAAGTTTGTTGATACATAGGACAATTTTATGTCCTTGCTAAGTAGCTTCTCTCTCACCTAATGATAATGCATTTTAGTGTTCCTAGTCCTTGCATGATATACAAGATTAGCAGCCAAATGTAGTGAGCTAGTATTATCTCCAAAGATCATTGGAGTGTATGTATGTAGCCCCAAGTATGAGTAGAGTAGCTTTAACCACATTGCCTCTTGTGTTGCTTTAACCACATTGCCTCTTGTGTTGTTTTCTTTGATGACCATGAAATCAACTTAGATGCCAGATCGACTGTCTATTTGCTGAAATTCTGACATGGAGAGATCCTGTTACAAGTGGATGACATCATGATGACATCATCAAGTCGTAACCACCATACAACATCGCCTTTGAACACCTATATAAGGAGGGTTTGGCCACATTCATTCTCAGTCTTGCGAATACCAATCTTGGGAGCTCAAGGAGTCGTGACCGCCAAGTAAGAGAATGAATTTGGTGAGATTCATTCTCTTTTCCCATAATTTAGGATTGAAGATTTCAAGTCCAAATTTGATTTGAATTGTTGGTTGAACAACAACAAATGTCAATATTCTACCTAAATTTTCTCCTCTTGCTATCCTCGTCAATCCCTGATGTGGATCCTCAACAAATGCTCCATTCTTTGTAAATATGACTTGCAATCCTTTCTCAACAATCTGACCTACATTTATGAGATTTTTAGTGATAGTTGGTACATACAATATCTTGCTCAATAGGTTCATGTTACCATCTCAAGTCTTTACATTTCCTACCTTCTCCACTTGATGCCTTGTGTCATCTCTTGATGGACTTCATGTCTATTCCTTGGATCTTCCAAGCCTAAGAGTAGAGCTACATTCCGTGCTAGATGATTTGAGCAACTTGAGTCTATATAGAATACATGTTCATCGAATTTACCTTGCTTCATGGTCATGTTCATCAAAAGTAATGAATCCTCTTGAGTTTGATCATCTGTATAAAGGTTAGTCTCTCATTCCTCTATATTCTCCTAAGAGGTGTTACCTAACCCATCCCCATCTATTTTCATCATTGTAGTGTGTGTATGAAGCTCCATGAGTGGTGGAGTGGAGTTGGTGTTTCCCACCACTCAGTATTTTGCTCATGACTCACAACACGTTTGTTAGATTAGGCTGAAAATACTATCATTGGATGTGTCTCCTCAAGAGCTTTGAAAGAAACCAGCTAACCAGCTATTGACTATATTCATGTTGGGAATTGAAATCACAACCTCCTAGCTGAGAGTTTGATGGGCTAACCACTTGCCCCAAAATCCATGGATGATGATTACTTCCTAATCCTCTCTCTTAAGTTATAGTTCAACCATCCCCTATTAGGAGTATGTGACAGTCCTTTCCACTTAGAATGAGCATTGCCCTTAATGATCACTTGTGAACCCTTCTATCTAAGTTGGGTCCTTTCCCACATTTGAGCACTTCCACTAGCCTCAAATTTTAGCACTTAGACCTATTTTGGACCTATCCAACCCACCTCTCTCTAGTGCCCAAATGCCCATGTGCCTTTCTTCTTTTGGCCAATTTTAGACTATCCCATGGTCAATGCTTCTCAAGCGCCCACTAGATTACAAAGTCCATTTCAAGAGCTTTCCAATGGTACCTTACATGCCTCGATCTTACATAGGGATTGAGAGATACACTCCAACCTTCATTGGACACAATTCTCAAAACTATGCCTTCTCCGTTAGTACCTTTTCACATATTAGAGTGCCCAGGCACCTTTTTAGAGGCCACTAGATCAATCCACATTGCCCAAGCCTACTTCCTAGGCTCTAATACCAATGTTGGGAATTGCACTTATAACCTGCTAGCTAAGAGTATGATGGGCTAACAACTTGCCCCAAAATGCATGGATGAGGATTACTTCCTAATCCTCTCTTAAGGTATGGTTCAACCATCCCCTATTAGGATTATGTGACATTTGGGTATCAAAGCTGAGAGAAAAGGTCTAATTTGTGCTAACTATTGTAGCAAGTTGGGATGCACACTTTCAAGGAAACAAGATACATGAGAGGTTCTCCTACCTAATTTGCATGAATTGTTTGCTCATTCACATCATTTACCATTACATATGCACATGTCCTCATACACTTGATATGTCTACTTGCATGGATTGATAAATTAAAACATGTATTAATCCACCACTATGTGCACTTGTTGGTAATTGAGGTATAGATCCCAACCAGCAATTGAACTTTAAGACAACTACATTCTTATATACATAGGAAGATTTTGAAAAAGCCGATCTAGTTTGAAGATGCAAGTTTTTGGAGAAGAATCCTACATTTTGGGTGCAATAGCAAGAGGCACCATATTTATTTAGGTAAATCCTTCTTTCTACCATGTACCATGACAAAGCCATGAATGCAATTTTGGGAAAATAGTGCAATGGCACATTAAATAATATGTGCCTCAATTTTCCATTATTACCAAGACTACCAGACAACTATTTACCAAAAGAAGATTATATGGTTAGGACTATCAAATTTTGGGTATGGAGATATGCCTCAAGTCCACATATAGTGAAAAAAATGACAAACAAAGTGCTATGCATGCTTCTCATCGTATTGAAAGTTCTGAAACATGTAAAATACTCATTTTTTTATTTGATCAACATTAATCAAGGGACATATGCTTTATTTTTTATGTCACTTTCATGCCAATAAGACTCACACTAGTGGAAATCTATTTCTACATAATTTTTTTGCCAAGTACTTACATGCAAACGCTCGAGGAAGCCTTCTTCATAGGTTTTTTTGAAGTGGATTCATAAATCTTCTTGAAGATGTCCACCAATTTAAATACTAGATTAGTAGCATATGAATTCAGTTTTTTTTCGACCACCATTAAGCACCAAATGATGCAAATCAGCTCAATGAAAGGATCTCATGATTCGTGAATCCAATATGCTTAATCAAACCGAACGGACAATATTCCTAACCTACCCATGTCACCTACAAAAGCCTTTCGGGCACAATAGAGTTTAGGAGGAGGCACATGTGGAGGGAGAACCTACCAAGAGGAGAAGAAGAAGAAGGAAATCCAAACATAAAATAATGCAATAAAGGAACTCACCCTCTACCCAAAGCCTCATAGGGGCATGCATGAGGCTCCAACACAGAACAACGACCTGAAGAGTGTGAAAAAAGAAGTTAAACAAGGTCCTTCCAACAACCATAAGGTCCTTCCAACAACCATAAGGTCCATCCAACAACCATAAGAAGAACTCTAGTGAAAGGTGGCTAAATAAATGTCACTCTAGTCACTAGGTGCATATAGAGGCCCTAAGATTAACATTGGTGAGCTTGATAGAGACTAGTTAATAAGAGAAAACCCGATTAAAGAAGATGTGTTAAAAATACATGTTAAGAAGACTCTGTTAGAAATGTTGTGTTCAATAAAGTTTTGTTATGCTTATTTTGCATTCTAGAAATAAATATCCAAATTATAAAGAAGATACCCAACTTGTCTAGATCCATAGCCCTTTGGGTGTGATGCCTTCATCTCAGGTAGTAGAACATTTTGTTAGCACCAGCCCATTTGATGAAGAAATCCCTTTGCCCAACACTAGTGAATTGTTTGAGCATTAAGATAGAGAAGGGGAGAGAGAGAGAAATATAACTCCACTAGATGCCACTATAATAAATGGATTCTACCATAATAGTACCACATTCTATTGGTATAACACACGAGCTTGTCTTAACATGATTGAAAAGAATTGTAGCTCCAACAGAACCTACCATAATTGGGTCCAGTGTCCCAATCTCCATGCCGTTTGAAGAATTTGCAAAAATAAGCACTAGAGTTCTTCATGACTATAATTCAACCACGCTAGTGATATCTCTTCCAAGGTATAGTTTTTAAGTAGTTATGAACCCCCAATTTTAATGCCTCCTTTATCAATCTTGAAGGTTACTCATTACTATCTAGTACTCCTAATTGAGTAGAAGTTCTAGAAATGGGTTATGTTTATGATGTTTGTTAACAATTAGTTCCATTGGGGGTAGGTTTATACAAAGATTGCACGATTTCTAGGCAATGATCCTAACACCCATGTATGTTCATTTGAAAATTATGATGTTCTAGCATTGTGATCTACTTGGGCATGCCTTCACTACTAGAGTTATGTGAGGAAATTCTAGTTTCTCTACGAAATGACACAACACTATTCTCAATTGTACCTTCAAAAGAACATTTTGATCTAGCTATCTTTGTTTCCATATCTCACTGAGGAATTTTTCTAGAGCACATCTCTGACTTATGAAGTTTGCCTTTTTCTAGAAGGTAGGCTCCAAAATCTTCCCAAGGAACACTATGTGTTTGCTTTCAAGATCCTTAGAAAAGCTTTTGCAACAATATCTTTCTCTACATTGTTTCAAGTTTTATTGGATTCTTTTTCATTAATTTGAAATCGTGTTGATACCTCAAATGCTTACTTTCACTTCCAATCTACATGCAACATAGCTACTTCCTCATCACTTTCAGCTAGGCTAGCCTTCCCATCATTCAGCCTACCTCTTTCAAATGCTTCCCTTTGGATTCATCAATTTTAACTCATCTACTCCCAAGTGCATCTTTGCATGCTTCTTGTAAGGTGTCACTTTCCCATAGTAGGATATCACTGGCTAAGCCTATGAGAGAATCTTTGCCCACACCTTGAGGATGTGCAGTTGAAGAACCATCCTTTGGTGGCATTTAAAATTGGATATCTTTCCTAGAGATGGTTTATTGTTCTCTTTCTTCAAACATTAGGTTTATGACAAGGATTTCCCACACTCTGGGGCAATAGGTGGATAACATTCTTGAAGAAGGTATGAAAAACCTTTCCCCTATAGGATGGCCAAAATGATAGTCGTCCTAAATCCAAGAAAATGATGCTTATATGTAATTATACTTGCTCAATTTTTCATATCTTGGCAAGTTTCTCTTACCTTAAGCCCACCAATGTGCACAAATACGTTCACTTTTCCAATCCCCTATAGGATCTCAAAAATGATAGATGGTAAATGCATCTCTTTTACCCCTTGTACCAAGCTCAAGATTGTGTGTGTGTGTGTGTATAGGGTTTGAGTACCATAGTTGAACAATGTTATGTTCCTTGTGTCTTGGAGTTCAACGATGATCAATCTACCTATCTTTTGTGCTTTGGCTATCTTCTTGTATCTTTGGTATGGGCCTTCTACATAAACTCAATATTTTGTGAACCTTTCCTGCAACTGTTATTCCAAAATTCATCCTAGACTTATCAAGTTCCTTAGTAATACTAAGCACATAGAGAACTCCACTCGACAAATTCAAGTTACCATTTGACGTCTTCATATTTCCAATGTTCTCCATAGAGTATCTTTTGTCATCTCTTGTTTGCAACGCATGTGTTCTTAGGATCTTGAGTGCTACATTCCCTACCAATGATCATCTAGAATCAATATAGAATGCATGCACATCTGATTTACCTACTTACATTGTCATGTCAATGAGAAAACGTGAATTCTCTTGAGATTAATCATTAGTGTAGTTGGTCTAGTGTCATCTTCCTTTGTAGCCACCTTGATAGTTTTTATTGTAGTTGTTGTTATTACTATATCCATAGTGTTGTTATATCTTCCTCTCAGGGCTCCATATCCTCCTATGTTATATCTTGTTCCTCTCTCATTCTTTGGGTTCTTGAAGCACTGCTTAGTGATGTGGTTGGTTAAATCACATATGGCACAAGGTGTGGAGCTTTAAGATCTTCTTTGCCTGCTCTACCACCTCTATGTCTTCCTCTTGAACTTCTACCTCTACTCGCAAAGTTAGCTTGTGTATATGGATGTGTATGTGTACGTGCATGCATGTGCATGTACATATCTTTGTGCATGTTCATGTGCATGTACATGTGTGTGTATGTGTAAGTGTATGTATGTGCATTTGTATGTGTAAGTGTATGTTCATGTGTATGTGTATGTGTATGTGTATAAGTATGTGTCTATGTGTGTGTATATGTGTGTATGTGCATGTGCATGTGCATGTGTATGTGTATGTGTATATGTGTGTGAGCGTATTTGGATGTGCATGTGTGAGCATGCATGTGCATGTTCCTGTACATGTATATTTGTGTATCTGCATGTGAATGTGTATGTATGTGTGTATGTGCAAGTATGTTAATTTATGCTCAGTGAACTTTCTCAATAACCTACAATACTAAGAAAGAGAGAGAGAGAGAGAGAGAGACAAAAAGAGAGTGACCAAGAGAGAGAGAGAGAGAGCAAGGCAAAGGAAATAAGAGAGATAGATAGAGAAAGAGAGAACTTGATCTCGTAAGCGCAACTTAAATATGAATGTTGGCTTGTTCTTCAATCAGAAACATGTAAAATGATGATCAAAGAGCGATGCACTTTTTTTGTTATGAGCAAATGCAAACATCACATAAGTGATGCTAAACACTCGTATAAGCAATGTGTCTAAAGCTTCATGTAAGCGATGCTCTGGTGTCGCATATGCAACTCTTCATAAGTGTTGCATATGGAATGCTTAAAAGAGTTGCATGTGTGACATTTAGAAGTGTCGCATATGCGATGATGGCTTATCATCACATATGTGATAGTAATGGAGTGTCACATATGCAACATTGTCACATATGAAACACTCTTGCATATGCAATGCTCCATTAGCTATTGTTAAAAGCCTCATAATAAACATCGATATGAGTGTTGTTTACTCAATGGTGCGTGCTTGATGCTTTGTGAGATGGAACATGCAATCATGAAATGACAAAATTGTGTCGTGTCAACCATTGCTATAGAGGGTGACATCTTGTAGTGCCTTCTTTTTGCTACACCATTTTTATTATGTTATATTGTGTTTTAAGATATCTTTTAATCCCTTGCTCTTGTAAGAAAGAGTCAAACTGATAGGATAAGTACTCTCCCCTCCATCAGACCTTAGCATTTTCAATGTTCTACTCATTTGATTTTCTACAAGTGAAAGATAATTCTTGAAACAAGAAAATTATTCATCTTTATGTTTAAGAAAATAGAGTATTTTCCATTTGATGATTGAATATCCACTACAATCATCAATGAAAGAAACATAATACCTTGGTTGTGAGATAAATGGTTCGTTACCTAGTCCCCAAACACCAATATGGAAAAGCTCCAAGATTTCTTCACGTATGTATCCCTTTTTTTTAACCATCACCTATGAGACTTGCCAAATTGGCATACAATACATTTGTAAATTATGTGTTCCTTTGTTATATTAGGTATTCCAAGTACATTACAAACTTTGATAATTTTCTTTAATTTCCTCTATCAAATGTGAGCCAACAATTTGTGCCAAACTTCTAATTTTGATATAGTTTATGTGCGATAATTGAACAATGTTATGTTCCTTGTGTTTTCGAGTTGAAAGGTAAATAGTTTACATAGCTTTTAACCTTTGGAAATCTTCTTTAATCCTTAGTACAAATCTTCCACATAGGCTTCATACATCTCACCTACAATCCTTTCTCCATAATTTTTCATATGATCAAATTCTTGGTTATGCTAACTACATAGAAAACTCTGCTCAATGAAATCATATTACCATTTAATATCTTCAAGTTTCCAATCTTCTTCAGAGAGTACCTTGTCTCATGTCCTATTTGATACATGTTCATCTGATTTACCTCCTTTCATAGTTATGATCATGAGTAGAAGAGATTCTTCTTGTGATTGATCATCAATATAATTGTGGTAGTCTCTTATTCCTTTGTAAACTCCTTGACAGTCTTTTTTTCAAGTTTTTATTGCCATTATAGCAATATTTCTAATTGTATCTACCTTTCACAGCACCATATCCACCTCTATGGTGTACTCTTCCTCTCTAGTTTTTGGGAATCTTGAAGTAATGCTGAATGATATAGTTTGTAAGTCCACGTATGGAAACATTTGAGGAACTTTGAGATCTTTTTGTGCCTTATCTACAAATATGTGTACGTAGTAGAAGTTCACCCTCAAAGACGAGGAGAGTTTATGAACGATGTAAGGTTAACTACGGTAGGTAACCACCAAGAGTGAAGGCAAGAAAAGAAAGAAGAGAGAAATCCCACCAGAAGAGGAAGAATCCCTATTTGAGGTCCTTGAAAACTTAAAGAACTGCGAGGTAGAAGATAGAAAAGTCATGATAAGAATCCCTAAATGAGAAGCACTCACAAGAGTGGCCTATGATAACAAAGAGACAACTAAGAAAATTAGCCTGACCATAGAAGAAGGCAAATAACAATGCACGTACATAGGACTGACCTAATTGAAGAAGAGGAAAAGGAGTTGATTAATTTACTAAGAGAATATAGAGATGTGTTTGCATGGATCTATAAGGGCCTAAAAGGAGTAGACCCTAACATATGCTCACATACAATTCCCATGACCTCAAAAGACAAACCCTCTAAGGTGAAGCCATACACATATAACAACAATTCTACTACCAAGATCAAGGAAGAGATAGATAGATTGGTAGAAGATGGATTTATCTATAAAATTCAGTATAGCTACAATCAAGTGGCCATTGCTCAAGAAGATCAACACAAGACAACTTTTTCCATCGAATGGGGCATATTTGCATTTCGGGTAATGCCATTTGGACTCACCAATGTGCCAGCTACCTTCCAAAGGTTGATGTTTCATGTGTTTAAGGAGTTCTTGTGCAAAAACTTGGAAATCTATGTTGATGATCTATGTGCTCATTCCAACATTAGACAAACACATATACTTGAGCTAAGACAAATCTTTGACAAATGTGGAGAATATTAGGTCTACCTAAACCCACAAAAGAGTGTTTTTATGGTCGGAGAAGGCAAGATTCAAGGACACATAGTGTTAAACAATGGAATCTCCATGGACAACGACAAAGTTAGAGCTTTTGTAGAGCTACCTAGGCCAAAGAATATGAAGGAAGTACAAGCTTTCATGGGGCATTGCTTGTGATTTACCTCCATTGGAGTAGGTGCTACCCTGCAATCATCCATTTTAAACTTGACCAACAAGTTTTTCAAATACGTTTCTTGAGTTACATACACTCCATGTTGAGTGTATGAGATCTCCATGCCCAAGAAATATGACAAGTCTCCCAAGTCACTAATCTTAAACTCTTTCTCCATTTGCTTCTTTAGGCTTTGAATGCCTTTCTCATCTGTACCTGTAAGAATTATATCATCAACATATATGCACATGTAAATGAACCCATCATCACTTGCTTTGAAAAGCAAGCTACTATCTGCTTTAGATACTTGAAAACCAAGTTCTTTCAAAAACCTCACAAGTCTATAATTCCATGCCCTTGGGGCCTACTCCAAACCATAAAAAGCTCTCTTGAGCTTACATACATGATCTCGATACCTTTCATTTCTGAATCCTTGTGGTTGCTCCATGAAAACATCATCTGAAATGTAACCATTTAAAAAAGCATTCTTCACATCTAATTGACATAATTTCCAACCTTTACATGCAGTAATGGCTATGAGTGTCCTGATGGTTGTCATCTTTGCCACAGGACTATAAGTCTCATCATAATCTATACCATATGTCTGAGCAAACCCTTTCACAACAAGTCTAGCTTTATATCTAGACACACTTCCATATGCAAATCTCTTTGTCTTGTAGACCCATTTGCATCCAATGATCTTTTGACTATTCAAATTAGGAACCAAATCCCATGTCTGATTCTCCATCAATGCATCATACTCTTCCTGCATAGCTTTCTCCCAATTTTCCTTACCTTTTGCCTCTTCATATGTAGAAGGGTCTTCATCTGCTTTTATCATATAAGCATAATCTTTGGTAGCCAAAAAAGAAGTGTCATAGCTATACCTTGTAGGTTGCCATTTGTGTCTTGATGACCTTCTAAGTTCTCCATTTCTTGAGGTTTCTGGTTCATCACACTCTGGATCAAACCTTGGCACTTCTTCAACTTCAACTTGTACTTCATTGTTCTCTTCTTCATCAAATATCTGAACCTTTGATTTACCTTTCTTTTGATTCACAACTTCTTCATCACCTACATAAATATTGATTGTTCTTGCATACCAAGTACCTTACTCATCAAATGTAGCATCCTTTGATACAAGGAATTGTTTTGTGGATGGACTCCACAACCTATATCCCATCTGCTTATCATCATATCCAATGACACATACTTTTCAGCTTTAGGTTCCAATTTGTGCCTTAATTGAGATGGCACATATGCATATGCCAAACATCCAAATACTTTGCAATGATCTAGAGTAGGTCTCTTACCCCACCATGCCTCATATGGTGTCATACCCTGCAAAGCTTTACATGGTAATCTATTGACCAAATATGTGGCTGTATTTACAACCTCAGCCCACAAATAATTTGGGCAACTTTTCTCCTTCATCATGGATCTTGCAAACTCAACAAGAGTTCTATTCCTCCTTTCTGCTACACCATTTTGTTGAGGAGAGTACCTGCAAGTAATTTCCCTTTTTATACCTACATTCCACAAGTAATCACTGAACTCATTAGAGAAATACTCTCCCCCTCCATCTGACCTTAGTCTCTTTAATTTTTGACCTGTAATTCTCTCTGCATACACATGATAATGTTTGAATGTATTGAATACCTCTGACTTATCTTTGATCACATAGATAGTGATCCATCTGGTAGCATCATCAACATAAATCACATTTACCTTGAACCATTGATACTGAAATCCTTTGATGGTCCCCACACATCTGTGTGTACCAATTCAAGCTTCTCTGAATACATAAAACCATGCTTGGAATAGGATTGCTTATGAGCCTTACCTAATTGACATACCTCACATTTGTATGTCATATGTTGACCTGCAACATTAGGCAACCCAAGTACTGAACCATTGTTAACCATATCTTTGATACCTCTTTCATTGAAATGTCCAAGCCTTTTGTGCCAAAGATCTAACTCAGATATCTTATGTCCTCCATAGGTGAACAAAGCATGACCAATGTTACCTTGAATCTTCAATGTGAACCATATTCCTTCTTTCTTCCCTGAAACAATTTGTTTATACCCATTGCTAGGGTCTTCCACAAAAGATCCTTCATTAGTGAACCTAACTTCATAACCTTTTTCAACAATTTGTCCTACGCTTATCAGATTCTTTGGAATTGTAGGAACATACAAAACCTTACTCAAGAGAGTACTTCCATCCTTGGCCTTCACTGATCCAATTGACTTCACATTGTGCTTTGAATTATCACTTGTTTGAACTACATGATTAGTTACCTTATTCTCCAAATCAATCATCAAAGCTATGTTGCCACTCAGGTGATTGCTACACCTTGTGTCAATGTAGAAGACTCTTTGATCTTCACTTTGCCTTTCACAAGTTGCATTCATTATCAATGCTGAATCCTACTTCTGTTCTGAAGCATAATTGTAGTAGGTATTGTTCTATTGTTGACTTTGAAATCCTCTACCTGCATTTCTTCCAAAGTAACCTCTACTACCTCTACCTTTGAAATTACCTCTTTGATTTTTGCCACCTCTTCCTCTTAAATTAAAGTTCTGATTATATCCACCATTATTTTGAGTATTATGCCAACAATCATGAGCTAAGTGATTTGTCTTACCACAAATCCAGCAAGCTTTGACTCCATCTTTATTATTTCTGCCTCTTCCTCTACCTTTGCCACCTCCTCTTCCTCTTAGGAAGTTATCTTGGCTAGTTGTACCTTCATCTTCATTTGCTTGTTGCTTACCTTTGCTATTCTTCTTCTTATCCTTTGAATACATTGCTTGACCTGCACTTTTATCACTTTCACCTTTGACATCCTGCACAAAAGTTAGCATGTGTCCTAGCAACTGATTTAAATCAAGAGTAAAATGATCTAGTGATAATTCAGTAGACAAAATGAATGGCTTCCATTTGTCATCACCTCTCAAACCTGTGAGGATTTGCCTTACCAATTTATACTCCACAATATCTTTATCAACTGCCCCTAATGCATCTGCAATGTCCTTCATCCTTGTTACATAATCTGAGATGGATTGAGAGGCCTTCTTCTTGAATGTGGTAAACTTTGCCCACAAGGATGCCTTCCTTGACTTTGTGGTGTTTTGGAAATGCTCCTCCAAAGCATTCCATATATCACTTGCACTTTCAAGACCTCTAATGTGAGGTAGAAAGTAGTCATTAACTCCCATATAGATAATGCTCCTAGCTTGAGCATCTCTCTTCATCCAAGTCTTCAAATCTGACAATTCATCCCTAGTTGGAACACTAGGATCTCTAAACTGAGGCTTTTCCTCTTCACCTGTAATATAACCTATCAAGTCTTTGCTCATAAGATGAGCTTCCATCCTCATTGACCATGCTGGAAAGTTCTCTCTATCCAATTTCTCTATCTGAAGAGAATCTCCCATCCTTTCTTCACCTGTGTATTAAATCCTTCAAGATTTATGAGGAATAAGGTTACCTTTGCTTTGAATGATACTCCTTATTTCTTCCTTGATATCTTTTGTCCTCCTTCTCAAGCTTTGCCTTCAAGCTTTCACCTTTTCTATCTTCAAATGTTGAATTCTTTATAACTACAGTAGTCGGGGTCCTCCTTTCGTCAATTTTGATGCTTCTTGTTCTGATACCACTGATGGAGAGTATTAATCTCCAAAAGAACAAGCTACTCTTGAAGTTAGAGCACCTCTATATCAAGAATAACCTACACAGAAAGTCTGCTGCACATAACTCAACCATTGACTTATCAAATGTGTAAAGTTTCTGAAAAACATTTGCACAAGGTGTTGCCTGTAGATTGCGCACCTTCTCCAAGTTAAATCATTCCAAAAGACTTAGTAGATCTTGAGAAATGATCTTAACAAGTCGCCTATGTCTAAAACTATAGTTATTTACAGTCGACTTTGACACTTGCAACTTCTAAGGCTTGGTTCTCTCAAACTAGAACCCGTTTATGCAAATGCTTTTAGCCATAGATGGCTTATCTTCCAACTTAGATTTTGACTCCTCGTTTGTGCAAACCTTTACACTGTGCACTGAGAAATGATGAATTCTTTGACCATCGAGATTGTGCCTGTTTTAGAAAACACTCAACACTTTCTCACATATGAATGTTCCTACTCATAATTCTCAGAGCTTGTTTACAATTAGGCTCTCAAACTTTAACCATAGACTCATTAACTATGGAATTAGATACCTACAAAAGGATTCTTGAAATGATCAAGCAGAGAAGGAGAATACTCAGAAAGATCGGGCGCAATATTTCTTCATTTCTGGAAAACTTTACATCTGAGTGATGAGAGAGATCTTACTCACTTTTAAAGTGTCTAATGACTCATACAACTTCTAATTTCTCTATTCACATGCTCTCTCATATTTTCCCCAACATTTTTCCTTGTATATATAGGCAAATATGTACAAGTTCATGACCATACAAAAGTTTAAGTGAACTAACTCTAAATTAATGTACATATGTATACACATCTTCATTCTCTGAACATGTACTTTCTTCATGCTTCATGACTTGATCTTTTCTTCAATCCTTGACTTCAGAACTTCATCAAAACTTCAGTTGTTGATTGCCTTGCACCAACACCAACAACTCCTCTTATCCTATTATGAGAGTTGGTAAGATCATTACTATTACCATTGATGGTAGTTCTTTTACATTGTCAGAAGCTTTATTTGTGCTAGGGATCAAGAAAAATCTGTTATCAATTTTAGAATTAGCCAAGATTGGCTTGGTCGTGAAATTTCTTGATGATAGATGTACAATTCGTGATCTCTCAAATGGCGATATCATTATTGCTTCTGGCATTTTATGTCATGGGCTATATAAGCTCATAGATTATGCAAAATTTATGAATGATTCAACATGTGTAGTTCAAGATTCTCAGGCTATGTTAGATGCAAAGCTTTGGCATGCATGCTTTGTTTATCTGAATTTTCCTAGTTTGCTATGCCTATAGAATTCTAAAATGGTCATCTTTGCCCAAACTTGAGGCACCTAGTAAACATGTATGTGAAGGTTGTATTTTGGGCAAAATGCAGTGTTTCTCGTTCCCAAAAGATAGTTCAGTTCGAGCTACTCAAAAATTGTAACTTCTTCATAATGAGGTGTATGGTCCTATGCAGACACCTTCTTTTGAAAACCATCTTTACTTCTTGAATTTCATTGATGATTTGTCCAAGCATGCATGGCTATATCCATTGAAAGTAAATTTCAATGTGTTTATGTGCTTCAAACAATTTCTGGTTTTGGCGAAAAATCTATCAGCACCTAAAATGGGCACCCTCTGTTTTGATCGAGGGGGGGAGGGGATATATGTCTTTTAATTTTAATGCATTTTTGGTTGAACGTGGGATAAAACATCAATGTATAGTTCCGTATAAACCTCAAAAGAATGGAGTTGCTGAAGGTAGAATAGTTCACTCATGGTGAGGTGTATGGTCAAGAGTTAGGCTTTACCGCATAGTTTTTGGCATGAGGCTGCTATGTGTGTAGCATATGTACTTAACAAGTGTCCCACTAAAGCAGTGTAGTCTATCACTCCATATGAGGCTTGGCATGGTCATAAGCTATCTTTTGTTCATCTACGTGTTTTTGGTTGTCTGGCATATGCATTCGTGCATGCAAAACAACGATGAAAATTGGATGATAAAGTAGTGAAATGTTTTTTTTTTGGGTATAGTTCTGAAAGCAAAGGCTATTGTCTGTATCATCCAAAGGCAAAATGCATTTTGGTTAGCCATGATGTTGTTTTTGTGGAAGATGCTATTCAGCCATTAGTTTCATTTACTAAGGAGACATCAGTTAGCTCTAAAGACATGTATGACCCTTTGCTTCCTCTTTGTACAGGTGGATAGTCTAGTCTGGTCCTAATGAGGCAACTTCTCAACCTTTATAGGTTTCATATGATGATGCGTATCATTCCATTTCTGATGCAGATTTACATGATGCACTTGTTGATGAGAGAGCTGATATTGAGGAGGCAAAAACTATGCCAAAATGGCTGGTGTAGACTCCAAGATTACGACCACCACGTGCTAGAGAGATGACTCTCCTCCCAACCAAATGCCTCTATATATAGCTCTCTCCAAGGTATTTCCTTCTTGGGCAGGTGGATACTAACCATCCATGTGTCAGGCATGTAACTGCATGTGCACCAAGTGTCCCAGTTCACCAAGTGTTAACTCAAGTGGATGCTTCTAGAAGGTTTTGGAGCTCTTTGGGCAAAACAATCTCCCCATGGGGGTTGAACCCAAGACCTCCTCCTTCACATCCTTGAGAATGAACCACTAAGTTAAGTGGATCACTTGTTCACAAGAGCACAAGACCTCCTAGTAAGTCTAAACTCGAGATCTTTGGTCATACACATGGATGACCCAATGGTGTTCAATTTCATATCTGTTTGAACTGACAGGACCCTAGATCATAAACTCACTTTATTACATTCTTCCCCCTTTGGAAAATATTTTCGTTCTCAAAAATAGAGCTATATAACTACTATAAGCAACCCTTCAGCCTCATGTTCTAAAACTGGAAGAACATGGTCATGTTCTAGAATTTGAAGAACATGTCTCATCTCTGTGGTGGTATCCCTACCCAAATGATTCAAAACACTATCTTGCTTTGCACTTTGATAAACTAGTCAAAGTATAAAGTAGTGAATGAATAATAAGGGATGATCTAAAAACATCCGTCACCAATTTATAGTTTTTACTAGGTGTGATCAAGGCACAAACATGTGAACTGGGTGGATTCAAATTATCAATCCATTTTTGGGCATGAGGCTGGTGCATGAACTTAGTAACAAAGGCAGGATTCTTATCCTTTGCAAGACTTTGAGAACTCTTGCTTCACTTGAATTTAACTTGGAGAACTTGAAGTTTGATTGACCCAAACATCTAACTTGGATGTTTGTACAATGGTTTACTCTTAACCAACGATTACTTGATTTCTTCACCCAACTTGAGGACTACTCAGTCCTAATAGGCTTGAAAATCCTATGTAAACTATAGGGGAAAGTTTTCTATTTACTGTGGATCAACCTTTACTATATCTTGACCAAGTGAAATTCAAAATGAAAATCATCCAACTTAGGACACTTTTCTCAAGGACTTTAGCTTAAAGCTCTTGGGAATTGTCAATCTTATGAGCAATTCCTAACTTCACTGTTCTAGAGTTTTTACTGAACTCTAGAAAGTCATTAGAGTTTTGCTAGCTAACTTGAAGCAAACTCAAATAAATAAGTCAATCTTGGACTTTTCATCTTTTGAAGATTGAATAAGTTCTGATACAAAACATCTATTTAGTATGTTTAATTTAGTTATCTAGTTCCAATCGGCTAACCCTCAACTTTTGTGAAAAAGAATCAGATATCATATCTTAGTCAATTCCAAAAGATTGGAAATCATAAGGAAATAACTAAAACTCTCTATAACTAATTCAAACTTCAAATTCTGCACACTTCCTTGGTCACTCTTCATGCACACCTTACACTTCACTTCTCTACGTCGCACACTGGGTGTCTCTTGCACTTCTCTCTCTTGCCTTGCTTGGACTATGCTCACTCTTGCTTACACTTAGAATGGTCCAAGAATAGTCCTTCATTTGAGTGTCGATTCACGTACGCTCCTAACTGGAAGTGTATCTTGGTGCTCACTTTGATGTCCCAAGATTGTCTTCACAAGTGGTAGCCAATGAATCCCTATTTTGTCCTGTAGTGACTTTAGGCTAAAACAAAAAATTTTAATTGGGGGCCATACTTTCACTTCTGCGTATGCTGCCGCTTCACATACCTTCACATTTTCCTTTTAAGTCTTCACTTTTGCACATAAGAGAGGGTTCACCTGAACCTTCCAAAACACTTTTAAAAACACTTTGAACTTTAGGGAAATTAGAGAAATACCTCTGCAACCTGCAACCCCTTTCTCCAATTTACCCTTTGTGGACAATTAATGGCGCACTTGTCACCTGTACTTCAAACACTTTGACTTTGACCTTGACCTTGTTGACTTTGATTAGTTTGACTTTGACTATGGTTGACTTTGACCAATGTGACTTTTATGGGCTCAACAGTAAGGATGGGGCTGGGCAGAAGGGTAAAGGGAGAGTTAGGGAGTAGGATTTGGGTTTTGGAGAGGGCTGAAATGAGAAAATGGGAAAGCTAGAGAGGGTACAATTATGAAAATGTGCAACATATAGTAAAATGAGGTGAGAATAGACAATGTGGACCATGTGGAGAAATAAAAACATGTGATAAATGTGCTCAAAACATATGGTTTTTAACCAAAAGTCAGAGAAAAGGTGGGATTTTGGAACAATTAAGGCAAAAAATGAATTGAAAGGTGCCAGGATACATGAAAATGACCCCAAGTTTGAAAAAAATGGCCATCCGAAGCACAATCTAGAGCCAAAAGCATGGACCATAGAAAATAAAAAAATAAATAAATTTTAAGGGGGGGGAATGGTGGGGGGTGGGTGGGGGAATGGTTAGGGGTGGGTGGGGGGGCGGTGGGGGGTGGGTGAGAAAACGGTGGGTGGTGGGTGGGCGAACGGTGGGGGGTGGATGGGGGTGGGTGGGGGAATGGTGGGGGGTGGGTGGGGGAACGGTGGGGGGTGGGGGAGGGGCGGAATGGTGGGGGGTGGGTGAGGGAACGGTGGGGGGTGGGTGGGGGAACCGTGGGGGGGGGGGGCGATGGGGGGCGGGTGGGGGGAGGGGGCAGTGGGGGAATGGTGGGGGAATGGTGGGGGAACGGTGGGGGAATGGTGGGGGAACGGTGGGGGAACGGTGGGGGCGGTGGGGGGTGGGGAAATGGTGGGGGGTGGGGAAATGGTGGGGGGTGGGGAAATGGTGGGGGGTGGGTGGGGGTGGGAAAACGGTGGGGGGTAGGTGGGGGAACGGTGGGGGTGGCTGGGGGAACGGTGGGGGGTGGGTGGGGGAACGATGGGGGGTGAGGGGTGTTGGGGGGTGGGTGGGGGAATGGTGGGGGGTGCGTGAGGGAACGGTGGGGGAATGGTGGAGGGGTAGTGGGGGGTGGGTGGGAAAACAGTGGGGGGTGGGTGGGGGAACGGTGGGGGGTGGGTGGGGGAACGGTGGAGGGCCCGTGGGGGTGGGTGGGGGGTAGGTGGGGCAACGGTGGCGGGTGGGTGGGGGAACGATGGAGGGCCCGTGGGGGTGGGTGGGTGGGGGGTAGGTGGGGCAACGATGGGGGGTGGTTGGGGGAACGGTGGGGGGTGGAGATTGGGGGGGCCAATGGGGGTGGGTGGGTGGGGTGGTGGTGGGGGGTGGGTGGTTGGACAGTGGGGGGCATAGGGGGGTGGGGGGCGTAGGGGGGTGGGGGGGGTGGGTGGGGGAATGGTGGGGGGGGTGGGTGGGGGAACGGTGTGGGGAGGGGGGCACGCAGGGGTGGCGAGGAGGGGGGCGGTGGGGGGAGGGGGGGCACGAGGGGGGGGGTGGGGGAGCGGGGAGGGGGGCTGGTGGTGGGGGTGGGGGGTTTTTTTCTCTCTTCCCCGAAAAATTCCCTGGGGGCCTTTTCTTTTTAATATACAAAATTGGAGAAAAATCTCGAAAAAACCCAAAAAATGCAAAGAAATCCAAAAAAATGCAAAAGAATCAAAAAGCTCAGAAAATTCCCTATAGGTCTAGGCCAATTTCCTCACTCAAAACCACAGAGAGCTTCCTTTATTCCTCCAATTTGGCAAGAAAATGACATTTGAAAAGGATGAAAAATGCTAGAAAATTTCTAAAATGCTTGAAAAATTCCCAAAAAAATTACAAAAATTATGCTTATGCAAAGGCTATCAAATGGTTGCTAAATTTGCTAAAAACTCAAGGAACAAGCATAAAAAAAGGATAAAAACTACTAAAACTTGAGCAAAATGATATGAGAATGCTATGTACAACCTGGACAATTTTGTAGGTTCCAGGTGATCCATAAATCTTTAGTTCTGTTGATGATAGGCCTTGAGCCTTGATATGTTGACTAAGAGAAACTCCTCCATGATCTCCAATTGTACTGCACTTCATTTGTTTTGACTTCTTTTTGGGCAAACCAACCATGTGATAGGACCACCCTAAATCCTTCATTAAAATATTATCTCCTCCATATTGCATCTTTTGTATCTTTGTTTCAGCTACTTTATGACTTAATCTGCAAAATTTCATTTTTACTAGCCCAGATCCTTCATCCACTCGAACCCTCTCTTTCCAAAGACTTGTAGGTACTCCTTCCACATCCTTGTAAAGCCCTGCACTTACTATCATAAAAATTGACATAACAGATGATATCCATACCAGTATCCATAACAAACTAGCCCTTGATATAAGATTTGAAGTAGCTTTGTCACTAGTGCACTTAAGGGCTTTTCTTTTCTTCTCTCTTCTATGGCCTTTGACTAAGATTGTCTCACACTCGAATCAGTAACCTGAATGATGTCCTCTTTTTCTGCATATGCTTCCTCTCTACTTGAATTTGGAAATATTCCATAGCAGGAAGATGGGTAATCTGCATGGAGCCAAGCCAACATGTTTTCATCTTCATATAAATTTGCTCTTTCAAATAGATCTGCTTTTGGGTTGTCCAACAATTCTTCTTCCATACAAATACCAATTGTCTACATCATGTTGGTATGTCTTTGGTTATCTGGACCTTCTTCTAAAATTATTTGATGTAACTATTTCCCCTCTTGCTTTACCCACATTGTGTCCTTACCCCAGTCATGTAGCACATTGGCATGCTTTAACCAAGGTCTCCCAATTAACAGAGGGAAACTTCCTTCTACCTGTGGCAGCCTTATAACACAAAATCCAAGTTAAAGATGGTACCTTCTACCTTGATTGGGACTCTAGGGACCACTCCCATAGGCCTTACTATGCTTTGGTCTGCCAGTGTTACAATGAAGTTGGCAGGTCTTGAAGGGTGTAGTCCAATCTTTTTCATGGTATGTTCAGGCATCAAGTTAATGCTAGAACCACCATCCACAATAACTCCTTGAAACTCATGTTAAATGTAAAAGTGTTAACGTGTTACAGAAATCGTAACGCTGACCAACCGAAATCATTACCGAACAAATGTTAAACATAAAATAGTACTTCACCGTAAACTGTATTAAACTTTTCGTATCATTACCGAAAAGCGTTACCAGACCAGCGTGGGCTCTTGGGAGTGGTAGGGGTCTATTAGACAGAGGCCCTGTACTCTTTTCCCAATTATTCAACACAACATCAAGACATGGATGCGCGTCTTAGCTCAGTTACTAGTAGTAACTAACAATATTTGATTTCTATATTTCTGCATACCGAACTTTCCAGACTAATCTGCTATTGGAACAGAGCAGTAATCTAGAAGACAGATTCCATAGTAGTAATCAACCAGAGATAATAATTTAACCGATAGATTCGTTTGTCACAATGCGTTATAGCGATCTCAACTAAAAGTTCACATTTATCGAAAGCACTAGTCCGTCCTCATCGCCGAATGCACAAGTTCAGTAAAACAAACAGAACATACTCAACAGTGTATTAAGTTGTCCAATCAAATCACGCAGTAATATAACTACTCAGACTGACTCAAAGTACTTAAATGATCGAAGCGCATACATCAATACTATGCGGAAACAGTACTCAGACACACAATCTGTCACTTAACAGTCATCACAGTGAACTTCAGTATAAGCAGACGATGCAGACAGAACAGAAATCAACACTAACAATACTCAGAACTTCACAGCACTATAACAATATTCTAACAAATATCAAGACGAACAATCTGGCAATTCCAGAAAAAATGTCTCTTTTTACCATTCTCCTTACATTTCTTTATATAACCTTTACAAGATACGCGTACTAACTTTTCACGCGTAATTCAAGGAACTCCGTTACATCCGGCAGTCATTACATTTGTCTCACTCGGCGGCCGACTAACACTGGCACGCACGGTGGACTCAAACCCGCAAGTGATTTTTGATTACAAAACTAATGTTCATCTATGATACCTTCTAAATACATATTCCTGGCTAATCTAAATGTCCGGGCTATTTTTTTCTTAAGGGTTTCTAATAATTGTTTAAGGGTATCAGGTTCTAAAATCTGCGCATCTACTCTAACGGAACTAAGTGCGATGGCTTCAGTAAGCAAAATTTCGGCCTGTGTTTGCAAAAAGGCCTCCTGTAAATAAAAATCGTTTGATAACGCCACATCTCTTGCTATCTTCATGTCTGTTACTTGTTTCTGCATCTCACTGATTTGGTCTTTCTGGTTGCGTAATTGATTATCCAGTCTTCCGAACTGTTGGTTCTAGAACTCTATGGTTTTGTAGTAAGCATCTCGTTCTCTGCGGGCATTTGCTAAGTCCTTCTGATATTTGGATTCTCTAAGTAATTGATGTTTAAGCATATTGTTGACTTCATCGAGGGATTCTTGCGTTCTCTGTAATTGATCTTCTGTTTGTTTTGCTTCTTTCTGCTGCTCTTGGTGCTTCTGTACTGCATCCTTCAGCTGAAGTCTTGTTTCTTCGAGTAAGTTTCCTAGTGCGATTCTTGTGTCTTCGGTATCTTTGATTGTTTGCTTTAACTGTATTATTTCCGCGTCGGCAGCTATCAGCATTTCTTCTTTTGCAGCCAGTGCCTTATCTCTCTGGCTTGAGCTCTCTTCTTGTACTTGGAGTGTAGCCTGTAGCTGCTTGATCTGCTCTTGTAGTGCATGATTTTCTGCTCTTGCAGCATGTAAATCTTCCTGAAGAGGGGTGAAATCTGCGTCCATTATTTCCAATCTCCTTTGGAATTCTTCTCGTGCATCGTCTGTGGCTTGCTTCAGGTGTTGCGGCAGTTGATGAGATAGATTAATTAAAAGGTGACCCATGGCTTCTAATTCCGAAAAAACTGGAATGGGGTGGGGTGGCAGAGGAGGGCGAGGTTGCGACGAGGTTTCGGTGAGAAGTTGTTGTGAATTAGGTGGTGAATAATTGAGGGAGGATGTCGAGGTTTCAGTAGTTCCGGTGGGGTGACTGGGCTTGATGGGGCTGCGGGGTGGTTCCGGTTGGGAGATGGGGTTAACAGGCGGTGTTTTGGGGAGGGCAGAGTCAGTAGTTGTTACCTTGTTTGTTTGTTTTGTTTCTGCATTGTGCGCTTCTGTAGATTCTGCTGCCTTCAGTAGCTTGTCTAGTGCATCTTGATGAGATTGCTGCTCATTTTCCTGTTGCTCTGATTCTTTTTCGATCGAGATTGATTCTGTTTCTGCTTGATCCTGTTGTTCTTGTTGCTCTGCCGATGATTCGTTATGCATTGACGTAGCTGTATCGTGGAATGTCTCCTCTTCGTTCTTCTCTTCGTCTTTATCGTCATCGTTATCTTTTCCGGTTGAGCCTTGTGCTTCACTTTCTGAGGAGCTAATTCTGATACGTTTCCTGCGGAACAACTGATTGAGCTCTTCTTCATCTTCTTCTTCCTCATCTTCTAGTAGTTGAACTGACTCTTCGTGCCTTAAGACTGGTCCTCGTGGTGGTGGTTTAGCGGCGAGTATGGTTGGGAAGAGGAAAGAAGGGATGTGGGGAAGTCTGGATCGAGGGGTGGTTCCTTTGTTGACTTGTTTCACTATGGCGACGCACTTCTTATGGATTCGGTGAAAGAAAAATGAGGCAAAATTAACGGGTTCTCGTGCGGCAAGGTCGATGGCGGAATAGAATGGGCGGGAGATACCGTATGTGCGTTTTTGGAGATTAAGGATCGCAAGTAAGAACTGCAATGCGGTTCTTTCAGGTTGGGGGCGGCAGAGAATGGCGTATTCGTTCGATGAATGGCGGGGGAAAAGTTCGGTCATGCGGGCTACGGGGATACTTGGGCCATTCTCGCGGCCTTGTGGAGTGAGGCGGAAGGCTTCGGCGAAGGCCTGGAAGGTTATTACGGTTCTAGATGGTAGGGAGAGGAAGATCCATTGTCATTCGGTGATGGGGGATTGGGCGATGGCAGGGATGATTTGCGCGAAGAAGGGATGGGCTTCCACTGAGTGCCATGGCAGCTCAGCAAAGTTGGCCAACCCTCGGATGCACAAGTATTCTCCTACCTCGGTAGAGATACCATCACAGAAAGCTGTGTAGTTCGCCAACGCTTCCATTGCGCACGCAAACACGAATACACAGGATACAGCACACGGATACACAGAACACAGAACACGGAAAACACAAGCACAATCACAAGAACACAATAGCGTTTTTTGGCGCAACCGAAGAGCTTAAGTACAGATATTACGGTGGGGGGGGGGGGGGGTAGGAAGTGATGGTTATCATTGTGCGGTGCTAGAATGATATTGCTTTTAATTTGGCATGCATACTTGAGTAATTTGTAAGGAGGGCGGCTTATGACAAAACACGGCTATTTTAAAAAGAAAAGAAAGAACAGAATAAAAAGTAAAAAAAAAGCTAAAAAATGCGGTCCACCGCCGAATGATTTAATGCGGACTAGTAGCGCTTTGATACGGCCGCAGCTTCGAGTCGTTGATTGCTTTTGGAAGTGGATTTCCGGTCAACGTAGTCAACCAAAAAGTTGTTGGACCGATTTGCTCTGCGATCTTGTAAGGGCTGAACCACCGTAATTTGAATTTGCCTGCGGATCTATTTGACTTTGCGTTATAGAAAAGTACAAGCTGTCCTACCGAAAACACTGGAGTTTTCAGGTTTCGATCGTGGGTCCTTGCCTGTCTTAGTTGAACTTCGTGCATAGTTAAGAAACTGAGCCATCGGTGCTCATCTAACTCTCTGAGTGTGTCCAACCGAAATGACAGTGAGTCTTCCGGTAGTAGTTTCTGGGTAATGGCTACTCGTAAACTTGGTATAACTATCTCCATTGGTGCTATTGCTTCTAAGCCATAAGCTAATTTGAAAGGTGTCAATCCTGTTGTTACCTTGTAGGTAGTCCGGTATGCCCATAACACTGTAGGTAGCAGTTGATCCCATCTTTCCGGTGATTCTATGATCAACTTTCGAAGGATATTCAGCAGGGATTTGTCTGTACTTTCGGCCAATCCATTAGCACGAGGATAATAAGGAGAACTAAATTTATGTGTGACCTGGAACGACTGTGTAAGTGCCTTCATTAAATTGTTTACAAAATGAGTGCCTTGATCTGAGACAATTTCTAGTGGTAAGCCAAAACGTGGAAAGACATCGGTTAGCAGACACTTTGCTACCGTAACTGCGGTAGCAGACCGTAAAGCCCAGGCTTCTGCCCATCTGGTTGCATAGTCTGTACAGGTCAGTATGTAACGGTTGTTACTGAAGACTGCTGGAGGTGTAATAGGACCGATAAAATCTAGACCCCACTTCTGGAAAGGTTCTAATGGTAAGATGGGTTGCTGAGGAAAGAGATGACGTTGCAGAGGCTGTCCAGCTCTTTGGCAAGTATCACATTGTTTGACAAACTGTAATATATCTCTGTACATCGTTGGCCACCGGAGACCACTCTACAGAATTTTCCGGTGAGTTAGATCTGCAGCAAAGTGGCCACCGGAAGGAATCGAGTGAGACAAAGTGATAACTGAGTTAACTTCATGTGGTGGAATACATCGAAGTAGGATTCCGGTGTGATCTACATAATATAATTTTCCAGCAATTAACCGAAATCGACGGCTAAAGACTGCAATTTTTCTACATACTGCCATAGAAGTCTGAGATGGAAGGCAACCATCAGTGAGAAAGGTCAAGATCTGATCATAATACGAAAATGGGATAGGTGGGTCTGTAGATTCTTCATTAATTGGTTTTGATACATAAATCGCGGGTGTCGTGTCATCTATGCCCACCGGAGCTTCACCGGAATCTAAGCGGATAAGAAATCTGCTAAGGCATGTGAACTGCCTGGCTGGTGAATGACTTCGTAGTCAAATTCCTGCAAGAGTAAGACCCATCGCGCTAATCGACCACCTAGATGCTATTGTCGAACTAGATAGACAAGTGCAGCATGATCTACATGAAATGTGAATTTACGGCCTAGCAAGTAATGTCTGAATTTCTGGACAGAATATACTAGCCCAAGACATTCTCTTTCTGTTACAGGGTAATTTTTCTCAGCAGGCGCTAATCTTCGACTTGCATAATACACTAGTCTGAACCATTTATCAATTTGTTGCATCAAAACACTTCCTATTGCTATATCTGAAGCATCAACAAATACATGAAATGGGTGATCCCAGTCCGGCGGTTGTAAGATAGGAACTTGTGTTAATAAATGCTTTAAACGATCAAATGCTATCTGGCATTCCTGGGTCCATTCAAATTGTCGAGGTGTTTTGCTGATTAGCTTGTTTAGTGGTATAGCCAGATGAGCAAGCCACCGTAAGTGCCTTCCATGCCACCGTACTTGGCCCATAAAACGCATGACTTCTTTCGGTGTAGTAGGCACTGGAGCTTGTGTCTCTATCTATGTGTATATAAATATGTAAAAGTATGTGTGTATATATATGTGTGTGTGTATGTATGTATATATGTGTATGTATGTATATATGTGTACGTATATATATGTGTATGTATATATATGTGTGTGCAAGTAAATTTATGTGTACAATTACGTGTCTGGTGGTCTGTGCATGTTCGAGTATATATATGTATGTAACTATGTGTGTGTAAGTATATGCATATGTTTGTCGACAGGTATGCATGTGACCTGATGTGCGTATATGTATATGTATATGTATGAATATGTATGTGTGTGTATATGTATATGTATATGTATATGTATATGTATATGTATATGTATATGTATATGTATATGTATATGTATATGTATATGTATATGTATATGTATATGTATATGTGTATGCATGTGCATGTGTGTATGCATGCATATTTGTATATGCATGTGTGTATGTGTGTGTACATGCGTGTATGTATATGTGCATATGTATATGTAAGTATGTATTTCTGTGTGTATGTGTATGTAGGTGTATATGTGAAAGCAAGTATGTGTGTATATGTGTATGTGGGTGTGTATGTGTGTGTATGCATGTAAGTATGTATGTATGCATATGCATGTGTGTGTATGCATGTATGTGTATGTATATGTATGTCTATGTATGTGCATCTGTATACATGTATGTGCGACCTCTGTTTCGAGCCCGCAAGGTGGAGCCCATAGAAAAACCAGGTCAAATTTTGAAATTGTAACTTGTATCGTGTTTGGCAACACTCATATATTCCAGATCAAAAATTTCAAATGATTCTGTGTACTGTTGATACACGAAAACTGTGTTTTTCTGAGATCGAAGTGTCACGTCATAGTGCGACAGTGTTCAAGCAGAAGTGCTGCTTGTAGTGTTTTGCAGTGTTGTGAATTGTTGTAGAAATGGCAAATGGAGATGGAATGAGCCAACTTATGAGCAATAATCTAGACAAGAACAACTTCTATTCTTGGAGATTTAGAATGAAAAATTTCCTGATGGGAAAAGGCGACTGTAAGTACATCAAAGGAGAGAAAGAAAATGCTCCATAGTTACTAGAGAGGAATCGGACTACACAACAGTTAAGAGCATATGAGGAATGGAATCAAGGAGCATGAAAGGTAATGTATTGGCTATCGGTTAGCATACAGGATAGCATGATTGGGCACATACAGGATGCCACGACTCTGAAAGAGGGTTGGAACAGTTTGGTCACATTGTACGAGACCAATACAAAGGCATGGAAATTGCAACTCAAGAATGAGCTGCATACATTGGAGAAAAAGAGCATGTTGATAAGTGACTACACTCTGAAAATCAAAAGCATATGTGAGTCACTTGCATCTATTGGTGTGAATGTAGATGATGATGATAATTTGGAAGTGTGCCTTTGTGGTTTAGGAACTACATATAAGCAGTTTAGAACTTCTATATAGACCAAGGAAAATATTCCGAATTTTGTTGATTTGGTATCTATGTTGATTATTGAAGAAAAGAATCTTGGTGAGGATTCAAACTCCCAAGAAAAATCTAGTTCTGAGTAGGTATTCTACTGTAGTAGAGGAAGTGGCAGAGGTAGAAGTTTCAAAAGTGGAAGAGTAAACAATAACCAAGACCAAAATCAACAATAGAATCATGCAGGAGGAAGAGGGCAGTTTCGAGGCAGGGGGAGCCAAAGAGGCCACAGAAATTTCCAAAGAAATGATTCAGGTAATGATAGTAAAGGATGCTAGAATTATGGTAAATCTAAACACTTTGAACATGATTGCAGGTTGAAGAATCAAAATAACAAAAGGTAGCAAAACAACTATGCATTCTCGAGTGCAGATGATTCTGACAAGTTGTTCATGGTTCAACATCACATGATGAATACAATGTCTGCTGGTGTTTCAAAATCGAATGATAATGTCTGGTATGTTGATTCAGGTGCTTCAAACCACATGACCAATCATGCGGAATGGTTTAGTACTTTGCAGAAATTGCCAGTTCTTGGATATGTTGAAATAGTGATGACACATCACACCCTATCGAGCATACAAGTTGCTAGTCTTCCTCCCAAATGCTGTTGGCGAACAAGGTACACCAAGGCTGCATGATTGACATGAAAGGTGAAACGGTGTCCCAATAAATAATGCAAATACACTAATCCGAGACATTCACATTCAGTAACTAAATAATTGCGCTCTGTTGGGGCCAATCTACGGCTCACATAATATTCTAGATGGAACCATTTATCCATTTGCTACATCAACACGCTACCAATTGCAATCTCGGATGTATCCACAAAGACATGAAATGGCAATTCCCAATTTGGTGCTTGTAAAATGGGAGCCTGCGTTAACAATGATTTCAGCCGGTCAAAAGAAAGTTGGCATGCTTTGGTCCATTCAAACTAACAAGGGCTACTGGTTATCAATCGATTAAGTGGGGTGGCCAGATGAGCAAGCCAACGTAGATGTCACCCATGCCATCGGATTTGACCCAAAAACCGCATCACTTCTTTGGGTGTCTTAGGAGCAAGTGCCTCCAATACGGCCTTCACCTTATTTGGATCAACCTGAAGGTCATGTTTTGAAATAATGTGTCCTAGCAACTTGCCACAAGATATAGAGAATATAGATTTATTCGGGTTCAAGCACAAACGATATTCTCGACACTTTGAAAAAGAGCACCGTAAATGGTACAAATGTGCCGAAGTATCACCGGATAAAGAGAAATCATCAAAATAAACTCTCATGAATGTGGTTAGATAAGGAGAGAAAAATTCCTACATACAGCACTAGAACGTACTTGGAGCATTTCACAAACCAAACCACATCATTGTACCCACATACACGCCCCAATTGGTTATAAATGCTGTCTTTGGAATGTCCTGTTCTGCCATCCAGACTTGATTATAACCACTATATCCATCTAAAAAGGAGTACATCTCTCGCCCTCCCACATCATCTAGCATTGTGTCCAAAAACAGTAGAGGGAATGGATCAGGTACGGTTGCTGCATTTAATTTCCGGTAGTCCACACATATCCTTAATTGCTTATTCTTCTTAGGAACTATGAAAATAGGAGAAATCCACTCTGCCTGCTCGATAGGGATAATAAACCCAACTTTCAGCAATCAATCCAGTTTTTCTTTGACCTGGGCCGCATAATTAGGATTCATCCTGTAACTAGGTTGTTTGATAGGCCGATCATCTGGTTTCAGCATAACCCGATGTTGAGAGATACGTGGGTCCAACCCCTTCATATCCCGGTAATCCCATGCCAATACATCAGAGAATTCACGCAGCAACTACAACAAGTTCTCCTGGAAGGTCTCCAATAGTCCCACCTTAATTTTTACTGGTCGTGGGTTGGTTTCATCACCTAAGTGGCAGGTAACCAATTGATCTTCCAGTACGTAGAACTGCCGGGGCATATCCAACTCGTCGCCTGACTGGAGTAATTGTTGGAGCATCGTATCATCCAAGTTCTGTGTTGTACTTGATCCATGCTCACCGGTCAGTGGTACCACCATACATGCTACCGAACTCCAGTTATCGGCCACCGTTTGTAAGTCCACAGTTTCGAGTGCTAGCAGATGCTTGTTGGCTTTGAGAAAAGCTTCCTCTTCATCATCTGAAATACCATCCAACATGTGTACAGGTTCAGCTACATAAGGTTGTGCATGCAAGTCGCAAGGCTTCATATCGTCCAGTGGAACAACATATTTACGGTGGTTACTCTTAAAAATCAATTCCTGCATTGACCAATCCAGAACTACCTTCACTTGCTTTAGCCATGGGCATCCAAAGAGTAGGTTATAGTCAAGGCTAGATTCGGGTAATTCCAAAACAACAAAGGTCATTTTAAATACAGCCCCTTGAAGAGTAATAGGAATATCACGTACTAATCCCACCGGATGGACTCGAGATTGATCAGCCATTCGCACAATAAATTGGATAGGTTTAATTTGTGTCCATCCCATCCGTTGACAAAGTGTTGCCGTCACAATGTTGACACCAGAACCTCCATCAATTAAAACTTGTGTTATTTTATGATTCTTGTACCAGACCGTAATTAAGGGCACCGTATGATCTGGCTATCGAAGGAGCACATGAAGGTCCTGGACTGACCTGTTGCTGGAACTATTGACGTACACCAGGGACTAAAGCCAATAGTTGCCCAATGGTAGTGTAATTGATGCTTTGGATAAGACATCCCACACCGGATCAATTTTTTCTATTTCTGGTACAGTGTCTAATGGGGATTCCGGTGTTCTTTGGGTTAGGTTTTTGCCTTCCGGTTCTGTTTGCGGTATGCTTTGTTGCGTTACTAGAACTGGGTCAGGGAAAATAGTTTGTTCCTAAGTTGCCCACTTACTTGCTTTAGTAAACACCTTCTGTTGTTCACGAATTCTAGGTTCAAAAATTTCCATAGCTGGTTGTAGTTGCTTTCTTGAACGTGTTTGCACTGCTATTGTTTGAGTGTCAACTGTTGATATGTACACCATATTTGCCATCGGGTGTTGTCGTCCCTTTTTCTTTTTATCGTACTCGGCCACATCTTTACAGTACCTACGGATATATCCTATTTCACCGCAAAAATGACATTTAGGTGGTGGAAGAGATGCACCTTCACCTGCTATACCCGCATTCCACCGAGTTTGCCCAAAGTTAGTTGATCGTCCTCCTCGATAATTCTTGTATCCCTGGTACGGGGTATTCCTTATCTCTGGTGGTACATAATGACTGGCCGGTTGCCCTTGTTCTTGAATGATGGCATTAACAATGGCTCTGCTTTGTACCTTTGCATTATATGGACAAGTCTCTGTAATGTGGTCTATTGTATGGCAAAGGGCGCAATACATTTGATTCAAAGTGCATGCTGAGCTGTTGTGCCCTGGATTTTTGCATTTAGTACAATAAATTTGTTTCAGAGGATCCTCGTTGGATTGCCTGGATGCCTTCAGCCACTCTAGATCTTCAGTGAATCCACCCACTTTATTTTCTAATTGTAACGCCATAGCAATTATGGCATCCAAAGTCATTCCACCCACACACCGTATGATCATGATCTGTTTCAATTGAGGATTTAATCCATTCATGAACCACTGAGTAATAACGTCATCCGGTAAATTGGCATGCGCTGGCGGCAACTGCCCTAAATGAGTCTAAAATAGAGTGGCATAGTCTTGTGTACATTCTGGTCCGGCTTCTACCTATTATTCTGCAGATAATCAAAAATTTATGCTGGGTTTTTCTTTAACCAAAACCGTTGCAGAAAGGCATCCTTCACATCATCATACTACCGGAAATGGTTCAAATTGTATTCCGTTAACAAGCAAGCAGCTTCATTAACCAAAGTTGACTGGAACACAGCAGGTCTGTTGGGTAATTCAAAACTGCATAATTAATTTCAAATGTCCGCACATGCGCATCGGGATCATCTCCCGGGAAACCTCCAAATTTTGTATACGTGAGTCCGGTTGGCACCAGATGTGGTGGAACAATCTGTTGCTGTTGTTGTTGCTGTTGTTGTTGTTGTTGTTGTTGTTGTTGTTCTTGTTGTTGTTGTTGTTGTTGTTGTTATTGTTGCTGTTGTTGCTATTGTTGATGGGAACCACTCATGTTGCCTAAACTTTGGGGACAAACTTCTTGATGTCCCTGGACCGTATGGTCTCTTTGCCAACCTTCCGATCAAAAATGTCTCTGAACCGATTACTTAACTCGAAGTCTAGCAGCCCTTTCTCAACCTTAGTATCGAAATTGGCTAGACTTGCACCTAAAAATGGTGAATGCAGTAAATTCCTACCGAATAGAACCGCAGTATCACCAAAAACCACCGAATTGTCACTGGGGAGCACCGAATTTTCACCGGACAATACCGAATTCTCACCGAAAATCACTGAATTATCTCCAAACAATACTGAATTGTCACCAGACAACGCCAAAATACCACCAGTAACTAACGTACTATCTTCAGAATGTATTGGACTGTCACCAAAGCACATCGGATTATCATTGCATTCTACTGAACTACTTTTACAGAGCACCGAACTGCCACCGAAATTGCCACTTGCTTGTTGAATTGAACCTTCTACGACTGAACTTGATTGTTCTTCACTTCTACCACCAGAGGGTGTTCCTAACAAATTCGGAACTGCCCAGGGATATGGATCACTTCGATATTTGGGATAAGATTCACAGGAACGTGTTATCGACATATATCAAAAGATTCGTCTTCAAGCCTTAACCTTCTTTTTTCAATTGGCTACTCCATTTCCCACAGACGGCACCAGTGTTAAACTTTTTCTTGTTTAATCTATTATCAATCCTGGGTTCTTGGGATGGTTAGGGGTCTGTAAAAACAGAGGCCCTGTTGGTATTTTCCCAATTCTGCAAATTCCACGTATACTGTTTCACAAACTTAACACGATTAACCCGAAACTACTATCTGTCTACGTATTACAACATCCTTCAACATAAGGTAAGTAACTACGCCATGCATTCACCATCAGACATATATCCATACAGTTCATCACATCACCGAAACATCAATTAACTTAATACTTCATTAAGCTTCATTACTTGTTTGAACTTAATCAATAGAATGACCAAGTACTCAGACTACGCGGAGTTTTGGCAACACGCTACGATCCACTTCAGGCTCTTCGCCTAGATGAACAGTGCGGCGACACACACCCTCTGCTTCACAGGTGACTCTTCTTTCATTAGATCGTAAAAGTTTACAATTGTTTGCACTACGCCCTTTCGGTATGCATGCAACTTTTCAGGGTTATATTACAGAAATTATGAGTTCCTTTTCGGCGGCTCACGCCTACGATCAGGAATAAGAACTACAAAGAGAGACACGCATTCCAAGAACATAAAGAAAACATGGAAATAACTAACAAAGAAGAAACACGTCAAAAGCCATGAGTGGCAACGCAAGAAGAGAGGATTTGTTCATTACCAATTGCCATATTTGTACAATCAAGTGGCCTTAAAGGCTCTTCTTACTCAACCTTCTCACAACCCTCCAAATGAACCTTAGTACAATCAATTACATAAATGAAAATGTGCCCTTCGCACTGGCATGCACGGTGGACTTGAATTACCACATCCCTTGATAAGTGATACCCCCCTCAACAAGATGAAAATTACATGTAAACCATTTATAGGATGCGAACCTTTATACAACATGTCATACAACCAAAGTGACACACCTAATCTCAAAGAGTGTTTCAATCCGCGAGCCTCCACATCACTCATGCCCAAGGACACCAGTTCGATCACACTCACCAAGATCAAATACGTCAAGTCAGACTCTCATACCAATGCCAACACATATCCAAACAAATTCTAAAAATAAGTACCCAACCCATAGACAATCTCCATGTACATTTTCATAATGCTAAAGTGATAGCATCTCTCTTAGAATAGAATAGTCCAACTCTATGATACATATGCTCACATAATTATGCACTACCCTTATGAACAATACTTGCAAACCAAAGTGCATGGTTAGACCATGGTATGGAATGCAAGTAAGGCTCATAACATATCCAAGACCAAGAGCAATGTAAGAGGCAAAGTGAAGTGCATGGAACTTAATCCAAGGTTCAAGAATACCACTCACACAACCCATGATCTTGCCCTCCTACATGCATACATGAAGTGCAAGGGTGGACCAATTACATCATATCATCAGCCAATCTCTATGCATTACAAAGCTTATTCTTATGAAAATCATGAGGGTAAAACTCAAAGGATTTAAACGTTGCTTCATCATAAGATCCAAACTTCATTTATATTCAGAGTTCACATTGTCCATAGAGAAGATAACCAATGGATCAAGCTATTAGAAAGACCCACATGGAGTAAAAGAACCCATATAGTGCAAACTTAAAGGCTTTTATGCGTTAAGTATCATAAAATAAATGAAGCGTTCATCTTTGAGCATTATGCAAGCCATGACATCATATCAAAATAACAAGAGCACAACATGCTCATACTGAAGAGACAAAATGCAATCGATTCCAAAGTAGACTCATGAGCGTAGGCTTGAGAACAGTCCATTAGGAAAGAAACTATGATTGCATTTTGTCATGTTGTATAAAGGTTCTGCAACAGGGAAGAGAGAGAGAGGAAGAGAGTGAGAGAGAGACCACCATAGCTTCATGTCGTCGTCTGCATGACCAAAAAGAAAGGAACAAATGTACGGGCATTAACTAATCAAGAAACAAGAAAGAAACTAACCACACGTCATGAGCCATGAGTGGCGATGAAAATGAGAGAGATATTGCATTAACAAAGTGCCATATTTATGGAAGTTTGTGGCCTTTAAAGGCTCTTCCCACTCAATCTCTAACTCACCCTCCAAATGAACCTTATTACAATCAAATAAATGAAGATTTTCCCCTGACACTGGCATGTACGGTGGACTTGAACTACCACATACCTTGATAAGTGATACCCCCTTCAACAAGATGAAAATTACATGGAAACCATTTATAGGCTGGGAACCTTTATACAACATGTCATACAACCAAAGGGACACACCTAATCTCGAAGAGTGTTTCAATCCTTGAGCCTCCACATCACTCATGCGCGAGGACACTGGTTCCATCACACTCACCAAGATCAAATACATCAAGTCAGGCTCTCATACAAAGGCCAACACATATCCAAACAAAGTCTAAAAATAAGTACCCAACCCATAGACAATCTCCATGTACATTTTCATAATGCTAAACTGATAGCATCTCTCTTAGAATAGAATAGTCCAACTCCATGATATATGTGCTCACATAATTATGCACTACCCTTATGAACAATACTTGAAAACCAAAGTGCATGGTTAGACCATGGTATGGAATGCAAGTAAGGCTCATAACATATCCAAGACCAAGAGCAATGTAAGAGGGAAAGTGAAGTGCCTGGAACTTAATCCAAGGTTCACGAATACCACTCACACAACCCATGATCTTGCCCTCCTACATGCATACATGAAGTGGAAGGGTGGATCAATTACATCATATCATCAACCAATCTCTATGCATTACAAAGCTTATGTTTATGAAAATCATGAGGGTAAAACTCAAAGGATTTAAACGTTGCTTCATCGTAAAATCCAAACTTCATTTATATTCAGAGTTCACATTGTCCATAGAGAAGATAACCAATGGATCAAGCTATTAGAAAGACCCACATGGAGTAAAAGAACCCATATAGTGCAAACTTAAAGGCTTTTATGCGTTAAGTATCATAAAATAAATGAAGCGTTCATCTTTGACCATTATGCAAGACATGAAATCATATCAAAATAACAAGAGCACAACATGCTCATACTGAAGAGACAAAATGCAATCGATTCCAAAGTAAACTCATGAACGTAGGCTTGAGAAAAGTCCATTAGGAAAGAAAATATGATTGCAAGTTAATTGAATAGACATGCTTTCACATAACACTGATTCGGCAAATACAATTGGTAAGAAAACAATAGCCATAACTTGTGCAAGTAAGCCCGGAGTACAACTATAGCACCACATCAAAATATCAAAAATTGATGAGACACAGGCACAACAACCTTCCGATAGGACAATCATAATGTGTGTGGTGTTCTGACCAAAAGTTTAGCTATAGACACTAGTTGTACTAGAAACAGGGCGAAGCAAAACCAATTGCTCATACCCTCTAAAAAGAAATATGATCTAGCATGTCATATATATTTAAAAACATTACTGCATATGCAATCTCACTACCATAAGAATGGATTCCCAACGATAGAAAATATTGCAAAAGTCCATTAGAAAACAACCGAGAGCAATCATAGGAAACATGCGAACAATGACGATAAGCATCAAGAAAATATCGTAGTCTCACAGAGATTGTGCAAATAGTAGGCTGCAAATGATTGAACCAAGAGCATAGCAGGACCGATAGGTGCAACAACAATAACGAATCTAGATAGGCCCAAAATTCCACAAAAGGTATTCGTAAGAGTAGAAAAGGAAGGCAAAAATTTTCCTGGCATTGTACTTAGGTAGACATAGGCATGGAGAATCTGTCTGTCCAAGGTACCTCATCCTGTAGTCACAAGAAATATCTAAATCACAACATTAGAGAAACGTAATCACGCATAAATGGACCTCCATATTTGATGGAGGAAGGGCTAGAACAATGTGATGCCTCAATATAGAGCACCAGCAAACTAATTACTCATGTCGATCGAAAACGTGATTAAACAGCAATGTGAAGAACGTATTGTCAACAACGTGCAGTGACAAGTGCATAATAGCGCAAACAACACGAGAAAGAATGACAACATAGTAATGATGCATGCAGCAGCCCATTGTAGCAAAGCATATGCCAATCAATGCAAAAAACAGCATGACGAGAACAACACACGATCAAAAGATGGTCCGTTAAAACACGCACTATCATGGACGACAGAAACCCCAAAAGAACATGCCATGAGTATATCAAGTGCCCCCCCCAGAATGCGGTAGAGGCAACAAAGATGTTGTGCCTTTGGGAGACACTGACAATGCCTGGCACTGAACTTCAACCAATAGAGGCAATCGAACGTCAGTTAGGCCGGCGCCAAAATGTTTGCAAAAATCCTCTCGCCATGCATGTGCAATCCATAGGTCATCAGAGAAGGGTCATTGCTCAGCCGACAGAGCATCGGTGGGACGTCACGAAGACGGCGCCAGTGTTTATAGGAGCTTGTGCTTCTACAACAGGGAAGAGAGAGAGAGATGAAGAGAGAGAGAAAGAGAGAGAGAGAGAGAGAGATAGAGAGAGAGAGAGCACCATAGCTTCATGTCGTCGCCTGCATGAACAGAAAGAAAGAAACAAACATATGGGCATTAACTAATCAAGAAACAAGAAAGAAACTAACCACACGTCATGAGCCATGAGTGGCAACAAAAATGTGAGAGATATTGCATTAACAAAGTGCCATATTTATACAAGTTTGTGGCCTTTAAAGGCTCTTCCCACTCAATCTCTAACTCACCCTCCAAATGAACCTTAGTGCAATCAAATAAATGAAGATGTGCCCCTGATAGTTATATGTAGAAGAATACAAACGGGATGGAAGATTGATTGCCAAAGGAAACAAAGTGGGTAGGATGTACACCTTAAATGTGAAAATTCCTGAAATGAATGCAACCATGTGTGCAAAAGGTGCAGGAGTTATTGCTGATATAGAGATCTGGCACAAACAGATTGGACATGCAAACTTGTAGAGGCTGAAATTGATGCAGTCAAAGGAGATTTTCCATGAACTACCAAATTTCAAGGTTGTAGAGATGCAAAAGGTATGTGCAGCATGTCAATTTGGTAAATAGTCAAGATCATCATTTCCACATGACAAGCATGTTAGTGAGAACGTGCTAGAAATAGTACATGCAGATGTTTGGGGTCCTACAAAGACCATATCTATGGGCGGTTGCAGGTTTTATGTTACTTTCATTGATGACCATACACAGAAACTGTAGGTATATTTCATGAAAGAGAAGAGTGAGGTATTCACTCACTTTCAAAATTTTAAAGCTATGGTGGAAAAGTAGATAGGGAAGTATATTTAGACATTAAGATCTGATGGAGGAAGTGAATACATGTCAAATGAGTTCAACAATTTTCTTAAAAGTCATGGAATTCCATGTCAGTTTTCATGTAGGTACACACCACAATAGAATGGCGTTGCTGAACGCAAAAATAGACATACTCCAAAAATAGAAAGAGCCTTGATGGCTAAGAAGAATATGAATTGTTGTTATTGGGCAGAAGCTGTGCATATGGTTGTATACATCATGAATAGAACTTCAACTGTTGTTGTACATCAAGTTACACCTGAAGAGAAGTTCACAGGTAAAAAGGCAAACTTATCACATATGAAATTTTTTGGTTGTATTACATATGTACATGTTCCAGATGAGTTGAGGATGAAGCTTCATCCAAAAGTAAAAGAATGTGTCTTCATTGGATACTCCCTTGAGAAAAATAGATATAAATGTTATAACCCACTCACACGATAGGTGAAGCTAAGCAGAGATGTGGTATTTCATGAAATGTCAAGCTTTTATGCAAATGCCAAAGAAGGATTGAATCTTGAAACAAATGACAAAGAAAATGTTGAAAAATCAAGTGTAGAATCTCAAGCTTTTAGTGGACTGGATGCATCACCAAGCAATAGTTCCAACTCAAATCCATGGAGTGGAAGATTATGTGGAAATTTAAGTCGAGAAAATTCATCAAATACATCCAAGAAATTTAAAGAAAAGATTTTTGCAGGTCATAAAACATGTGCAGGTTTTGAAGATGTTGATGGAGATTCAAGCAGTTCAGAAAAGAGTCTTGATTAGGAACTTGGATTTCCCTCTATGAAGACTCTAGGAGTAAGAAAGGCACATACAGATGATACAAGGAGAAGTGACCTAGGACCAAGAAGATTTGGGAGGATACGGAATTCAGTGCAATGATTGACATATGATAGTTACATGGCTCGCCATTGTGCCTACATGACAAAGGTAATAGAAGATGCTGAACCTTCTTGTTTTGAAAATGCAATTGGAAATGCATATTGGGAAAAAAGCTATGGATGAAGAGATGGCTGCACTTTATGGAAACGATACATAGAAGCTGGTTCCATTGCCACAAGGAAAGAAACCGATAGGTTGCAAGTGGGTTTACAAGGTAAAGCAGAATGTTGATTGTAGCATAAGTAGGTATAAATCATGTTTGGTAGCAAAAGGATATGCACAAACTTATGGCATTGATTATGAGTAAACATTTAGCCTTATAGCTAAAATTTCTACTGTCAGAACACTTGTTGCATTAGCTATAGCAAAAGGATGGACTTTGCATCAGATGGATGTGAAGAATGTTTTCTTACATGGTGAGTTACAAGAAGAAGTATACATGGACCAGCCACACGGATATGAAGATTCAAAGCATCTAGAATATGTTTGCAGGTTGCAAAAGGCTTTGTATGGGTTGAAGCAAGCTCCTCGTGCATGGCATGCAAGGATACTTGATTACTTAACCACCATTGGGTTTTTTATGTGTGATGCAGATCATTCACTATATGCAAGGAAGGGTGATGATGGCATCACAATTGTGGCTATTTATGTTGATGACTTGATTGTAGGTGGCAATAATGAAGAAAGCATCAAAGAGGTAAAGCAACTTCTTATGCAGGAATTTCACATGAAAGATCTTGGTGTCCTGCATTATTTCTTGGGCATTATTTATACAAACAGAAACAGGTATATGGATGTCGCAAAGGCAATATGCCTTGAATATGCTGCAAAAGTATGGTATGGCTAATTGTAAGCCAATTATGCCATTAGATCATAATTTGAAGTTAGATACTACATCAGGTGGACCGTTGGAAAATGCTACTATGTATAGGAAAATTATGGGAATTTTGATACATCTCACAATTATGAGGCTTGATCTTAGCTACACTATTGGACTTGAAAGTCACTTTAGGCCACATTTGGATGCTCTGAGGTGCACTCTACGTTATGTGAGTGCTACTTTGGATTATGCATTGTTTATGAAGCTAGTGTAGATTTGCAAGTTCATGGATACACCGATGCAGATTGGGCTGGTAGTATTCTAGATAGAAGATCTACTAGTGGCTTTCTATTCTCACTTGGGAGTGCAGCTATTACATGGAGCAAGAAGAAGCAGCCCACTATTGATTTGACGAGTACAGAGGCTCAATATAGAGGTGTTGCAATGGCATCATGTGAGGCATCATGTGAGGCATCATGGCTAGAGATGCTACTTGCAGATTTAGGTGTGGAAGTGCAAAAGCCTATCACTATCTATTGTGATAATCTTAGCAGTATACTGTTAGCATAGAACCCTGTTTTTCATGCTAGAACAAAGCATATTGAGGTACATTATGACTTCATTAGAGAGAAGGTATTAGTAGGTGATATTGATCTTGTTTATGTGAGAACAAATGAGTAGGTTGCTGACATTTTCACTAAAGCACTTGGAGTAGAGAAGCTGAAGAAGTTTCTGAAGATGCTTGGATTAGAGGACATGACGTTCAGCTTGAGGGTGAGTGTTGAGATATCAAGCTCAACATGTGATGATCTAGGATGACATGTATCAGTTTTTCGTTTCTCTGACATGTATAGTGGTCACATCGGTATATGTCATGGATACTTCATTGAGCTATACTAGATTTATCTACCGAGAGTGATGGCACATTTGTTTCTTGTCAGCTCACTCATTTGTCGACATTAGCTTTTCCCTTGTGTACTGGTCTTTATATATAATTGCACTTGTTGTATTCTTATTTTTAGGTCATTCTTGTACATTCCTTTTTATGTAATAGAAGACGAAGAAGAAGATCAATTTTCCTTGCCTCAATCTTGTGTGCTTCTCTTTGATTGTGAGAGTGTGTGTGCGAGCTCTCTTCCTTATCTCCTTCCTTGTGACACATATGTGTGTGTATGTATGTATAACAATATACATACATACATCCTTATATATATATGTGTGTGTGTGTCTATGTATGTATGTGTGTGTCTATGTGTGTATATATGTGTGTGTGTAAATGTGTGTGTATGTGTGTGTGTGTGTGTGTTTACCTCGTCTCTTCTCTCTCTCTCTCTCTGTCCTACTTGTGGATGTATGTGCACTCCCTCTCCCTCTCTCTCTCTCATCTCAATCTCAGCACAAATGTGTTAGGAGAAATCGAATTTTCTTTTTATGAATGCAAAGCGTTGCAAGTATTGTGCCGACATCACTAATAGCATCATTAATTAGGGATGCTATTCGCGACGATCATAAGAGTGTCGCATAAGTGATGCTAACCATCATTTATATGATGCTAGTTTGTTTATTAAATAAAAAAAGCGATCATCACTTATGCGATGCTCCGGGCAATGAGTGTTGCATAACCAGCAAAACCCGCTTTTTTTCAATGGGGGGCATCGCTACGCCTCCTGTTTCTAGTAGTGTGAGGCTTTTTTGAATCTGATTGTACCAGATTATAGAGCATTGTTTATTCTCTCATTCTAATCATCTTCATTGATTTCAAGCTTCATTTGGTCTCTCATATAGTTTCCCAAATTTTGCCAAAGTTTCAAGTTCTTTGACTAAGTGAATTGTGAAAAATTGCTAAGTTTGTGAAGTTATATCTCTACACATAGGTAGAGACTATTGCAAAAAGGTAGCCTATTTTTCAATGGATGGTTTTTCCAGTTGCAATATCCATTTGGATAATTTTAAGCTTGTTGGATAGCTTGTAGACTCTAGTAAGCCTAAAAAGTTTTATTCTAAGGCTCTATACAAGCGTAAACAAAATTCCAAAATGGTGAGCATATATTACTCCTTGTGGGCCTAGTGGAGGGCAGCCATCTTTCATTATTGCATTGGGGTGTTCGAATTATCCCCCATCAGTGGTATGAGATCATTTTGGAGGCTTGGAGACATCTGTAGACATCATATTGAAGACTTGAAGGGATTGAGGCAACTCATGGAAGCACAAAGAGGGCTTATCAAAGAGAAGACATCAAAAGGGGGCTACATCAATCGAGATCTCAACTAGTCAAAGGTTAGCAAGCGAGAAGCTATCTAAAGGTACTATCCACACCTTCTAAACCATAAAAAAACTTGAGGAGAAGCAACAGGAGCATCTTAGAGATCCATATGGCTGATTATAATGCACAAATAGAGACATTAGAGAAATGCATGTATCAACCATGGAAATTTAGAAATAGCAGCTACCTTATGGGCAAAGGATTGTGGGGATTAGTGACTGACACAGAGCCAATGCCTCATGTACATTATCCAATAATTCAAGGGTAGGTCATGGAACTTAATGAATGGATAGAAAGGGATAGGTGAGTCATATTCATTCTATCCCAACACATAAGCAATAGCATGATAGATCATATTACAAGACTTGGAAACATCCAAGAAGGTTTGGGAGACCTTAGAGAGATTGTACTCTTCATCAACCAAGGCAAGGAAGATTCAGCTCATGAATGATCTAAATAATCTTAGGAAAGCACCAAGCACTAATATAAATGAGTACATTTTGAAGGTTAAGGAGCTTGTAGATGCCCTAGGCTCAATTGAGAGCCCAATCAAAGATGATGCTCTTATTGCACACACTCTTAATGGCTTGAAAGAGGATGAAAGGTTGAAAACATTCACCACATCAATTTATGTGAGGGATTCGCTACCAGAATTTGATCAAATAGTCACTTCTCTTCATGTTTAACTTGATGTACAAGAGTAGACAAAGTTTTGTTCATGATGTACAGAGTAGTGTGCATACCTTTTGCCCAATAACGATGAGGCATATCCTTCTTAGCCATCAAGGCTCTTGCTATTTCTACAATATGTCAATTTTTGCATTTAGCAATGTCATTCTATTGTGGTGTGTACCTACATGAAAACAACCGTAGAGTTCCATGACTTTTTAGAAAGCTACTGAACTCATTTGACATATATTCACCTCCTCCATCATATCTTAATGTCTGAATATACTTTCTTTTCTACTTTTCCACCATCACATTAAAAACTTAGAAGTGAGTGAACACCTCATTCTTCTCTTTCATGAAATATACCCATACTTTTCATGTATGGTCATCAATGAAAGTAGCATAAAACCTGCAATTGCCCATAGATGTGGTCTTTGTGTTGGAACATAAAGCTTACACTATGTTTGAGGTGGATTTGATCTACATCAAAGGCTATCGCATCGAAAGAATATCCGTTGGAGAGTTCTTTTTCTTATGCTCACTTATTGTAATTTTTTAAAAAGATTTTTCATGGATCTCTTACCATTGTAAAAGCCTTGACCTTTACACATGTAAAAGTAGAAAGATGGAGCCCAAATCCCACGAATTTGTGGTGGTTGAGTTGCATTCAATCAAGCAATCAATCACCTAAAAGTAGAAAACTAGATCTTCAATTTTCCTAGATTGTAGGAAAGTGAATTGATTCCCTCCAACAACCATTCCCACCTTCATTTGAATTCAAAATCCACTTGTAGAAGTCATGGAGCACTTCCAGAGTATATATAAAGACTTGAAATCACTTTTACGATACATGGAAGCAATAAACATACACTTGTGACCATCATTGTCTTGCTCCTTCAATTCTTTGCATCATCTTCTTCGCCAACAGTAATCTTGCAGAGGTTGTAGCTCTCCCTCCAAAGCTCCAAATTTAGCAAACAATGGCTCATTGCAAAGGTATTTGTGTCTAGTTTGTGCCTATAAATTGTTATAGAAGTTGGTTTAGTATATTGGGCGAAATTTTAGTTTTTCTGTCTCAGGGTCAATCTCTATGTATTCCTAAAAAATAGGATATAACACCATTGAGTGTTTCATTCCTATAGCATATTTTTCTTATTCCTTATACTTTTGTGCATTCTATACACTCAACCCTATGTGTGCACTCCCATAAAAGGATTGTTTCTAATTGTAATCACGTTGGTCGCTATGGGCATTTGAAGTTTATTGTCTCTTCCACAGATAGTAAGGTTTTTGAGCTAGTCGACGTGCGAACCTATCTGTTTCGTGTCGATTTCTTCTCCTTGATTCTCCAAAGTACATAGTGCATTTGTTTGCACTTATTACATGCCTATAAGGTCTATTTGAGTCAACATAAGCTCAATGGCTAGTCTTGTGCCGGTTGGCTAGACCAAAGTTTGTCGCTTTGAAACACACTTTTCTACCTCCTACAAGCTTCTCCAAGTTCTTTCAATGGTATTAGATCTATATCAAGATGTGTGACGGATTTCCCTCATGATCAAGAAGCTTGATCGACACAACTACATAGCTTGGCAAATCAGCTGGAATTCTAGTAGGTGATGAAGCTATGCCTATTCCAAGATCCAAAGGAGGACCTACACAAGAGGAGACAGATAAGCTCACACTTTGGTGTGAAAGGGATGCTCAAGCAAGTTTGTACATACTAAACTCTATCTCTGACTTTCTATTACCACATTTTAAAGGATGCAAGACATCTCGAGAGACTTGGGATGCCCTCGAGACTTTCTTTTCTACTAGCATCAAACCAACAAAGAATCATCTTTGGAACGAGTTCAACCAAATGAAGAAGGCACCTAGACAAACCATCACAGAGTTTGTTATCAAGGTCAATGTTGAAGGCAGGAAAACCTGGAGAAATAAAATAAGAATAAAAGGAAAAAGACGACTATGCGGAGATCTATAAGGATGTGTCGCAAGGAAAGGGGAAGTTATAAGAAAGGAGTTAGATACAACCGTAAGAGAAAGAGGGAGAAGGTAGAGGAGGAACGAAGACGCTACAACAGGAAGATGAGGAAAGGTACGAGACGTAAAGACGCAATGATCAGAAGAGAGACGATGGTGCGAGAAGTGTAGGTGCACCAACTGTGAGACGAAGTCAGAGAAGAAGGAGTTTCTTTGTCAGGACTGGTAAAGACCAGGTTCTACAATAAAAAAAACCAGTGTATAGATAATGATTGAATGACGATCTTGGCGGCTTAATCAAATTCTCATACTGAAGTTCTAATCTTTACAAAACAACAATCTGTATTTTTGGTGTTGCGTTTACCAATGAATAATCAACCAAATGCCTGGGCAGCACAGTTATAATGCTGAAAGTCTGCTGTTTACGGTTAAGTCTGTTTGAGTGACTCAGACTGTACTATGTCAGAGTGCAATTGACTTGAAATATATGAGAGTACAAAAAGGAAATCTGTAAATCTGTTGCAAGAATAAAGTGTAGAAGGACTGTGTAAACTTTGAATTAGCAGAAAACTAGCAGAATGAATGTTTCCGGTGAAATTACCGTGATATTTCAGTGGCATTTTGGTGGCTTTAAGAGACATTTTCGGTGGAACATCTGGGGAAGTAAGGATCAGTGCGCAATGGGAAAGAATAGTAAAATTTGATTTTGCTAGTTAGACGATGTTGTGTTGAACCGGAGAACCCTCAACACAATTGGTGATCCTACTGTACGGCTGAAGCCGCCTCAAGAAATGCATGAGGGGCAGGCGCAATCGCTTTAGTAAGGTATATTTTACGAGAGCACAGGCAAGAGCAGCGAACGTGGAGAAATCCTCAGATTTTTACGAGTGGTACGAGGCCCAGGAGCAGGAAGCGCTGGGCACTGACGACGAACAGGGGGAAACAGGTGTTGTAGAGGCCAGGTTAGTGGGCGGCATACTTGGTGCGTTATTCCTCACAGAAACCATTGTAGGGGTAAGAAGACGACTCCAGTTTGACCCACTTGTAGGGGCGACGGGTCATAGAACTAGGCGCACACCTCAACCACAGCCAATGGCTCAACCACCTCCAAATCCCAAAGTCAAGGCCGCTCATTTCATTGGAACCTCTAAGGAAGATGTTGATTGCCATGTAGCTCAATTCGAAATCAAATGGACAGCAAATGGATATCCAGCTCTCTATGGTGACGATATTAAACTTCAACAGTTTGCAGCCACGTTGGAAGGACGAGCTATGAGCTGGTTCAGTCAATATGGCCTTACCCATTTTGCTATGTATGATGATTTAAAAATTGCATTCTTGCAACGGTTTAGAAAAGAAAAGATGCCTTCCGATGTATTAAGGAAGTTGAGGGCTATCAGCCAAAAGACTATGCTAGTGGAAGACTATGCTCAGAAGTTTAGGACTTTAATGGATAGGCTACAAGGTAATGAACGACCTACTGATGAGATGTTGGCAAGATTTTTTTTGAAAGGATTAAGGAGCACCATCAGACATGCGGTGGCCAGTGTGGACATTGCGAATGGTTTTGATGTCTTAGTGTTAGCAGCAGCGTGTGTTGAAAGAAGGTTTGGACGAGCAAAAAAGAAGCAGTCTGATTCAGGTTCCGAGGTTGGATCGGATTCAAAAATGGAGTCAGGTAAGAGTTCTGATGATTCTGATACTGATGATTATGATGATGAAATAGTGAAGACCAAGCATCGTAAGCCTAAGCCTAAACACCGTAAAGAGGAGGAATGGATTCGTAAGTTAAAGAAACATGGGTATTCTATCTTGGCTCCAAAGGAAACACGATTTTGTGATATTTGTGACAAAGAGGGGCATACCACAACCCAGTGTTGGTATAACCCTAAGAATAGAGGGCAAAGTTCTCGGCATGACAACAGAAATCTAAACGATGTGGCGGCCAATCAGGCTATTCCTATCCAAGGGGGAGGTAACTTCCAGAGACAGCAACAGGTAAGACCCCCATGGAGAGAGCAAGGAAATCAGCAAGGAAATAATCAACAAGGCAATTACCAAGGTCGACCACCAAGGGTCATGCCTTGTGGGTATTGTTTAGCTCCTGATCATTAGATAGGGCCGAATTGCCCTTTGTGGGTTAAGCATCGTGAAGAAGGGGTATACCTATTGTTCCGTATAACCAGCATAATCAGCAGGGACAACATCAACAACAGGGGCAGCAGGCGGCTCAGGCAAATGCCATGCTGATTGAATGGCCAGAACAAGTCGATAGGACCCCTGATGCACCCAGTACATCTGCTCGAATGCATGGTAACAATCATGATGGTACGCAATGTTGAAAAAATACAGAGGTTGAAGTATTGGCGATTACTAGATCAAAAAATAAAGGCCCTATTGATTGGCACGAACAACGGCAAATTCGAGACAAGGTTTTGGAGTAGGTTTGACACGAGCCTGCTAATCTGGTAAAGGGTAACGACCGGACCGAGCGCCAACAGGGTGTGAAGTTAGTACTGCCCATGATGGAGTAGGATCAGGCTCAGTGTCAACAAGACTTGGCAAATGACTGGTTTGCTGACATTATTAGTGCACCGTTACAGTTGTCTTTGGATCAGCTGTTATCTTTAGTACCGGTCTTTCGCGAAAAATTGTTGAGAAAGCTACTTGGATATCAGACCGAGCCCGGGAGTAGGAAGATCCCTTCAATTTCGGCCAACAGTATTGATCCCGCAGATGTGGATTTTGTCGTACCAGTAATTCAGGTGCAGTACAATAAGCGGAGTTTTGCCGAAGTATTGCTAGATGGAGGATCAGGGGTAAATATATTACCTGAACATATTTTTTATTGAAATGGGAAGCGGGGCATTGGCTCTAGCCCCTTTTCAGGTCAAAATGGCGGATCAGACACGAGTCCAACCTGTTGGTATTCTGAAGCAACAACAAATTATTATTTCCGGTATGACATTCATGGTCAATTTTGTAGTCATCCGAATGACGGAGTCAGCGTACCCGTATGAAATGTTGTTAGGAAGACCTTGGTTTGGGCTTGCTAAAATTAAGCAGGATTGGGGTTTGAATGTAGTAATGATTACCAAGGGTAAAAAGCAAGTGACAATTCCCATGCGTGGGCAGAAAAATATGTCGGTACAGGAAAAACCGTTGATGGCTCAGACTATTAATTTAGCAGATGAGATTGAAGATGACAAAGAGGAAAAGTTTTTGCAAGCAAACCCAATGGTGGTGCCAGTATTAGAAGTTGATGTAGAAGGAGAATTAAGTAAGGATTATAGTGGTGGGCCAAACAAAGAAGAGGCACTTGCTGGTGAACAGGTGGCAGGTGCCCAGTTACAAAAAATATTTGATCAATGTATGAAGGTTCCGGTGCAGCAGCAGATGGAACAACAGGAAGAAGAGCTAATTATGCGAACGGAAAGGCTTTATGATCAGAAGTATGCAGGTTCTGTGCGCGTGAAGGAGGAAGAGCTTCAATAGGTTAATTTAGGAACATAAGTTGAACCCAAGATGGTGCGGATTGGTAAAACATTGGAAGGAAAGTTTAAGGAGGCTCTTATTTGCTTGCTTAAAGAGTATGTGGATGTGTTTGCTTGGGATTATACTCAAGTAAAAGGTATGGATCCGCAGTTGCATCAACATAGGATTAATCTGAAGGCGGATGCAGTACCTGTGGCCCAGCAAAGATATAGAATGAATCCTAATTTTGCTAAACAGGTAAAGGAAGAGATTGATAAGTTGTTGGCAGTCGGATTTATCAAACCTGTGAATTAGGTGACTTGGCTATCTCCTATTATAGTGGTCCCTAAAAAGAACGGGAAGCTCAGAATTTGCGTTGATTACAGAAAGCTAAATGCGGCAACGGTTACAGACCCGTTTCCTATGCCGTTTTGTGATGCAGTATTGGATGCAGTTGCCGGCCATGAAATGTATAGTTTCTTGGATGGATAAGATTATGTTTTATCATTAAATATGATTCTATGTCTAGGGAGAATTTTGCACCTTTAGCCTATGCAGAGGCAGGAGAAAAGGTGAGTTGGGCTCATTGGATGTATGATCACTTACAAAGTGAGATTTTCGTTGGGGATAGGCGTAAGACGCAAACAAATAGTCGATTATCAGCATATTTAGCTGCTTTATTCGAATATGTGCAGTTTGTTGAAGATCAAAAGATCATGTGGCCAAAGCGGATCAAATTTTGTGATCATGAAGCGATGAGTAAAGAGCCGGAACAATTAGCAGTGAGACAGGTAAGGAATAGACCTTCACAGACTTCTGAAGATTTTCTTTGCGCTGGTGATATGGCACAAGAAAGGACACAGGTTAGTCAAATCATTTAATCTGATAAATATGAAGCAAAGATACAGGAAGATATTTTGCTGCCAGTACCAGATAGTATTGAGGATCCGAAAGTATTTGGGACTGCTTTTAGGTTGTCTAGGAAAAGAAGAGTCGAAGAGCAATTACAGGTTGAAGCCGAAAAAATGTTGAAAGATGATAATATTTCAGATTATGATGTGTCAGGGATGAAGAAGAAGTTGCAGGAAGTGTCGGATTTTTTAGTTTTTCAGGAGAAAAGATTGTTTCGGTATGAACAGACTCAAATATTTATTAATAAGACTGATTATCAGTCATTGTAGGAGAAGATTACAGAACTTCAGGATGCATTGGATAAGAAGGAATGTAGGTTGGAAGAGTTGCAGCATGATAAGAAGCAATCGGCGATCGAATTAGCTAGTACAAAAAAGTCTATTCAGGAATTTGAAGAATGGTAGATGACTGTACAAATGCAGATTCAAACAGAGATGATGAATTTTTCAGCGCTAAACGCTACATTGCAGGCGGAACAAGTAGTTCTTGAGTCGAGAATCAAAGTTTTGCAGGAATTACAAGAGCATATATTCAAAGAGGAAGGTGTGCAGTTAGATGCTGTGTTAATGACGAAGATGGATATAGGAGAGGTGAAGCAGCATCTGCATAAATATGTTCAGGATATCTGGAGTGTTTTTCAAAGTCATTGGTTCGGTATGATTAAGATGCACCATGAACAAATGCAGACAAGTTTTGTTTCCAAACATGAAAAAGATTTACTATGTATAATTTCACAACAACAAAAGCAGATTGAAGAACAGACACAGCTCATTGAAAAACTACAGGAACAGTTGTTGAAAGAGACATTCGAAGAAAAGGTGGAGATATTTGATGTAAATTTTATAGAAAAGCAAGATGGTGCAGAAGAAGACATTAATACTGAAGAATTAGCAGTACCAGAAGAGCAGATTTCCACACAGTCACGGGAGATATCTGATCAAGGGATTGTGAAATTCGAGTTTAATTTTTGACAAAATTACCCACCGGGCTGTGCCAGGTGTTGAAGGCAAAAAAACCTGGAGAAATAAAATAAGAATAAAAGGAAAAAGACGACTATGCGGAGATTTATAAGGATGTGTCGCAAGGAAAGGGGAAGTTATAAGAAAGGAGTTAGATACAACCGTAAGAGGAGGGAGAAGGTAGACGAGGAACGAAGACGCTACAACAGGAAGAGGAGGAAAGGTACGAGACATAAAGACGCAATGATCAGAAGAGAGACGATGGTGCGAGAAGTGTAGGTGCACCAACTGTGAGACGAAGTCAAAGAAGAAGGAGTTTCTTTTTCAGGACCGGTAAAGACCAGGTTCTACAATAAAAAAAAACCAGTGTATAGATAATGATTGAATGACGATCTTGGCGGCTTAATCAAATTCTCATACTGAAGTTCTAATCTTTACAAAACAACAATCTGTATTTTTGGTGTTGCGTTTACCAATGAATAATCAACCAAATGCCTGCGCAGCACAGTTATAATGCTGAAAGTCTGTTGTTTACGGTTAAGTCTGTTTGAGTGACTCAGACTGTACTATGTCAGAGTGCAATTGACTTGAAATATATGAGAGTACAAAAAGGAAATCTGTAAATCTATTGCAAGAATAAAGTGTAGAAGGACTGTGTAAACTTTGAATTAACAGAAAACTAGCAGAATGAATGTTTCCGGTGAAATTACGGTGATATTTTGATGGCATTTCGGTGGCTTTAAGAGACATTTCCGGTGGAACATCTGGGAAGTAAGGATCAGTGCGCAATGCGAAAGAATAGTAAAATCTGATTTTGCTAGTTAGACGATGTTGTGTTGAACCGGAGAACCCTCAACAGTCAAGGAGGTTGCGAATCAGTTAGCATCCATTGGAGAGCTGATTGAAGAAGAGGCTATCATGAAGCAAATTTCTCAATGGCATTCAAAGTGATAAGCAATGGCAATCCTTCACGACGGCTTACGATCTCATCATGGATGTGTAGACTCCAAACTTCAACATTTTTCTTGGACAACTCTTCAATCAAGAGGCCAATAATAGCATAAAGGAAGGTAACTCCTAGTAATTCAACTAGTGCTCTATATGCAAATAAAAAGGATAAGAAGCAGAAAGACAAGCAGAACGAAGAAGATGAAGAAAAGACTTCCCAAACCAAAACAAGTGGAAAGGGAAGAAGAAAGGACCAAAGCAAGACAAAGCCAAAGGTTAGAATGTTCAACCTTGTGCCATCTGCGATAAGACCAACCGCACCACTCAGAATTGTTGGTTGTTGCTCTAGCACAATGGTGAGAACCACGTTAAGAAGCTCCACCTCCTTAATGTCAATCCGCGGAAGAGATAGGAGTGATATGAAGATCGTGAATGTGAGATGAAGTGAGAGTGAAGGTGAGAAGCATAGAAATGCACACACACATACACACACACTACGAAGAGACAAGCAAGACACAATGGAAGGTGGGAAATTAGCTCTATTACTCAAGAACACTATTACAAGCTCAAAAGAACTCTAAGCTCACACTAGCCAACCTCAAAAATGAGCTCTCTAGCTCTTTTTATAGTTTCTAGACTAGTTTTGACCGGTTTCATATCTAGTGATCGGCATAGTTGAAAAATAGGTCCTAGATGCTATTTGGAAGGGTAAACGGTGTCTAAAAATAACGAAAATTGATACGCTTGTTCTACCTAAGCTCCTCAAGCTCGAGGACTCCTCGGCTTGCACAAAATGGAGCTATGGATTACAAAATGGGGTTTTCTATGTTACATATGTTACAATAGTGATAAAAATCACTGTTGGAGGTTTTTGAAAAGTATTTTTAGAACATGATTCTTTGAAAAAAGATTCGACTGGCTCCCTGCTCCATTGTTACATGCTTCCACGTTGTCTGTGCCTCTGGCTGCTTCCAACACCCCCCTCCCTCTCGCTTCTGTCGTCCCTAACGAACCTTGTTGTGAGGTCTTCCAGATATAGTTCTGTAGGAGGTCTTGAGCGAGGGTGTGCTTGGAGATACGAATGCCTCGGGCCAGATTTGCCTCGAGTTTCTCCCAGTCGATAGGTTGCGATTCTTCCGGTGGTGGGAGCTGATAGTGTGTGGAATAGACCATTCGTTCACAGGCAAATAATTGTAATAAATGTGTAGGCCTGCTTATGAATACCTTTGAATGGTATTCCCAGAAGCCGGTTGTGAACATCTCTTCGAACGTCTGCTTGTAGCACGCCGGTAGGTACTTTATTCTGCAGTGCCAGGCATAACACACCCGTAGCGATGGCGTTGTACTCATATCATATACCAGGTCAAAATTGCCATGCTCAAAGCCCGGGGTGTTGACATGGGGTGCCTTGACGCGTCGGAAGACTTTAAAAATCATTTGCATCATGTCAAAGATTTTGACAGTCATATGCGCCGCTATATAGTCCATATGCTTTAATCTAGGGAGCCAGTGGCGAATTGTAGCCATCATGTAGCCAACAGTTGGTAACTCAATGGGTGGCTTAAAATAGGGGTAATTCAACCAGTCTTGGCACTGCTTATTGTTTTGTACCTTAATAGTAAAGGCAGTCCAGGAGCGGCGTCGTGGTACTGGTCCCCAACATGGGTTGTACTTCAAATGCAAAGGTGCCTTTACCCATGTACTCATCATTTCTGGATACTGCTGTAGTAAATCTTTTCGCCACTCTGGTTGATAGATCTTTCCTTGCTGCGCATCTAGTGGCAAATCATCTGCCTCGAACTGAGTCGCATGCGATGGTTTTCTACCTGTCTCTTTCTCAATGGCTAACTGGTATTCGGCCATTAACATAAAATACGGTTTATACTGTAGCTCATGCCCAGATATGTATCGTCGCGGGGCCAAATGAGCAAAGAATGGAGACTGTAAAATCCTTTCTTCTATCATCGCCATGGCATGTAATTGTGCCTCTACTCTAGCTGAGTGCGTTGTTCCAAGTTCCTCAATTGTCTTCATCCACGCGGGGGTCGGAAGTTCGTACGTCATCTGACCTTCGGCCGTGACGCGTCCGCCTGGGATGGGTTGTGGCTCGTATGCCTCTTCAAACGTTTCCTCCACCGGAATGGTGACCGTTTCTTCCTCAGCTGGAAGCTCAGGTGCGGAATATGGCCTTGGTGGTGCTTCATATACTGCAATCCTTGATTCAAGGTTCGATACCTGGGCCCGTAATGAGTTGAGTTCCTCTAGGAGGTCAAGAGAGGGGTCCACAGGTGCTGGTATGTCTTGGTGTGCCGGTGCTCGTAACTGGAGTAATTTGTGATCTTCTTTGAGTTTCTGTAACTCCTCGTTCATGTGGTCGTATTCATCTAGCAATCGTACATGATCTTCTAGCAGCATCCTCATCGAGTCTGAGGGAATGGCTTTGAACCTGCTAGGACTGAGTGGTTGGTCTGGGTGGTCGAGCGCTGCTTCTAAGTTTTCTCGGTTCTGATCCTGTAAGCGCTGGTTTTCTTCCTTGGCGGCTGCTAGGTGTCTTCGTAGTAAGCCCATGTTTCGTGTTAGCGTGGCATTGCGGACTGTCTAGGCTCTTAATAAGTTATCCAGGTCAGCAGTGGCTTCCTTGGTCTCTTATTCGCTTTCTAGTTCCAATTTGTGATATGCCTCACGTAATTCCTGGTATCGGGTGTTCAGAGAGGCATTCTCAATAGACAATAAATTAAGCTGCGACTGTAAGTCATTGGTTGTCCTCTGCAGCTGCTGATAATTATCACCAAGAGATGTGAACTCATCTCTTACTTGTGTCATACACATGAACATCTGTCAGAATGCATTATCTACAGTGGGTGATAGTATTAATGGGGTGCTAAATGAAGATGCAGTTGGTGTAGATGCAACGGGAATGGGGAATGGGGGTGGGAAGGTGGATGATGTAGTGATTGTTGAAAATTGTGATGTGCCTAAAAATGTGTGTGCCGTGAGTGAAGTGAGTGATGGTGCAGTGGGTGGTGAGATGTCCATGTCAGTGGACGTATCTAGTGCTGTGACCGTGAATATGGGTGTGATCATGGGTACTCGTGCTGGTGTAAATACGGGATTTACAAAGGTTGAGGGGTAATTTACAGGGGGCTGGCTGGAGAAGCTTGGTAGAAAGGGGAAAGAGGGGTTACAGTGGGTCGGGGAGGTGAGACGGGGGAGAAGGTTAATGGCGGTGGGAATGGGAAAAGGGGTCTTGGAGTTGTGGGGAAAGATGGAAAAGATTGACGAAGGAATGGGTTGGATAGAAAGGTGGGTGTGGGAGGGGGCAGACTAGGGCTAATGGGTGCGGGAATTGTGGGGTTAGTGGTCGTAAAGACAATTTCTGCAACACCACCGGTGAATGAAGATGTTGGTCTGGGGGAAGGAGGGTGGAGAGGGGAGGCTGGATGGACGGGCGGTGAGAGAGGAGCGGTTGGGGTGGTCGGTACTTCAGTGACTACTGAGGTTTGTACAGCTTAGATGGTTTCTACAGCCAACGAACTTTCGGGGACGAGGCGTGCCTCCCTGGCTTGTTCAGAAGACTCTGCTCCTGTTGGTACACGAATGTATTCGCCGGGCTTTGAAAGTAGTCGTACCCTGTGGGGGTCAAACTGTGGTAGTGGCTTTCGTTGCAAGTACCTGAGGGCTTCGTTGGAGCCTACTGATTTGACTAACTCTCTGAATCCTTTGATGTATGCGTCTTCGAATCCGCATGTGACAAGTTCTTGTTCTATTATTGTTTGACTCTCTTCCTCTATCAGCTTTTTGCGTGCCCAAACTTTTTCCATAGTTCTATACAGCTTCTTGATAGCTAGTGTGCAAGCTGCTGCTTCGTAAGTTTCATCTTCATGGGTACTTGTATCACCATGTGTGTCTCTTTGTTGGCCTTGGCCATCTGTCTGTTCATGCTCTTGGGATTCCTGTGTTCCCTGGCTAGCTTCGTCGTCTCCTTCGTCGTCATCGGTTGCTGTTCTTTCGTCATCAGAGCTGGACACGATCTGTCCTTGTGGCTGATCCCTGGGTGTGGTAGGGTAGCTAGGCCTTTCAAATTCTTGAGAAAACAATTGTCCTTCTGAAAACTGGAACTCATTGGAGAATGCATCGGGCATCTCAAAATCAAAAGTTTGGTCTAGTGGCTCTGCTTGTCCTGCTTCTAAATGGGGTATTGGAAAAGAGAAAGCTTCCGCACCAATAGTGGTGGGAAGTTCAGCTGCTGTGGTGATAGGTTCTGTGGTTGTGGCTGCTTGAGGTGCAACAGTACTGGTGGTGCCCCTCCGGCGTAACTGGTCTTGATAACCGTATACGAATTGGTGGTACCGTGGGAGTGGCTGCTGTTGGTGACTGCTCTGGAGATGGTTGTGGCGAGGGTGATTCTGGGACTTGTAGGCACGGGATAGTACCTCTCATCCGCTTTCCGGCTCTACCTTTGCTAGACTTTCTAGCCTTCCTAGTGGTGCCTTTAAATGCTTTCAGTTCCTCACTGGTCATGGCACGCTCAATTGGTAAGTCATACGCCAAGCACATATATATGATCCTGGTGAGGGCGCAACATCCATTGATTACCTTCTTTCGCTCCCACCTATGTTGTGCCAAATAGAGCTGATCAATTATCCAGCTGGCTAGATCAACCGTTTGAGGTCCAGTACAGGCTAAGTATAATCCAAACCAGATTCTCTTGTGGGGCATGGTAAAACGATCCTGAGCTGGGAAAGCAAAGTGCTGCATGCATATCCGTAATGGCTTGGAAAGCTCAGGGGTTATAGCTGAAATATCCTCCCACTTAGTTACGTCACCACGTTTCATCTGCTCTGGGACTAGCCGTTCTCTCTCCGTCGGAGTGTGTGTTCCATGTATTTTCAGAGCTGCGCGAATTAAATCTTTAGACAAATAAAACCTTCTGAATGGAGGATCATTTACCAAGGATGGTAGCATGAATGTGCCAGGTAGATCCTTGTTTTCTGAAGCTGTTAAGGTGGTTACCAAGTAAAAACATCTGTAAAAATCGGGTTTAGGCAGAGGGTCGCTAAAATACTCTGTAAATCCCGCTCATGCCCAAACGTGCGTTAGATCTTGTGTATTCTGTAGTCCTTCAAATTCTCTTGAAAAGAACTGGTACTTGGCCCATGTGCAAAGATCAAATGCCAAATTGGCCTCAAATATGAAATCAGCATCTGCTAATGGTCCTGCTAGGCCTTGAAACCAGTGAGAATTACGATGAATCTTGTCAGTATATCCTCTAGGAGGATCATCGATTGGCATGGGTCCTGGAAAACCTTGAAACTCTGGTGGTTGCATCGTAGGATAAGATTCCGCGAGTAATTCTCCAATATTGGCCATTGGTGTGCTTGGGCCAGCTTCTGATGGTCCTGCTTCGGTTTGCATGATGATTGATGAGCTAATGGAAAAGATCTGCTACAAAAGATTAACACATTAGTATGGAAATTAATTATGATCCCATTAAGGTGAGACCGCAATCCCTTTCCATAACCGATGTGTAACCCGTGTAGCCAAGTGTCGTGAAGTGATTGATGCAATGATCTTTTTGCAGAGCTAATGCAGGTCTCTAGACACCTACATGGTTCAGATTATGCATACATTTCTTGATGAGCTTTTATAATGCATGATGTGGGGTTTGGTGTATGAATTCATACAAGGTTTGGTTGAGGGTGAATTATTACAAGGGTGGAGTTTAAACGGGGTGGGAGAATTGTTAGATAAGGGGGTACAAGAAGACGTCTGGATATGTTTCGGTATCCATTCCCTAAGAGTCTTTGAGTGGGTGGTGTGTTTTTGCTGAGGGACAAAGAGTGGTATCGGGTTTGGTGGTATTGAAGGATGAAAAGATTTCGGAGGGGTATATATTACATGGCTAGAGGGTTGGGCTATAATACATTGTTTGGGTACCCAAATCTGCATGGGTGTGGGTCGATTGATAAGATACTTCTTGGCGATCCAAATCTGCCGAGTATTTGTACTTGGGGAAGAAGATTGAGGGGACTTTGGATACTGACTCTGCTTCTTTTGAAACTTTGTCCTGTTCTTGTCTGCAGTGTTGCCAATAGGCTGTGGTTGCTGTCCTTTTGGCACCCATATTTGTCTCGGGCCACTTGTTCTGTGATGTTGATGCTGCTGCTTTCCTTGCCTTGTCTGGTGGTGTCGTCGGTCTGGGTTCCTCTGTTGTGGTTGACTCTTTCGAGGTTGGGTTTGAGAGGTCCAATGGACGCTCTGCTTTGGAAAAGAAGGGAGATCCAACACTTGTGTGACCTTCCCATTAGGAAGTGATTCGTTCTTTATCTTTAATCTAGGCTAGTCCGCAGCAAGTTTGGAAGGATGAGCACCGCAGGGTGTTGTGCTCATTTGGCCGCTGATGCAACCCACCTGACCGCTGATTGTGTCTGTTTGCCCTAGCGGTTGGGTAGCTGCCCCTTCTAGTTTGCAGGAAGCCCCAGGGAAGATCTCCTGTCGTCCTTCTGATTGACAATTGTCCATAGCCAAGCCCGAGTGGGTTGGTGTAGACGTGACGTGACTGGTCTGACCCAAGATCTTCCGGTCTTCCGTCGCATGCGTTTCATAGGGTCTAGGGTTACAAACCTCAATCGGAATGCAATTAGGGAAGTCAAGCGGTATCACTCGCTTCTGTTCTAAGGTTCCAATCTGTAAGGAGCCTTGTCTAAGATTTAGGTCCACTGAGTGATCGTATAGCCAATCTTGGCCAAGGATTAGGGGTTCTATCAGGTCGTCATCATGGCACACTAGTAGCTTCGCTGTCATGGTCACATCCTCAATGAGGATAGGAAGGTCCACCTCACCAATGCAAGGGGTTTCCATGCCTCCTAGCCCTATGAGGTATGCCTCAATTGGCCGCATTTCTATTCTTGAATCCTTATAGTGGGACCATCGAATCGCACTAGTCGCCGCACCTGAGTCAATTAAAGCCCTGAGCTCTTGGCAAGGGTTGCCGTGCTCTAGCCTAACTCTAATGAATGGTCTCCTGTCCACTATACTAGGATGAGTGGTTGACTTTACTTGACACATGGCCATGGGATATCTGGGTGTAGTTTCCAGATGGTTATAATGTTCTCTCCCTAGTCCTTGTCTTCTTCACTTCATGCGTTTAATGCGTTCTATTGCTTCTGCCTGAGCTTCTGCTCGTATTCTATTTTCTTCCTCCTTACACTTCTTTGCCAACGTGAGTCGTCTAAGCATATCCTCAGTAAGAGGATCCTGATATAGCTTGACTCTACAGCCACTAATATAATTAGGCATTATATCTCCTTCTAAAGTGGCTAACTGTACTGCTCCACTTGTTGAGAGCCTGTTAATGATCATAGGTCCATAACCTCGCTTTTCTAACTTATGTGCGTGTTGCTTTAGCGTATATACTAGAACTAAATCTCCTTCTTTTAGGCCTTTATCTTTCACATGTGCATCAAAATATGCTTTCTGTCGCTTCTTCGCTGCATATATTCCTGCTGCCGCCTTTAGCCTGGTTTCTCCTAATCGTTCCAAGTCCATTATTCTCGCTGATAATTCATGGCCGGTCCACTGATGTTCTTGTGCAACCTTAAGGGTCGGTATCAAGAAGTCCAAAGGAAGCACTGCATTCTGACCAAAAACCATCTGAAAGGGAGTTGCATTGAGTACGGTCTTGTAGGCCACTCGATATGCCCAAACAGCGTGGTGTAACTGTTTGTCCCAATCTGAACGTTTGTTGTTCACGAGTTTCGTCAGTACGTTACAAAGGATCTTATTAGTGCTTTCAGCCTGACCATTGGCCTGAGGATGATATGGTGCGGATTTCTTGTGAATCACCATAAAATCCTGTAACAAATATTCAATGACTTGGTTTAGAAAGTGAGTGCCTCGATCGCTCACTAACTCTATAGGCAATCCATATCTTGTAAAGACATTCTCAAATAAGAATTTTGCAGTTGTGTGTGCATCATTCTTTTGTGTGGCTTTTGCCTCTACCCATTTCTTCAGATAATCTGTGGCAACAATAATGTATTCCGCATGTGTACCTTTTGCAGGGGGGTTAATGGGTCCTACAAAGTCTATACCCCACTTAGAAAATGCACGTCCGCCCATCATGGGTTTCAATGGCATTTCATCTCTGCGAGTAGGAAACTGAGTTCTTTGGCACACATCACACCTCTTTACATAGGTATGAGCATCCATGTGAAGAGTGGGCCACCATAATCCTGCAAAGAGGATGGCTTTGATTATCCTATCGGGTCCAAAATGACCTCCTGCAACACCTTGGTGTGCACTCTCTAGTATGCTCAGATAATCGCTTTCATGAACACATTGTCTTAGGTATCCATCTCGTCCTCTTTTGTATAGATTATCGCCAATAAGTGAATAGTCTTGAGCTTCCTGCTCCAGACTGCATTGTCGTGCTAAGGTCATTCCTTGAGGGAACGTTTTCTTCCTCAAGTATGTCACTAAAGGCTCACTCCAGTCTGGTGTGAGAGACACGTGATACAATGTAGCATGTTCTACTGGTGGTCTTTCACCACAAACATGGCATTCTTTACACAACTTGTAGACATCTGCTTCCATCGAAGGCCAATATACTCCTAGTCTATGCAGAGTCTGTAATGTTCGATGTTTTGAATGATGTTGTTGTAGTGCACCTATGTGTGCTAATGGCAGCCAATTCGCATGTTCTGATTCATCTACACAACAAGCAAGAATCTTTTGATTATCATGTTTATATATGCTTCCTGCCATTATTTGGTATCTCTGAGACTTGGTAATCTCTCCTTCTTTGATCTTTATCCTAGGATTCTTGGGTCCGTATGTCAGAATAGGGACTATAGGCTTAGCCCATTCTAGTGCTATCTCAAGGTTAAACAAATATGCGTCTGGTAACTCATCCACTACTCCTTGAGGAGCTTCTCCTGAGGTTAATCTTGAAAGGTGGTCAGCTCTAAGATGTGTCTTTCCTTTCCTGACTACTACTTCAAAATCGTACTCCATGAGTAATAGAAACCAACGTATTAGTCGTCCTGTGTTACAGGGTTTGTTGACTAGGTACAATAGGGCTTGATGATCTGTAAAGAACTTGAATTTGTTGGCCAACAAGTAGTGCCTAAACTTCTTTACTGCGTAGATCATCTCTAATCCTTCTCGTTCCGTCGTGGTGTAATTTCTTTCTGCTGCGTTCAATTGTCTGCTCGCGTAAGCTATGGGGGGATCTATGTTACCTTCATTCGTGGGTTGTGCTAACACGCATCCTATGGCATAATTGGATGCATCTACATGTACATGGAATGGCTTACTCCAATCTGGGGTAGTCAATATAGGTGCTGAGCACAAGCGTCGTTTGAGTTCATTGAATGAATTTTCACATTCATTTGTCCATTCGAAATTGGTTAAAAGAGAGTACAAAGGCTTGGCTATGATTGCATACATGTGTATGAATCTCCTATAATAACCGCAATGGCCCATAAATGCCTGTACCTCTTTCACATTAGTTGGTCTAGGTAATTCTGCAATTACCTTCACCTTTTCTTCATCCGTAGAGATCCCATTTTTTGACACAATGTGTCCTAGAATTTTGCCTTGTCTGACCATGAAAACGCACTTTTCTGGGTTCAAACAAACCTGATATTCTCGACATTTGTCAAATATTTGCCTTAACTCTGGGATATGCGTCTGTCTTACATTTGAATGAGCACATAAGTCATCGACATAAACTTCCAAACTCTTGCGTAAGAATTCCTTAAAAACATGACACATGAGTCGCTGGAAAGTGGCGGGTGCATTTGTTAAGCCAAATGGCATCACACGAAATGCAAATATACCCCATTCAGTGGCAAATGCCGTCTTGTGTTGATCTTCTGGAGCAATGGCTACTTGATTATAGCCTGAAAAACCATCAAGGAAGCTGTAAACTTCCTTGCCCGCAACTCTTTCCAATAGATGTTCTGTGATAGGAAGAGGATAACTATCTCTAATCGTTGCGGCATTAACTTTTTTAAGGTTAATACACACACGCAATTTTCCATTCTTCTTGGGCACAACCACAATGGGGGATACCCATTCGGTATGCTCAATTTCGTAAATGAATCCTGCTTCTATCAAGCGATCTATCTCCTCTTTAATCTTCGCAGCGTAGTTATCATTGTACGTGTACGGTTTCTGTTTTGTCGGTTTTGCATCTGGAGTCATAGGGATTCTATGAGAACATATATCTGGATCTACTCCTTTCAAATCTTTGTAACTCCAAGCAAAAACATCTCTATATTCGCGCAATAGGGCAACTAGCTCTTCTTCTTCTTCAGTTGTCAAATCATGCCCTATGTATGTACATTTCTCTTCTTCTCCTTCTATGGCTACAATTATTTTCTTGGTTTTCTCTCGGTTATCATATACTTGTCCGTCATTCACCTTTCTATTAGGCATTCGTAACATGATCCTTCTATCTTCGATTCATATTTCTTGAAGTTCTCGGGTACTTCAAACAAAGATTCTTCTTTTTCTGTCATGGTGTCTTTCTTCTTTCTTTTCTTGCCTTCACTTTTGGTAGTCACTTGAGTGGATATTCTCACGTCATTCATAACTTCCTCGTGTCTCTGAGTGTGAGTCTCTACTTCGAAAAAATATTCTTCCTCTGATGCAAAGGGTGGGTCCATGATAATTGATTCTAAATCGAAATCGCTTGCATCCTCAAATGCATCAGTGTTAGGTTCACACTCTTCTAAAATTGCATCGCACATGATTGGCTCTATCGTGAAAACTGATATGTCATAGCCATCCTCGTCACAGTGGGGTGTCCATTGTTCTTCATTGATGGCTACATCCATGGTTGCTAGGATTTCTGCCCAACCATGGGGTTCAAACACTTCGTCTGGAAATACTACAGGTGCATAAGCTGGGTCTTGAAGGGTTCTTGGATGTTGTTATGCACCTAAGGTCCTTGCTTCTAATCGTTCTTCCTCTTGTTTGGCTACCTTACACATCCATAAATGAGTATCCTCATGCAACCAAGAAGGATCTGATTCTAATGAGTGCACGGATTCCGTCTCTACTGGTGTCTTATGGATGGTATTCCATTGTATTGGGGGTACATCTCGATGTGAATAGTCTTTAAGATTGACTTTGGTAGTCACTCCTAAATGTTGCAAGTACAAAGAATTGGTTCCCCAATCTTGTACAATTTGCAACTGACGCATGAATGGTCGTCCCAATATCATCTCATAAGCATGGTTTTTTGCAAAGTCACAAATGGCAAAGGTATGCTCAAATTCTACACCACAAGTGGTGAGAGATATGCCTTCTAGTAAGCCTAATGGTTTTTCTATGTGTCCATCAGCCATTTGTAGCTTCATCCTGGTGGGTCTTAATGTTGGCTTACCCCAACGTTTCCATAAAGCGGTGCTAGTTATGGCTACTCCGGCTCCTGAATCTAAGATGGCTTTCGTGGTGTAGCCCTGATGGGTTATCGGAAGATAAGTGTTACCTTCCTCTCCTTCGCTTACATCTCCAATCTTTTCTACGGGTATTTCTGGCACCTTATTTTGTGATCCTATTTGTGAGGGAGTAGTAGCAAGCTCGGGGAATTGATTTGCTACATGTTTCCACAATTCTGGTTTTATCTTCAGCAGCTCCTCTAGAGTGAGATTACATTGTACTTTAGTGTTCTTGATCACTTCCGTGTTTCTAGGGATTACGGATTCTTCATTCCTCACTATTATCGTGGGTGCTCTCATACTAATAGACTTTGCTTCCCAAGGTCCTGTGAACTGAGGTAATTCTTGTAAAGAATTAGATTCAAATCCTGTGTGTTCACTCAGTTGCTCTTCCTCTACATCATCGTAAATAGAGGGAATGTCTTGGGGAAATTGTTCCTGCAAGTCATCTATTTCTTGAATAGGAGGATGGGTTCCTTGTTCTTTTCTCCATTTCTATTCTTGGATTTCTCTCAAAAATTCATGTGAGTACCTATGTATGGAAGACAGGTTGTCTTGACTTTCTGTGTTGGGTACTTGAGACAGGGATGGTGCATTCCTTTCCTGTGTCTCTGGGACAATAGGGTTCCTAGGCTGATCCTTTTTCTCTTTGCTCTCGATCAAGTATTCTAGCCTCTCCATTAGTCCTTGAAAGTGTAATTCGGGTTTTGCCATGTTATTCCAATTAAGATATCTAGAGGCTTCGAACAAAGCTTGTGCTAATTCTACCATCTTCATGCACAGTTTAGTCCTCTCAATTTCTAGATCAGCTCGAGGGTAGTTTTTGCTCATTTCAGCTACCTGAGGTCCCTCTTTTAATCTAGCCTGATATGCACGAAACATCATGTCTAGATTTTCTGGTATGGGTTCCGCTAAAACTGATCTTGATTTCTGAGCTGGATTCTCTTGATTCAAGTCCTGTGAAGTCAATTCTAGGATTTTGGCTCTAGATTCCTTTAAACTTCCTTCCAACTCAGTTATCTTTTTACTCCATTTTCTCTTTATTCTTTCTCTAGAATCTTTCCAAGATTTTGTCTTTTTACTGCTAGATTCTGCAACTTCACTACTTCCGACTACTTTCTCCTGATTAAGCTGTTGGTTCTGTAAGAGCGTCTGGGCTCTTGTTATAGCTTGGATAGGCACGTATGTAGGGTTGGATCCATCTAGGTTATTTACAATATCTATCACATTGATCGGTGTCACATTCGAAGCGTTAACTGGATTTTTAGGACAATCTTTGATTATGTGCTCTTTGCCACAATCGGCGCAAAAGCCTTGTATGTTATAGTACTGTGATTGTCCTGCTATCGCAGGATGTGGACAATCCTTTATGAAGTGATCTCCTTGGCACCTAAAGCATGGTCCTCTAGGGCCCTGTGGTCTCTGTTGTCTTAATTGGGGTCGTGGATTTGGGTTTGTGTACATCACATTAGCATAGTCGGGCTCCCAACTAGGTTCCACTGGTGGACTATCATAATGATATGTTTCTACGTGTTCTGGTGACTCTGTGTAATATGCGGGTGGACTATCTACATGCGTAGAGTCAAAACTGTTTGAGTTTGGGTCACTTTCTGTGATCAAAGGTGAAGAAGGCACTAAAGCCCTACTTAGGTTCTCTTCTGCAGCAGCGTATTTGACTGAGATGACATTCGCTGGTGGGGGTGGCTGCTGAGCTAAGACGGGTTGAGGTCTCTGTTGAGCCTGGTATGGGTAGTTCTGAGGAGGCCTATAGTAATAAGGCTGAGCATTGTATTGGCCTTGATACCTACCTGGCTGCGGGTATGCTTGCGGGTAGTTCTGTCTCACGGTTTGTTTGTTGTATGGGCAGTCCTGAGCCGTATGATTCGTGTATCTTCTCTCAATTGTACAGTATTGGCCACTAGGGTTGGTTTGAGGTTGTGGTGCATTGGGGCACACATTTGCCATATGATCACCACCACAGGTGTAACAGCGCTTGTTCATTAGTACCCTAGGTTTGCTAGAAACTCCTAGTTTCTGGGCCACTTTTTCTTCGAGGTCTTCTATTGAGCTAGACAATTTTGTGGATGCTAGAGATGAACAGTCTGAGTCCTTATAGACCTTTGAGAGTTCCAACTCGTCTCCTAAGTTGTCCTCAATGTCTATACAAATTCTTACACATTGCTCTAGCGTTCTGGGTTCTTTTAGGTACACGTAGGAGCGTAGTTTAGAACTCAACAAACCATCTAGAAACAATGACACTTGCTTGGCCTGTGAGGGTAGCTCTTGCAATGGACATCGTTCAACATATTGTCTAAACCTACGTCCTGCCAGTCTGACTGTTTCCTGAGGAGTCTGTTTAAAGCTATGAATCAACGAAGACGTGTCATGTCTAATCCCACTTTTAGAGAATTCAGTGATGAATGACTCTAAAAAGTGATGGATGTCTCTAAACTGCCTTTGTTGCAAAGGTTGGAACCAAGTTAAAGCTGTATTCTTTAACGTTAGTCCAAATGCGTTGTATTGCGTGAACATGTCTTCAACTTGTTCTGCTCTTAGTACTTGCTTGAATTCTGCAACATGGTCATAGGGATCTCCTGTCCCATCAAAGTAATTTTTCATGGATTTCACTAACTGAGTGGGTCTCAATATTCTTGCGTGTTCACGTGGTCTAGGTAGAGGAAAATCATCTCTACCACCTGGTATTCCATGATCTCTTTGCCTATCCGCTCTATTAGTGTCCGTGGTTGTTCTATCTCTCCCTATGGGGTGATTAAAGCTTACTTCCGGTCTCTCTTTATTTCTCTCTCTTTGATTTCCATGGGCTGAGGATGTTCCTGCCCCTTGTTGACTCGTATTCATGTTCGCTCTAGATGGAGGGAATACCAATTCACCTCTCCATGTGTATGTGTTTTTAGCGTGGTCAGGCACCACAAAGACTCTTTCTGAAGTCTCATCTAGGTATACAACCTTTCCAGGTGTATCCGGGTCCTTGAACTCGTATATAGTGATGATAGCTACCTCACTAAGTAGTTCTGTCTTGTATCTCCAAAAGGCTTCATCAGTTTCTTTATTTACAAACAACTCTATGCTTCTGTTGTCCTGAGGGATCCATTCCGGGATTAGTACTCGTGTCAGTACAGATTTCCCTCTAGGTGTTCTAGGCTCTTCTAATGGTTCTTTTCCTTGAGATTTAGTTTCCATCTCTAGTTGAATTGCGCCAAACTCATTGGTATTGTTTGGCTGTGTACTTAATATGTACATCGTTCCTTCCTTGTCTATGCATGCGTCTCTCTCGAATTTCACCACTGGACGTTCCAATCCAATGGGTTGATCGGGGTTGTGCATTGCACCACTTGCCTTCGCAAACCATCCTCATATATGCGAGCACCTAATCGGTTGGTTCGGAGAAACTCTAGTTGTGTTCTATAGGGTCCTTCTGGTTTTTCTAAATAGGCTACATTCGACCCTCCTTCTGGTCTTTCTGTGCTAAATGCCATTTCTGATTCACTAGTATCTGAGCTCTCGTAGGGATAACTAGTGTTCAATTGTTGAGCCCACGATCGTGCAGTAGTTCTTACACTTGCCTCTGATGATCTAAGGCTTCGTCGGTCTGACTTACCTATATGTTTGCCCGATCTAAGGTTCATTAATTTTCTTCCTTGCACACTCAGTACACGCTCAGATCGTCAATGATTCTTTGTTATTACTTTCTTGATTCTTTTTAAATTTCTTTAGATTCTTGTCTTAATGTATGCGTCAGGAATTCGACTTTCTGTGGTACTTTGAGTTCCCGTTCCGTCAGACTTATGTTCTTTCCTTTAGGTTTTCATGTGACACACCTTTACTTTAGTCTTGAACTTGATAAATTTAATTCTCTTGAGCTTGAGGCGTTCCTATCGTCTTTAATCCACAATACTAGCGTTTATCCTAGGCTAAGAATTGACTGAGGGGATTGAGTAATCTTCCAACCTCGAGTCAGCTTTTCTGGTTGCTCTGATGCCCAAGAAGCCGCGCCTCCCAAGCTTTATGCCCTTCACTGCCTTGCCTTGGTTGCCCTTGATTGCCCTTGCTAGACCTGGAAAAATCCAATATTAGACCAATTCATAGTTGGATGATCAAGCACTTGAGTATATACACCTTTTAAGTCCCTTCCCTTTTGCCCAACTTTTCAATGCTTGCCCCCTGGCTTTCTAGTCCCAAACTAGGTCAACCTCAAAATAGCTTATCTAAAAATAGACGTATCCTTTAAACGGACTTCGGATGAAAAAGTTATGACCGTTCAGGCCCTGGGGGGTAAAAACTGACAAACAGGTTTTTCTCCAAATATGAGCTAAGGGGTCTCCTATGAATATAATCACCCAAAAATTTCCCAAAAATAGCCCCAAAATAGGCCAAAAAATGAAACCCTAAAATTTGCGATGGGGGTGCACAATCGCGATGGTCGGAGATGATCGCGATGGTCGGAGATGATCGCGATGGTCTGGGACCGTCGCGATGGCGTGAAGGTGAACCGTCGCGATGGTCTAGACGTGAATGATCGCGATGGCGTGAAGGTGAGCAATCGCGATGGCGTGTAAGTTGACAATCGCGATGGCGTGAAAGTGGACAATCGCGATGGATCGATCAGGCGGACAGTCGCGATGGCGTCAGTCAACGGTCAACGTGAACAATCGCGATGGTCCAAAGTGAACCGTCGCGATGGTCACAGATGCGATGGCTTGAGCCAATCGCGATGGTCTGGGCGCGATGGCGTGAGCCAATCGCGATGGTCAAAAATTCAGGTTGTCGCGATGGCGTTAAGTGCGAGCCGTCGCGATGGTCTAGCTTGCCACGTGGCATCGTCGGCGCGATGGCGTGAGCCAATAGCGATGGTGTGGGGTCAACCGAACAGTCGCGATGGTCCGCAAACCGTCGCGATGGTCCAAATGAACCGTCGCGATGGCGTGAGACCGTCGCGATGGTCCGGCCGAGCCGTCGCGATGGCATGAGCCTATCGTGATGGTGTGACACAATCGCGATGGTCTGAGACCGTCGCGATGGTCCACCAAACTGAGAATTTCGTAGATGCGGCTATGGATTCCTAGAGCCGCAGGTGTGCTCTTCACGCTGGTGTGGTCGCCTTCTTCAAATTCCGAACTTTGCAGACCATCGGGATGGTCTGACACAGTCAGAAATTTCTGACAGAAACTGAAAATTTTACCTTTTCCAAGCTTTCCTGATGCACTGGAGCTCTGTACCTGCAAGAAAACTCAATAAAGCAAAAGTACACACAAGCACAAAAGCTCTCTCTCACTCTCTCGCATGCACAAATGAGGGGAAATGAGGAGAATGGGTGGATATGGTGAATTTTCTGATTTTTTTGGAGATGAAGATGATGATGCGGTGATGAAGATGGAGTGTGGGTGAGGTGAAAAACACTAAAAACAAAGTAAAAACAACAACAAAAACTGAAATTTTTACCTTCCAACACTACTTCTTGCTATACTCTTACCATCACACATTCGTCCTAGACTCGATCCCTGGCAACGGCGCCAAATTTGGTGTTGCTCTAGCACAATGGTGAGAACCACGTTAAGAAGCTCCACCTCCTTAATGTCAATCCGCGGAAGAGATAGGAGTGATATGAAGATCGTGAATGTGAGATGAAGTGAGAGTGAAGGTGAGAAGCATAGAAATGCACACACACATACACACACACTACGAAGAGACAAGCAAGACACAATGGAAGGTGGGAAATTAGCTCTATTACTCAAGAACACTATTACAAGCTCAAAAGAACTCTAAGCTCACACTAGCCAACCTCAAAAATGAGCTCTCTAGCTCTTTTTATAGTTTCTAGACTAGTTTTGACCGGTTTCACATCTAGTGACCGGCATAGTTAAAAAATAGGTCCTAGATGCTATTTGGAAGGGTAAACGGTGTCTAAAAATAACGAAAATTGATACGCTTGTTCTACCTAAGATCCTCAAGCTTGAGGACTCCTCGGCTTGCACAAAATGGAGCTATGGATTACAAAATGGGGTTTTCTATGTTACATATGTTACAATAGTGATAAAAATCACTGTTGGAGGTTTTTGAAAAGTATTTTTAGAACATGATTCTTTGAAAAAAGATTCGACTGGCTCCCTGCTCCGTTGTTACATGCTTCCACGTCGTCTGTGCCTCTGGCTGCTTCCAACATTGGTTCAATGGGAAGAACCAGAAAGGAAGTGGAAGAGGTGGATATGGCAGCAATAGAGGCAGAGGTGGACACAACTTCAACAATAACAATAGAGGATATAATAGAAGGGACTACAACAATTATTCAGAAGATCAACCACATGAAGACTAATTGCTTCTCATGAATCTAAGCCACAAAGAAGGTAAACAAGATGATCATTTGTTCTACATAGATTCAAGATGTTCAAATCATGTTGCATGCAATATAGCTCTTCTATCTGATTTGGAAAGTCCAAATCATAGATATGAAGTAAAAACAGGGGATGACACAAAGCACAATGTGGAGAAGATTGGTAATGTCAAAGCTTCCAATGGCACGACAAACATTCTTAGTAAGGTTCTCTATGTACCCACTATCACTAAAAACCTAATAAGTGTAGGCCAAATAGTTGAAAAAGGCTTGCAAGACTTAGTTAGGTTCACCCATCATGGAGATTTTGTGGAAGATCCATGTTAAGGCTTCAAGAAGATAGCCAGAGGTGAGAAGCATGGTAGGCTCTTTACTTTTTAAGTAGGAGAAACATGGAACATAGCTCTATTCACTTTTGGGTCTCAAACGCTAAGTGAGCTTGAAGTGTGGCATAAGAGACTTGCTCATGTGAATGAAAGAACCTTGAAGGATATATGTAGGGATCAAAGTGTTCTAGCACCACTGAACATATCAAAGCAACACATGATCAACAAGTGTGATGCATGTCAAATTGGGAACGCACAAAGACAACCATTCAACCACAAAGGCTACATCCACAACAAATTATTGGACTTAGTACATACGGAAGTATGGGGACCAAGTCAAGAACCTTCATTGGCAAGATCAAGGTATTATATCTCATTTATTGATGAGACATAATACCTTGATGGACTTTCTCATTTATTATGTCTCATTTATTGACGACCATAGTAGATGGACTGTTCTATACTTTATCAAGAGTAAGAATGAAGTGTTTGATTGCTTCAAAAAGTATCTAGCACATGTGGACAATCATATAGGTAGATCACTAAAGAACCTTAGATCTGATGGAGGGGGAGAATGCTTCTCCACAGAGTTTGATGAGTTCTTGTAGGATAAAGGTATCAAAAGGGAAGTGACTACCAGGTATTCACCTCAATTGTATGGAATCGTTGAGAGGAGGAACAAGACATTGGTTGGATCAACCAAAACAATTCTTGAAGAGAAGAATTTGCCACATTATCTATGGGAAGAGGTTATTTCAATTGTTGTGTACCTTGTCAATAGACTACCATCCAAATCACTTCAAGGTATGACTCCTTATGAAGCATGGCATGGAAGAAAACCTAGTCTTGGACATTGCAAGGTTTTTGGTTGTTTAGCTTATGTTCAAGTACCATCACAAATAAGAGGCAAGCTAGATGAAAGGGCAACAAAGGCAATGTTTATTGGATACGATTCAACTCAGATGGGATACAGGTTGTATAATCCTTCAACCAAGCAATTCACTATAAGTAGAATGTTGTGTTTAAAGAACAAAGGTCTTGGTATGATGAAGACAAACAAAAGGTAACTCTACCATATGATCTTGATTCTCATCAATTAGGAAGCAAGCATGATACACAGGTCTAGGATCCAAGAATTGATACAGACGATGACCAAGATGAAAGAGAAAAGGGTTACAAGCTATGGAAGTCAAGAGGCAAAGCAAAGATGCAAGAAGTTGGAGAATGCTCCAAGCAAGCACCTAGAAGATCAGCAAGAGAGAAGAAACAACCAAAAAGGTATGGATATGATTCCACATTTGTTATGAAGCATTCAATCTACTTCGCAAAAGATTCTATTTCATTGGAAACCTCAACCTATGAAGAGGCAAAGGGAAACCCTAATTGGGAAAAGTCCATGAAAGAAGAAATAGATGCATTGAAGGAGATGGACACTTGGGATTTGGTTCCAATGTCATCGAATAAAAAGGTTATTGGTTGTAGATGGGTACATAAAGTTATAAGAAATTCAGATGGATCGGTTTTGGTACAAGGCAAGATTAGTTTCCAAAGGAGGCTCACAAACTCATGGTATAGATTATGAGGAAACATTCTCACTAGTTTCAAAGATGACTACAATCAAAACATTAATAAGTGTAGCTGCTGCAAGGAATTGGAGACTCCTCCAACTTGATGTGAAAAATGCATTCTTAAATGGTTGGATAAGTGAAGAGGTATACATGTCACAACCACCAGGTTTTGAAAACCCTAATCATCCATCTTATGTTTGTAGACTTAAGAAAGCATTGTAAGGATTGAAACAAGCTCCTAGAGCTTGGAATTATAGGTTGGTTACATATCTTCAAGATCAAGGGTTCAAACCTAGCAGCTCAGATCCTTCTCTATTCATCAAAAGGGATGAGGATGCAGTTATCTATCTATATGTATATGTAGATGATATTATTGTGATAGGTGATGATCTGAATGGCATTCAAAGGATCCAGAGACACATGCAAGAGGACTTCAAAATCAGTGACCTAGGTGAGCTCACATATTTCGTAGGTATGCAGGTGATATACATAGATGAAGGAATGTATTTAACTCAGAGAAGATACATTCAAGATCTACTTCTCAAGTTCAAAATGGAGAACACTAAACCTATAGGTACACCTTTGGAGATGAATCATAAACTTGGTGTTTATGAAGGTGAGAAAATTGAAGACATTCAAGAGTATCAAAGTTTGGTAGGTAGTTTGATATATGCTACGCATACAAGGGTAGACATCTCATATAGTGTCGGAGTGCTTAGTCAATTCATGCACTCACCAAGAAGACCACACATGGATGCAGCTAAAAGAGTACGTAATTATCTAAAAGGTACAATCAACGAAGGTATATTTTATCCTTACTCTTCAGATTTGGATATCAAAATCTATTCAGATGCAGATTGGGCAGGAGTTAAGGATGATAGAAAAAGTATTGTTTTTACTTAGTATTTGCAGGCTCAAAGCTAGTGTCATGGAGTTCCAAGAAGCAACCAACAATTGCTTTATCCTTGATTGAAGCACAATATAGAGGTTTGACCATCACGACTCAAGAGGCAATATGGTTAAAAGCATTGTATACAGATTTGGGACTTGTGAGTTCCAAACCTCACTTTTGTATAACTAGAGGTCAAACTGGCCAAAGACATGGGTTTTGAGGGTCCAAAACCACTTGGAGAACCCTTGGATTCTATTGGGAAACCCCTCCAAGAGTGTGGTTTGAACCCTTGAATTATTTAGATTTATTTACTTCCAAATTGAAGGGTTTTGACCCTTAGGATTGATATTTCCTAAGGGTATGGTATTTAACCCTTAAGGAGGTCTCTCAAGCCTTGAGACTTGTACGTACAAGCTTGGGAGAATTCCTTTTAAGAATCCATGTGAAGGCCATGTAAGTACATGTGATTTCCAAGGTTAGAAGGCCTTGGATTAGAATCCATGTGGAGAGGATACAAGCTTGGGAGAAGTCCTTTTAAGAATCCATGTGAAGGCTATGTGAGTACATGTGATTTCCAAGGTTAGAAGGCCTTGGATTAGAATCCATGTGATTTCCAAGGTTAGAAGGCCTTGGATTAGAATCCATGTGCTCTCTCTTAAGAGTGTGGTCTTGCTAGTTGATTTAGTTGCTTGTGGAAGATTGTTATACAACATTGGTATCAAGAGCTAGATTTCTTCCTTCCTGCTTTGAGTGAAACTCTTTCTTGGATTACTCTGAGCGTCCGTGAGACAAATGCGGAGCGGTTGAGCACGTACGGCTGCCAATGTCGTCGACTTAGATTTTCTACTCGTTCAAGAGAGCAAAACGATCTCAATGTGACTCCCCCATGAGGGATGTGCTTGGAGGAGTCCCCCCAATGGGGTCACATGTCACGGATGGACGCCAGACTCACGGACGGACGCCAGACAGAGGACACATACCGTGTAAAGTGGGAGTTAGCTGGGCACACGCACTAGCAGCTTCCTCTCAAGAAGAGCTCTGCTGTTCTATGTTTTATAGCACTACCAGCTGCGCTTTTACCAGTATGTGGGATATGAATGCGAGCGCAAGGGATTTCTTTAGCTAAAGCTTTTGTCTGTTTCACGAGTTGCGCCATGAGAGCATTTAAATTCTCTTTTTGCTCTAATTAGAGATAAGTAATGATGCATCTAAGAAGTGACTTTTATGGTCTCTTTATGATTTATGCGTTCATTCCCATTCATTTGAACATCCAATACATGGATGAACAAAGAAAAAACGTATGTGATAAACTATCACTATGGTAGCTCTCACATATTATATAGATAAAATTATTTTGTTTTGTTTACTTATGGGATATATTTGTGTCTCCCGTGCACCTTCCTTTCCAAACGTTCATTTTCATGCTTTTTATTACCCTTTTGCATCCATGAGCAAACCCGAGGATCTTCAACATATGCTCGAGTGTTCTACAAGGAGGAATACAAGCTTGGAGCATTGCATGAAGTGAAGAGGAAAAAAGGTAGAACAAAGGAAGACGTCAAACATCAGAAGCTAAGTATCTTTTTGTTTTGTTTGACAATTGGTAAGAGTCACTTCTTCTATTTTTGATGAAGCATCAAATAAAGGCACTTCAACATTCTTGCTTTAGGATTATTGCAAGAGTAAGTGCATATTTGAGCATACAAAAGAATAGTAGAAGCATGGAATTTATTTTTGAAAGACATGGAACGGGAAGGGCTGTATAGGACTAAAACATCCTATTAAGTTAAAGATTTTCCTTCCATCTTATAAGCCCCTACATGTTAGTGGCATATATCGAATTATATATAGGACACATTCTATCTATGAAGGTGGCATTCATTGTGATCTCATATGTAATGACCTAAGCATAAAAGCATTTCATATATCTACTTGGGCATTCATAGAATATTTATGAAGATAAATGTAATATACATGGATTCCATATATGAATGTAAGTATACGTTTAGGCATTCTTGAAGTTTTTGTAAAGCTAAACACATAGTTGGACATACAAGTAAGTATAAAAATGTCCAAGGAAGAACTTTAAAGGTGAAATGACCCAGCCATGTAACATTAAAGCCAAAGTATCCAAATGGGAAAGCTTCCTCCTTCTTGGAATCAAAGGACGGAGGTAGCAAAAATAAAGGTAAGTACCATTTCCATTTCCATTTGCTTGTTTGGCCATGCTAAAAGTAGTATATATAGAGATGCACTTTAAAATGGTGGTCTAGATGCATTCAAAAAAAAAAATGCATAATTTTAATCATTTGTGTGATGAACTAGAGGTATCATTGAATGGAAAAAAGGCTTTTCATTAGCATGGAAAAGACTGGCCACCTAAAGATTGTTAGAGAATGCACATAGAATGTGTATTATAGTATGGCATGAACATGAATGGAAAGCACAAGCATGTATTCATGCATTAAATGGAATTCTAATTGTCAATTCCATGCATGCTTTAAAGAGGGGTTCAATACATGGACCTTATGCATGCTAAGCATCTTCAAGTAAAGATGTATTTGTTCTCCCCATACATTATGTATGCACAATAACAATCATGTATGCATGGGTTAATGGGACATGAGAGAATAATCAAGTATTGTAAGTTTAAGGTTTAAGATACAAAAATGACTTCTGCATATGAAGTCAAAAGCATAAAAGTTTAATGGTATGCTGAGATTGTGCCCATTAACTTTTATGCTTTTTATATGTTGGCTTAACTCAAAAGCCAACAAAATTTAACTTAAGAAGAGGAACTTTAACCTTCGAGTCCTACTTATGGACCCCCAAGTTCCATAATACCCATGGCATGCCTGATCAGCAAGGCCAAGCATTTAAAGCTTCAAAATCAACAAGTTTCTCTTCTTATTAAACCATAAATGGTAGTAATAAGAACGTGGATTGAAAAATCCAAAGGAGAAACGAGAAGTTTATATGAGACCCTACACTCATGGGGTAATTTTTCATTTGTGAACGATGTTAAGAAGTTCAGAGGAACTTCAACATCTGATCATTGAGGACAATGATCACACTAAAAGGGGGAAGAGAATGTCCTCATGAGAAAATTGCTTCAAAAGTGAAAAATTGTAACTCATTAAGCATATCTAGAGAGGAGGAAGATTAAAGGGTTGAAAGAAACTCTTAAGACCTCTACTCCAAAATGTGCTCTATGAGTAAGAAACAATTTATCAAAATGGTTAATAAGGTAACCATTTAGTAAAGCTTATGAATTGACTATATCCTTTGATATAGATGCCTACTTATGTCAATAGATGATATCTAGTATGAGAATACTAGCTCTATTATCAAATGAAATAAACAAAGATAACTTTGATGCATCTAATCAAGGAAATACTTCAATGAAAGCTCAAAGTCTTTTCAAAGAACAAATCAAGACTATGTAAGGATATAACTTACAAAGATTTTGATTATATTTGATACGACTAAAATGAATGGACTTTAATCCTTGAGTAAGAGCTAAAGTTGTCTACACTAAGGTGGGATTGTAAATCGGATGGTATGGGACATCCAGGTTTACAATGTCACTTAAGTAGGTTCAGTGGTATGGGACACTGAACTTAAGGATAATGGAAGCTTAAGCTCAGGGATATTGGAGAACTTTTTGAGTGAAGAATTTAGCATAAATGAACCTCCCATTTGGATAGGAAATTGAATCAACATCAAGTTTTCGAGGACGAAAACTCTTTAAAAGGGGGGGAAGAAAGGTATCATCAATATGATACTTCTAAGAAAAAGATATTCCTTAACTCTTTTATGAAAGTTAAGGAGTACATTGGATGTCCATAGGTACCCAAGTATGTTTGAGGTAAATCTCAAACAAAGTAAGAACCAAATATGTAAGAAGGGAATTCATTGAAGAATTCCAATTTGGCAAGTAATCTAAGGCAAGTTAGCCAAAGGCGTAAAGCATATTCAAAGTAGGGTATTTGAGAGTAGATAAAGATGGAACCAAAGTTTGGATTGATAAGCATGTCAACTTCCTTAACTCAAAAGGGTGACATATAATTGTTGATCCCTAAAAGGACAATGGTTAATGGTTTGAAGAACAACAACATAATGTTGAAGACTTAAGCAAATATATCAACTCATGAAGGTATGAGTTGGAGATCCCAAGAAAATCCCATGGGTAAAAATCATTGAAAAAGGGATCTAAAGGAGAAAAGACTCAATCTTATCTCCTATTAAATTTGCTAGAGGAATTTTGAGAAAGCCAAGTAACCTAACTTGGTCAAATATATCAAACCTTTTTTGTTGGATAATCCAAGAGGCCTCCATTGGTCAAAAAGATCAAATTCTTTTATAGTTTGATACCAAGTAAAGTTCAAAGGTCAACCTAAAGAGACCTTAGATTTAGAAACCTTAGTCTTTGCTCTCATGAAAAGGATGCCAAGGAGTTCCAAGGTGGAATTCATGATCATGGTAAATGATCAGAGAGCATTGAAGAGATAAGGGCAAAGAAAGTGGAAACACTAAGATGTGGTTCTACAGATTGGAGAAAGAACTCACTGGTATGGGACAGTGAGAACTAACTCCCATTGAGATTTTTTCTCTGATGGCCAGAGAGAAAAGAGGCTCAAGATCCGATAGGAAACATCACGATAAGCCTTAAAGATAAGACCATTCAGATTAAGGTCTTCGGATCATTATGAGGTGTAGAAATGTACCTCCTTGAACCAATTTAATACACTTAGTTGTATAAACAAAAGGGTAAATAGAATGAACATGACATTTACCCTAGAAAAGGCTATCCGTTATCCTCTTAAGCAGATGCATTTTTCTTAATAAAATGCATAGCCAAATTTTATGTGGAACAATAAATTTGGATAAGTAAGAGGGTAAAGAATTTTGGGAGCTAAACTCCAAAAATAAGTCAAGCCTATTCAAGAATAATAGCCTTGAATGAAAGAATGATCTATAAAAGATCTTCTTTTGAATCTTTGGTGAGAACAAGTGATTCAAGAATGTTCTTAGCAAGATCTGAGTTATGATGCCTAGAAACAGGTATCTTTCTTGAAAGACCTTGGAATTGAACCTGCAAAACTTGAATCATCTAAACACCATCCAATAGAAAATCTAGAGGGTGTTTTGATGAAGTATTTTTTCCTCAATTTTGAGGATTTGAAGGAATCGGATTTGTTTCTCTTTGCAAAGCTTTGATGACCTTTGAGGTTAGTATACATAATTATCTAAAACCATAGTTGGTTCAAGATAGTTAGTACTAATTCTCATTAGAAGGATACGCTAAGCTAAGACGAACAAATAGGGGTAGAAACCTAGGAGAATGGTCTACCAAATAAAACCAATTCCTAAAGTCATCTTTGGATCTAAGTCATTGAATGTTAAAACTTCCAAAAGGATTAAACTCTATTCTGAGAAATAGTCCAGGGAAAATCAAACATGCTCAAGATAGGGATCCACTTGTAGACATGAACTTGTAGATTGGGGATATTATCATTCAATATACTTGAACTTTATGGTTCAAGAAAACCTGGATGATTTAAATAAGTCCACCTAAGTTGCCAAGGAACGAGAAGATAGTATTTCTCCTCATTTTATTGAGCATATTTTGGCAGGGACTCACTAGACCCACTTTGCTAAGTTCACATCTTTAGCTAAGTCCTATCAAATACAAATAAAGTATATTTGTATTTGAAAAGGACAAAGTTAAGATCAGAACATCGGAAGATTCCTCTTCTTTCTATTGAAAGTGAAAGATGAATCTAGTTTTTGGCCCTTTCAAGATAGATAGGATCTCTATCATAGACTCCTAAAATTATAAGGAAAGTACAAAGTATACTGAAATGTATTGGAGCTCAAGGTTTACGAAAGTGCCAAAAGAAGAAGACCACCAAAGAAGTCCACCCTTTTCACTAGTCCATAGGTACAAGGCATGCATGTACATTCAGGTAGACTAAGAGAAAGTGATTTGGGCAGGGATTTTGATTCCTTTCCTTTCAGATTAAGGTAGGGGTTAGCCTTTATCTGATTACTCGAAACGAATCTAAGGAGAGAGATGACCATGCTCAGAGAATAGATCATGGTGCACGGGGGAATACTTCACATATTATACCTACACACATTTTCGAGGATGAAAATGTTAAAGGGGGGAAGAATGTTGTATAACTAGAGGTCAAACTGGCCAAAGACATGGGTTTTGAGGGTCCAAAACCACTTGGAAAACCCTTGGATTCTATTGGGAAACCCTTGGGAAAGTGTCTCCAAGAGTGTGGTTTGAACCCTTGAATTATTTGAATTTATTTACTCCCAAATTGGAGGGTTTTGACCCTTAGGATTGATATTTCCTAAGGGTATGGTATTTAACCCTTAGGGAAGTCTCTCAAGCCTTGAGACTTGTACGTACAAGCTTGGGAGAAGTCCTTTTAAGAATCCATGTGAAGGCCATGTGAGTAAATGTGATTTCCAAGGTTAGAAGGCCTTGGATTAGAATCCATGTGGAGAGGACACTTGGCAAGCTCTCCTCACATTTCCCCCCTTGGTTTTTATCATTGTAAAAGCCTTGAGCTTTACACATGGAAAAGTAGAAAGATAGAGCCACATCCGACAAATTTGTGGTGGTTGAGTTGCATTCAATCAAGCAATCAATCATCTAAAAGTAGATCAAACTAGATCTTCACTTTTCCTAGATTGTAGGAAAGTGAATTGATTCCCTCCAACAACCATTCCCACCTTCATTTGAATTCAAAATCCACTTGTCAAAGTTGTGGAGAACTTCCAGAGTCTATATAAAGACTTGAAATCACTTGTGCAACACATGGAAGCAATGTACATACACTTGTGACCATCATTGTCTTGCTCCTTCAATTCTCTACATCATCTTCTTCACCAAGAGTAATCTTGCAGACGCTACAGCTCTCTCTCGAGAGCTTCAAATTGAGTGCATGATAGCTCATTGGAAAGATATTAGTGGCTAGTTTGTGCCTATATAATTTTCATAGCAATTGGTTTAGTACATTTGGAGAAATCGTAGTTTTTCTATCTCGGAGTCAATCTTTGCATATTCCTGAAAAATAGGAAGTACCACCGTTGAGGGTTTCATTCATTCCTATAGCATATTTTGCTTATTCCTTATACTTTTCTGAATTCTATACACTCAATGTGTATCACTCCCATAAAAGGATTTTTTCTAATTGTAATAATGCTGGTTGCTATGGGCATTTGAAGTTCATTGTCTCTTCCATAGATAGTAAGGTTTTTGAGCTAGTTGACATGTGAACCTATCTGATTCGTATCAACTTCTTCTCCTTGATGCTCCAAAGTACATAGTGCATTTCTTTGCACTTATCGCATAGCTATAAGGTCTATTTGAGTCACCATAAGCTCAAAGGCTATTCTTGTGCTGGTTGGCTGGACCAAACTTTGTGGCTTCAAAACACACGTTTCTACCTCCTACAAGCTTCTCCAAGTTCTTTCACTTTGCAGGACCCCAAACATCTATGTGTGCTATTTCTAGCACATTCTCACTAACATGCTTGTCATGTGTAAATTATGCTCTTTACTCTTTACCAAATTGACATGATGCACAATGTTTTGCGTCTCTACAACCTTGAAATTTGGTAGTCCATTGAAAATCTCCTTCAATTGCATCAATTTCAGCCTCTACTAACTCGAATGTCCGTTTCATTTGTGCAAGATCTCTATATCAATAATAACTCTTGCACCTTTTGCAAACATGGTTCCATTCATTTTAGGAATTTTCACATTTAAGGGGAACATCCTACCCACTTTATTTCCTTTGGAAATAAATCTTCCATCTTGTTTTTACTCTTCCACATATAACCAATTAGCATTGAACTTGAATTATAACCCGTAGTCAACCATTTGTCCAATAGAAACCAGATTCTTTGTTATATTTGGGACATGAAGCACATCATCAAGATGTTTTACCTTCCTATCCTTTATAGATAGTGTTATGTTAACTGTATGATAGATAGCATATGATGTTTCATTGCTTGTTTCAACATATCCAAGAACTGGCAATTTTTGCAAACTATTAAACCATTTCGTATGGCTGGTCATGTGATTTGAAGCACCTGAATGTACATACCAGACATTACCACTTGATTTTAAAACATCAATAGACATCATATTCATCATGTGATGTTGGACCATGAGCAATTTCTGTGAGTCATTTGCACTTGTGGAGGCATAGTTGTTTTGTTACCTTCTACTATTTTGATTCTTCAACATGCAATCATGTTCAAAGTGTCCATGTTTACCATAATTCCAGCATCCTTTACTATCATTACCTAAATCATTTCTTTGGAAATTTTTGTAGCCTCTTTGGCTCCCCTTGCCTCGAAACTATCATCTAGCCTTGGAATTGTCCTCTACCTCCTGCATGATTCTAATGTTGACCTTGGCTTGGTTAATATTTTCTCTTCCACTTCCAAAACCTCTACCTCTTCCTTTGCTAGATTATAATACCTACCCAAAACTAGGTTTTCCTTGGGAATTTGAGTCCTCACCAATAATATTTTCTTCAATAACTAGCATGGACACTAGATCAACAAAACTCAGAATATTTTCCCTAGTGTGCATAAAAGTTGTGAACTACTTATATGCAACTACTAAACCATGAAGGCACACTTCCACCTTATCATCATCATCTCCATTCATGCCAATAGATGAAAGTGACTCACATATGCTTTTGATTTTCAAGGTGTAGTCACTTATCGACATGCCCTTTTTCTCCAATGTATGTAGCTCATTCTTGAGTTGCAATTTTCGTGCCTTTGTATTGGTCTCATACAATATGAGCAAACTATGCCAATCCTCTTTTGGAGTCTTAGCATCTTGTATGTGCCCAATCATGTAATCCTTTATGCTAAAAAATAGCCAATAGATTACCTTTCATGCTCCTTGATTCCATTCTTCATATGATCTTAATTGGTCTATAGTTTGATTCATTTCTAGTAACTGTGGAGGGTTTTTGTTCTCTCCTTGGATGTACTTCTAGTAGCCTTTTCCCCTCAAGAAATTTTTCATTCTAAATCTCCAAGCATGGAGTGTGTCCAATTTATCACTCATAAGCTAACCCATTCCATCCGAACTTTCCATTTCTGCAGCAATTCACAACACGGCAAAACACTACAAGCATTACTTCTACTTGAACATTATAACACTATGAGGTGAAAGCTCCATCTGCAAAAACCATAGGTTTTCTAGCAACGGTATATAGAATCACTTGAAATTCTGAATCTTTAATAGTTGAGTGTTGGAAAACACAACCCAAGGTAGAGTTTTGCAAAATAACTTGGTTTTTCCATGGGTCCCACCTTGTAGGCTCAAAATAGAGGTCGAGATGGTCTTTGAAACAGAAATTTGAGCAACCTAAAGGGATAATGCTCAAAAATATTTTGATGCTTTCTACCTTCATGCCAACTTTTGTAGTAATCTAAGATCCTTTTCAAATCATGCTTTCTCCGCACCTTCTTGCATACTCTTCATTGTCGGTCTTCTCCATGAGCTCTCTACAGCCAAACTGGCTCTCATACCATGTCACAAGGAAGGAGATAAGGAAGAGAGTTCAGTCACATATTCTCACACTTAAAGAGAAGCACATACACAGATTGAGGCAAGGAACAATGATCTTCTTCTTCTCTCATTTAAAAAGGAATATGCAAGAATGCCCTAAACCAACACTACAACTAGCGCAATATATAAAGAACACTACATAAGGAAAATCCTAATGTCAATGAATGAGTGAATTGGCAAGAAAAAATGTGCCATCACTCTAGGCAAGAAGAAGTCCTAATGTCGCTGATGTATATGGGTGTCAACACTATACAATTAGAGAAATGAAAAAGTGATACGTGTCATCTTGGATCATGACATGTTGAGCTTGATATCTCAACAATTCACTCCTCATGGCATGCTCCCACTTGACATGATCCTCTCTCTGCATAGCCTCTTTGTAACAAGAAGCCTCACCGGCATCTATTAGCATAACAAAATCCAAACTTGGAGCATATCTATCAAGTGGATGTGAGACATGTGGGGAATGGCTCAATGGTTGCTAAACAAGAAGATTAATAGACTGAACTGATTGGAAATTGTTGAGCCCATAAAAGTCATATTGGTCAAAGTCAATTGTAGTCAAAGTCAACTACAATCAAAGTCAAAGGGTCAAAGTCAAACAATCAAAGTCAACATGTTCAAGGTCAAAGGTCAACATGGGTGAAGTCAAAGCCTTCAAAGTCGGGTGTCAAGGTGCACAGGTAGTGCACAATTAATTGTTTCAGAAAGGGTAAAATTGTAGAAAGTTGGTTGCACGTTGCAGAGGTATTTTTGTAATTCTCTAAGGTTCAAAGTGTTTTTAAAAGCATTTGGAAGGTTCAGGTGAACCCTCTCTAGGTGTGTGTTTGAAGAATTAAAAGGCAAAAATGTGAAGGTATGTGAAGTGGCCGCATATGCAAGAGTGAAAGTTTGGCCTGCCAATTAAACTTTTTGGTTTAGTCTGAAGTCACTACAGGACAAAACAGGGATTCATTGGCTACCCACTTTTGGAGACAATCTTGGGACATCAAAGTGAGCACCAAGATACTCTAGCAGTTAGGAGCGTATGTGAACCGACACTCAATTCAAGGCAAGACATTATTCTTGAAGGACTAAGCAAGGTGAGCATAGTCTAGAGTAAGCAACAAAAGTGCAAGAGACATACAGGGAGTGTGCGACGCAGAGAAGTGAAGTGCAAGGTGTGCATGAAGAGGACTTTCAAGTGTGCAGAGAAGTGCTAATCTATACATCCAAAGGTCCCAAGGTCCCATTGAAGCTGTGTGCATGCCGATAGAAAGTGTCCATCCCTCCCCCTATTGGAAGCTTGAGTGCAAGGTGTGCACAAGTGCAAGCTTCGAGAAGGTGGAGGCCTGGTGCAGAGAAGGTCCGCAACAACAAGAACCTTGGGTATATTGTACTTTGTGATTATGCACTCTTTGGGAGTTTGCACAGAAAGCATTTGGATTGTATTGTACATCACGATTGTACTTTTCTCCTTTTAATCAATCTACAGAAGCTTCCAATGTTTGTATCTTTCTTCTTATCTTTTTCCCTTCTCCTACAAATACTTGTTGGTGCAATTCAAGCCTTCACACTTGGCTTGGAACCTTGGAAATTTGGAGTTGAATCCTTGGAAGCTTAATTCACTTGAAGAAAGGACCATGTGAACTTATGCTTATAAGTTCTTACTTCTTTACCCATTGTAAAAGTCTATATGACTTGGCATCTTATGTAATCACACCTACTTGATTAAGTCGTGGAAAAATTGATTGATTGATTGAGGGAATATCTCAATCAACTTTTAGGTGAAAGATTCTAGGAGTTTTGAATTTTGAATTATCACTCAACTCCTATAAAAGCTACAAGTCAAAAGTCGCGGGGGTACTACACTCATCCCGAGGCATTTCTGTATCAACCATTGAGTGTGTGAGCTCTACTCCATAGCCTACACCTCTGAGTACCATTTGGCAATGTTTATCATGTCAATGGGAATGTACATCAATGTGAATTAATACATATCTTTACATTCATCATCTCTGTTATTCTCTGAGTGTACTACTTCAAGTATGTCAACTTCCAAGAGGCATATCTCAGTGCCTACTGAACCAAATCAAGTGATTCAAAGCTTGTTAGAACCAGCTCCAAGCATACTACATGCCTACAAAATTTGAAGATCATTGGATCAGCCATCTCGGAGTAATCTTGCTCGAAGTGGTCTCTGGTATTTTTCTGCAGAGTTCCTAAAAAGTCGGGAGTGACCATAAACTTGCTAAAGTTATTTCTCTGTGCATAGTTTATCAATTTGAGTCATTCCACTTGCAAATGGTAGCTTGTTAAGTCAATTGAATAACTCTAAGAGGAATTTGATCAATTGTAAGTGTGCTGGTCATACTGAGTGAAAGACTGAGCAGGTATCAAGATCAAAATAGAAAGTTTTCAAGTCTAGTGAAGTGCAAACTCATCTGTTTTGATCTTATCATTATTCAAATCATTTCCAAAGTACATATAGCATATTTTGGTATCACTTGGAAGCTCAAGGAGTCTACTAAGCATATCTGGAGTCAAAGAGGGCTGGTGCAAAGCAGGATTAGCAGCATCAACTCAATCTTCTGAGTGCATCCAACCATCTCTCCCAACAGTGGTATCAGAGCAAATAAGGTAAACATGGGAGATGGTTTTCCTTCATTCATTGACAAATTGGACAGGAAAAATTACCAAGCTTGGTCTCTAAGGATGAAGACCTATCTACAAGGAAGAAGCTTGTTTGGATTCATATCAGGAGATGAGGAATTGCCCTCATTCAAAGCTAGAGGACTACCCACCAAGGATGAACAAGAGAGGCTCAACACATGGTGTGCAAAAGATGCATTGGCAAGGTGTTATCTTCTTAACTCTATATCTGATTTCCTTTTACCTCACATAAGGAATTGTAAGACTTCCCAAGAGACTTGGGAAACCTTGTCATCATATTTTTCTTCTAACACAAGAGCTAGAAAGAATCAATTGTGGATTGAATTCACAACCCTTAGGAAGCAACCAAAGCAATCAGTCTCAGAATTTGTGACCAAGATCAAGGATGTGGCAGACCAATTAGCAAGCATTGGAGAGGAGATTGAAGAGGAACAAATAGTAAGGCAAGTAACCAATGGACTAAAGGCAGATGATAAGTGGGAGAGCTTCACCACTGCAATGGATCTCTACATGGACATGCATACCCCAGATCTCACAACTCTCATGGGCCAACTATTCACACATGAAGCAAAGTTTACAAAGGCTGGAGATCAATCAAAAGGTAATAACCCCTTTGCTCTATATACTGATAAGAAAGTTAAGGATAAAGGTAAAGGGAAGAAACAAGAAGAAGAAGGCTCTACCTCCCAAGCTAATTATGCAGGGAGAGGAATATCTTCAAGAGGCAGGGGCAGAGGAGGTAAGCAAGGTAGGGGGAGACCCTACAACTCATCACCATGCAACATTTGTGGATTGTCTAACCATACCACAGATGAGTGCTACAGAAATTATAAGAATCAGAGAGGAAGAGGCTATCAAAGAGGTGGACCTATTGAGCAGGGTACTTTATGTACCAACCATTACCAAGAACCTAATGAGTGTTGGTCAGATTGTGGAGAAAGGTTTGCAGGTCAGGTTCACTCAACATGGAGCATATGTGGAGGACCCAAGACATGGATTCAGAAGGATAGCCAAGGGAGAGAAATCAGGTAGATTGTTTACTTTTGAGCTAGAAGACACCAAGAACATTGCTTTATACAATTACAAGGATCAAACACTTTCAGAATTAGAAATATGGCACAAGAGGTTAGGTCACATAGGTGAAAGAACCCTAAAGCAAATGTGCAGGGATCAATGTGTGCTTGGGATACCTAATGTGTCCAAGCAACACATGATTTACAAGTGTGGTGCTTGTCAGTTTGGTAAGTCTCACAGGTTGCCCTACTCAAGGAAAGGTTTCATGCATGAAGACTACCTAGACTTGGTACACACAGATGTTTGGGGACCTAGCAAGGATCCCTCCATTTCAGGTTCAAGGTACTATGTGTCCTTCATTGATGATTATAGCAGATGGACTGTGTTATACTTTATGAAGCATAAAGATGAAGTGTTTAATTGTTTCAAGAGATATCTTGCACTTGTTGAAAACCAAACAGGAAGAAACTTGAAGAGGCTAAGGTCAGATGGAGGAGGAGAATACTTCTCAAATGAGTTTGAAGATTTCTTGCAGGAAAGAGGCATCAAAAGGGAGATAACTACAAGGTACTCACCTGAACAAAATGGAGTAGCTGAAAGAAAGAATAGGCTTATTGTAGAGACAGCTAGGTCTATGCTTAATGAAAAGAAGTTGCCAAATTATCTTTGGGCAGAGAGTGTATCTACTGCCACCTATCTCATTAACAGGTTGCCATCAAAGATACTTGATGGAATGACACCTTATGAAGCTTGGCATGGTAAGAGACCATCATTGGATCATTGCAAAATTTTTGGTTGTGTAGCATATGTGCATATTCCCTCACAGGTAAGGGGAAAGCTAGACCCTAAAGCTGAAAAATGTATCTTCATTGGTTATGATTTGAACCAAAAAGGGTACAGATTTTACAACCCAACAAACAAAGGTTTCAAGGTAAGCAGAGATGTCATCTTTGATGAGAATGACTCATGGTATGAGAATGAATGCAGGAAGGTTAGTCTACCTTATGATTTGCAAGAGGAGTTTCCAAAGCTAATCAAAGAAGAACCAAGCAAGGAAGAAGATCCAAGTTCAGAGGATGATGACATAATCAATCTTGAGGAATTCAAAGCATGGAAGTCCAAAGGAAAGATGAAGATGAAGCAGCTAGAGGATATTCCAGAATCCTCAAATCAGTCAATTAGGAGATCTCAGAGAGAAAGTAAAAAACCAATCAGATTTGGGTATGACACTTCTCTTGTAACTAAGCATTCTGTATATCTTGCAAAGGATTTGTTGAATGAAGAACCAGGTACATATGAAGAGGCAATCACAAAGACAGAATGGAAAGAAGCTATGGATGAAGAAATAGAAGCTCTCAAGGAGAGTGACACATGGGACTTGGTACCCAAGAAGGACTCTATGAAGGTGATAGGATCCAGATGGATCTACAAACTAAAGAGAAACTCAGATGGAACAATCAACAGGTACAAAGCTAGGTTGGTAGCCAAGGGTTTTGCACAAACCCAAGGCATTGATTATGAGGAGACATTTTCTCTTGTGGCTAAGATGCCAACAATCAGAGTACTAGTGAGTATAGCTGCATCCAAAAATTGGAACATGTACCAATTAGATGTCAAGAATGCTTTCTTGAATGGATGGATATCTGAAGAAGTCTACATGTCACAACCACCTGGCTATGAAGATCCCAAGAAGATAAATTATGTTTGTAAATTGAAGAAGGCTCTATATGGATTGAAGCAGGCACCTAGAGCATGGAATTACAGGTTGACAACATATCTCCAAGACCAAGGATTTGTGATGAGTAAAGCAGACACTTCTCTATTCATAAAGAGGAGTAGTACAGAGGTAATCTACTTGTGTGTTTATGTTGATGACATCATCATTATAGGCAATGATGTCAATGGTATTAAAAACATCAAAGGACAGATGATGAAGGAATTCAAGATCAATGATCTTGGATTATTGAAATACTTCTTAGGTCTTGAGTTAGTCTACACTAATTCAGGTATATATATCACTCAAAAGAAGTATGTACAGGACATTGTGAAGAAGTTTAATTTGCAGGAAGCTAAATTCTCAAGCACTCCAATGGAGGTCAACCTAAAGCTTAGTGCTCATGAAGGTGATGAAGTCCAAGACATTACAGGATACCAAAGTATGGTTGGTAGTTTGAATTATGCTACCTTAACCAGAATTGACATAGCATATGGAGTTAGTGTGCTAAGCCAATTCATGCACAAACCAAGGGTACCTCACCTAGAGGCAGCAAAGAAGATCTTGAAGTATCTAAAGGGAACTCAGAACCATGGTTTGTACTTTCCTTATACATCAGATATTGACATTAAAGTATATTCAGATGCAGATTGGGCAGGATGCAAGGATGATAGGAGGAGCACATCAGGATACATATGTTTTGCAGGTGATAAACCTATTTCTTGGTCAGCCAAGAAACAACCTACAGTAGCTCTGTCATCTACTGAAGCAGAGTATAGAGGGCTAGCCAATGCCACTCAAGAAGCTATCTGGTTGAAGCTTTTGTATACAGAATTAGGTCTATACACTAGACCTCCAATTATCTTTGGAGATAACACAAGCTCTCTTCACCTTGCAGCTAATCCAATATATCATGCTAGAACCAAACACATAGAGGTACATTACCACTATGTGAGAGAGAAGTTGCTAAGCAAGGATATTCAGTTGACTTATGTGTCCACTAATATGCAATGTGCAGATTTACTTACTAAAGCTTTGGATGGAAACAAGTTATACAGATTCAAATCCATGATTGGATTGCACGATGTGATTGAAGATTGAAGATGAAGACTTAAGCCAAAGTGTTTTGCTTGAGGGGGAGCTGTTGGTGCAATTCAAGCCTTCACACTTGGCTTGGAACCTTGGAAATTTGGAGTTGAATCCTTGGAAGCTTAATTCACTTGAAGAAAGGACCATGTGAACTTATGCTTATAAGTTCTTACTTCTTTACCCATTGTAAAAGTCTATATGACTTGACATCTTATGTAATCACACCTACTTGATTAAGTCGTGGAAAAATTGATTGATTGATTGAGGGAATATCTCAATCAACTTTTAGGTGAAAGATTCTAGGAGTTTTGAATTTTGAATTATCACTCAACTCCTATAAAAGCTACAAGTCAAAAGTCGCGGGGGTACTACACTCATCCCGAGGCATTTCTGTATCAACCATTGAGTGTGTGAGCTCTACTCCATAGCCTACACCTCTGAGTACCATTTGGCAATGTTTATCATGTCAATGGGAATGTACATCAATGTGAATTAATACATATCTTTACATTCATCATCTCTGTTATTCTCTGAGTGTACTACTTCAAGTCTGTCAACTTCCAAGAGGCATATCTCAGTGCCTACTGAACAAAATCAAGTGATTCAAAGCTTTTTAGAACCAGCTCCAAGCATACTACATGCTTACAAAATTTGAAGATCATTGGATCAGCCATCTCGGAGAAATCTTGCTCGAAGTGGTCTCTGGTATTTTTCTGCAGAGTTCCTAAAAAGTCGGGAGTGACCATAAACTTGCTAAAGTTATTTCTCTGTGCATAGTTTATCAATTTGAGTCATTCCACTTGCAAATGGTAGCTTGTTAAGTTAATTGAATAAATCTAAGAGGAACTTGATCAATTGTAAGTGTGCTGGTCATACTGAGTGAAAGACTGAGCAGGTATCAAGATCAAAATAGAAAGTTTTCAAGTCTAGTGAAGTGCAAACTCATCTGTTTTGATCTAATCATTATTCAAATAATTTCCAAAGTACATATAGCATATTTTGGTATCACTTGGAAGCTCAAGGAGTCTACTAAGCATATCTGTAGTCAAAGAGGGCTGGTGCAAAGCAGGATTAGCAGCATCAACTCAATCTTCTGAGTGCATCCAACCATCTCTCCCAACAATACTCAAATCCCTTTTTGCACAAGAATCCCCCAGCAAAATTTGGCACAACCAGTGGGATCTCAAGGAGATTTGAGCATAAGAGAAGAAATATTGTAGTGTTGAGAAGCATTATTCAAGTGCCAATAGTACTACTTGATTGGGTTAAGAGGTAAACCTTCTTATTAATTATCTTAGCCTAAGAGGACTATGAACAACTCATGACCGCAACCCGATCTCAAACATTGAGGGTCACTTGCAAAGCAACAAGAGGGAAGGTTGTTAGAAGACCCTCTAGTCCATTGTTATCAACATCATCGGTAAGGAACATGGTAGGTCAGGTGGATTTGGAAACTCTACTTTCTAGATTGAATATAAAATTTCTGAAAGAACTTGGAGAAGCTTGTTGAAGGTAGAAAAGTGCGTTTCGAAGCGACGAAGTTTGGTCTAGCCAACTGGCACAAGACCAGCCCTTGAGCTTATGGAGACTCAAATGAACCTTATAGGCATGTGATAAGTGCAAAGAAACACACTATGTACTTTGAAGCATCAAGGAGAATGAATCGTTACAAAACAGATAGGTTCGCGGGTCGACTAGCTCAAAAAACTTACTATCTATGGAAGAGACAATGAACTTCAAATGCCCATAGCGACCAGCGTGATTACAATAAGAAAAAATCCTTTTATGAGAGTGATACACATAGGGTTGAGTGTATAGAATGCACAAAAGTATAAGGAATAAGCAAAATATGCTATAGAAATGAATGCAACATTCACCGGTGGTACTTCCTATTTTTCAGGAATACGTAGAGATTGACCCTGAGATAGAAAAACTCCAATTTCTCCCAATCTACTAAATCAAATGCTACGAAAATGTGTAGACATAATGTAGACACTTATACCTTTCCAATGAGCCATCTTGCACTCAATTTGGAGCTATGGAGAAAGAGCAGCAGCCTCTGCAAGATAGTAGTGTTGGCGAAGAAGATGGTGCAGAGAATTGAAGGAGCAAGACAATGATGGTCACAAGTGTATGTATATTTCTTCCATGTATTGTAAAAGTGATTTCAAGTCTTTATATAGACTCTATGAGTATTCCATGACTTGTACAAGTGAATTTTGAATTCAAATGAAGGTGGGAATGGCTGTTGTAGGGAATCAATTCACTTTCCTACAATCTAGGAAAAGTGAAGATCTAATTTGATCTACTTTTAGGTGATTTGATTGCTTGATTGAATGCAACTTCAACCACCAAAAATTCGTGGGATTTGGGATCTATCTTTCTACCTTCACATGTGTAAAGCTCAAGGCTTTTACAACGGTAAATGACCCATCAAAAATCTCTCAAAAAAATACAATAAATGAGCATATGAAAAAGAACTCTCCAACGGATATTCTTTCGATGCGATAGCCTTTGATGTAGATCAAATCCACCTCAAGCATAGTGTAAGCTTGATGTTCCAACTTTGAATACCTCCCATAGCTTTGAATCTACAAAGCTTTATTCCATCAAGTGCCTTCGTCATCATATCTGCTACTTGCTTTTCAATAGGAACAAAAGAAATGTCAATCTCCTTTGCCATGAGCTTCTCCCTGATGAAGTGGTAATGGACTTCTATGTGCTTGGTTCTCGCATGGAAAATAGGATTTGCCGCTAGATGCATGGAACTTACATTATCTCCAAATATGTGAGGTTTGGAACTCACAAGTCCCAAATCTGTATACAATGCTTTTAACCATATTGCCTCTTGAGTTGCTATGGTCAAGCCTCTGTACTCTACTTCAGTTGATGATAAAGCAACTGTTGGTTGCTTCTTGGAAATCCATGATACTAGCTTCGAACCTACAAATGCTAAGTAACCAGATGTACTTTTTCTATCATCCTTAGCTCCTGCCCAATCTGCATCTGAGTAGATTTTGATATACAAATCTGAAGAGTAAGGATAGAATATACCTTCGCTGATTGTACCTTTGAGATACTTAAGTACTCTCTTAGCCGCATCCATGTGTGGTCTTCTCGGTGAGTGCATGAACTCAGTAAGCACTCCCACACTATATGAGATGTCTGCCCTTGTATGAGTAGCATATATCAAGCTACCTACCAAGCTTTGATACTCTTTAATGTCTTCAATTTTCTCACCTTCATAAACACTAGGTTTATGATTCATCTCCAAAGGTGTACCTAGGTCACTGATTTTGAAATCCTCTTGCATGTGTCTCTTAATCCTTTGAATGCCATTTAGATCATCACCTGTCACAATAATATCAGCTACCTATACACATAGATAGATAACTCATTGTGATCCCTTTTGATGAATAGAGAAGGATCTGAATTGCTAGCTTTGAACCCTTGATCTTGAAGATAAGTAACCAACCTGTAATTCCAAGCTCTTGGAGCTTGTTTCAATCCATACAATGCTTTCTTAAGTCTGCAAACATAAGATGGATGATTAGGGTTTTCAAAACCTGGTGGTTGTGACATGTATACCTCTTCACTTATCCAACCATTTAAAAATGCATTTTTCACATCAAGTTGGAGGAGTCTCCAATTCCTTGCAGCAGCTATACTTATCAATGTCCTGATTGTAGTTATCTTTGCAACTGGTGAGAATGTTTCCTCATAGTCTATACCATGAGTTTGTGAGCATCCTTTGGCAACTAATCTTGCCTTGTACCTGCAAACTGATCCATCTGAATTTCTTTTAACTTTATATACCCATCTGCAACCAATTACCTTTTGATTTGGTGACATTTTAACCAAATCCCAAGTGTCCATCTCCTTCAATGCATCTATCTCTTCGTTCATGGCCTTTTCCCAATTAGGGTTTCCCTTTGCCTCTTCATAGGTTGAGGGTTCCTCTGAAATAGAGTCTTTTGCCAAATAGATTGAATGCTTTGTAACAAATGTGGAATCATATCCATACCTTTCTGGTTGTTTCTTCTCTCTTGCTGATCTTCTAGGTGCTTGTTTTGAGCATTCTCCAACCTCTTGCATCTTTGCTTTGCCTCTTGACTTCCATAGCTTGTAATCCTTTTCTCTTTCATCTTGATCATCGTCTGTATCGCTTCTTGGATCCTGGACTTGTGTATCATGCTTGCTTCCTAATTGATGAGAGTCAGAATCAAGATCATATGGTAGTGTTACCTTTTGTTTATCTTCATCATACCAAGACCAGTGTTCTTCAAACACAACATCTCTACTTGTAGTGAATTGCTTGGTTGAAGGAGTGAAGAACCTGTAAGCCATCTGAGTTGAATCATATCCAATAAACACTGCCTTTGTTGCCCTTTCATCTAGCTTACCTCTTATTTGTGATGGTACATAAACATAAGCTAAACAACCAAAAACCTTGCAATGTCCAAGACTAGGTTTTCTTCGATGCCATGCTTCATAAGGAGTCATACCTTGAAGTGATTTGGATGGTAGTCGATTGACAAGGTACACAGCAGTTGAAATAGCTTCTGCCCATAGATAATGTGGCAACTTCTTCTCTTCAAGCATTGTTCGGGCTGATCCAACTAATGTCTTGTTTCTCCTCTCTGCAATTCCAATTAGTTGAGGAGAGTACCTAGTAGTCACTTCCCTTTTGATACCTTTTTCCTGCAAGAACTCATCAAACTCTTTGGAGAAGTATTCTCCCCCTCCATCAGATCTGAGCTCTTTAGTGATCTACCTGTATGATTCTCGACATGTGCAAGATACTTCTTGAAGCAATCAAACACTTCATTCTTACTCTTGATAAAGTATAGAATAGTCCATCTACTATGGTCGTCAATAAATGAGACATAATACCTTGATCGTGCCAATGAAGGTTCTTGACTTGGTCCCCATACATTTGTATGTACTAAGTCCAATAAGTTGTTGTGGATGCAGCCTTTGTGGTTGAATGGTTGTCTTTGTGCCTTCCCAATCTGACATGCATCACACCTATTGATCATGTGTTGCTTTGATATGTTCGGCAGTCCTAGAACACTTTGATCCCTGCATATATCCTTCAAGGTTCTTTCATTCACATGAGCAAGTCTCTTATGCCACACTTCAAGCTCACCTAGGGTTTGAGATCTAAAGTTGAATAGAGCTATGTTCCTAGTTTCTCCTACTTCAAAAGTAAAGAGCCTACCATGCTTCTCACCTCGCGCTATCTTTTTGAAGCCTTGACATGGATCTTCCATAAAAGCTCCATGTTGGGTGAACCTAACTTGCAAGCCGTTTTCAACTATTTGGCCTACACTTATTAGGTTTTTAGTGATAGTGGGTACATAGAGAACCTTACTAAGAATGTTTGTCCTACCATTGGAAGCTTTGACATTACCAATCTTCTCCACATTGTGCTTCGTGTCATCCCCTGTTTGCACTTCATGTCTATGCATTGGACTTTCCAAATCAGATAGAAAAGCAATGTTGCCTGCAACATGATTCGAACATCCTGAATATATGTAGAACAAATGATCATCTTCTTTACCTTCTTTGTGGCTTAGATTCATAAGAAGCAATGAGTCTTCATGTGGTTGATCTTCTGCATAATTGTTGTAGTCCCTTCTATTATAGCTTCTATTGTTATTGTTGAAGTTGTGTCCACCTCTGCCTCTATTGCTGCCATATCCACCTCTTCCACTTCCTTTCTGGGTCTTTCCATTGAACCAACAATTTTGAGTAGTGTGGTTAGTCTTATCGCATGGCACAAGGTTGAATATTCTGACCTTTGGCTTTGTCTTGCTTTGGTCCTTTCTTCTTCTGTTTCCACTTGCTCTTGCTTGTGAAGTTGGCTTGAGAAGTCTCTTCTTCATCTTCTTCCTTCTTCTTGCCTTTCTGCTTCTTATCCTTCTTATCTGCATACAGAGCACTCGTTGAATTACCATGATAAGAGTTACCTTCCTTTATGCTATTGTTGGCTTCTTGATTGAAGAGTTGTCCAAGAAAGATGTTGAAGTCTGGAGTTTGCACATCCATGATGAGATCATAAGCCGTCGTGAAGGATTGCCATTGCTTATCACTTCGAATGCCATTGAGAATTTGCCTCATGATGACCTCTTCTTCAATTAGCTCTCCAATGGATGCTAACTGATCTGCAACCTCCTTGAGCTTGGTAACAAACTCTTTGATAGTTTGTTTAGGTGTCTTCTTCATTTGGTTGAACTCGTTCCAAAGATGATTCTTTCTTGCTTTGGCACTAGCAGAAAAGAAAGTCTCGAGGGCATCCCAAGTCTCTTGAGATGTCTTGCATCCTCTAATATGTGGTAATAGAAAGTCAGAGATAGAGTTTAGTATGTACGACCTTGCTTGAGCATCTCTTGTGCACCAAAGTGTCAGCTTATCTGTCTCCTCTTGTGTAGGTCCTCCTTTGGATCTTGGAATAGGCATAACTTCATCACCTGCTACGATTCCATAAAGATTTCTACCTTGCAAATAGGCCTCCATCCTGATTTGCCAAGCCGCATACTTGTGTTGATCAAGCTTCTCGATCATACAGGGAAAGCTGTCACCCATCTTGATCTAGCTCTGATACCACTGAAAGAACTTGGAGAAGCTTGTTGAAGGTAGAAAAGTGCGTTTCGAAGCAACGAAGTTTGGTCTAGCCAACCGGCACAAGACCAGCGCTTGAGCTTATGGAGACTCAAATGAACCTTATAGGCATGCGATAAATGCAAAAAAACACACTATGTACTTTGGAGCATCAAGGAGAATGAATCGTTACAAAACAGATAGGTTCGCGGGTCGAGTAGCTCAAAAAACTTACTATCTATGGAAGAGACATTGAACTTCAAATGCCCATAGCGACCAGCGTGATTAAAGTTAGAAAAAATCCTTTTATGGGAGTGATACACATAGGGTTGGGTGTATAGAATGCACAACAGTATAAGGAATAAGCAAAATATGCTATAGGAATGAATGCGACATTCACTGGTGGTACTTCCTATTTTTCAAGAATACGTAGAGATTGACCCCGAGACAGAAAAACTCAGATTTCTCCCAATCTCCTGAACCAAATGCTACGAAACGTTGTAGGCATAAATTAGACACTTATACCTTTCTAATGAGCCATCTTGCACTCAATTTGGAGCTCTGGAGAGAGAGCAACAACCTCTTCAAGATTACTGTTGGCGAAGAAGATGATGCAGAGAAGTGAAGGAGCAAGACAATGATGGTCACAAGTGTATGTATATTACTTCCATGTATTGTAAAAGTGATTTCAAGTCCTTATATAGACTCTAGGAGTGTTCCATGACTTCTACAAGTGAATTGTGAATTCAAATGAAGGTGGGAATGGTTGTTGGAGGGAATCAATTCACTTTCCTATAATCTAGGAAAAGTGAAGATCTAGTTTGATCTACTTTTAGGTGATTTGATTGCTTGATTGAATGCAACTTCAAACACCACAAATTCATGCGATTTGGGCTCTATCTTTCTACCTTTACATGTGTAAAGCTCAAGGCTTTTACAATGGTAAATGAACCATCAAAAATCTCTCAAAAAAATACAATAAATGCGCATATGAAAACGAACTCTCCAACGGATATTCTTTCGATGTGATAGCCTTTGATGTAGATCAAATACACCTCAAGCATAATGTAAGCTTGATGTTCCAACAATTTCCATCTTTCAAAGGTTTAGCTTAGGAAGATCCGGATGAGCACATTAGGAGATTCTTAACATTATGCAAAACAAGAGGTTTGATGGGAAGAGAGGATGCCTTTTTTATCCTCTTTCCTGCCACATTAGCAGGGCTAGCAGATAAATGGTTCAGCTATGTTGAAAACCATTTTACCACATGGGATTTAATGAAAGATGCATTCAAAACTCAATTCTAGCATGGGAATACTACAAAGATAATCATAGAGGAATTAGAAAAGTTGAGACTAGATCCTGGTGAAACGTTTCCAGAGTTTGTAACTAGGGCCAAGGCACTAATGTCTAAGTTGCCAGATCCTCCACAACATTTCTTTATTAAGAAATGGTTAGATAAACCACTTCTAGTGATTACACAATGTAAAATCAAGGAATTAGTGTTGCCAACAGCCTCCGTAGAAGAATTTATCAATACAGCTACAAGATTGGAACAGGTCAGACAGCAGTATGGGGCGAGCTCTTCCAATTTGTCATATCTTGTAGAACCTAAAGACACTGTAATTCAGCTAAGGAAAGAGCTTGAGAGCTTAAAAAGGAATAAGCCCCATAAAGAAGAGGAGAGTGTTGTGACTCAATTGAGGAGGGAAATTGAAGCATTAAAGCTACAAAAGGAAGAGGAAGCCCAAGCAAAAGAACTGGCTCAACTTTGATAGGAGTTTTAGGAACTCAAAGGGGGTGGCATCAAAAGTGGGCTATGGTGTACCATGTGCAGTACATAGTGTCATGTCGTAAGTGAATGTCCATTTTTAAGTGTAACTTGCCAGCTATATAGGAAAGTTGGTCATGAGGCCCATGAATGTCAGTCAAGAGGGATGCTTGCACAACCCTATTGGGCACAAGGGGATGCTCAATTCTCAACCAATGTAATGGTAGCAACTCCTAGCCAAGGTAACAACTACAATCAAAGACCTAGAGGTAATTATGGAAATGGGCATAGAAGGCCAATTATCTATTTTAGGTGTGGAGAGTGTGGTAATTATCAAAGTAAATGCACCTTGCGAGAAAATGCTCCCCCTGCAAGAATTTCCCAGATGCTAGGGATCATTATACAAATTGTTGCCCACAAAACAAAGCATCTACATCTAGGCCCCATCTCCAAATGATATCAGTAAATAATCATGGAGCAATAGAAGGAGCCACTGTTGTACAATCACCATCCACTAGAGTGGTACAACTAGAAGAAATTGACTCCATGGTCATGCAGACAAGAAGCAAAGGGAAAATTCTAGAAGAACCAAACCAGGGATCAAATTCTTTTGGAAGCAACAAAGATCAGAGGCCACATAAGAGCAAATCAGATATCTATGAAGATGCAAAACAAGAGAAAGGAAGTTCAACAAAATTTGAAGAGGTAATACAAGAAGACGATTATCGTGGATGGTGGGTCTAGCATAAATTTGATTCCTAAGCATACCATGGAGAAGCTTGGCCTACGTCCATCTAGACCAGCCCACTTCATCGTAACTTTGGCAGATCAAAGCAAAGTAGGGCCAATGCGAGTGATCCCAAAATTTGCACTGGCAATACAAGGTAATCTCATCATTTTGGATTTTGTGGTATTAAGACTTCCCAGGTAGAAGGGGGATTTCCCCTCTGGATTGGAAGATCATGGCTGAGGCATGCAAGTGTCATTCATGACTAGGGTAAAGACACTATATGGGTACAAAAGAAAGGGCAAGAACTTACACAAATACATTTAGAGGAGGGCCCAGATCATCAAGGGAACACCAGCATGATGCAATCAATTGGCATTTACATGGAACAAGAAATGGAGGACCAACCACAATTAGAGTTCAAGGAGGAAGAAGACATTCTGAATTGGCTGTAAGCAAGCGACTCTTCCTCTTGTTTTTGCGGTTTTCTAAATAATTCTTGCACAGATGAATATTATGATGAAAATGAGGATAAAGTTCAAGTTGATGGATTGGGAGAACCCATCACAGACCACAAAAGGGGGAGGAAGACACCAATCATCATTCCTATGGAACACTCAGAATGGATTTCACCAATGGTTATAGTACCAAAGAAGAATACCAACAAAATCATGATTTGTGTTGACTTTAGAGCACTCAACAAGGCGACCATTCTAGATGGATTCCCCATGCCTTTTGCAGAGCAAGTCATTAAATAAGTGTTTGGACACATATTATATAGCTTTATGGATGGCTTTAGTGGCTATAACCAAATATCCATCCAGCTAGAGGATTGTTAAAGGACTGCTTTTATCACACCTTGGGGCATATATGTGTATGTAAAAAGGCCATTTGGACTAAAAAATGCTCCAGCCACCTTTAACAGGACTTTCAACCTCATTTTTGGACCCTTATTGCTAGAAACACTTAGAATTTTTATGGATGAATTTTCTTCATTTTCTGGATCTCACAAAGAGACCCCTTTGGATTGCTTGGACCATCACTTGAGATAGCTATAGAATGTTCTTAAAAGACATAGGAAAACTAAACTTAAGCTTAACCCAAATAAATGTCATTTCCTCATGAAAGAAGGAACCCTCTTGGGACATGTGGTGTTTGCTAAAGGTATGGCTCTGCATCCTGATAATATTATTTCTATACTAAAGTTACCTAAACCCAAATCTCCTAAAGAGATTCAAAGCTTCTTGGGGCATACTAGGTACCACAGAAGATTTATCAAAATGTATGCAGAGATAGCCATGCCACTGGCTAGACTTATAGGTAAAGAAGTACCCTTTAAATGGGAAGAAGAAGAAGAGAATGCTTATCAGACATTAAGGTCCAGATTGTTGGTTGCACCAATTCTTATCACACCAGATTGTTCAAAATATTTTCACATACATGTAGATGCCAGTGCATATGCAGTGGGTGCAGTTTTGGCTCAACATACTAAAAAATACAAACTCGACAGATCTATTCAGTATGCTAGTCGAATTTTGACTAAAGCTGAAAAAAATTATAGCACCACAAAAAGGGAGGCCCTAGCAATGGTTTTCGTTGTACAAAAGTTTCATCATTATTTGTGAGGTTTGAAATGTGTTATCATCATTGATCATCAACCACTCAAGTATTTATTGAATAAGTCACAAGTGATTGGGAGGATATGGAGGTGGCTACTTTTGTTCCAAGAATTTGATTTTTCTATAGTCCATAGACCAGGTAAAGAAAATATCATGGCAGACCACCTATCTAGGATCAACATGATGGATCAATCAATTGGAGTAAATGATGATTTTCCAGATGCTAATTTGTTCGTTGTACAAGCTCAAGGTTGGTATGATGACATCAAGAATTTTATTAAAACTGGACTGTATCCAGAGAAGGCAAGTGTGGTGCAATGAAAGAGACTGCTAATCAAAAGAAGACCTTTTACCTTCATTGAGAGAAAATTATATAGACAGGGAAAAGATAACAGGTTTAGAAAGTGCATGGAAAAAGAAGAAGTGAGGGAAGTCCTTAAATCTGCACATGAAGAAACAAGTGGTGGGAACCTTGCAAGGCATATTATGAGCCAAAGAATCCTTGATGCTGGCTTATGGTGGCCTACATTATTCAAAGATGCAAAGTAATGGGGAAAAGCATCTGATGTCTATCAGAGGTGTGGACCCAAGCCAACAAAGCAGAGGCACAACCCCTTGATTATTTTCACTTCTGGGCAACCATTTGAGAAGTGGAGGCTAGATTTTGTAGGGCCCATCTACCCTCCGTCGATTCCAAAGAGAGAAAAATATCTATTGATCACCACTAACTATGCAACAAAGTGGGATGAAGCTTTTGCCTCCCCTGATTGCACTGCTCAAACTGTTGCTGATTTCATTTATAGTAACATCATTTGCAGATTTGGATGCCCCTTGAAATTTGTACAGACCAAAGTACTCATTTTGTGAACAAGGTCCTAGAAGAAATTTTTAACAGGTACAAACTTCTACATAGGATCTCTTGTGTCTATTATCCAACAGCTAATGGACAGGAAGAATCCACAAATAAGGTATTGATTGCCATGTTCAGGAAGGAATGTATGTTGCAGCCCACTTCCTGGGGCATAGCGTATCAAAGTACCCTATGGACATACATATTAGCTTACAAAGAAGCTATTAGATATTCTCCATTCCAATTGGTGTTGGTGCAATTCACAAGCCTACACATTTGGCTTGTAGTTCATTCACATATGAAGATGCATAGGAATCAATGCTAGTGGTTAATTACCACTTTACCCTTTTGTAAAAGTCACATTTGACTTGGAATCTTTGTAAACACCTACCAAAAAGAACTCGTGGAAAGAGTTAGCTTTGATTGATGGAATATCTCCAAGGATGTAGGAGCATGATTATAGAGAGCCAAAAGTTTGAATTCAAATTCAAACATTGAACTCAACTACTATAAAAGTGATCATGGAAAAGTCACGGGTAAGACTCATCAATCCCGAGCTTCTCATTATCATTTCTGAGTGTGTGTGAGGTCTATACTATAGCCCAAACCTATCTACACCATTAGGCAATGATCTTCATGCCTATGGAATTGTACACAAGTGTTCATTAATACATATATCTACATTGTTCATTTCTGAGTTCTCTATCATAGTGTCTATAAGTCTGTCAACTTGTGGAGAGCATATCTCACTCACTTCTCCACCAAATTTAACGATCTATAGCTTGTTGGAACCAGCTCATAGTTCTTTACATTCTATCAAAATTTGAAGGATTTATATTCAGCCATTTCAGACAAAAGCTCGTCGACGTGATCACTGGTCAAAGTCTGCAACAGTCCTAAAATATCGAGGGTAAAGGTTTACTTACTAAATTGATTTCTCTGAGCATAGTTAATATGAGTGGTATCACTTGGAATAGTTAGCTTGCTAAGCTAATTAGATACCTCTAAAAGAAATTTTTCTAATTCCTACTATGCTGGTCATACTGAGCAAAAAATACAGCAGGTGTCAAGTAAAAAATAGAAGGCTTTCTTGAAGGCTTGAAGTGCAAAGTTGTCTGTTTTTATTTATTTGTTTCATACATTATTTCCAAAGTACATAGGCCATTTTATGGTGGTATTGGAAAGCTAAGAAGGTCTAGTTATCAACTATGAAGCATCAAAGGGCTGGTACAAAGCAGGATTTGGCAGTACCTACTCATTCTCTTGGAGTGTCCATCCATCATTCCCAACTGTGGTATCAGAGCAAGTTAAGGTAAAATGGGAGATGGTTTTCCTTCATTTATTGATAAATTGGATAGGAAAAATTATCAGGCATGGTCTCTAAGGATGAAGACATACCTACAAGGAAGGAGTCTATATGGATACATCTCAGGAGATGAGGAATTGCCCTCATTCAAAACCAGAGGACTACCAACAAAGGAAGAACATGAAAAGCTCAACACATGGTGTGCCAAGGGTGCACTGGCAAGGTCATACTTACTGAAATCCATTTCTGATTTTCTTTTGCCACATTAGAAACTGTAAGACATCCCAAGATACTTGGGAAACCTTGTCATCCTATTTTTCTTCCAACACAAGGGCCAGAAAAAATCAGTTGTGGATTGAATTCACCACACTAAGGAAGCAACCTAAACAAGCTATTTCATAGTATGTGACTAAGATTAAAGATGTAGCACATCAATTAGAAAGCATAGGAGAAGAGATTGAAGAAGAGCAGATAGTAAGGCAAGTGATCAATGGGATGAAAGCTGATGACAAATTGGAAAGCTTCACCACTGCCATGGACCTATACATGGACATGCAGATTCCAGATCTTACAACTCTCATGGGGCAATTGTTCACTCATGAAGCCAAGCTCAACAAGAATGGAGACTTATCCAACCCTATACACTGATAAAAGTAAGTCTAAAGATAAAGGCAAGAACAAGAAGATAGAGGATGAAGGCACTACTTCTCAAGCCAACTATGCAGGGAGAGGTAGATCATCAAGAAGAAGGGGCAAAGGAGGTAAGCAAGGTAGGGGGAGATCTTATAACTCCTCACCATGCAACATTTGTGGTTTATCAAATCATACTACAGATGAGTGTTTCAAGAACTACAAGAATCAGAGAGGAAGAGGATATCAAAGAGGTGGATACTCATAGTCAAGAGGTAGATTCAACCATCACCAAGGCTACAACAACAACTACAATAACAACTACAACAACAAATACAATGGCAATTACCAAGGAGGATTCAAAAACAGAAAGGATTACAACAACTATACAGAAGAGCAAGATGATTCTCTTCTGATCATGAACATGAATTCAAAACCAGGTACAAACGATGACCACCTATTCTACATTGACTCAGGATGCTCAAATAATGTGGCTGGCAATGTAGTTCTACTCTTTGACCTTGAAGAACCAAAAGGTAAGAATCAAGTACAAACAGGTGATGACACCAAGCGCTCAGTAGTTAAAGTTGGAAATGTTAAAACTTGTGATGGAAATCAGAATTTGTTGAGTAGGGTACTATATGTACCAACCATTACAAAAAAATTGATGAGTGTTGGACAGATTGTGGAAAAAGGTTTGCAGGTTAGATTCAACCAATTTGGAGCATTTGTGGAAGATCCCAAGCAAGGGTCAAGAGAATTGCTAATAAGACCCCTCAATATCAGGATCAAGGTACTATGTATCTTTTATTGATGATTATAGCAGGTGGACTGTATTGTACTTTATGAAGCACAAAGATGAAGTGTTCAATTGTTTTAAAAAGTATCTTGCACTTGTTGAGAATCAGATAGGGAAGAATCTAAAGAGGCTAAGGTCAGATGGAGGAGGTGAGTACTTCTCCAATGAGTTTGAAGCATTCTTGCAGGACAAAGGAATTAAGAGAGAAATCACCACAAGGTATACTCCTGAACAGAATGGGGTAGCTGAGAGACAAAATAGGTTGATTGTTGAAACAGCTAGGTCAATGTTAAATGAAAAGAAATTACCTAACTACCTATGGGCAAAGAGTGTTTCTACCACCACTTACCTCATAAACAGGTTACCATCCAAGTCCCTTGATGGGATGACCCCTTATGAAGCATGGCATGGTAAGAGACCCTCACTTGATCATTGCAGGATATTTGGATGTGTAGCATATGTACACATTCCTTCTCAGATAAGAGGTAATCTAGATCCTAAGGTTGAGAAGTGCATCTTTATTGGATATGATCTAAATCAGAAAGGGTACACGTTTTACAACCCTTCCAATAAGGGATTCATGGTTAGTAGAGATGTTGTCTTTGATGAAAATGTATCTTGGTATGAGAATGAATGTAGGAAGTTTAAACTACCCTATTACTTGGAGGAGGAGTTTCCAAGTCTTGCTAAGGAGGAACCTACTCAGAATGAAGACACTACTTCAGATGATGAAGATATTATCAATCTTGAAGAGCTCAAGGCATGGAAATCCAAGGGCAAAGTCAAGATGAAGAAACTTGAAGACATACCTGAATCTTCAAATCAATCAATCAGAAGGTCACAAAGGGAGAGCAAAAAACCTATAAGATATGGGTATGATACATCTCTTGTTACTAAACACTCTGTTTATCTTGCAAAAGACTTGTCAATTGAAGAACCAGGATCATATGAAGAAGCAAAGACCAAGACAGAATGGAAAGAAGCTATGGATGAGGAGATTGAAGCACTCAAAGAAAGTGACACATGGGAACTAGTACCAAAGAAAGAATCCATGAAGGTAATTGGATCCAGATGGATCTATAAAATCAAAAGAAATTTTGATGGGTCAATAAGCAGGTACAAAGCCAGATTGGTGGCCAAGGGTTTTGCAAAAACCCAAGGCATTGACTATGAAGAAACATTCTCACCTGTGGCCGAGATTCCAACCATCAGAGTATTGGTGAGTGTGGTTGCATCTAAAAATTGGAACATGTATCAATTGGATGTAAAAAATGCTTACTTGAATGGATGGATTTCAGAGGAGGTATATATGTCACAACCTCGTGGTTGTGAGGATCCAAACAAGGTAACATATGTGTGCAAATTGAATAAAGCTCTTTATGGATTGAAGCAGGCACCTAGGGCATGGAATCACAGGTTGACCACATACCTTTAGGACCAAGGTTTTGTCATGAGCAAATTGTTAATGCAAAATCATAAAGAAGAATATCTACTTCATCCATTTTACGAGTGGATGTACTCTGAATATTGTTTTTCCTTTTTGAACCTATTTGTTTGGTGTCGCATAACATTTCTAAAATGAACTTGCCTATGAATGCATTACTATTTCTAGTATAATACCAATGGACTGAAATTGGCTATTCTATCTTAATCAATATCCTTAATGACATCTAAAACTTTTACAATGCAAAATGGTTTGGAAGATTCATCACCCTCACCAAGGATTGCAGTGTGTAAATTTTTCCCTTCACATAGGCATGATTTTGAGTATCCAAGCTCTATGATCTCTTTGTTGTTCCTTCCTTTTCTTATGTCTTCATTAATGCTCTTCATAATCTTTATGCATTCAATAGTGAGTGAAGTCCCAACAGTGCTACCTCAATCACTAATTGACATTCTCCGAATCTTCATATGTTTTTGTTTTATTTTATCCCTGCCATTCCTTTGAATCAGGTTATCTTCACACCATACAAGATTTTGGTCATAATATTTAGTATTTGATCCTTTTTAGGAGTATACATCACTTCAAGTTCCTTCTCCATTACCTTTTCTCTTAAAAAATGATATTGAACTTCTATGTGCTTTGTTCTTGCATGAAATATTGGATTTGCTTCAAGACAAAGTGAGCTCATATTATCTCGATGTATTGTTGCTATACCTTGATCAATGCCCAAGCTTTTGAACAAGGTCTGCATCCATATGATCTCCTTATGTACTTCTACAAGTCCTTTGTATTCTACTTCAATTGATGATAATGCTACTGTGTGTTGCATCTTTGAACACCATTCACAAGCTCGTCACCTATGCACACCATGTACCCATGTGTTGATCTTCTATCATCTTGACTTCTTGCTCAATCTGAGTCACTATATGCCCTTAGTTTTATGTCTGATGTAAAGGGATAATATAGTCCTTCATTTAGAGTTCCTTTGATATATCTAAGAACTCTTTGACCTACAATCCAATGTGGGTCCTTTGAGCAATGCATGAATTGTGAAATAACTCCCACTACATAGCAAACATTAGGTCTTGTTAGCATAGCATAAAGCAAACTTCCCACAAGAGATTCATATCTCCTCATGCCTTAATATTCTGCACCATCATGTTTACTAAGTTTATGATTGAGTTCTAGTGGAGTTGAGGCTTCTTTGCAATTCTCCATGTCAAAACTCCTCAATAAGATTAGAAGATACGTTTCTTTTGACACATATAAACCTTGAGCTATATAAGTGATTTTCATTCAAAAAAAGTATGATAACTTTCTTAGATCACTTATCTTGAATTCCTTCTTAAGTAATCCCTTCACTTCTTTAATTCCTTCATTTGAGATACCTATGATTATAATTTCATCTACATAAATACAAATGTAGATTGTATCCTCATATGTTCTTTTGATAAGTAGACTTGCATCTGCCTTTGAAATTTGATATCCAAGATCATTGAGATACTTCACAAGCCTATATAGTTGTCTCCTTATTTTGTTTGACCTTCTTGCTTCATTCTCTTCATGTGTATCTGAATACACTTCTTCATTAAATCTAAGTGCATCTTCATTTCTTCTTGATGATCCAATCCTAGATATTCTTGCTTGCATTTAATCTTCATCTCCGTTCATGTGGACATTTGATTTACCTTTTTCACTTTTTCTTACTTATTCTTCAAATGCTTCAACTGCTTGAATGTGTTCTGCATACCAAGTTTTTTGTTTATAAATTGTTACATCTCTAGATATAAGAAATCTTTTGGTTAAAGGATTCCACAACCTATAACCCATCTTCTTTGCATCATATCCAATGAATACATATTCTTTTGCCTTTGGTTCAAGCTTATGTCTAATTTGAGATGGGACATAAGCATAGGAAATTGATCCAAAAACTTTACAATGATCCAAGGTTGGTTTCTTACCCCATGAAGCTTCATAGGGAGTCATTCCATCAAGGGTTGTATACGGAAACCTATTCACAAGGTATGTAGTTATATTCATAGTCTCAACTCATAGATAATTTGGGGAATTATTTTCCTTTAACATAGCCCTAGAAAACTCAACCAGGGTTCTATTCCTCCTTTTTGCCACCCAATTTTGTTGAGGTGTGTATCTACAAGTTATTTCTCTTTTGATACTTGCATTCCAAAGATAATCAATGAATTATTGGGAGAAATATTCTCACCCTCCATTAGACCTTAATCTCGTGAGCTTTTGACCTATTAGTCTTTCTACATATGCATGGAAATGCTTGAAAGCTCCAAATACTTTTGATCTTTCCTTGAAAAGATAAAGAGTTGTCCATCTTCTAGCATCATCAATAAAAGGAACATAATACCTAGAGCCATTGATTGATTCTTCTTCTGTATGGATGAGCTCTAGTATTCCATCATGTTTAATACTTTCTTCTAAAATGGTAATTTGTGTGCCTTTCCCATTTGACATGCTTCACATTTGTAGATCATCTGTTGATTTTCCACATTTGGTAAACATAGAACCTATTGATTTTCCACCATACCTTTGATTCCTCTTTCATTCAAGTGTCCTAACGTCTTCTCGTAGAGATCTAATTTTGTAATCACTCTTTCACCATGTGTGAGCAAATCTTGACCAATATTCCCTTGCACCTTCAAGGTGAATAGTGTAACTTCCTTCTTACCATAGACATTTTCATCATATCCATTCTTTGGATCTTCTACAAAAACTCTTAGAAACATACAGAACGTTGGATTTTCAAGGTGAATAGTGTAACTTCCTTCTAACCATAGGCATTTTGATCATATCCATTCTTTGGATCCTCTACAAAAACTCTTAGGAACATATCCACTAATCAATTTGTTAGGTATTGTGGGAACATATAGAACATTGGTTAGCAAATCTCCTCCACTCCTACACTACACTTTTCCAATTGAATGTACATTGTGTCTTGTGTTGTCACCTCTTTGAACTGTGTGATTAGGGATGTCTTCTTCTAATTATGAAATTAACTCTATATTTCTTGATAAATAATTTGAATAACTAGAGTCAATGTAAAATACCTTGAGATCCTTTTTCTTTGATGTGCTAATCAGATTCATCATCAATGTTGTATGGTTCTCATTCTCTATATCATTGGCATAATTGTAGTAGGTAGTAGTGTGGGATTGATTCTCTCCCCAATTTTGTCCTCCACCTCTATTAGCCACCTCTTTGACTTTGTTTTCCTCTTTGAAAATGATTTTGATACCTTTCACCTCTGCCTCTAGCATTGTTGTTTTGATTCTAGTTTGAACCTTGTTTGTATATGCCAAAAAGCCAAATCATCGATGAAGCCACATATCCATCATGTCTTCTTATTATTATTTTGATTATCTCTTCCTCTTCCATTTCCTCTACCTTTGTCTCAACCATTTCCTCTTCCATTGACATAATGAGCCTGAGAAGTCAATTCTTCTTCATCCTTTGCTTCAACTTTATCTCCTTTCTTCTTATTCTTTGCATACATAGCAGAGCTTTGTCCTTTTATCTCCATCTGACTTCAAGTCTTGCTCAAATGTGAGCATCAATCCAAGCAACTGATTTAGATCTAGTATAAAATGATTCAATGAAATTTCATTTGATAAGACACAGAGTTTCCACCTTTCATCTCCTCTCAATCCTGTTAGCAAGATTGTGCAATCAATCTATGATCTTCAATGTCTTCATCTATAGATCCAAGACTATTTGCCAAGTCTTTCATCTTAGTGACATAAACACTAATGCTTTGAGTTTGCTTCTTCTTGAATTTAGTAAATTCTGACCATAGGCTAGCTTTCCTAGCTTTGATAGTGTTTTGGAAATGAGCTTCCAATGCACTCCATATATCTTTAGCTCATTCCAAACCTCTTATGTGTGGTAAAAGGTGATTTTAAATAGTATTGTATATGTAAGCTCTTTTAATTGTATTCTTATTTTGCCATAACTTAAAAAATTCTCTCTTCTTTCCTTAGTCGACTCTCATCTTCAAACACATGCTTCTCTTCTTCACCTATTATGTATGCCATGAGATCCTTACTCATAACTAAGGCTTCCATCCTCATTAGCCAAGTAGGATAATTATCTCTATCTAATTTGTGAATAGATATATGGTATGTCATATCCATCTTACTTCGACTGCAACTTGTTACCTTTAATAGTTCTTTACACTTTAGAACGATTTGAATTAGTCTTTTGATGCCTTTTTATTTTGAATGCTTCAACCTTTGACTTTCCAATAAAAACTTCCAAGGTCTTAAATATCCACAACTCCTTTTGTGCTCTCTAGGACCTTTTTTCTCTGATACCATTGTTGGTGCATGAAACACCACAAGAACTAAGCTAATGTGATATTAGAATTTTTTGGAGTTTGAGGTTTTGTGGAAGCATTCAAATAACACAAGGAAAAAGAAGAAGAAGAAGAAGAAGAAGAAGAAGAAGAAGAAGCTTGGAGCACAACACACAATACTAAATATATTACCAAGACAATGTAAAAACATAAGTAGCCCATTAGGGGAATAGTCGTATGTACAAGCTGGGGTAAAAAGACCTCCTAAGGAGGGAAAAAAGTGCCCTGGTAGACCTAGAGTGTTCACATAGATCACTACCTAAATATATCAATAAATCCCCATTGGGAGTGATGCGGTGAACAAGAAGCTGGCACTCATGTATAAGGAAGTGCCAAGCAATGTGGAATCAATCCACAAAAGGATGTAAGCCCAAAGCTTTGCAAAAAGCTTCAATCTTCTCCCTAGTGCGAGCATGGAACACACGGCTCCTTGCAACTGCTAATGTGCTCTAATCGTATCAGTGAAGATGGTGGTGGCAAAAGTCTGACCAACATCTAGATCAGCTAGAACGCTTCTTGCTCAACCAATTTATACATGAGCTACCAAGCATGAAGCAAAAGCCACTAGTGGACACATGAGTCTTATAGCAAGCAACGCAATCACAGTTACAAAAATCATGTACATTTGGCCGTAGTGATAACCCCTTGGGATAAAACATCATCAAATGCATCTCGAGCATCATGAAGACTCAACCGTAAACTTGTCTTCATAGGAGTGGCAATAGGTTTGTAGTCGTCAAGGCCAAAATGCTACAATAATGTGTCAATATATTTTGTTTGACAGAAAGCTATTCCACCATCAACTTGCATAAACTAAATGCCCAAATAATGATGCAAATGCCCCAAATTTGACATCTCAAATGAGGCATGCAAATCAGCCTTAAAATCTGCAATTTGCTTCTCATGAGCACAAGTGAGTAGCATGTCATCAACATAGACAACAATGATAAGAAGCACATTATTGGCACGCTTAACATATAAGGTGCTCTTAGTTGGACTGTTCTCAAAACCATGTGCAATTAGGTAGGCATGTTTTCTTTCATACCAAGCACTTCAAACCATATAATGCCTTTTTCAACATGCACATGGTTTTCATGCCCTTTTTGCACAAAGCCATGGGGTTGAAAAACATACACTTCTTCATGCAAGTCACCATTCAGAAACACAATCTTAATGTCCAACTAATGTACATTCCAACCATGATGTGATTGTTCTATCAAGCTTGTGCTTCACCTTGTATACCCACTTAGTGCCAATGGCCTTCTTGCGAGTAGGCAATCACATAAACACGAAGTACCATTTTTCATCATAGCATCATATTTTGATTGCATAACAACCATCCAATTTTTAGAATTTTATGCTTCATGAAATGAAACTATCTCATTCTCATCACAAAGAATCGAGGCAACCATAGCATAGCAATGTGATGCAAAAGATGCACTATGAGAGCCTGAATGAGTACGATATGATAGAGGTGCATCTAATTTTCTATCACACAAAGTTTGTGTAATAAAGTAAGTTTATGATCTAGGGGTCCGACCGGTTTAGATGAATATGAAATTGGACGTTGTTTGGTCATCCATGTGTATGACCAAAGATCTCAAGTTTAAACTTACTAGGAGGTCTTGTGCTCTTGTGGACAAGTGATCCACTTAGCTTAGTGGTTAAGTCTCAAGGATGTGAAAGAGGAGGTCTTGGGTTGAACCCCCATGGGGTACATGGGGAGGGTGTTTTGTCCAAAGAGCTCTAGAACCTTCTAGAAGCATCCACTTGATTTAACTCTAGTGAACTAGGACACAGTGCACATGCACTTACATGGCTGACACATGGACGGTTAGTATCCACCTGCCCAAGAAGGTATTCCCCTGGAGAGAGGTATATATAGAGGCATTTGGTTGGGATGAGAGTCATCTCTCTAGCACGTGGTGGTAGTAATCTTGTGTTGGAACCTCGGTATTGGTACTTAAGTCCAACTATTGATATAACCTAAAGGTGTATCAAAGATTCTTAGCTTTTGAATATGAGAGGCATCAGTGTATGCTTGGACTTAAGTTGAGGGAAAGATCTCTAAAAAATCATGCGGGTAAGCAAAGAAGCTTTTGATAGTTTCAGAGATCTTAAAGATAAAGACTAAGTCTTTATTCTAGTTGCAAGGTCACCCAAACTTGATCAAGCTTGGCCATGATTGTCCAAGAACTTGCAATCGGAACTACTCTGATGTTTGCCCAAGTATTGGCAATAAAATTCCTTTTGGGAATTATTCACTTAGGTTTCATTTATCCAATGGGAAATTGTGAAAACATTAAGCTGTTCCAAGTCTCAATAGAGTGAAGAAATTCCAAGAATGTGGTCTGCAAACCGTGAAGACGGTACTTAAGTCTATGGAAGGTAAAACATAATTTTTGCCTATCCTTAAATGGATTTTGGTACAAATTCAGAAAGCATGACGGGCGTTTAGACTTAAACGGTAGAGAGATTCCTATAAAGTCTCGGTCAAGATAGGTACCTAAAGCATCAGTAAGAAAGGAATCTAAAGACAAGAAGTCAAAAGCTCTTGTCACAAAAAATTGGTCAAGAATAAACCAATTGAACTTGAATTGGTGAAAATTCAAGTATTTGGAATTCTAACTAGTTTTCATTTGAGAAACCATAGCAAAGAAGGATGGATGTTCCATCAAAAGGTTTTCAAGTTCCCAAAGGAAAGCACAAGATCGTGGAACGATCATATGAAGGGATCAAAACCTAAAACATCTTGTTAGAGATAATGCCTAAAACTTCTAAATTCTTTTAAAGAGTTGAAGTGAGAAGGTACTCTATCAAGAGATGTTTAGACTTTAGGATAAGTACCACCCACACATTATTGTAAATATAAGATAGGGTGGTATGGGACACCAGATTTTATACTCAGATTGATGTAGGAAAGATGGTATGGGACATCAGACCGTGGGATGATAATTATCTTTTAGTCCTAGATTAGATCTTGAAGTTATATTTGATCCTCAAGGGAATTAAAACTTCAAAGAAGGAGTTTAAATTCAAGGAGAATAAAAGTAGTATCTCAAGATATTTCAAGATAACTTCAAGATCAAGGAAACAAAAGATATGAAGTAAGTAACTTCCAAGATCTTCTTGGAAACACTTCAAGATAAAAAATTTTGTTAATTCAAAAATATTTGATAAATTTCTAATCAAGTAGGACTTTGACATTGAAATTATCCTATCAACTAAGAAAAAGATTGACTTAAGTCAAGCACGAAGCTCCTAGTGTAACTTGGTAAATTCAATCCTTTGACTCAAAGAAATGCACAAGATTTGCATTCCTATTAAGGAGTCATAAAGATTGAAAATAGGCATGAACTTAGTCTCAAGTGAATCATTACTTGAGTAAAGACTCATCAATAGAACCTCAATGGGTCGACACACTGATGTTGGTTACCACACTACTAGCTTGTGGTTGGACAATGTTTTAGACTTGCTTTGAATCTAGCTTATTTCTCTTAAAGATAGAAAAAATGCTTCAACATCTTGTTGAAACAAATCTTTGCAAAGTTAAAGTCACAAGTCATCTAGAGTTTGACTTGTAGTCATCTCTTTTGTGTTCGATAGTATTTTGCTATATGAAATCATTTTTGGTTGCCACTAGAGTACACATCACATGTACTCGATTTTATTTGGGCAGAGTGTATTGTCTTTTGCTAAACAACATCATGGTAATGTTGGTGTAGCAAAAGACAACACAGTCTGCCCAAATTTTTTTTTGTAGATATGGTCGTTGGTATAAGCGACAGTACTCCCAGTAGGTCGTCAGTATAAGCGTCAATACTCCCAGGAGTGCCATCGGTATGGGCATCAGTATGAGCGTCAAAAATACCAATGCTCATACCGATGCCCATACCAATGCCTATACCGACGCTTATACCAGCACCTATAGTGGCGCTTTAGTTCTGATGTGTATACCAATAGCTACACCGATGTTGGGTCCAAAATGCACCTATTCAATTTCTTTGATAAAAACCTTGATATACGCTTCATATGTTGTAGTGGATGATGAAGAGGACTTACTAGAAATTGATATTAGTCCATGAATACATCATGCCATTCATAAGAACACAAATTCAACAATAGAAGAAATAAATGAAATCAATAAGGATAATGAAGATGAGACTTACCAAAATGATGGCAATAATGAAAACGTATGAGTAGATTAGTTATAGATCAATAACTTGAATCATTTGAATGGGTATAAGATAATAGATTCTCCTTTATTCAACTAGAATATTGGTGATTCCCATGAGAGAGATGAAATCATGTTCTTTTAAGTTAAAACATGAAGCTCAAGGGTATGTCTAAAATTTTATATAGCTTTATTTTCGAGAACAAAAGTTTTGTCATGTATGTGTGCATATGTGTGCGTATGCATGTATTAGTATGCACATATGTGTGTTTCATGTATATGTATGTGTGTGTTATACGTATACATGTGTTAGTATGCACACGTGTATGTATGCATATGCATTTGTGTAATATATGCAAGTGTGTTTATAATTGTGTATGCATGTATAAGTATACATGTGTGCACGTAGGCATGTATATGTGATGTGTATATATGTATATGTGTAAATGTGTACATGTACATATGTATGCATCTATATGTATACATGTGTGCATGTAGGCATGTATGTGTGATGCGTATGTATCTACTCCATCATTTTGTATACATGTATGTGTATCTTGATGGGGGAAGTATCTCAACCCCTAAGCAACGACGAAGCGTGAATGACCTCCACAGGTATCCTTCTTGACCTCTGCACACCAAAAATGCTCTTACTCAAAGCTTATGCAGAGAACTCTAGTGAGCTTTTGTAGACCTGTAGTATACACAAAGAGCTTTCCAACAAAATAAATTTCACTTCAAATGGATGCTTACACAAGGATAAACAATGTCTACAACATGAGCTAGTTGAATGCTCACAACTGCCAGTCAAGCAGATACCTCACTTCACTCCAGCAAGCTTTTCTCAGAGATTATACAAAGAATGAATCTCACACTTGGGTCAACTTTTGAGGACTCTAATAGCTACCCAATGACACCAAAATCATAGAAAATGGATACATAGAGAAGGAGAACCAGCCCTTACAACAGAGAGCAAAATATTTCCAACAGAGCCTACACACCAAGAGAGATATCAATCACACAACTTCACTAAAATGAATGGTGCTCCCAGATTACTCAGAGAATGATCCAGAGACTTTGTGAGCATAAAATAGAATCTAATAGCTATCCAATGAGACAAGAATTACATCAAATGGATACAATATGAGGGAGAACCAATGCTAACAACTCAGGGGTAGAGAGTTGCAACACTGCCTGCGCACACACATAGATATGCCTACTAAAAGAAAACAAACAAGCAAGCAAGGGGCTAGCTTAAGCAAGGGGCTTGCTTATCACAACTCCAGCACTTAGTGCTCACTTTACATGAGCTAAAACTCCAAGAAGATGGCCCAAAAGAAGTCGGGATACATGCTCCTTTTATAGTGAGAAGTGTGTCCCTAAAATCTAGGAACTACCTTTCCAAATCAGCCTCCTAACTTGGAGGAACTAGTTGAGATGACTTGGGGAGTGGTTGAGTGACTTTTCTTGATGGAATCTCGTGGCTTTTGGCTTCCTTTGATTGCTCCACATGTCCATAAAAGATTCCCCACGAATTTGTAGCTTGAAGCTTAACTTTTAACACTCTCCCTCAAGCTTCAATTCTTCGTCCTCATCCAAGCTCCTTCATGTTGATGCATTGCTTGAATTTTGAAATCTTCATACCATCCAAAGCCTTTGTAAACATGTCGGCAACTTGGTCCTTGGTACCAATATGATGTACTGAAACTTCCTTGGATATCACCTTTTCCCTTATGAAGTGATAGTGCACTTCAATATGCTTGGTTCTAGCATGATAGACAGGATTTGATGCTAGATGAATGCTACTCATGTTGTCACAAAAAATTGGATATGTGTCAACCTCCAAATTAAGATCCATAAATAACTTCTTAATCCACATTAGCTCACATGTGACTTGAGCCAAAGCTCTATACTCAGCCTCGGTGGAAGATAATGCCACCATGGGTTGCTTCTTTGAAATCCATGAGATGATCTTGCTACCTAGCATGACTAGGTAACCACTTGTACTTCTTCTATCCTCCTTGGAACCGGCCCAATTGGCATCAGAATAAGCTTTGACCTGCATATCATCATCAAATGAATAGAACAATCCTTCATTTATAGTGGCCTTGAGATATCGTAACATTCTTCTTGCAGCTTGCAAGTGTGTAGTCCTTGGACTATGCATAAATTGTGATAACACTCCAACTCCATATGCTATGTCGGGCCTAGTTATTGTGGCATAATTGAAAGATCCTACAATAGATCGATACAAGGTTACATCCTCTAATGGCTCTCCATCAATGGAGCTTAGCTTTACATTAACTTCCATGGGATTTGAAATAGGCTTGCAATGTAGCATCCCAAACCTCTCAAGTAGGTCTAGAATATACTTCCTTTGCATGAGCATAATACCTTCTTCTTTGTATACAACTTCAATGCCAAGAAAATACCTAAGATCTCCAAGATCAGAGATCCTAAACTCCTTTCCAAGCTTTGCCTTGATCTCCTCAATGCCCTTTGTATCATTACCTGTAATGATAAGATCATCTACATACATGCACATGTAGACTACAAGTTCTCCTCTTTGTTTGATGAAGAGAGATGGATCCGCCTTGCATTGATTGTAACCACATTTGATCAAATAGTCCACCAATCTTTGGTTCCAAGCCCTTGGAGCTTTTTTTAGGCCATAAAGTGCCTTCTTCAACTTACAAACATGATGTGGAAACTCTTTATGAACAAAACCTAGTGGTTGCTCCATGTATACCTCTTCTTCCAAGTCTCCATTGAGAAAGGAATTCTTGATATCCAATTGGAAAAGCTTCCATCCTTTGCTAGCAGTCATTGCAATGAGTGTCCTAATGGTGCTCATCTTTGACACCGGGCTGAATGTCTCTTCAAAGTCCACTCCATAGGTTTGTGCAAAACCCTTGGCCACCAATCTTGCTTTGAACCTAGAAATAGATCCATCTGAATTCCTCTTTACTTTATACACCCACTTATTACCTATTACCTTCATGTTATCCTTCTTGGGCACTAGAGTCCATGTTTGATTCTCCTCAAGTGCATCGATCTCTTCTTGCATTGCCTCTTTCCATTCGGTGTACCTGCTTGCATCTTCATAGCAATCGGGTTCATGATCTTCTACTACTTTGTTCATATATGCATAATGAGTTGCCATGTATGAACCATAAGTAAACCTTTGAGTTGGATACTTAACTCTAGAAGACTTCCTTTCTTCACCTTTTGGAGGAATAAACCTCCTTTGCCTTGGGAACTTGATCTCTTTCTTTGACATGGCTTCTTTCTCCATCATGTGTCCATCATCTTCAACTTCATTACCTTCTTCATCCAACTCCACCAATGTTGCTTTGCCTTTGTTGATTGATTGTGCTTCATAGCTTGATGAAGATCTCCCCCTCCATGGTGAGTTCATACTTGAACTATCTTCATTGATGGAACACCTTGGGCCGCTTAGCTCTAGGTTGATTTGTTCTTCATCATGTCCATGCTTTTCTTCTTCATAGTCCTGCATACAATCATACTTCTTATACCAAGGGAGTAGCTCATCAAATGCTACATCCCTTGATATCCTCAAGTCCTTTGTGTTTGGGTTGAAGCACCTGTAACCTTTATGATCATTTGAATATCCTAGAAACACACACTTTTCTGCCTTTGGTTGTAGCTTGTGCCTCAATTCACTTGGCACATGTACATAAGTACATCCAAATATCTTCAAGTGGGAAAGATCAGGTTTCTTACCATAATAGGCTTGATATGGTGTCAAGCCATGGATCCCTGAGGTAGGAGCCCTATTCATAAGATACACGGCGGTATTTGCTGCATCACTCCTAAACATGTTAGGTACATTCATCTCATTAAGCATTGCTCTAGCGATCTTGGCAATGGATCTATTTTTTCTCTCTGCTACTCCATTTTGTTGGGGTGTGTACCTACATGTTACTTGCCTCTTGATGCCTTGATCCATTAAAAAATCAGAAAACTCATTGGAGAAATATTCTCCCCCTCCATCGGACCTTAGCTTCTTGATATATGTATCTGTTTCCTTTTCTACCATTGCCTTGAATGCTTTGAAACATGTAAACACATCTGATTTTTTTTTATGAAATTAACCCAAACCATCCTTGTGCAATCATCTATAAAAGTGACAAAGTACTTGTTACCTCCAATGGATTGCTCTTTGGTTGGCCCCCACACATCTGTATGTATCAACTCCAATGGATGTTGGCTTATGTAGCCACTCTTCTTGAATGGAAGTCTCGCTTGCTTCCCTAGTTGACAAGATTCACATAAATGATTCATACCTTGTCCTTGGAAGTTGGGAAGACCTTCAACCAGCCTCTTGAATTGCATTTCCTTCATTCTTTGTATGTTGATGTGACCTATCCTCTTGTGCCACAAGTCCAACTCCGAAATCCTCTTGTTTCCATATGTGAAGTAGACATGTTGAGTGGAATGAGAATTTACCTCCAAAGTGAAGAGTCTCCCTTGCTTCTTTCCTCTTGCTATGACCTTGTAACCTTGCTTAGGGTTCTCCACAAAGCATCCACCTTTGTTGAACCTTACTTGATAGCCTCTTTCAACCATTTTCCCAACGGACACCAAGTTCTTTGTGATGGTAGGTACATGCAAGACATCCTTGAGACATCTTTCTTCCTCCTTGTCATCCAAAGCTACATCTCCAACATGGGAGATCTCATGGGCTGTATCATCACCTATTTCTACATGTCCTTTACCTTTGGGAACATGTAGATTAGTAAACCAAGAAGAATTGCAACTCATATGGTTGCTACATCCACTATCAAAATACCAACTGTTATCTACTTTGCTTGAATTCCCATTCATGTACATCATCAAAAGATCGTCATTTTCTGAACTTGTAGAAGCATAATTACCTTGGCCTTTGTATGAAGAACCTTGATTATAGCTCCTTTGGTTTCCTCCTTGGTAGCAATCTCTAGCATAGTGGCCAAACTTGCCACATATGTAACATCCTTCGCCATCTTGATTCCTGTTTTGTTGATGTCGTCCTCCTCTTCCTCTTGTTCTTCCTCTCCCTCTTTGTGATGAGGTGCCTTGTTCATGTCCTTGATTGCTTGAGTGGCCTTGCCTTCCTCCAAACCTTCCTTTGCCCCTTCCTTGTCCTCGTCTTCCTTTGCCCCTTTGATTACCTGCATAGAAAACTTGTGCATCCTTGCTTTTAGTTGAACTTCCACCTATGTTCATTTCTTCGGTGACCATGAGAGCAACCAATTGCTCAAAATCGGGAAGATTGTCCCTTACATATACTGAAGTGGTAAAGGGTTTCCACTTCTCATCATCTCTCAAACCATTGCGAGTATAAGCCACAAGATCATCATCATCTACGTGGCTTCCAATGGATCCCAAT